>OZ012739.1:325666476-326266476 GCA_963859935.3 Lathyrus sativus
GTTTCATGATGTAATTGAGGTCATTTGAATCATGTTTTATTTGAAGAGTGCAAAATCATGAAATGGACCTATAATCAAAATGACCTGTAATCTCATTTTCCCAAAATAGCCCTACCTTGCAAGCCTCATAACTTGAGTTCTACAAATGAGATGAAGGACTTCTAGGACTTTTTGGAAAAATAAGATCATGAGGAACAACTTTAATGTTCATCAAAAGTTGAGGAGAAACATGATTCTATGTCAAAAGTGCCTTGGAAGTTGGTTGACTTTTGTTGACTGAAAATACATTTATCTAAGGACCCATAACTTGTTAGCATCATAACTTGAGTTCTAGAAACCGAATGGATGAGTTCTAGTACTCAAAAGAAAGCTAAGAACATGCTCTACAAGTCTCATGTTTGCATCAAAGTTAGATGAAACTTGTATCTTGAGATGTGGTCTTGAAGTTGGGCACTAAATAGGGGACTTTACACTGACAAACCTCTGAAACCCTAATTTAGTAACTTCTCACACTCTTGATTCTTCTTGAATTAATCTTTAAATAACATCTTAGATGCCTCAGCACAACTTTCCAAAACTCCAAAGGCTTAGAATTGAGTATTAATCTCCTTCAAATCCCCAATGGATCTTGCACTAGGAAGATTAAACCCTAGGTGTACAATCCTCTGACTACAACCCCTTGCACATGATGTACCAACTTGGATAAGCTCCACAATGGCTCTCAAAACATTCAATGAGCTTCCCAACATCTCATATCCATATCCATGAACTTGTGATCTTCAGATGATCTTCACTTGGCCTCTAAGATAGGAGATAAACAATACACATCCATTGACCTCCTTTCTCAAAGAGCTCTGACCTTCTCCTGATGACTGTAAGCACTTAAACACTTGAATAAAACCTCTTGATTATGTTTAGACCCTTGGTAACCTCCTCTTTCTATGCACACCTCTTGATCCCCTGCAAATAAACAATGCTATGCAACTGCAGATGCAAGAACAATGCAATGAAAACATAAGCCAAGTAAAGAAAAGGTTGGGCAAATTTTGGGGTACAACAGCTGCCCCTATTCAAGCGACTTGGACCTGAATGAGTGAAAAGCGAACGACTTTCAAACAATCAAGGTAAAAGACAGTTGAATACCAAAGAACCCAGAAATTTTCCAACCGCAGAAATAAACTGCAAACTCTGGTTGGGGATAGAAATATCCGAAAGTAAACTGAACTGATAATTGCAACGGTAACCAGCTGATTAATTAACAACCCTCGACACACAGTCGAAAGAGACATCTACTAACACGCAGGCATTCGCTAAATAGAAATGAGCATCGAACCCTAAGACCAGATAAACCGAAGCTGATAAACACATCTTGAGAATACTCCGCTGGGGAAGAGAGAAGCTTAAACCAGTAACTCTGTTGGGGAAACACAAAATAAGATGAACGCGTCCATCATAATTGCGCCATGGTCTGGATACCATACGGGTTGAAGGATAACATTTCAAATTGTCGAAATCTAGATATTCAACGAACAAAATGAATCAATGAAATTTGCCGAAGTCTGAACACTCGACGTAATAACCGGAGTCTGGATACTCAACGTAAGAACCGGAGCCTGGATACTCAATGAAAAACTGGAGCCTAAACGCTTAACGAAATAACCGGAGCCTGAACGCTCAACGAAATAACCGGAGCCTAAACACTACACGAAATTACCGGAGCCTGAACGCTCAACGAAATAACCAGAACCTGAACACTCAACGAAATAAATGGAGCCTAAATGCTCAACGAAAAAGGAATATACCACAAATCTACTCATGAGTTCATAACAACCTGAACAACTGAAGTTTGGCAACACTGTTGAGGAATAACATAAGTCGGGGTCTGAATACCACGCGGGCTATAAGAAATCACTAGTCGTCAAGGTCTGAACACCATACAAGCAACTACATCAATAACAACTTGCCATGGTCTGGATACCTTACGGGCAGAAGATAACCTTTCAAATGGTCAGAGTCTGAAAAATCAACGTAACTAACCAGAGTCTGGATACTCAACGGAATTAGCCGGAGTCTGGATACTCAACATAATAAACCGGAGCCTGGATGCTCAACGAACTAACGAGAGCCTGGATGCTCAACGAAAATGACCGGAGTCTGGTTACTCAACGGACAAAACAAATAAGACGTCACCATTATCAGGATACCATTCGGGCAAAAGACATTAATCATCTGTCGGAGATACAGCTGCAAAAAAAGAGGTAACCACCTGGCTTATGTTTCACATGCGTATGTTTGAAAATAGAGTAATGATCCATACAAAATGGAAATGCTACGCACTTGGGAGGATGCTATGCACAGAATGCAAAATACAACGGAACCAAACCAGCAAAATAAATGCCGAAGAGAAAACCAAAGCCCACCCTGCTGAGGAAACGGCTATCACACGCCAATCACAATTGGACTTTTGCTGGGAAACAAGCCCTGAACGGCCGGGGAACAAAGTTCTTACAAGAACAAGAAGTTCAAACTCAGGTGGAGATTCACATCCAAAACCTGCTGAGGAAAACGCCCTGAATGGCTTTCCAGAATACAACTCTTCTGGGGAAAAGACGGCTCTGCCGGATAGACAACCAGACATCGAAAACAAAGTCACCCTACTGAGGAATCAACAAATCTATGGGGATTCAGAATCAACCACCTAGATTCATAACACGCCCTGCTGAAGAATGGCTCACAAATACTCACCT
Organism: Lathyrus sativus; assembly: GCA_963859935.3. NCBI lineage: Eukaryota > Viridiplantae > Streptophyta > Magnoliopsida > Fabales > Fabaceae > Lathyrus > Lathyrus sativus. Next base: position 325,669,224 of record OZ012739.1, read on the forward strand.
GCCAGTGACGATTTACTGGGGAAACAGTTTGCTGAGGATAGACACAACTCTACGATCCTGCAAGGGAGGAAAGCCAACTCTACTAGGGATCGCCCAACGAGGGAAACAACCTCAAATTCTGCTTGGAGATGAGTCAACAACTCGAACTCTGAGGGGATACAAAGTTATACGTTCAAACTTTATGGGGAGACAACTTCTGACATTGCGCCGCTGTTGGGAAAAGTTTCACACCTGCCTGGTTGAAATAAATCCAGTCTCGACTCGCTGAGGAGGGTATACATGTCTGCGACCTGCAGGGATTAAATGTGTACTGACCAACTGCTGAGGATAAGCGTACACACTTAATCTACTGGGGATATCGATCACGACCCTCTGGAGATAACCCTACTCTGCTGGAGACTTTGATCTCGAACTGCGAAGAGCTAAATGTGTACCGACCAACTCCTGGGAATAAGCATACACACTTAACTGCTCGGTCCATCTGCATATAGCTCTACCAGGGATAGAGATGTTCAAACTTCAATAACTGGGGGAAATGGTGGTCATGTGAGGGAAAACCGTCATACAACATACGATCTTGAGTTTCAATGATGACAAATTGCGACCATGGATGAATCGGCATTATCGGTTCTGCCTCTACAAAGACAAATGCAAATATTCCATCCACCATATCCTTCCTATATCATTTAAAGTGCTTTACTCAATACAATATATGTGAATGATATGTGGTTATGACTAAATGCATAAAAACCAAATAAATAACATTTTTTTGCAGAATTTCAGGCCATGAGTCGACCACTGAGTCAGCGCATGTATTTTTGCTTTTCTCACGGGTCAGCGAATGAAGGCTATGAGTCGACGCACGGTCGACACATGTAGCTTTTGTTTTTCTCACAGGTCAGCGCACGCCGACCTATGGTCGACACACACTGCTGCCCTTTCAAATCTGTCCCAATCTGCAGGCTATGCGTCGACGCATAGACCTGCTATGGTCGACCGTTCGCGCGTTTGTGCTGTTTTTGAAGACTTCCCACTATGTTTGAAAATCTATTAAGTTTGGTGATTGGTTGGTTACTATATATATATATAGAGAGAGAGAGACTTTATTCTTTTTTATCAGCAACAATTATGAATTTGAGTCAATTGTCACAAAACAAGAAAAGTGAAAGAGGTGCCTTCAAAGTTCATCAATCTTCATCTTCTACAACCACAACACAACAATTACACACAACAATTCTTAGGGTGCTTGTGATCTTGTTCAAGGTGATAAGGTCCGAAGCCGTGATCGGAAATCCGGTTCGGGTTGATTTTGAAGGCAGGTTTTTCTTGGATAAAACCTAGCAGGTTTTGCCCTCCAAGATTTGGAGATTTTGGGGGTTTTTCGGTACGGATCATCTCTACCTACTTCAGCTTAGTGAAGGTGATTGAGAGGCGGTAGTCTTCGTCAATCTAGTAGCGGAAATCAGTGAAGCATTCAAGAGTGTTCCGGGTTCGTTTTGTTTGTGCATGAGATCAGCCGAGCCGATGGTTTGACCGATGGTTTGAATAACGGAAGGTTATTCATCAAAGGGGCTGGAATCGGAGGTCTACTCACAACAATCGGAGAACTTGATTCAACTCGAATCAAGGAGCAAGAAGCGATAGCATCATCAACTTCAAGAGGGCTTGATTGTACATTTTTCTTATCAATTCTTGTATAAACATTTCTACATTACAGATGATATCTAATATATTGATCTCAATTCTATTATTACAATTGAGGGGAGACGTACCCTGAAGCGAGGACGGCTGGGGAACTGCCTCAACAAATCTTTGTCTCCTTTACTTTTCAGCACTTTCAGTTTTAGCTTAAAATTTAAGTGATTTTAGTATAAGCAGTTATATCATAATTTAAGTTGAATTGAGTAAGTACTTATTACTGATTTGAACTTTAGTGCAACAATATATTGCACAAGGAACTTAAAGAAACTTACTCAAGCCAAACCACACTTGGAGTGTATTGCACACCAAGTGTTTGATATATTGTCTACACCAAAGTTTACTTAGTTCATTTGCCTACTTTGTGGGCATTATAGATCATTGGTGCTAGTTCTACTAATAAGTGGTAAAATCAACTGATAGTGTGACTAGTGTGTTGAACCAATTTTGCTCATTATCATTTCCATGAGGCTAGACGCATATCCGGTCTTCTAATAACAGTTCGTTCTTAGACATAATTTTTCCAAGGCCGCTTCCGCAAATTGAAAACAAATATTTTGAAAAACCTATTTTTAATTGGTAGCGCCGACTGATTTTAATTGGGATCTATTCAACCCTCCCTTCTAGATCCAAGCCATCGTATAACAATTGGTATCAGGAGCACCGGTTCACTCTGTGCTTCGAGTATAACTTTGATAGAAAATGGCAAACAAACCTAAAGGGGCTTATAATAGAGCTCCCGTTTTTAATGGAGAAAGTTATAGTTATTGGAAGGACTGTATGCGGGTGCACATAAATTCCATAGATAGAAAAGTGTGGAATGTTATTATCATTGGTCCAATAGATATAACCATGACCAATGAAAATAATGAGATTGTGCCTAAGCCCGAAGCACAATAGACGGATGATGATGAAAAGAAATACAACTATGATTGGAAAGCCAAGAGTATTTTGATCTCCTCGTTAGGAGTTGATGAATATTATCGGGTTTCTCATTGTCTTACGACAAAAGCTATGTGGGATTCACTTCAAGTCGCCCATGAGGGGACAAATGACGTAAAGCTTGCTAGAATCAACACACAAACACAAGAGTTTGATCTCTTTTACATGGAGCAAGGGGAAACCATTATGGACATGCAAAAGAGATTTACTCATCTTATCAATAGATTGCATTTACTTGGTAAGCTAGTGGCCAATGATGTTGCTACTAACAAAATTTTGAGATGTCTTAACAGGGAATGGCAGCCGAAAGTGACCGCCATCAAAGAAGCAAATGACCTCACAGTTTTGGACTTAACAACATTATTCGGAAAGCTACAAGAGCACGAACAAGTGCTCCTAAGCCTCGACCAACATGAAAAGAAAGAAAAGAAGGACAAAACAAAGACTATTGAGAAGAAATCCATTGCTCTTAAGACTTCCTCCTCGAAGTCTCAATCTAAGGAGCACAATGATTATTCATAAAGTGACGATGAAGAAGATGACAAGAGTGAGGATATGGGGCTGTTCGTAGAGCGCTACAATCGGTATGTGAGAAAGAACGACATTCAACACTCAGAAAAGAACCTTGTCAACTTCTGAAAGCAATCAAGGAACTCTCAAAATAATGACACCAAAGGAAGTAAAACCAGAGGATCGTGCTACAAATGCAGAAAGCCCGGTCATTACAAATCGGATTGTCCTTTAAACAAAAAGGGCAAAGAAAAGGAATCTATTAAATCACATAAGAAGTCATCAAAGTCGAGAAGAGCATATATAGCTTGGGAAAGCGATAGCGACTCCTCCTATGATGATGAAAGCTCAAGTGATGAAGAAGAATCTGTGAACTTATGTCTTTCAGCACACCAAAAGAATAAGAAAAAACAGGTACGTCACTCTAAATATGAAAACTCCTCAAATATGTCTCATTTCAAATTACAAGCCGCATTTAATACTTTACACGATGAAGCAAAAGAAGCCTTTAAGAGACTTGCCTCTAACAAAAGAATTTTTACTTACCTAGAGCATAAAATTAAAGAGTCTGAAAGGAAACTTGAGGAACTTAAGGCTTCCATGGTGGAAAGTACTAAATTGGATTGTGAGGATCTTAGAAGCAGATTCCTCAACTTTGGATGTGATACTTGTTATATTTGGCAAGGTGAAGTTAGAAACCTAAAGGCCAAACTTAACAAGGCTCTTGAGCCCAAAATTACATTTGCTATCGATAAAGCTGATTTTAGAAAAAGTATGGTGAATCCATATCAAAAATACACATATGTAATAAGGGATCAAGATAGTAAAGGCAATTATAAAGTTGAATTCTCATGCTTATATTGTTGCAAGAAAGGCCATTCCATTGCTAAGTGTCGATTTAGGAGATTTTTGGTTCCTAAAGGAATCTATCAATGGTTGCCCAAATGCAACCAATTTGTCACTCACAAATTAGGACCCAATATGCCATTGGGTACCTCCTCTTGTTGATTATTTTTTCATAGGTACAATGTGTTGAGACCACTGAGAGAAGATGGGTTCTCGACAGTGGATGTTCAAGACACATTTCCGGAGACATATCCTTATTCATCGACTTCGTGGCAAAGAAGAAAGGGTTTGTAACCTATGGTGACAATAATCGTGGTGCAATACTTAGTAAAGGTAGTGTAGGTAACCCTTCTTCCACTACTATTTCCTATGTGTTGCTTGTCGAGGGTCTCAAACATAATCTACTTAGCATTAGCCAATTATGCGACAAAGGATACAATGTATCTTTTTCAAAAGAGTGTTGCAAAATTGTGCATAATGATGACAAGAAGAATATGTTTAATGGCCTAAGAGTGAACAACGTCTATATGCTAGACTTGAATGGGGTATCGTTAACAAGTGACAAATGTCTCATGACAATGAGTGAAGACTCATGGTTATGGCATAGGCGTTTAACACATGTTAACTTCGACTTGCTAAATAAAGTAGTCTCAAAAGATCTAGTCTTAGGTCTCCCTAAAGTAAAATTTACCAAGGATCACCTTTGTGATGCTTGCCAAATGGGAAAGCAAACGAGGATCTCTTTTAAATCCAAAAATATTGTCTCAACTACGAGACCTCTCGAGCTTCTCCATATGGACTTATTTGGGCCATCTAGAATTAAAAGCCTAGGTGGAAACTATTACAGTTTGGTAATAGTGGATGACTTCTCTAGATTTTGTTGGACTATCTTTTTGGCTAGCAAGATCGATACATTCGCCGCCTTTGAGAGATTTTCCAAAATTTCCCAAAATAAATTAAGCACAAACATTGTGTCAATTAGAAGCGACCATGGAGGTGAGTTTGAAAACCATTTGTTTGAAGAATATTGCGGTAATTACGATATTGATCATAACTTCTCCGCTCCACGGACTCCTCAACAAAATGGGATGGTGGAGCGCAAAAATCGCATTTTAGAAGAGTTGGGAAGAACAATGATCAATGAAAGTGGACTACTGAAATATTTTTGGGCCGACGCCATAAGTACAGCTTGTTATGTCTTGAATAGGGTGCTCATCTACCCCATTCTAAACAAAACACCTTACGAGCTTTTAAAAGGGCGCAAGCCAAACATGTCTCACCTACATGTTTTCGGTTGCAAATGTTTTGTCTTAAATAATGGAAAGGAAAATTAGGGTAAATTTGACTCTAAGGATGACGAAGGTATTTTCCTTGGATACTCTCAGTCGAGTAAAGCCTATAGAATCTACAATAAAAGATTACTTACTGTCGAAGAATCGGTACGTGTAACATTTGATGAATCTTATCCGAGAAATGTCGGAAGAGGTAGTGTTTTTCATGGCACAGGTACATCTATAGAAGACATACTCAAAGATGCCGAGCCGGGAATTGATCAGCCCGACCAAGCTAAAATTGAGAAGGAAAAAGATGTCCACCATGAGGAAACTGAGGAAGTTCATCTGCCTCCAAAAGATGATCTCCCTCAAGCTTGGAAGTTTTCCAAAGACCATCCAATTGACAACATTCTCGGAGACATATCAAAGGGTGTTACCACCCGATCTCAGATAAGTAATTTTTGTTATCACTTCGCTTTCGTTTCACAAATGGAACCTAAAAACCCTAAAGAAGCCTTACTCGATGAAAACTGGTTTTTGTCAATGCAAGATGAACTTAATCAGTTAACGAGAAATGAGGTATGGGACCTTGTCCCTCCTCCGCGAGGACACCGAGTAATCGGCACCTGATTGGTGTGTAGGAATAAGTTGGACGAAAACGGAGTAATAACCCGTAACAAGGCGCGTTTAGTTGTGCAAGGGTTTAACCAAAAGGAAGGAATTGACTATGAGGAAACTTATGTGCCGGTTGACCGAATCGAGGCTATACGCCTTTTGCTTGCCTTCGCATGTGCGAAAAACTTCAAGCTATTCCAAATGGATGTTAAAAGTGCATTCCTTAACGGTTTCATTAATGAAGAAGTGTATGTTGCACAACCTCCGGGTTTTGAGTCGCACGAATATCCCGATCATGTTTACAAACTAAAAAGAGCCTTGTATGGATTCAAACAAGCTCCTAGAGCTTGGTATGAGCGTCTGAGCAAGTTCTTGCTTGATAAAGGGTATTCGAGAGGCAAATTGGACACCATCCTCTTTATTAAGCTTAAAGGAAAGCACTTGATATTGGTATAAATTTATGTGGATGATATCATTTTTGAGTCAACTAACATGAATCTTGTGAGAGAGTTTTCTGACCTTTTGCAGGGTGAGTTCGAGATGAGTATGATGGGGGAGCTCACATACTTTCTCGGATTGCAAATTAAACAACTTGAGGAAGGAACTTTCGTGAGTCAAACTAAGTACTGTTTAGAACTGCTCAAGAGATTTGACATGGAAAACTTCAAAGCCTTAGACACACCTATGCCTACATGCGTAAACTTGAATAAAGATGAAAATGGTAAGGACGTAGAGGTAAAAAGGTATAGAGGCATGATTGGCTCACTTCTTTATCTTACTGCTTCTAGACCCGACATTATCTTTAGCGTGTGTATGTGCACAAGATACCAATCATGTCCCAAGGAATCCCATCTAAAAGCTATCAAACGAATACTTCGATACTTATCTAGTACTCTGAAGTATGGTATTCCAAAGGTAATGATTGCTCGTTGGTAGGATTCTCCGATTCCAATTTTGCCGGTTGCAAATCGGATAGGAAAAGCACTAGTGGTACGTGTCATTTGTTTTCAAACTCCTTGGTTAGTTGGCATAGCAAGAAACAAGTATCTGTTGCTTTGTCAACCGCCGAAGCGGAATACGTTGCCGCCAGTAGTTGTTGCGCTCAAGTCCTATGACTTAAGCAACAACTATTGGATTTTAACCTCAAACTAGAACGTATCCCCATCTTTTGCGATAATACTAGTGCCATTAATCTCACCAAAAATCCTGTGTTACATTCTCGCACCAAACATATCGAGATTCGCCATCACTTTCTTTGGGATCATGTAGAGAAAGGTGATGTTATTTTTGAACATGTGAACACTAAAGATCAACTAGCGGATATTTTCACAAAGCCGCTGGCTACTGAATCTTTCTTTCATATCCGTCGAGAACTAGGCATTCTCGATATTTCGGATCGGGTGTCATAATTGTATGATTCATCTTATTTTTGTTACAATTATGCTTTTGAATATCTAACTAGTTGAAATTATTGCAAGCACAATTGTATAATTCTTCAAGCAAACGTGGTACAGAGGTGATGTTGTTTCTTTCTTTCTCTCTCTACAAATTTCATTCTCAAAAAGTGGTATTGTCTGAAAAATACTGTGTATATATGAAATTTCTCATGTATTATATCTGTTTGGATGCTTATTATGGTGTGGCATTCTATTTATTCATCAAATGTATGCTCATCTATGCATAAATGTGAAAATCTGCATTTTTTGCCTGTATGAGTCGACCATAACAGGGCACTGGTCGACGCACACTTATATACGTTTGAATCTATCAAAATTCAATCTGTATGCATCGACGCATGTAGAGGTATGGTCGACGCATCGCGTGAAAACCCAGTTTTTCTGCAAATCATTCCAACTTCCTGCGCATTTGATACCCTTTATCAGCATGTTATGCACATTTATTCAAATTCTTAGTGACTTGAACCTACCATGCCTATTGTCTCTTGACCTTCACTCTTCTGAAAAGCAAAAACCCTAAAGTTTCATCTATAAAAAGGGGTAAACCTTTTTCTCTGCAATCACACTCATAACCTTCTCTCTACACTCTCAAATCATCTTCAACCACCATCAATGGCTTCCTCTTCCCGTAGAATTACCGGCAAGCGATCAAGAGCACCTTCATCATCTGCTTCCATACCAGTCACTGCTACATCCCTAGTTCCTCCAACTCTTGTCGAGAAATTCAACAAAGATATCAGAAAAAGGGGGGGGGTAGTTAAGTAGCATGCATTCTACAAGCTCACGGCAGAGCACATTCATCTTTCCGAAATTTCATCTTTGCTGCAGTTTCAAGGTATTACCAACTTCTTGGAATGCAATTCTAAGTATAGTGAAGACTTGGTGCATGTCTTCTACACCGACATCCATGGCAGGTTCGGCGGTCAGTTTTTTCATTCTCAGGTCGGCTCCACAAAGGTAAACCTAAACTCTGCAGTGTGGAGTAAATATTTCAACATGCAATTAGCTGCTGGTGAAAATCCTCTTCCTGAGGTAACTGATTCTCAAACTGTGGCTAGATACGAATTCAAAACGGCTTTAAATTCGATGTTAAAACGGCCGTATCCAGAGAATATTGTGAATAGTGATGCATTTCCGAGAACCGTCACTGCAGGGCAATTACAAACAGGTGAGCGAATTCTTCAGTGGATTGTGGCGCGCATTCTACGGCCAAAGATAGGAGGGCTCTCCAGAGTAGAACAGGCTGAAGTCCATCTCATCTACATCCTGAAAAATCAAATCAAAATTAACTGGCCCTACTACATCGCCAGTCGAATGTTCGCGTTACGAGACTCCGCAAGAGGAACTTCTCTAGCATATGGGTCATTCATTCACGAAGTTCTCACAGATGTTAATGTTGTCTATCCAACATTTCCATACACATCCATCTCTTCAGATAAGGAATTTGGCACAAAGACTCTCTCAATGACGGGATACTATTGGTGTCAAGAAAGAAGAATGTATGGTTTTGTTCACAGAGCAACTACACCTAGAGTGGTTGAAGCGTCCGAAGGCAGTGAGGAAAGTGCAGAAAGTGACAAAGAAGAGCAAGAAGAACCTAAAGAGGAAGAAGAAGAAGAAGAACCCGCGCATGAGGCATATGACAATCATCATCAAACTGAGTCAACTGAGTACACGACTACTGATTGGGTTCCATACACAGCTCAACCTGAGGATGAAGTATAATACAACAATCAAGGCTGGGGTGAGTGGCAGCACACTGGCTGGACCACTCTGGGAAAATATTATGATTCGTATCATGGATATACTTAAGCACCTCAATCTCCTCAGCAATCCAACACATCTGACATTCTCAGCATGATGCAGTCCATGCAACTAGACCAACAAAACTTTATACGCACTGAAGATGAGAGATTCACTCAAATTCAAAACGAAATCCAAACAAAAAATGAAAGGCTCAATAACTTTTCCACCAGAATGGACGCCCGATTTGAGGCTCTTGTTACATCCCATGAAGCTCAGGAAAGGGACATTACCAACAGTTTGAACTACTTGAACAACATTACTGTGGAATTCACTAACTTGGCCGATCCTTACCGTCATCCACATTACTATGAGAGGGGACGAGGGCGTGGCCGCGGGCATTAGATTTCTGTGTGCAATTTATGTTATTTTGTTGTTGTTGTTATGGTGTTTTGTCTTTAAGTTTTTTGGCTTGTCATGAACTATTTAGTTTTGCTCAATGCATTTTCTTTCGTTTATCTATACTATGAGTATTCGTTGCGTTATCTTTTTTCATTGTCAATATTATGTGTGAATATTGGTTTATGATTAGATATTGTTGCGGTGAGAATCGTGATACCAAGCTATTGATTAACTTGAATCTTAATTCTTAAATTCACAACCGGACTTTAATTTATCCAAAGGAAAGGTCTAAAGAAAGAAAGAACCTTTTGCGCTACGTAACAACGAAGCTAAGAGATTTGGGGATTGGGGGTTGGTTATGCCTAGGGTAGGTTTTTCACATCCTAAACATCTGTAGTACTCTACAGGAACCTTTTGTTTGTTTGCATGCTAATACTTGCTAAATGTTTGCTATGGATTGGGATTGGGTAAAAAGGTGAAGGTTAAGACCTAAGGATTGTTTCTAAGTTTACTCGCAAAGACATCGTGTCCTCTGCCTACGTATCCTTACTAGGATAGAATCAGAGCAATCGTAGTTCACCTCACTAGGGATGAAGAACACTTGATTATGATCAAGGTTCCAAGGGGGACAAACATATCAATGCTTGTATAGAGTTTATCCAAACTCTCTAGATCTATGTTGTACACTCAAGAAGGGGGAGTAAGTAATCATTTCAATGATTCTTACATAGAGTTAACCAAACTCTACCTAATTCTACGTTATAAGACCAATTGGTTCTATCCAGACCAAAAGGAGGAAGAAGGGGGAAGGTTGCTCGTCAAGATATTGCATCTTGTGCCTACGTATTCTCATTGTCCAATGAGAAATCAGAGCGGTCGTAGTTCAGGCACGAACTACAGAATAAGGATCAATTGGTTCTTTCCAGACCAAAAGAGGGAAGAAGGTTCTATCCAGACCTATGAGTTTATATCCTAATGGTTCTATCCATACCAAAAGGGGATAAGGTTCTATCCAAACCTATGGTTTAACTCCTATTGGTTTTATCCAGACCCAAAGGGGGAGAAGGTTCTATCCAGACCTATGAGGTTATTGAGCTATCTATGACCCAAGGGTCAATAGAGAGACTTTCCTTTGGAAGGGAAAAGAGGAGGCAACTTGGATGAGAACTAAAGAGTTTCATCACTTAGGGGTAAGTAAACTTAACAAAGCCTAAGCATTCGCACATGATGAATATAAGGGATATGGTTACAACCAAGAACAAGCAAGCATATTACAATAAGCAAGGATTTCAATCAGGATGAATTGTTACAACCAAAGCAAGCATTTAAGTATTACAATATTAATGATTTCAATCAAGATAGATGGTCACAACCAAAACAAACATCAAGATATTACAATATCAACGGGGGGATAAGTTCTTTCAAGACTTAATGAAAGGTGAAAACCAAAGCATATCTTAATGAAGAATGGGGTACATCTTAATAAAGATGGAAGGGGATCTTAACAAAGATGCATCTTAACAAAGATGAGGTTTCAATAGGGCTTACAAGATGACATGTATACCTATAGGCATCATGCCTAAATCAAATAATGTCACAACAAAAGTTCAAAAACCTCAATGGGGATTTTAAATGGAAATCAAATGAAACAATCATGATGCTTACAAGCAAAAGTAATTACAATCACATACACAAAGGAGTTGACAAACACCAAGCTCACATCAAGTGCAAAATTAAACTTAAAAGAATCAACAATTTTGAAATGTAAAAGAGGGTAAAAACCCTAACAAAGAAACATGACAATTTTCAATGCAAAGTGTTTTCAAAAATGAAAATTTTAGGATATTAAAATACCATGTGAAACTATGCAAAAATATAAGACCAATACAAAAAGAATCATTCACAAATGATAAAAAGAGGTGAAGTTATGGTATTTTGAATTTTGAAGAAAAATCAAATATTTTAGTGATTAAAAAAGAGGGAGGCGCTTGGTGGGTGTTAAACCCACCACCTTTGGATTGCCAGCTCAAAATCTCACCAAGCCAGCCAAGGCGCGTGCGTGTTATTTAAGGGAAGAAGTTATCAAAAATGTGAAAACATGGAAAATGTGAAAAATAAGCAAAAGGGTTGATCTCCACACGGATCGAACCCAGGACGAGTAGCATGGCAAGGCGATATGAGAAACAAGGCATAACCACTAGGGTGGCGATACATCTGTGTATTATGCCACCCCAATAAATACATGTACTTGAAAAAGTGGGCATACTATTCTGGGCAAAAATTAAAGAGGAAAACAAGCAAGACAAGTCCAAACGGATTGATCTCAAACTTGATCAAATCTCAACCAATTTTAACAAAATTTGATTCTAACTCACTTGAATTTTAACAAGGATCACAATGGTGCTAACAGTTTTTCAAAATAATGAAATCAAAATGAAATTCGATTGTAAATGCAAGGTGAAAGTTTGATATGCATTTTTAAAGTTGCAGACCAATTCAAGCATGTTTAAACCAAACTAAGAGCCTGCACAAATTCTAAATATCACATATATGAAGTTCAGATAGAAGTGAGGTTTAAAAACATGATAGAACAGAAAATGACCAATGAATTGCAAGTGTGCTATGGTAAGTTCAAAACTGGCTGACAGTAGGATCAATCACCAAAGCATGATGATCCACCAAATAACATGCCTGCAATTGACCTCATATATCCAACCTTAAGGATAGAAATAAGGGCTGATACACCTCAAACAAATTTGACAAAAAGCAATGTATCATTCAAACATTTGTCCCAACAGTATGCACAATGAATTCTTATCTTAGCAATGCTTTCACAAAAGCAATACACTCACACACAGAGTATTCATATCTCAAACACTTTAATCTAAACAGGAGCCTAAACAAACCTTAGCATAAGAGCAAGTTCAAGTAGGCACAAATGCAACTTTTGACATAACAATACCAACAGCAAAAAAAGTTCAATTCAACATGAGTTACAACTCAACAAGCAACCAAAAACCAACTTTCAGCACAAAATCAGTTCAAACATGACAATGCCTATAACCAATAACCATTAGTCCAAAACTCTATCCACACAGACAAACTTGCAAGCCTTGTGGCAGTAGGCATTTTACAGCATAAATGTAATATCTTTGGCATAACAATACCAGACAGTCTAAACAAACCCCTCTAATGCTCTAATGACAGTAACAAATCACATAGATCTTTTCAAGCACAAGGTTTAAAATTCACAAATGAAAGTGACAACTTGATCATTACAATGCCAAACACTAAAGCCTTATGACAGTTATACCTTGAAAATGCCAACTACTAACATAACAATGTTCAAAGAGGAATCAGAGCATCTAACCTAGATCTCTTCATATTGACAGTTTTTAAATTCCAAAACAGTTTTGGTGTTGATGAATATAAAATCCACATAACAATGTCAAGCCCAAACTGACCATGCATTTTAACAACATACTTTCACAAAAGTAACAACATACATACCTCGTCCTAATGACAACCTAACATCAAATGCACATGGTAATGGCCAAGTCAAACCTCACATAAATTTTGATAGCAAAACAAGGTATTGGTCATCAACAAGCCTCAACAGTCCCATGAATCATCCCAATAACCTTTACCAAGTCCAACAGAACTGTACATCTTACAAGCAGATTCAAAACATGTTAAAGACCAAGTTCAAGCACAAAAATGATTCAAAAGTGTACTAGCATTGAAAATGCCATGTGAGTTGAAAAATGCACATGAGTTTGAAAATGCAAGAACAGAATGGTAGCGGAACATGATATAGTTTCAACTAATACCAAGTCAACATATCACAAGCTAAACATGTAAGGGCTTATAATTAAAATGCCAACAAACAAGATTCATGATTCAAAAATGTTGTTGCAACAGAAACAAACCAACAATATTCACAAACTGAACTAAATCCCAAACAACATCAAACTTTCAAAGAAAGTGCAAGCAAACCTCATATGTTCATACATGACATAAGGCAATGTTTAGGAGAGTCTCTAACAACAAGCACATAGCATCACAAAAATGTATAATAACAAGGAGGATATTAAACATATTGATGAGTAACAAAACCAAACCTGGCAGATTCACATATGGACTGTTTTTGCCTTTAAACACATTCCAAGCAAAGTAAATTAAACATGTTCATGACAGTTAAAACCTAGGATAGTGACTACTAACCTCTTGTAGACCTCCAAGCAAGCGAATATAGAAGGGAAAACCTTGAAGCCTCCAAATAAGATCCAATCCAATGCCTTGGTGAAAATGCAGCCTTTCTTGCACTTGAAGTAAACAAGTGAATCTTGGACCAGAACTTGAAACAAGTGATGATGATGGTATTTTAGGTTATGGACAGTTGGTACATCATAAACCTAAGGTGTTTGAATGGTTAAAGTGCTCAAAACAGGTCTGAGTAGAGATTTGGCAGATTTTGCATGTGAAGTCAAACTTTGCTTGGTTGAATGTTGACTTTTGGGAAAATGAGGGTTTTGAATGGTTTAAGAGTTTTAACACCTCCCACACAACATTTGTGGATTGTGTGGATGGTTTGTGATGACTTTGAGTGAGTGAAAATGGTTTTGGAAGATGTTTTGCTCAAGGCAGATTTTTAGGTGTTTTTGGAATGATTTTCTTCACTTATAAGCAAAGCAAATGCAAGATGAGAGCAATGGTTTTCTCTTGGGTTTTAGAGTGATATGGTGTGAGAAGTAACATAGAGGGAGCCTCTATTTATAGGAAAAATGAAGGGTGAGGACATATTTGTATTTTGGCTTTTGGAGGGAGATTTTGGAAGAAATCTATCCAAGATTGTATGGCAGCTAAGTACATCATTCCCTTGGCTCAATGCAGGGAAAAAAAACTCAAGTGAAATGAGGGACATGAAGTGATTGAAGAGATCATAGAGGGTAGGGAAGCAGCTACTGCAGATTTCATGGAAAGTTTCTCTTTCCTCTTTGATTTCTTTGAATATAATATTGCAACCTTCCTTGCAACTTGCCATACCTTACAAATCCTTCACTTCTTCTGCATTTTCATTCATCATACTCTCTAAATATCATATAGAAACATGATCCAAGGGCTGAGAATAGCTCAAGTGATCAAAAGGTGAGTTTGTTAAAAAGTGAAAATGTTAGACTTAAGTGTTGAAACCTCATCTTGTTGGATCCATAACTCTCAACTCATAAGGGCTATGGAGGAGTTCTAGTATATTTTGAAAAGCCCTCATGAAGCTCTACAACTTTCATGTTTTCATGATCTTCAGATTCCCAATGGAACTAGGTCAAAAATCCACTCAAAGTTGCTAAAAACATGCCTAAAAAGGCCAATAACTTAGAATTTTTTCTAAGTTATTTTTCCCTCTTGTAATGACTTTGGCCATAACTCCAAATCTATGCATTTTCTGCTTATGGACCATTTTGGGACTTTTGTATGACTTGTCAAGAGCTTTCCAATGAGCTTTGAACCAACTCAATTGGATGTGTGGTTAGGGAGTTATGGTCTCGCCCATTTCAAAACCCTAATTTCCCAATTTTTCGATTACTCCTCAATCCTTGATCCAATGGTCATGAAACTTCATGGAAAGGTGTAATATGTTACTAGGAACATTTTTTCTTCATACTTTGAGGTCAAATTCCTTATGATTGAAGAGTTTACTTTTTGGTCAACCGAACGATCGATCGATGACTACCGAGTCGACTGTTGATGTTCCGGGTCTTTTGAGGCCTTGAAACATCTTGAATAGACTTCACTAAGCCATATGAACTTCATGGACCATAATTCCATCATTGGAACAACTTTTACATCAAAAGTCAAACTACGGTTGACTTTTCTTGATCGAAAACCCTAATCAGGGATCCTGAACTGCAGTGTTCTTGATCCTTGGGTGACAAACTCAAATTGGATTCATACTTGATCCAATGGAGTATATTTGATGATGTAGAGACTTATTTCATGGAGAATCAGTCCAATACATTGACTGATTAAACCGTTGAAACTTCGATTCTCGACTGTACGGAACCCTAATTCACCTGTATCTTAACAAAGACAAACTTGAAATAGGTTAAGGTTAGATAATCAAATGAATATGATCCTAAAATGATAATGAAGATCTAAGGGGTAAAAATTTGGGGTGCAACAGATATTACCTGTTAATCATCTTGTTTATTTGAACACTTTACTCTTAATCGTTCTCTTTCTCTTTTTGATGTTGTCAAAGGGGGAGAAGAGATCAAAGCCAAGAAGACCACACCAGTACAGGATTGAAAAAGAAAGGGGGAACTTATGCTACCATGTGTGTAATATTGAATTTGGGTCTCATTGGTTTCGCACAGGTTGTCATCATAAAAAAGGGGGGGTATGTGAGGGCAAACCGTCATACAACATACGATCTTGAGTTTCAATGATGACAAACTGCGACCATGGATGAATCGGCATTATCGATTCTGCCTCTACAAAGACAATTGCAAATATTCCATCCACCATATCCTTCCTATATCATTTGAAGTGCTTTACTCAATACAATATATGTGAACGATATGTGGTTATGACTAAATGCATAAAAACCACATAAATAACATTTTTTTTGCAGAATTTCAGGCCATGAGTCGACCACTGAGTCAGCGCATGTATCTGTGCTTTTCTCACGGGTCAGCGCATAAAGGCTATGAGTCGGCGCAAGGTCGACGCATGTAGCTTTTGTTTTTCTCACGGGTCAGCGCACGCCGACCTATGGTCGACGCACACTGCTGCCCTTTCAAATCTGTCCCAATCTGCAGGCTATGCGTCGACGTATAGACCTGCTATGGTCGACCGTTCGCGCGTTTGTGCTGTTTTTGAAGACTTCCCTCTATGTTTGAAAAGCTGTTAAGTTTGGTGATTGGTTGGTTACTATATATATAGAGAGAGATAGACTTTGTTCTTTTTTATCAGCAACAATTATGAATTTGAGTCAATTGTCACAAAACAAGAAAAGTGAAAGAGGTGCCTTCAAAGTTCATCAATCTTCATCTTCTACAACTCACAACACAACAATTACACACCATAATTCTTAGGGTGCTTGTGATCTTTTTTAAGGTGATAAGGTCCGAAGCCGTGATCGGAAATCCGGTTCAGGTTGATTTTGAAGGCAGGTTTTTCTTGGACAAAACCTAGCAGGTTTTACCCTCCAAGATTTGGAGATTTTTGTGGTTTTTCGATACGGATCATCTCTACCTACTTCAGCTGAGTGAAGGTGATTGAGAGGCGGTAGTCTTCATCAATCTAGTAGCGGAAATCAGTGAAACATTCAAGAGTATTCGGGGTTCGTTTTATTTGTGCGTGAGATCCGTCGGGCCGAGGGTTTGAATAACGGAAGGTTATTCATCAAAGGGGCTGGAATCGGAGGTCTACTCACAACAATCGGAGAACTTGATTCTACTCGAATCAAGGAGCAAGAAGCGATAACATCATCAACTTCAAGAGGGATTGATTGTACATTTTTCTTATCAATTCTTGTATAAACATTTCTACATTATAGGTGATATCTAATATATTGATCTCAATTCTATTATTAGAATTGAGGGAAGACGTACCCCAAAGTGAGGACGGCGAGGGAACTGCCTCAACAAATCTTTGTCTCCCTAACTTTTTAAATCCCTAACTTTTGCGTGACTCACCCTTTCGGGTTTTCAATTCACCGGGATACCCATTTTTGCCAAAGTCGCCTTTTCAGGTTATCGACTTTACGGGTTTACATCTTTTCTATTTATCCCTAAATTTTGCCCGAACCCATTCTTTTTATGGTTCGCCGGGATGCCCCATTTTTGCCTGGATATTCTTTTTTCTTTCCAGCGGTTCTTAAAATCCTCACCAACCATGGTGGATAACAACAAGGCTCCTCCTGAGAAGACCTTTCACACGATGTATGGACCTTCATAGTTAGGAGTCCATTTGCCCCTGTGATCTTTTTGTGGAGGGAGAATCTTTTTTAGCACAAGATCGCCCGTCTGAAAGCTTCGAGGGCGTACCTTCTTGTCGAAATCTTTTTTCATCCGGCTCTGATACAACCGACCATATGCAATAGATGCTAGTCGTTTTTCATCCATCAGGCTAAGCTTATTCAATCTATTATTTACCCATTCTGCCTCATCGAGCTTGACGTCAACCAGAACTCTCTGAGAAGGAATCTCGACCTCTAATGGTATGACAGTTTCCATACCATACACCAGCGAGAAAGGAGTTTCCCTAGTTAAAGTGCGTATTGTAGTACGATAACCGTGCAAAGCGAAGGGCAACATCTCGTGCCAATCTTTATAGGTTACAACCATCTTTTGCACTATCTTCTTGATGTTTTTGTTGGTCACTTCAACAGCGCCGTTCATCTTCGGACAATAGGGCGATGAGTTATGATGCTCGATTTTGAAACTCTGGGACAGTTCCTTCATCATCTTGTTGTTCAGATTTCAACCATTATCAGCAATGATTCTTTCAGGCACTCCGTATCTACAGATGATGTCCTTTTTGATAAATCTGGCTACGACTTGCTTCGTGACATTCGCACAGGAGGCTGCTTCCACACACTTGGTAAAGTAATCGATGGCTACCAAAATGAAACGATGTCTGTTGGATGCGGTTGGCTTGATCTTGCCAATCATGTCGATGCCCCACATGGAAAAGGGCCAAGGAGATGCCATGACGTTCAGAGGACACGGCGGCACATGAATCTTGTCTGCATAAATCTGGTATTTCTGGCATTTCTTCGCATATTTGAAACAATCAGATTCCATCGTCAGCCAATAATACCCTACTCGTAACAGCTTCCTAGACATGGCATGCCCGCCGGCATGTGTACCAAAGGCACCTTTGTGGACCTCTTTCATAAGCAAGCTTACTTCTTTCTCATCCACGCATCTCAATAACACCAAATCATAGTTTCTTCTGTAGAGTACACCATCTTGGTTCAGATAAAAGTTTTCAAACAACCTTCTCAGAGTCTTATTATCCCGGGTCGACGCCCCTGGCGAATACTCTTGCTTCTTAAGAAAGTTCTGGATTTCATAAAACCATGGCTTGCCATCAGAGGCTTCCTCAATGGCGAACACATACGTCGGCCTATCAAGGCGCGAGATGACTATTTTGGAGCATCGTTCCAATAGTTCACCTTGTACATCGAGGATAACATTACTATAGCATCTGCCATCTGATTCTCCGCTCTCGGCACGTGATGCAACTCTACACGTTCAAAGAATGGCAACTGCCTCCTTGCATAGTTCATGTAAGGAATCAGATTGGTCAGACTAGATCTCGCCCGTCCATCCAACACGGTCAAACTTTCAACATGCACAAGTGGCAAGCCCAGTCATCCAAACGGAGGAAATAACCAGATGGTGGATCTCATTGTTCCGGTCATCTTCTCTAGTGAGAAGGCCAGAACGGGAGATTCAAACCCCACCAAATTGGACAAAAATTTATACCAAACTGATCCTCACATTATGTAGAACATGATTTCAAGTTTAATTTCCATTTATCGTGCACATACAAGCCAAATCGAAGCAAAGAAAAATCAAACATCAAACTGAAATCATCAAGAACATCAACCTAATCTATCCAGATTTTGCCTACATAAGTAGGGCTTCAGTATGCATAAAAAATGGCATGGAATAGATGCATATTGGGAGAGAAGTTCTGTTGAAGCTTACCTAACGGAGCCTCTCCGTTGGGGCTTCTAATGGTGTCAAGCTTGCACAAAACTATCCAGAAACACTCAATACACTTCAAGGAAGATCTCTATGGCTTTGAATTACTCTAAATTGGCTTGAATCTCAAATTCACGATTTCACTTTTCTCTTGAAAACTCCAACTGTGTTCAAGCTCTCTCTGTAGGAAATTGGCTGAATGAAGTTTCAAAATTGATCTGAAGCTTTTATATTATGGATCATGGAGTGTTTGGAGGCCTAATTGTGGCTGATTTGAGTACAATTCAAAAATGCCCAAATTGAAGTTTCAAGCTTCATGCGCACGTGAAATGGCTCCAATTTCCCTTGTTTTTGATTCAAATCACTTGCTGGGACTTAGAATTGATCATGTGGACGTGAATTAACCCTTGAATTGATCCAATGGTTGATTTTGAATGTGAAACCTCACCATGAAGATCAGTTTGGTGCATTGTGTTTATTGTGATAAAGTGAATCAAAATATGCACAAACATGTTATGAAAATTATTTAAAACCACTTCAATTCAATTCATGCCTTTTAGGTTCATTTTCCTTGATTTTCTTCACCAATCTTCATATCCATGCCAAGTCCATGACAATTTGATGTTTCATGATGTAATTGAGATCATTTGAAACAAGTTTCATGTTGGATAAAGTTTCATTTGAAGAGTGCAAAATCATGAAATGGACCTATAATCAAAATGACCTGTAATCTCATTTTCCCAAAATACCCCTACCTTGAAAGCCTCATAACTTGAGTTCTAAAAATGAGATGAAGGACTTCTAGGACTTTTTGGAAAGCTAAGATCATGAGAAACAACTTTCATGTTCATCAAAAGTTGAGGAGAAACATGATTCTAAGTCAAAAGTGCCTTAGAAGTTGGTTGACTTTTGTTGACTGAAAATACATTTATCTAAGGACCCATAACTTGTCAGCATCATAACTTGAGTTCTAGAAACCCAATGGACGAGTTCTAGTACTTAAATGAAAGATACGAGCATGCTCTACAAGTCTCATGTTTGCATCAAAGTTAGATGAAACTTGTATCTTGAGATATATGGTCTTGAAGTTGGGCACTAAATAGGGGATTTTACACTGACAAACCTCTGAAACCCTAATTTAGTAACTTCTCACACTCTTGATTCTTCTTGAATTAATATTGAAATAACATCTTAGATGCCTCAAAATAACTTTCCATAACTCCAAAGACTTATAATTGAATCTTAATCTCCTTCAAATCCCCAATGGATCCTACACTAGGCAGATGAAACCCTAGGTGTACAATCCTCTGACTGCAACCTCTTGCACATGATCTACCAACTTGGATAAGCTCCACAATGGCTCTCAAAACATTTAATGAGCTTCCCAACATCTCATATCCATATCCATGAACTTGTGATCTTCAGATGATCTTCACTTGGCCTCTAAGATAGGAGATAAATAATACACATCCATTCACCTCCTTTCTCAAAGAGCTTTGACCTTCTCCTTATGACTATAAGCACTTAACCACTTGAATAAAACCTCTTGCTTAGGTTTAGACCCTTGGTAACCTCCTCTTGCTATGCACACCTCTTGATCCCCTATAAATGAACTATGATATGCAACTGCAGATGCTAGAACAATGCAATGAAAACATAAGCCAAGTAAAGAAAAGGTTGGGAAAATTTTGGGGTACAACAGGAAACAACATGATACCATAGATACACAGTGCTAAGATATCATTAAACACAACCCAACAACCATCTTTGGCAAACTGCTGAGCTTTGTCAATCAGAAAAGGCAATGGAAATCTAGGCATCCCACTCCTCTTAACCAATTCCCCTGAAATCTCAGAAACATCAAGATGGAGGGCAGCAGCAAGCTTATCTAGATCAGGCTCAGCATCAGAGTGATGGAATGACATCTAATCTAAGATAGGGAACCCTAACAACATGGAGAAGTCCTCTAAGGTAGGTGCCAGAACATAATCCGGAAAGATGAAACACCTCAGCTGTGAATCATAAAATTGCAACAGAGTATAGAGACCACTCAACTCGTATGCTGATGGCTTGCAGACAACACTCAGAAGCTTCCCATAAGATTGCTTGAAATCAACCATCACCTTCCTATCAGCCACATAAATCAAACTCAATAAAGGTCCAATGTCTAGAGTATGGAACTTGTATGCCATTGTCTTCTTCAGGCTGGATTCCATATCAAAGAAGAGTAAGATCACTAGAATCGAGGGAAAAAGGTACACCTGCAGCATAAATACATGTCAATGAAAATGCAATTTGAAAATGCAAATGCAAATGCAACAGGGGATCAAGACTGATGTGCCGTTGACTGAGAATAACCAGCGCTCCACATTAGCAATAACATAGCACCATCATAAGGACACATTGTATCAAGTTCACAGGTTCATTTTGACAAGAAAACTGGGTAGGTTGAAGGTCAAAGTTACCTGCATAACCCTCCCACTCACAGGTATGAACCTATCACTAACAAGGTCTGGCATCGTATGCGGTCGTCAGCATCACAGACTTTTGAAAAACGATGATACGTTCACCGTTTTCGGTTTGGCATCATAGTCTAATGAAGTGGGCTCACTTAGCTGACTTCTAAATGATCGGTCCCTAGAGTCAAGAATTCTCATATCCAAAATCCTTTCAACGGTCCTACGGATTGGAAAGGAAATCATCAAAGAGAATCTCGTCTGAGCGTGAATTTCATGGAAACTAGTGCATGCTAAGCATACATGTCCACCACTACTTTCCACTTCTAGTGCTAGGGTTATACTCAAGCCTGGGTTTGGCTTCCCACTCAATGGAACATTCCCACCCAACAGCACAACAAAACTGATATATAAAATGCTGAAAGTAAAATGCAAATAAAGATAAAGTATAACACATATATACACACCCAAAAGATAACCAAAAAAGCGCTAGGATTGACTCGCATAGGGAACCATCGCAGTCCCCAGCAGAGTCGCCAGCTGTCGTATCACTGCGAGGAGGGGTCGACAAGGACAGAAGAGTCGCCACCGTTTGTTATTTATCCTAAAAGAGGGAAAGGAAACGATCAGAGAAAACCTAACGGAAACAGGAGAAGACAGGTCATCGCAACCAAATCTTGGGTTCGGGAGTCGGTTACGCAAGGGGAATGTATTAGCACCCCTCATGTCCATTGTACTCGACGGGATCCATGCTTTGTTGTCTATCTAAAGGGTGTTGAACTATCTAGCTACACGCCAGAGGGACAAAAGAAAAGAAAAGAGACTCGATAGAGCATCGCCGCTCTATGCCTACGTACTCCCTCGTGCAATGGGAAAGTCAGAGTCAACGTAGTTCGGCGAACTACGGATGAAGGTGGGGAAGGTTGCTCGCCAAGACATCGTCGTCTTGTGCCTACATATCCTTATCTGGTATGAGAAATCAGAGCAAACGTAGTTTGGGCTAACAAGACCACGGGTTGGTTCAAGTGTTTTAGGCCCGAGTAGGGTTAAAACTTAGTTCTAGCAGTTAGGTGTATGCAGCTCGACCATTGGAGACTTAGGCGTTACCTGTTTGTGGTAGAACCAAGAGTTAACAAAACTCTCCTTATGAAAAAGGTTTCCAAATTAATCCTGAGGGATAAAAAAAGGTTTGAAGTTTGTTTTGGTGTTTTTTAGAGAAGAAGTGAATTGAATTTGATTTATAATTCATGTTGCACTAAAGACTATGACTTAGGAGCGAATGCGTTGCATATCGTCCAAAGGACATACGCTAAACACTCTAGACAATTGAGAGGAGGCCCCCCAATCCTCATTCCCCAAGTACTTAAGGCTCGTAGCGTACACCACAAATCATTCTTTATTAAATGTTTTGAAGGGTTTGAAGATGAGAAGAGAGAGACACACTCTAAAGGGAGACTAGGACTCAACCTAATGTTCTCATACAAAGTGCACCTATGATTGGAATGAAAAGGGAAAGCTACCCTAATGTTATCATGCGTGGGTTCAAGCCTAAGGTCTATCATAATCCATCTTGAACAAGAAAGATTAGAGGTCCTAAGGGAACATGGCAAAGGAAAACAAAAGAAAAGAAGGCGAGCACGAATGAGAAAGAAGATAAGTATGCAAACATGCAATGCAACACAAAGGTGAAGAGGGATGAAAAAGGTGTGGGGTAACAACAACCACAAGCACATCTCAACCTCTTCAAGCAAATAAGAATATGCAAAACAAATATGAGAAATACAAACAAATGAGCTTAAACAAGTTCAAACAAAAAGTGAGATGCAATGGGAGAAGTCATGACTCCTACAACCATTCCAGCATCAATCACCAAACAAAAGTGGGAGGAAAAAGTGTGGGGTAACAACCACCACAAGCACATCTCAACCAAATCATTCTTCATGTTCAAGCAAGACCAAAAATAAACATCACTTCGAACGACATATACGAGAGTATGCATTCAAGTGGAAAGCGAAAGGCGCGTCGAAGCAATCATGATTAAACAATCAAGAACAAAGACATATATCCAAAACATCTCACTTCTAATGCATCATACTGATCCATGAGAATTCAAAGTGAAATGACATCAAAACAAGCATGAAAAACAGCAAAACAGGTCTGCTGGCACAGTGTTAATCGATTAACACCAGGGTTTAATCGATTAACCAGTCAAAAATGCCTGAAAATTTGAAAATTCGCATTGGTTAATTGGTTAACCAATTGGTTAATCGGTTAACACTGTGACAGAAGCAGAAAAACAACAGAACAACAGCTTTTTCAGCAAATAAGCACTTATCCAATAATCCGGATGATCACATAACCACTTATGCACAAATTTAAACCAGAAAAAAGTGATCCAACCAACATGTAAACACATTAAAACAGAAAGATCACAGATCATATGAATCAAATTTAGCCAAATCAATTGAAAATGAAGATCCACATGATAATTATGCAAATAAGCTCAAAAACAGAATCGAATCAAGAATTCCAACCTACGAAGCGGAGAATTGCTTCGGTAAATGTTGATTTACTTTAATTGAGCAGATCCAAGAAATAAATTTGGAAATCCTTCAAGATCCAAGTGATTACTTGTAGTAGAAATGAAGATCCACCAAAATTAAGCAAGAACTATCCAAATAAGCTCCTCTAGATCAGCTTCAAAATTCAGATTCAAAGTTGCACGAAAATTGAATGGAGAATTGAAGATGATAAGGATGATGGATGAAGGTTTGAGCTCTAGAACTCAATGATTCCAATGGATAATCAATGAATTCAAGCAAAGAGAGCTTTTGGTGTAGTTTGGGAATGGAAAAGTTGAGAGCAAATTGAGAGAGTGAATATGAATTCTGAAATGAAAGTGAAATTATGAGGATTGTGTGTGTGAGGTTTGGAGTAAATCATTTAAATACCCCTTAGGTTTGGATCCAAATGAGGTTTCAAGTGTGGTTTGTGAAAATTGGAATGGAATTAGGAATGTGAATTTGGAGGGAGTTTTAATTATTTTGAAAATTAACCAAAATTCAAAATGGTTCTAGATCCTTCCCTTGGTGTAAAATCAATTTCTCATGTGATCAAAAATGGATCCCAAAGTGGCTTTACTTGGAAATTCACATGCATAGCAGAAATTTTCACTGGTTAATCGATTAACCATATGTGTTAACCGATTAACACCCTCAAAAATTCAAATTTGGCCTGATTTTGCTTTGGTTAATCGGTTAACCATTTGGTTAATCAATTAACATCTTCAAAATTTGAATTTTGGCGCCTTTTGGAGGGAAATACACACTTGCCTGTTTTCAAACGTTTTGAGCTCTATTCAGCCTCTGAGCCTTGCCTTTGAATACTATAACCGTGAGAAGGCTTGAGATAGCCTGAATGTTGTCTTTTGATCTGAAAATATCCTGCAAAATAAAATAAAATCGACTGCTCGATTGCCGGGCAAAATAAATGTCGGAGCCTCTAATGCTCGCTTTTTTGTCTCTCGCACCAGAGAAAACCCTAAGCCATACAAAAACCTTGATCCCATGCCTCGAGAACAAATGTTATGCTATGCAAAATGCAAAAAATGCAAAGAATACATAAGCCAACTACAAAAAATGGTTGGTCAAAATTTGGGGTGCAACACTATGATAACAACATTTTCATTCTTATGAATCCACTTCTTCTTTTCTATAGCAACATCCTCTCTCCTCCTGGACCGAGTCGCTGATTTGGGGTAACCATGAAACTTGTAGCAATAAGGCTTTATGTGATTATACTTACCACAATGATGACATTTCCAGCCTTGCTTCTTTCTTCCTGAGGAGTTCTTTTGAGGTCTTGGTAGATATTAAGACATATTACTTGACATCGTTAGATTCTACTTTCTTTTGTGTTGAGAAGAATGTAAGTTCAGAGTATGCCTAAGAGGGGCGGGGGGGGGGGGGGGGGGGGTGAATTAGGCTTTAGAAAATTTTTCCGGTTTTTCGAGATTCTTGAATTTTACTCGGTTATGTTCTTGATGATGAAAGCAGTAACAGGCAGAATGAAAAAGGACACAGAGATTTATAATGGTTCCCTTCACAATCCGAAGGTACTCCACTCCCCTTTCCACATGAAAGAGATTTTTCACTATAGTTTTAGAATGTACAACCTATCACACCATCAACCAGTGAGGCCTACAGTAACACCCCAATCTAACCCGACGGATAATTAAGAAAAACAGAATCAGAGTGCAACAAATTTTGTAAACATGACGGTCGTAAGGGGCTGTCACGACCGTGACGGTCATGACGATCGTAAGGAAGTTGTGACGACCGTCACATCAGCAAATTTTGGGCGTTACAATTTCAACTCACAGAAACATACATTTCACAATTCAATTAGACAACATGGATTTAGTAATGATACATAGCACAGAAGCTTGGATGAACATACAACAATAACTTGATTAACATTTTGATTACAAGGCATCTTATTCATTTGCAGCGAAATATAAAACATTTCCGACATTTGGCATGATTAAAGCAAGACCATGAAACTTGCAACAAAACTTCATTAAAATTCAGCAAGTAATTATCTTGCATCAATTCAATATAAACGACGAGTTTCAACCATAAAAATCAGCACTACTAATTCATCGGTATAGTGCATCCAACCAACATTTGACAATTAACAGCAGCCACCAATTTAATGAAAAATACTTAATAAAATTCAGCACAAGGAAATTAAATAAAAGCAATGACATCAGTCGTTCATCCCCCCAAGAGTGCTACGTATCAGAGCGACCAACAACTTTAAATGAAAAGCTACACTTTATTCCGGATTACCTGCAAGTTACGACCAATGGAGGTAACATACAACGTAAAGAGTGACATATCAACAATATAACATAAGGCATGATAAAAGTCATGTCAGAATATTATCACAGCATCATAATTCCAGCAGTTCGCATAAATATTAGTAATAATAAACTACAACGACTCTTTATTCATAACCATAACAATTATCATCATAACTCAGCAACTCATCAAAACAACTCAATAATGCGACTCAACAATGCAACTCAACAATGCAACTCAACTGTGCATATGCATGTGGTACCAGAATTGGAAGACAACACTCCACAATAATTCGGGAGACAACACTCCACAATAATTCGGGAGACAACACTCCACAATAATTCGGGAGACAACACTCCACAATAATTCAGGAGACAACACTCCACAATAATTCGGGAGACAACACTCCCCAATAATTCGGGAGACAACACTCCACAAAAATTCGGGAGACAACACTTCACAATAATTCGGGAGACAACACTCCACAATAATTTATTTTGCCATTAAGGCACAACCGTCGCCAATCCAGGCCAAATGATATGTTATGAGACGCAACTATTATGGACTAGAACACAGCAACAACAACTGTGCAACAACCGTGCAACAAGGCATCAAGCCTACAACCAATTATCCATAACATAAACATCACATTTCGCATACATCATGTACTCACTACTTCAACCTGTTCATGTCAGAGAACACGTAACAATATTGTTCCTACGAATAAGACTCTAACACATTTTCGCAGAGAATAATTAAAAACAACTTCGTCTCTACAATTGAGAACTCAATAACATTTTCATGTCAGAGAACAACTGACAACATCATTACTACAAATAAGAACTCAACACATTTTCATATACCTTCATACGAGTAATATAACTACAACTTACCCACATAATCCAAGGAGAATATTATAATAACATTTTCTCAACAGTGACATAACAACTTCATATGCATCAAGTATTCATCATTTCAATCTGTTCATGTAGGGGAACAATAACAACATACTTTCGACAATTAAGAATTCAGCACATTATCGTAAGAACAACATTACAACTTTTACTCACTAAATTAATTATAGTTCCTGAAAAGGTTCGTTAACTACGGGGCAACTAATCTTGCCTCATTAAGGGCAACCATACAACATCGTACAACACTGACGATAAAACCTCGTCCCTAACATTTATCGGGTAGCGAGAACTATATCTATGATTCGATTCCCTACCTGAAGTCGATTAAGTAAGAGCATAATAACAACCTTTTCTCAACAAAGGGGAAATTAGCGTGTGTCGGCGCCGATTCCCAACATTACTACATAAACTAATGACATAAACATTAATGTAGGCGTAGACAAACATTAACCCTTAATATTTCTTCAACTTACGGGAACATTTACCCTTAATGTTGCTCAACCTACGGGAACGTTACTCCTTAATATTTCTTCAACGTACGGGAACATTACTCCTTAATATTTATCGATTTACAGGAACATTAATCCTTAATATTTATCGATCTACAGGAACATTAATCCTATGATTCAATTCCCTACATGAAATCGATCATACCCACGGTTATAGAATTGAACCCCACCCTTACCTTTGGATTGAGGACAACTCTAAACTTTCGGTTCCGGTTTGCTCTCCCGGTGACTCTTCTGCAACAACCTTCAATTCTCTCCGGCGGTTAATTCTTTTGTTCTTCCTTTCT
The DNA here is from genome assembly GCA_963859935.3 of Lathyrus sativus. Lineage (NCBI taxonomy): Eukaryota > Viridiplantae > Streptophyta > Magnoliopsida > Fabales > Fabaceae > Lathyrus > Lathyrus sativus. Next base: position 325,697,455 of record OZ012739.1, read on the forward strand.
CCACAGCCACATCCTTTTTCCTCTTTTCTCCGCCTTTCTCCTCCAATTTGGTTTTCTGAGCAGTTTATCGTTCTTTTGCTCTTTCTCCCACAACTTCTCTAATAACTCCATGATTTCCTTTATTCTCTCTACTACTACTACTACTACTACTACTACTACTACTACTACTACTACTACTACTACTACTACTACTAATAATAATAATAATAATAATAATAATAATAATAATAATAATATTACTACTAGTTATTAAATTATCATCATTATTAATTATATTATATTATTATCAAACTCAATGATTTATTAAATGGTTTCATATACTTCAAGGAAACCCACCAACGCTCTCAGACACACTCCCACATAAAGGCACACCAACAATTCATAAATAATTTAATTAAATGAACGGGCGTTATAACTCTCCCCTACTTAAAAGAATTTCGTCCTCGAAAGTACCTCAATCAAACAGCTCCCAACCAGACCACTTTCACCAAAGCAATCTCTTCACCTCGAAGTTGCTTCTCGTTCATCCACCTGAACTAGCAATGCCTCAACAGTCAAATTACCTTTCACTTGTACACCATCCATCCGAATCAATGTACTTCTTCAACTTAGGCACATGCCACATCATTTAAATTCTCACGAGTGACAGCGGTAAAATAGTCTAACCTGCTATTTTTCCCACGCTTCCGCTGCGCCACTCTGGTACAGATCAACAAAACACAGTGTACTTCCGAAACCTCAAGCTTGACCAACACCAGTTACTATCGTAACTCTCAAAACACGTCTTTCTTGGATCCTTTGGATCTTTTCAGTCGTCTCTTGCACAATCTTTGCTAGCTTCAACATAGAATGATTAATCTCACTTGTTAGGAAAAGAGCCAAATTAGTCATTCTATCTAAAATCACCCAAGTAAAATCATATCCCTCAAATTCTCCGGAAAACCCAACACAAAATCCATGGGAATACTATCCGATCTCCACTCTGGAATATTCAACGGTTGCATCGGACCCAACGGTCTCTAACGTCTATTCTTCGACTTCCGACAAGTCTAACCAGCATATACAAACTCAGCCACTTCTCTCTCCATCTATGGCCCTCAAAATAATTTCCTCAAATCCGGTTACATCTGCATAGCACCGGGATGGATACTTCATCTACCTCAATACTCCTATTCCGTTCAATAATATCTAGAACACAACTCTATCACGACATCTCATGATACCATTTCCATTAATCTGAAAATCATCCCTTCGACTTTAATCCCTCAGATTCAACCAATCTACCAACTCAAACCAGAGTCCTGACTGTTGCACCCCAAAACTTGACCAACTTTTCTTTACCTAGCTTATGTTTCATTTCATTCACATTAGCATTAGCATTTGCATTTCATAGGCATGTGTGCAGGAGATCAAGAGGTATGATTACCAATCAAGAGCTATACAAGAGTTTGAAGCTAGCCAAGAAGGTTATTCAGGTGCTCAAGGGTTGATATCCTTGTCAGAGAAGTTAAGAGATCCTCAGAGAGAGTGACTGAAACCAAGGTTGTGTGCCTCCTAACTTGAGAGTTGTGGGAGCTCCTCAGATGATTCTGAAGCCAGGAATGTGGACTTGAAGCCTTGAGAGAGCTTACGAGATGTCTTAAAAGCCATCATGAGGCCTAGATAGGTCATTGTGCAAGATTAAGAAGACTCAGCCATGATTGATGCAGCTAGGGTTTGACTGGGTCAACCCTAAGTCAACTGATGATTTGAAGAAGGTTGAGACCTAATTCAAAGGCCATGTGATCATGGATTGACACATTAAGATGTTATAAGGATGATTCCAAGGTCAACTCATCATGATTGAAGAGTTTGAGAAGTTTCAAGCTAGGGTTTCTAAGGCTTGATAGTGTAAAATCCCCTAGTTTGACCCCTATCTTCAAGGCAGTTTAGCTCAAGATGTGATTGTTATATCATCTTTCCCCCAACATGAATGTTGTAGAGCTTTATCTTAGCTTTAATTTGAGTGCTATAAGTCCTTTATAGGATTTGTAGAACTCAAGTTATGACTTTGACAAGTTACAGGTCATCTGAGGCATGTGAATCTGGAGATTGAAAGTTGTCCAACTTGCATGAAACGTTTGCCCTAGAAGGATGATTCCTATGAACTTTTGGTCAACATGAATGTTGTTCCTTATACTCTTAGCTTTCTAGAGAGTACTAGAAGTCCATGATTGGATTTGTAGAACTCAAGTTATGGCTTTGACAAGTCAAGGGTATTTTGGTCATTTGGAGATTACAGGTCATTTCAAGCATAAGGCCATAACTCCTATTTCCAAGCTTCAAATGGGAAAATGTTCAACATCAAACTTGTTCAAAATGATGTTTTAAGGCTAGTAAAGAGGTCATGAGATGATGGAAATGCTTGTAGCTCAAAGTTGCAAAAATGACCTAAAATAAGGGTATAAGTTAAATGAATCAAAGATGGAAATTGATACTTTTGATCTACACATCCAAATTGTCGCTACTGCGAAAATCGGCGCCGACTGACAGAAGAGTCGCCACCGTGCGTTATTTATCCCACGGGAGGGAAAGGAAACGCTCAGAGTAAACCTCACACAACATGGGAAAGGTATGGTCGTCGCAACCAAAACCTGGATTCGGGAGTCGGTTACACAAGGGGAAGGTATTAGCACCCCTCACGTCCGTCGTACTCGACGGGATCCACGCTTGTTTTCGGGTATGGATTGTTATTCTATCTAAACTATAGGTCAAGGGTTAAAATAAAATAAAATAAAATAAAAATGACTCGGCAAAGTATCGCACTTTATGCCTACGTATTCTCGCCTGGAACGAGAAATCAGAGTCAACGTAGTTCGCCTACCTACGGGAAAGGAGGGGAAGGTTGCTCGCTAGGATATCGCATCCCATGCCTACGTACTTTCATACAGCATGAAAGATCAGAGCAAACGTAGTTCGGGCCACGTACGACGCAAGTCTGTCTTGGTTGATTTTATTCCTTCTGAAAAAGGTTTTTTTTTATTAACAGTCCCGGCGGACAAAAATGACGTCTTGATGAGTTCACGTTCTTTTACGGAAGAAGTGTCTTTTATTGTGTTTGAAATCTTTATGGTGTTTTTCTGTTTGTTTTGAGAAAGAAAGAGACAAAACTCTAACCTACGGTTGCGAAGGGAATCAAACTATCCTAATGTTGTCATGCATGGGTTAAGACCTAGTGTCTATCATGCTCCTCTCTTGCACAGAGAGAAACAGAGATCCTACGGGAACAGACGGAAACAGAAACAATATCAGATATATACAGTAAAACAGTAAAATGCATGGATGCAACAATACAAGCGAGGCAAGGGAGTCCCACTCAACCTCGAACCTAGAAAACAATAGGCAAAAGTGAACAGGCTTCACTTTCAACCCAACAGGGCAAACAACAAACAATACAGTCAGGAAAACCAATCAATACATCAGAAATGAAATACAGCAAAATAAACAGCCACAACAGCTCTGCAAACAACATCTGACTTCAAGTCATCTCCAATCTGCTACAAGCTTCAGCAAGCATCACTCTCCATCTCCACAGTCTTCAGACAAGGGGTTTGGTCACCAATCTTCAGTCTACAATGGCTTTTCTTCAAGTTTCATCCTCCAAGCTGAGGGATCAATCACCAGAGTGGATTGGGTGTTAAGCAATTAGTTGACTACCAAGGGTGGCAAACCAACTGCTAATAACACATAAGATATTTTCTCTCAAGAGTTCTATCTCTTAGACAGTAGCACCAAGCCTCCCAAAGGAAGGGGGTGAGTGTCTTAGAGAGACTCTGTATCACAGAGAGGAATGGAGGCAGTCAAAACCTTCCATGTTTGAGAATCAAGCTTTCTAATCTAGAGCTCTGCCTAGCTCCTAAACCCTAATCTCCTCAACAGCTGCTAGCAGGAATCTCCTCATCAACTCTGGAAGTTGGTCTTCAAGCTCTGGATCTCCAATGGCTTCAACATCACAAGTCTTCAGCTCTCCCCAATCCCCAGACAATCCCAATACCCACACAGACAAATCAGTAACCCTAGAGGGCACACCACACTAATCAATCACATATAGCAGTATATACTAATAGCAGTAGTGGAATCCTGGTGATTTCTAAGGGAATCTATCCTATACCCATAATCCCTATAGTCCATACCCCAAAAATCAAATTAAACTATCCTAAAAGAATTAAAACTATTTCACCTAAGTTGATTTAGAACCCTAATTTTGTTCATGTTGTTTTCACCTAAACTAATCACCTCAAATTAATTCCTAAAAATATGAACTAAATTGCATGTACAAAATAACAATGTCTATTAATCAACCTAAAAAGAATGGACAAAAAATATTAAAGTAACTAGTAGAACAAAAATTATCAAAATCATGTATGAAATGAAACTCCTAAAATATGCATTTATTTGGAAAATGTGGGAAAAATATCAAATAAAAAATAAAATGCAATTTTTATTTTTTATAATTTTCTAGACTCTCTAAAGAAAATTATGCAAAAAGAATTATTAAAAAATAATGTTTTTATGATTTATTATGATTTTTAGAAAATGCATGAAAAATGAAGAGAAATTAAAAATGACAAAATAGAGAAATAGAGGGAGGGGGTGAGAACAGCAAGGGCGCCTAGCTGTTTTTTTCATGTGGGCCAGAAGATAGGGTGCGGATAGAAATTATGCAAGGCCCGGTTAGTTCAGAAAATTGAATAGGAAAATGCCAGAAAAAAAGAAAAAGTCTCGGTGCAGGAAGTAAGCAAATCACGTGTGAATGGTTGGGCTTCTCAATTGGGGGTGGGGATAGAGTTCTGAGTCCAGGCCCAGAGTGGTACCATTAGTGAAATGCAGCGTTTCACATGTGAGTCTCTCCCTCCGTTTTCAGTTTAAATAATGGCCATACGATCAGCTTAAAAAGTCAATTATCCAGGGCAATCGGACGGCTCCCCTTCATCGTCCCCAAACGAAACCCTAGAATCCAGAAAATCATTCTCCATGCAGCCATGCTCGAGCTCATCATTCTCCCTCCACAAGCCATGAAAACAAAACTTCCAAAGACCAAAATCATTCCAATTCTTCCCCTCTACAAGACTATGCCTTAAGTTTGCCCTAAAACTCACCCCATAAACCAATTCGATAGGTATAACAGCCATGATCCACCATGAACACCTGTGATCAACTCATCCAAAACTCCCTAAATCTTGTCCTAAACTTATCTCCCACTTATGCTGATTACCACAAGCCAATAAACCAAGAATTTCATGCACTGAACCATGAAATATCAATCCAACCAGATTTGATGCACTATGAGCAACCTCCATTAAACCTCTCCAAACTCTGCGAAAATCATCACCTAACCACCTAGGTCTCTAATACACTATCAATCCTATGCCATGATCACTATGCTAGCCAATTCGAAGGAAAACATACCTGGTGCAATTCCTTGAAAACAGGTGCTACAATCCCTGAATCTGATGCTTGTGATGAATGGAAAATGATCCAAGAACTCAATGATGGCTTCTGTATGCAACAAATGTGACTCTAAGGCTTTGAATCTCTCACATCCATAATTTGTGATTCTTGAATGATGATGATGAATGGCACGATTCCTTGTTCAATTTGCCAAATAAATGTGTGATTTCTGGTCCTTGGATGATGATGATGAAGAACCAAACAAGAATGGTGAAGATTGGTGGAGATTTGAGAGGGTTTGAGAGGCTTTTACCAAATGGAGAAAGTGAATGAAACTTGAGGTTTTGAGAAAATGTCATCACCAACCATGGCATGAACCATCTCATATCCATATATACATGATGTTAGAAACTCCTAGAAGCTTGGAGAAGCTTCCCTTGCACAAATTCCCTTGGATTTGGTTTATGTATCTTCCATTACAAGCAACCATGGATAACTCCCAAAATGTGAACTATGCTCAAAATTCTACTTTAGCCAATGTCTTTAAAATGATCTTTCCATTCAAAATGACCTATAATTTTGCTTCATTTGGCCAAGATATGAAAAATCTCATTTTTAAGTCCATTTTTATTCATTAAATCCAACAATTTTGAAACCTTGTGCTATGAATCTTTCCAATCTCTCATCGTCACTTTTCTAGACTCAAAATGTCATTTGGAACAAGTTTGATGTTGCAAAGTTTTCCATTTGAAGCTTCCTTGTATGAGTTTTGGGCATAGGTTAAAATGACCTGTAATTCTCAGATGACCAAAATACCCTTTGCTTGCCAAGACCATACGTAGAGTTCCACAAATCATATGAAGTAATATTATACCATTCTAGAAAGCTAAGACAATTAGGAACAACTCTTATGTTGACCAGAAATTCATTTGAAATCTCCTTGAGGGGTAAAAATTTCTTGGAAGTCAAGTCACTTTCACAGACAAAATTTCAGATACCTCAGATGACCTGTAACTTGCAAGGACCATAACTTGAGTTCTATAAATCTACTTTATGTCTTCCACCACTCAAATTAAAGGTCTTGAGGTCCTCTACAAGTTTCATGTTGGCCAAGGATTCATTTGAAGCTTGCATTTTGACTTATCTTGCTTGGAAATTTGACCTAAACTAGGGGATTTTACATAGAAACCCTAATTTAGAACCTCCTCTTCTCCTTAATTTCTCTTGATTTCTTCTTAGCATAACAACATATCCTTATTCTCCATGTCAAATGATGAACCCCACATCTCTCCAATAGCCCTCAATGCCTTTCAAACAATCCTTTGACCTAGGGTTGACCCAGGGTTGACCCAGATGAAACCCTAGTTGACTGTCTTCCTCCACAATTCTTGTGACTACACCAATGACTTGTTTCCTTCTCCAAATGGCTTTCTAAATCCCCCAAGATGTCTAGATACTCCCCATGCTCAGCCCACAACTCACACTTTCTTTGTTGATCCTCAGACATTCTCAGATAGGAGATGGATGCACTTGCTTGATCTATTGACTTCCCAGCTTTCAAATTCTTTTCTGATGACTTGAATGAGATTGAATCAGGATAATAACCTCTTGATAGGCCTCTAGAGATGAGAATAATGGTTGGTCCCCTGTTGAATGATTGGCTATGCTTGTGCTATGCAGATGAGTAACCTATGTACATGACTCTATATGCAAATGCTAATGATATTGAAACATAAACCAAGTGAATAAGGTTGGGCAAATTTTAGGGTGCAACAGCTGTCCCTATTCAAGCGACTTGGACCCGATTAGGTGAAGAGCCCGGAGCCTTCAAACATTCGCGGTACGAGACGGTTGAATACTAGTGAAACCCGAAATTTGCCAACTGCAGAAATAAACTGCGCCACTGCTTGAGGAACGACATTCATCAGCTAAATCTGACTGTTACGATAACCCACTGATCTCGTGCGACTGTGCTGGGGATTATTTTCATCGTCCTGAAGAAGATTTTATCATCGCAGAGATAGAACATTGTCCACGTCAGGACGCCTGTTTCGTCAATTCGGAAAACTTCAGCAACTTTGCTGGGGATGGCTCGTTTGCCTTCTCGTCAGAAATAAATCGTCCATGTTAGGAATAAACTCTTCCACGTTAGGAATAACACCATCCACATAAGGAATAACACCGTCCACGTTAGGACTAAGACTTCGTCTGGATCTGTCCACGTCAGGACTAAACTTTCTGGGTTATGAGTACTTCGTCCACGTTAGGACTCACCCTTCCACGTTAGGAATACATGTCCACGTCGGGACCCACCTTTCCACGTAAGGAATATATCGCTTTTCCACGTAAGGAAACCATCTATTGTCTTTGGTTTGTCCACGTGAGGACTCCACTTTCCCCGTAAGGAATACAATTTCTTTCCACGTAAGGAATACCTTCTCAATCTGTCCACGTAAGGACTCCAATCTTTCCACGTAAGGAATCACCTCTTTTCCACGTAAGGAATACTATCTTTCCACGTAAGGAATCAATCTTTCCACGTTAGGACTCAAATCTTTCTTGATCTGTCCATGTAAGGACTCCCATTTTTCCACGTAAGGAATACTTCTTCATCTGTCCACGTAAGGACTCCAATCTTTCCACGTAAGGAAACCAACTCGTCTTTTCTGCGTCTGTCCACGTCAGGACTGAACTTGCTTTTCCATGTAAGGAACTGAAGCTTCTCTTTCCACATAAGGAATAACCTTGTCCACGTCAGGACTCATACTTTGTCAACAACACGAAGAAGGGTAAATTTGTCCGCGTCAGGGCTCTCGCATCTTGTCATCACAAAGAACTGCAAACTTGTCCACGTCAGGACACCCCTTTCACCATTATGAATAAAGCTATTTGCTGAAAATAAATGGTCCGCGTCAGGATACCACCACGAAAAGTAACCAACTTTGTCAACGTTATGACCTCACATTCAATCGACACCGAGAGCTCGAATCTGTCCACGTTAGGACTAACACATATCGTCACCTGGAAGAAATGTCCACGTTAGGACTCCACATTCCAACAATTCTGAGAAATCAAACCTGCCCACGTTAGGACTAGCACCTCCCATCAGCCCGGGGAATTAACATTATCCACGCTAGGACACCCATTCCTCTAGCACGAGGAAAACCTATCCATAAAACTGTCCACGTTGGGACTCATCCTTCCATTGGTCCGCAAACTTCTTATCATTGACGTTACAGCAACTTTGAGACTGGCTCTACTGGGGATACTTGGAAACCAAACCACTGGATGCCTGCTCTGATAACCGGCGGTAGCCTCTGAAATTCTGGTTCATGAAACCTGTTAATGCTGACGTAACAACAACTTTGAAGGAAACAATCCGCTGGTCGGACTAGAGAAACTTCAACAAGAACTCCGGCGGGGAAATAAGTAACTCTGCTTAGGGACAAAGAGAAACTTATCCTGCTAATTCTATGGGGAGTAGTGCCACAGCTGACACTTCGTTGAATGTCTCAGGCCGAGACTTCGAATGTTTGGCGATTCATCTGAGCAAGAGCTCTCTCTACCTGCAAGAGAACAATACTTAAAACAAACGGTTAACCAACCTAGTTTATGTTTCGGAAATGCGTGCGTTCGACGATGATGCAATGCTCCATTCGACATGGAAACGCTACGTTTTTCATTTGATGGATGCAAGTATGACACTATATGCCAATGCAAATGCAGACTCGAACTGCTGGGTACAGAAACTGCTTCAGCAAAATAAATGCTGAAAACAATACCAACTCTGCTGGGGATAGCCAGATGCTACAGAATTATTCCAGCAAAATAAATGCTGGAAGAGTGAAGTCGACTCAGCTGGGAAATTGGGAACTCGAACCAAACACCTCACTGACGTAACACCCTGCTGGGGGATGTAACTCTATTGGAGAATAGCAGATGCGCCTAGTATGATTGAACTTCTGCTGGAGAATGGACGGATATCACTGACGGTATTCTGGCAAAATAAATGCCAGGACTCGCACCAACTCTGTCGGGGATAGTCTTAATCTTCGCGTTCCACTGGGAGGAATGAAAACACTTGCAAAGAGAATTCCTCTGGGGATGGGATGATTCTCTTGGGGAAACCATCTGACTCCGCTAGGGGAGAGTAAACTGACCCTGCGGGGAAAGGTGAACTTGCCTGAATACAGCTCACAAATATTGATCTTCTGCGACTAAACCAACTCGTCTTGAGATACACTGTTTGAATACAGCCTACAACTTTGGGATAGTCAATCCTGCTGAGGATAAACGACCGTGCGGGAGAATGTCCTTCGGCTAAGCCACGACCAGCTGGGGAATTCTATCCTTCTTTAGGAAGAACATGCATGACCTGCGTGGGGGGCAAGTCTTTCATTATCGCAATCTTTTGATTGTCTTCCTCGTACGGCTATGAAACCTGCAACAACACAAACAAGACAAGCCAAGCCTATGCAACCAAATCGATTCAGGTCAGTGACGTTATTTTCAGTTAATTCAAAGTTTTAGCAATCGTTGGCAAGAGCCAGTGATGTTATACACATGCTAGTTTCAATAAACCTAGGCGTTTTATCATGCACAAAACAGTAAAAGAACCAGCATCAAATACTGAATAACATATTTTATTGATTGGGCCCCTGAATGGGCGGAATTTTTGTACACGGGATGTAACTCCTGAGAAGAGGAAGCTACGCCAAGCAAATACACAAGTATGCACAAGAAGCATAAATATTTTGACAAATTAAATTTTGTACACATGTCGGCAACGGGATGCAGACGAACATCACGAGCTGATCCTCCTATGACTCATCCGACTCTAATGCTTTCCCGGTATCCATACTTCCGAAGCGGTTGTATCTGATAATCTACCCCCCAGGTATTCTCCCATGCTGATGCTTACCGCAATATCAAATTCGGACCGCAGTCATTTGCTTTTCAAATCCCTAACTTTTGCGTGAACCGCCCTTTACGGGTTTTCAGTTCACCGGGATACCCTTTTTTGCCGAAGCCGCCCAGTGTAGGTTTTCAACTTCGCAGGTGTACATTTTTTCAATTTTATCCCTAACTTTTGCCCGAACCTTTCATTCTATTTTTGGTTCGCCAGGATGCCCCATTTTTGCCTGGACTCTCTTTTTTTTTTTTTTGTCCAGCGGGTCAATTTTAAGCAAAGTATTTTTTAACTGCGTCCGAATTTACAGGTGACGCGAAGTCCTCACCGTCCATAGTGGACAACAATAAAGCTCCTCCTGAAAAGACTTTCCTGACAATGTATGGCCCTTCGTAGTTGGGGGTCCACTTGCCCCTGTGATCTGCCTGCGGCGGGAGAATCCTTTTCAGCACAAGGTCGCCCGTCTGAAAGCTCCGCGAATGTATCTTCTTATCATATGCTTTCTTCATTCGGCTTTGGTACAAACAACCGTATGCTAGAGAAGCTAGCCTCTTCTCATCCATCAAACTCAGTTGGTTCAACCTGTCTTTCACCCATTCTGCCTCGTCTAGCTGAACATCTCGCAATACTCTCAGAGAAGGAATCTCGACTTCTAATGGTAGCACTGCTTCCATTCCGTATACTAACGAGAACGGGGTTGCCCCGGTTGATGTGCGTACCGTCGTACGATAACCGTGCAAAGCGAAAGGTAGCATCTCATGCCAATCCTTATAGGTCACCACCATTTTCTGAACGATCTTCTTGATATTCTTATTGGCCGCCTCGACAGCGCCATTCATCTTGGGTCGGTAAGGGGAGGAGTTGTGATGTTCGATCTTGAAATTCTGACAGAGCTCCTTCATCATTTTGTTGTTCAGGTTTGAACCGTTGTCCGTGATTATCCGCTCGGGGATCCCATATCGGCAAATGATATCTCTCTTGATGAACCTGGCCACCACCTGCTTAGTTACATTTGCATATGACGCCGCTTCCACCCACTTGGTGAAATAATCGATTGCTACTAGGATGAACCGATGCCCATTAGAAGCTGTCGGCTCGATCTTTCCAATCATATCGATTCCCCACATTGAGAATGGCCATGGCGACGACATCACATTCAGAGGACTCGGAGGCACATGGATCTTATCAGCATAGATTTGGCACTTGTGGCACTTCCTCGCAAACTTGAAACAGTCAGTCTCCATAGTCAGCCAAAAATAACCTGCCCGTAGCAGCTTTCTCGTCATAGCATGCCCACCAGCATGCGTACCAAATGTACCTTCATGTATTTCCTCCATGAGCAGCTTTGCCTCTTTCTCGTCTACACAACGCAATAGCACCAGATCGTGGTTTCTTCTGTACAAGACGCCATCCGGATTCAAATAGAAATTACCCGCTAATCTCGTGAGAGTCTTTTGATCTTGACTGGATGCACCAGCCGGATACTCTTTGTTCTTCAGGAAATTAAGGATATCAAAATACCACAGTTTGTCGTCGGATGCTTCATCAATAGCAAATACGTAAGCTGGCCTATCAAGCCGGGAGATAATGATTCGGGGAGCCTCGTTCCAGAAGTTGACTTTGTACATGGAGGACAACGTGGCGAGGGCGTCAGCCATTTGATTCTCTGCCCGCGGTACATGATGCAATTCAACCTTGTCGAAGAAAGGCAACAATCTCCTTGCATAGTTCATGTAATGTATCAAGTTGGGCTGACGTGTCTCCCATTCTCCTTTGATTTGATTCACCACCAGAGCTGAGTCTCCGTATACGTCTAAATTCTTGATTCGCAAATCAATGGCTTCTTCAAGCCCCATTATACAAGCTTCGTACTCGGCCTCATTATTGGTAACGGCAAAGGTCAATCGGGCAGTAAACGGGATGTGCGACCCGTGTGGAGTGGTGATGATTGCCCCTATTCCGCTACCGTAAGCGTTCACAGCTCCGTCAAATATCATCTTCCATTTGGAACTCAACTCTGGTCCTTCGTCTGGCAACGGCTCTTCACAATCTTTCATCTTTAGGTACATGATATCCTCGTCAGGAAAATCAAACCTCATTGATTGGTAATCTTCAATAGGCTGCTCAGCCAAGTATTCAGACAGTACACTCCCCTTTATAGCCTTTTGCGAGACGTATTGGATGTCATATTCGGTCAAGATCATCTGCCAACGGGCAATTCTTCCTGACAACGCCTGCTTTTCGAATACATATTTGATAGGATCCATCTTCGAGATGAGTATGGTTGTATGATTCAGCATGTATTGCCTCAAACGCTTGGCGGCCCAGGCTAGCACGCAACAAGTTTTCTCAAGCATTGAGTATCGAGATTCACAATCTGTAAATTTCTTACTCAAGTAATAGATCGCATGCTCTTTTCTTCCTGTCTCGTCGTGTTGACCGAGAACACAACCCATGCTTCCCTCCAGAACCGTCAAATACATGATCAAGGGTTTGCCCGCCACTAGGGGTATCAAAATAGGAGGCTCCTGCAAATACTGCTTTATTTTATCGAACGCCTTTTGACAGTTTTCGTTCCACGTCACAGCTTGATCTTTCTTCAATAGTTTGAATAATGGTTCACACGTGGCAGTTAGGTGAGATATGAACCGAGCGATGTAGTTCAACCTCCCTAAAAACCCGCGCACCTCTTTCTCTGTTTTAGGCGTCGGCATTTCTTGAATCGCTTTTATTTTAGCAGGATCGACCTCTATTCTTCTTTCACTTACGATAAACCCCAGCAGCTTACCCGATCTCACCCCGAAGGTGCATTTGTTAGGGTTCAGTCTCAGCCTGAACTTCCTAAGCCTTTTAAACAACTTCAGCAAATTCACCAGATGCTCTTCCTCCGTCTGGGATTTGGCAATCATATCGTCAATATAAACTTCGATCTCTTTATGCATCATATCATGGAAAAGAGTCGTCATCGCACGCTGATATGTTGCCCCAGCATTTTTCAAACCAAAGGGCATCACTTTGTAGCAAAATTTTCCCCAAGGCGTTATGAAAGTGGTCTTCTCCATATCTTCTGGCGCCATTTTAATCTGATTATAGCCTGAAAAACCATCCATGAAGGAGAATACGGAGTATTGAGCAGTATTGTCAACTAGCACGTCAATATGAGGAAGCGGAAAATCGTCGTTTGGGCTTGCTTTATTCAAATCTCTATAATCCACGCACATTCGAACCTTGCCATCTTTCTTTGGCACTGGTACGATGTTAGCAACCCATGAGGGATATTTTGTCACAGCCAGGAAACCAGCGTCCCACTGTTTTTGAACTTCCTCTTTGATCTTCACTGCCATATCTGGTCGAGTTCTACGAAGCTTTTGTTTGACTGGCGGGCATTCTTCTTTCAGTGGCAGACGATGCACCACCATATCCGTATCGAGACCTGGCATATCTTCATACGACCAAGCGAACACATCATTATACTCCCGGAGCATTTCGACCAGTCTCCGCTTAATATCGCTCTGTAGCGCGGCTCCGATACGAATATTCTTCTCAACCCCTTCCGACCCCAAATTGATAATTTCGATGATCTCGTCGTGAGGCAGAATGGCTCTTTCCTCTCGCTTCACCAACCAAGACAGTTCTTCAGGAACGTCGCTATCTTCGACAACCTCTTCTTCGGCCTGAAATACCGGATGCTCAAAGTCGGAACGAGTCATAGATGGTTCAAGGATGTCATCTGAAAATGTTATCCTGCAAAAGGAATGGTTAAGTGCTTCAAAATGCGTATAAAGCGAATAACCACATTGCCATTTTATTGAAAAATATAAAACAAGAAAGACAGAGATTACAGTATTTGCACATGAAAAAACGCCATTTATTTAATGATTAACACGCAATGTTCATAACAACACAGCCCTAAGCAAATCATGATGCCCCGGGCAAGACCTCAGATTATTCAACAATTAATAAAGCAAAGCATTACTGTTTAAGAGTCACAGGAACAAGCTCCTGAATAGACCAGTTGCACAGTCCTTGTCCTGGCGTGCTTGGCTGAATCCAGGCATCCATATCACAGTCGCTGTCTCCTTCGTCAGACTCCGAAGCAGCATTGACGGTTTCATGACATACTCCAGTGGCAGAGATGGTTATTGGCCCTCTGAAACGGGGTGCTCCCACCGCAGGTGTTGATGACGACGGTTGGTATCCCAGCCCGAACCGGTCCATCTTCACAGGAATATCCAGCACTTTGCCCCAACCTTTTGCTTCTCCTGCCTCCACTAGAGCTTGAGCTTCTTTATACGATGAGACGGCTATCTCTGGCACTTTGCTCGGGCCGGGACCTGTGTCCTTGATACGCAACCCTTCAAATGCCTGGCAAGGCGTTTTGTGGATCTCTCCGTCGACCTCCACATATTTAAACGACGATAGATGGCTAACCAGGATGTCTTCTTCTCCGCATACGGTGACTACGCTGTCTCCGACCATATACTTTAACTTCTGATGCAGGGTAGACGTAACTGCCCCGGCCCCATGAATCCAGGGTCTTCCAAGCAAGCAGCTGTACGCAGGCTGCATATCCATGATATAAAATTCCGTTGCAAACACCTCGGGCCCTACCTGCAGGGGCAATGTGATCGATCCAAAGACTGTTCTTCGCGTGCCATCAAAGGCTCTAACTACCAAGTCACTGGGTGTGCACAGGATTCCTCTGACATCCAGCTTCATCATCGCCTTCTTGGGCATCACATTCAAAGACGACCCAGTGTCGACCAATACATGCGACATTACTGATCCTCTACACTCAACAGATATATGCAGCGCCATATTATAATCTCTCCCTTTCGGGGTCAAATCGAAGTCGGTGAAGCCCAAGCTGTGGCCTGCATTCACATGTGCCAACACTCCTTCCAGCTGATTTACAGAGACGTCTTGAGGGACAAAGGAAGTATCCAGGACTTTCAACAGAGCATTTCTGTGCGCTTCCGAACACAAGAGTAATGACAAGATGGATATTTTGGACGGCGTCTGCTGCAGATGCTCCACAATCTTATAATCACTTTTTCGAATTAAGCGCATGAACTCTTCTACATCTTTCGATGCCGCTTCTTTATCGCTGGCTTGTACTGGGACATTCTCAACCATCTTCCCTTTTCCTTTTGCTAGTCTTTCGGCCTCCACTTCAGGTGATATAAAGATCCTACCACTCCTTGTCATACCTCCTGAACCAACAACATTATCGACAGTCTCAGCTGGCTGCTTATCAACATCAATCTTTATCCCGTCACAATACACCTCCAACCCATATGACCATGGGACTGCTTTTGTATTCTCGTACGGGATCGGTCCGGCCTTAGTTATGGTGATCGGTGGTCGCTGGACCGGTGCTGCAATAGTGATTGTCTTTCGAGGAATCGTTACAGTGGCCACATCACTCTGATCATCTACTACTGCCCCTGCAGGCTCTTCAGTTGCTGCTCGGTCAAACTGCAATGTGCCTCCATCAATTAAAGCCTGAACGCCTTTCTTCAAATCACCACACCCCCCGGCTAGGGTCCAGCATTCCAAGCAATACTCGTCACATCCTGGAAAAATACCCCCTTGCAACAGTCTGCTTTTTATCTCGCTCAGCGGCGTCTTCAAATCGTCGATATTCATAATCAGATTCAACCCTTCCTCAGTCAGAATGGCGTTCGCCCCATGATTAGGCATGGGTTTCTGCACTATATTCGGACCTGCCGTTCCGAAATTGATAGTCTTATTGTCCAAAAGATCCTGCACAACATGCTTAAAAGCATGGAAACTTCTATATCATGGCCTGGAGCCCCAGAATGAAACTCGCAGTGCCTGCTTGCATCATAACCATACGGAGGAGTTCCCGTTATCGGTGCCAGAGTTCTCTTCTCTACTAGGTTCAAACCCAACAATGTCTGCAACAAATCAGCATACGTTGAGGGAGGCTTCTCAAACACTATTCTTGGTTTACCACCTTGGAATCTTCGCTGAGCCTGCTGTGCCCCCTGCTGAGGCTGCTGCTGCTGAACCGGTTGTTGTTGCTGAAGTGGTTGTTGCGGGTACGGGATAGTAACACTCGCCACCTTCTGCGGCTGATGATATTGGTTTCGTCCTCTGCCTCGGCCTCGGCCTCGGCCTCCAAATACTGCGCTTGCCTCGCCCTGACGGCGCCCACCAAAAGCCTTCCTATTACTGCCAGATGCAGTTGATTCCTCAGCCTGGAACTTTCCTTGCTTAATGTTACGCTCAATCTTTTCTCCCATCAGAATTAGGTCTGAAAAACTGGCCAGAGATGTGTGAAACAGCATGTCATGAAACAAGCCTGTGAATGTGCCGACGAACATGTCATTCATTTCCTTGTCTTCTACCGGAGGGCGGACCCTGGCAGCCATATCGCGCCACCTTTGCGCATACTCTTTAAAGCTCTCCCCTTTCTTCTGAGACAGCCCTGCCAATTGGACCCGATTGGGTGCCAAGTCGCTGTTATACTTGTAGTGAGCTACAAATGCCTCCGCCAATTGCTTCCATGTCTTGATATTAGTCGGCTCCAACCCCATGTACCACTCTAAGGAGGGGCCCGAAAGACTATCTTGAAAGAAGTGCATTAGCATTCTCTCATCAGTTGAGTACGCAGACATCTTTCTGTAATAAGCCCGTACGTGCACTTTCGGACATGTGTCCCCTTTATACTTATCAAACGTAGGAGCTTTGAATTTGATTGGCACCCTTAAGCCAGGTACCAGACCCATTGTTGCCATGTCTAAGCCCACGGCACTTTGGTTCAGGACCCCCCTCATCTGCTCTTCCAGCATTCTGATCTTCTGGGAGTCATCCATCGGCCCTTCGAAACCTCCGCCGGAGAAAGCGTCCTCCTGCTGATCTTCTTGCCACATACCATTCCCAGCTCCATACCCATCATATCCATTATCACGGCCAGCCCTGATCTGATTCATCCCCGGACCTCGGCCTCTGTTGCCGTACCCCTGAACACCCCCAGCAGGCCCAAAAGCCATAAACCCAGCGCCGTTTCCATTTCCGAAACCTCCGTAACCCTGATTGGCCACACCATAATCACCTTGCCCAAAGCCTTGAGCATTGAAACCATATTTCCCAGCGTTATTGAATCCCTGATCATTGAACCCGAATCCAGCATTGACAAAGCCGTTGCCTCCCATATTATCACCCAAGTTGACATCACCAAGCCCAACGTTATGGACAGCAGTCTCATTCCCAACTCCGACGTTACCATTCACAGCAGCGGTAGCATTATTAGCAGCAGGTATATTGACTACAGGTGGAGCCACTGGCGTGGGAGTGCCATCTCCATGAACAGTATCGACCCGCACAGACTGATGCTCCTCGTTACCGTGACCAGCATTTCGGGCCAACAGAGGCTGGACCATGGCTTGCAAATTCTCCTGACCTTTTGCAATAGCTTCCATGGTCTGCATGAAGAGAGCGAGCTTCTCGCGCACATCTTGCATCTCGTTCTGCATTTGATCCATGATTCTTCGACAGTTGGAGCGAGTAGAATAGCGGTGCGGGTGCTGATCTGCAATCCTGAAAAGTACCTGGTACAGAGCAGGAAATAAGACACCATCCAAATATTACCTGTAATGCAATATGAATATGAATGCAATGCAATGTGTGTTTGTGCATTAGGGAAATTCGTTCCCCGATTCTAGTGTGAAGGTGCCGGTGCAGTGACAGTGCTAACAGTGTAAAGATCGGAGCTGAATCACAGAAAGCCTCATATATTGCTGAGAAATCAATAAGCTCGGAATACAATATCACTAAGAGTACAAAGAGAAGGCATGACCTCAACCAACAATCCTGGTGATGGTCAGCACTTATGCAAATAAAGCATACAAGTTATTACGTGAAATGATCAAATCCTCCCATAAGTCTGGTACTCTTCTAGCAATTTCTTGGTCTCCGGATGACTTGGTCGATCAAGCAGCCCTTCGACAAGTTGGTTCCTTTTCTTAAGAACACGCCGTACGTCTTCAGCAGTTTCTTCCCATGCCCCCTCTCCGAAGCGATCCTCTAGTTTACGCTTCTGGGACACAGCTTCGTCTCTGCCTTTGATGGCCTTGTTTAGTGCGTTCTGGAGACTATACCGGGTCATCACTTCTTCTTCACACTTCTTGATGCTGGACTTCAACTGCTCTTCGAGGTCGGAGATTTGCTGCTTCAACTTATCCTCCCTCTTCTTATTGTTGGTGAGCGTGGCATTCCAGGTCTTATTGCAAGAAGAGATCTCTCGGTGAGCGATGTCAAGCGCTTTCTTCTTGGATTCAAGCATGTCATGGGAGCTTCTGAACTCTTTCCCCAGACGTTCGCGCTTCTTCCTCTCCTTAGTCAACTCAGCCCCTAGTCTGTTCATTAGCTCAATCTGCTGTTGGAAAGCATGGACGGCCTTGTTTTTCTCACTGCGTACCTGGGCTAGCTCCTGCTCTAACCCCTCGTTGATCTTCATCAAGGCTTCTTTTTCTTTCACAACTTGCTCGTAGGCCTCCCTAGAAACAGTAGTTGGCTCTGCTACCGGCATAGGAACAAAGGCTGGTGCATCTGGAAATGGCATCCTCAACTGACTGGCTCTCTCCTGAATCCACTCTCTGTAAGGTGCATAGGCCTGACAGTCATTCTTCCCTAACAACGACTTCCCTCTCCGGTTAATACGCGTCCAGGCATGCTGCAACTTGGCTAATAACTCCCCCTTCAAATCTCCGGCGAAGTACAGAGATTCCTGTACTTCTTCCTCTTTTGGTGGGCTCTTCAGCGCATACCCGAACTGACGGATGAACAGAGAAGGGTTGTAACTGATACACCCCTTTCTTCCTATCAGCGGAACATTAGGGTACCCAGAACAACTGAAGATAAGCTCAGATCCCAGCAAATCTCTATCAAACCATTCAATGTCTTCGGAAGATAGCCTCATCAGGCGTTCTGACCAGCTAGCTGTGGTTGCACTCTTCACAAAAGATCCCTTCATGGGAAGGTGGCCTTTAAACCACATATCCAACAATGGTACGCAGAAATGAACATTCTTTCCTCTTCCTTTCTCATTCTTGTAATGCAGTGAGTGGTAGAAATCTCCGAGCAAGGTCGGTACAGGATTACCAGCGGCAAACAAGTAGAAGGCATCGAAGTCCACAAAATTCGGTACACTGGGAAACAATATTATGCCATAAATGCACAGGGCCAACACAGCATTGAAGGCAATCCAACACCCGCTCTTAGCGTACTCTTGGGCTTTACCAACCAAGCATTGGAGCGAGAAGCCTGGCACTCCATGGGAAACAGTAGTCAACATCTCAGAAGCATCCACATGCAAAGCTTTTGCCAAGTCCTCTGGCTTGGGCTTAATGCCAGAACGAATGAATGGAACCTGGTTCTGCACGGGTAACTCAGTAAACTCCACATACTCCTCAATGGTAGGCCCCATAATGAAATCAGTGAACGTAAAACATCTCAATGCGGGATCATAGAATTGCATCAAAGCGTACAACCCATCTAGCTCTGTCTCCGTGGGTTTGCGCACCAATCTCAATAGTCTTCCATAGCTCATTCTGAAGCTCCTACGAACATCCTCATCAGCCAGAGAGATCAACCCAAGCAGGGGGACAACATCAGGAGTAGGCAGTTTGTAAGCCACTGTCCTTCTTAAGCTGGCCATGACCAATCACTCAGAAATCCGGACACTAGAACTAGGGAAATTCAAATGCACCTGCAGCACAGACACACGTTAGTGGGATGCAATGATGATGAGTATGCACATGCAATGCGAGTAACATGCAACGGGGACCAACTGCCGTAGCTGAAATAGCCTGAACCATATCAAGAAGTCTTAGATAGATACTCTGGAAGTCATCAAACCCTGGTCTCCGATAGACCTAACACAGAGATCCAAAAATGGTCTCTGACAGACCCACAGCATAACCCTGGCTGGTCTCTGATAGACCTCAAATCACATCTCCAACTGGTCTCTGACAGACCTCAGAACTATCCAACTGGTCTCTGGCAGACCTCATAACATATCTCCAGATGGTCTCTGACAGACCTCATAACTCTCCATAAATACCCAGGATCTCTGACAAAGAAATAACCAGTATCTGAAGGTCTAGTTACCTGCATATCCCCAAACCCTCTCACAGGTGGATGTCCTAGTAACTGACAAAGGTATGGCATCCTATGCGGTCGTCGGCGTCACAGACTTTCAGGGTTGATGATACGATTCCCAGAAGGAGTGGCATCATCGAATCCTGAAGAGGCCTCACTTAGCCAACTTCCAAATGATCGGTCCCCAGAGTCGACAATTCAACTAACCAGCAACCCACGCCAACCAAAGGAAGGGGCAGGAGGCCAACCAGAGGAACCTCGTCTGAGTGTAGATTTCGCGGGACACCAAAGCAAGCAAAGCAAGCGGGCGCCAACTAATCTCTACTCTAATTCTAGGTGCACTCAAGCCCAGGTCCGGCTTCTCACTCAGTATCAGAACACCCGTCACACCCCAAGATACATCAATAATAATCAATATATAGAAAGCTGAAAATAAAGGTCAGAAATATAAATCCATACAAAATCCTCGACGGGAAAGCAAGCGTTAGGATTGACTCTCTTAAGGGACGTTGGATCCCAAATGCATAAGAACTATCGCAGTCCTTAGCAGCCAGGGGACGTTGGATCCCCAGCAGAGTCGCCAGCTGTCGCTACTGCGAAAATCGGCGCCGGCTGACAGAAGAGTCGCCACCGTGCGTTATTTATCCCACGGGAGGGAAAGGAAACGCTCAGAGTAAACCTCGCACAACATGGGAAAGGTATGGTCGTCGCAACCAAAACCTAGATTCGGGAGTCGGTTACGCAAGGGGAAGGTATTAGCACCCCTCACGTCCGTCGTACTCGACGGGATCCACGCTTGTTTTCGGGTATGGATTGTTATTCTATCTAAACTATAGGTCAAGGGTTAAAATAAAATAAAATAAAAATAAAAATGACTCGGCAAAGTATCGCACTTTATGCCTACGTATTCTCGCCTGGAACGAGAAATCAGAGTCAACGTAGTTCGCCTACCTACGGGAAAGGAGGGGAAGGTTGCTCGCTAGGATATCGCATCCCATGCCTACATACTTTCATACAGCATGAAAGATCAGAGCAAACGTAGTTCGGGCCACGTACGACGCAATTCTGTCTTGGTTGATTTTATTCCTTCTGAAAAAGGTTTTTTTTTATTAACAGTCTCGGCGGACAAAAATGACGTCTTGATGAGTTCACGTTCTTTTACGGAAGAAGTGTCTTTTATTGTGTTTGAAATCTTTATGGTGTTTTTCTGTTTGTTTTGAGAAAGAAAGAGACAGAACTCTAACCTACGGTTGCGAAGGGAATCAAACTATCCTAATGTTGTCATGCATGGGTTAAGACCTAGTGTCTATCATGCTCCTCTCTTGCACAGAGAGAAACAGAGATCCTACGGGAACAGACGGAAACAAAAACAATATCAGATATATACAATAAAACAGTAAAATGCATGGATGCAACAATACAAGCGAGGCAAGGGAGTCCCACTCAACCTCGAACCTAGAAAACAATAGGCAAAAGTGAACAGGCTTCACTTTCAACCCAACAGGGCAAACAGCAAACAATACAGTCAGGAAAACCAATCAATACATCAGAAATGAAATACAGCAAAATAAACAGCCACAGCAGCTCTGCAAACAACATCTGACTTCAAGTCATCTCCAATCTGCTACAAGCTTCAGCAAGCATCACTCTCCATCTCCACAGTCTTCAGACAAGGGGTTTGGTCACCAATCTTCAGTCTACAATGGCTTTTCTTCAAGTTTCATCCTCCAAGCTGAGGCATCAATCACCAGAGTGGATTGGGTGTTAAGCAATTAGTTGACTACCAAGGGTGGCAAACCAACTGCTAATAACACATAAGATATTTTCTCTCAAGAGTTCTATCTCTTAGACAGTAGCACCAAGCCTCCCAAAGGAAGGGGGTGAGTGTCTTAGAGAGACTCTGTATCACAGAGAGGAATGGAGGCAGTCAAAACCTTCCATGTTTGAGAATCAAGCTTTCTAATCTAGAGCTCTGCCTAGCTCCTAAACCCTAATCTCCTCAACAGCTGCTAGCAGGAATCTCCTCATCAACTCTGGAAGTTGGTCTTCAAGCTCTGGATCTCCAATGGCTTCAACATCACAAGTCTTCAGCTCTCCCCAATCCCCAGACAATCCCAATACCCACACAGACAAATCAGTAACCCTAGAGGGCACACCACACTAATCAATCACATATAGCAGTATATACTAATAGCAGTAGGGGAATCCTGGTGATTTCTAAGTGAATCTATCCTATACCCATAATCCCTATAGTCCATACCCCAAAAATCAAATTAAACTATCCTAAAAGAATTAAAACTATTTCACCTAAGTTGATTTAGAACCCTAATTTTGTTCATGTTGTTTTCACCTAAACTAATCACCTCAAATTAATTCCTAAAAATATGAACTAAATTGCATGTACAAAATAACAATGTCTATTAATCAACCTAAAAAGAATGGACAAAAAATATTAAAGTAACTAGTAGAACAAAAATTATCAAAATCATGTATGAAATGAAACTCCTAAAATATGCATTTATTTGGAAAATGTGGGAAAAATATCAAATAAAAAATAAAATGCAATTTTTATTTTTTATAATTTTCTAGACTCTCTAAAGAAAATTATGCAAAAAGAATTATTAAAAAATAATGTTTTTATGATTTATTATGATTTTTAGAAAATGCATGAAAAATGAAGAGAAATTAAAAATGACAAAATAGAGAAATAGAGGGAGGGGGTGAGAACAGCAAGGGCGCCTAGCTGTTTTTTTCATGTGGGCCAGAAGATAGGGTGCGGATAGAAATTATGCAAGGCCCAGTTAGTTCAGAAAATTGAATAGGAAAATGCCAGAAAAAAAGAAAAAGTCTCGGTGCAGGAAGTAAGCAAATCACGTGTGAATGGTTGGGCTTCTCAATTGGGGGGTGGGGATAGAGTTCTGAGTCCAGGCCCAGAGTGGTACCATTAGTGAAACGCAGCATTTCACATGTGAGTCTCTCCCTCCGTTTTCAGTTTAAATAATGGCCATACGATCAGCTTAAAAAGTCAATTATCCAGGGCAATCGGACGGCTCCCCTTCATCGTCCCCAAACGAAACCCTAGAATCCAGATAATCATTCTCCATGCAGCCATGCTCGAGCTCATCATTCTCCCTCCACAAGCCATGAAAACAAAACTTCCAAAGACCAAAATCATTCCAATTCTTCCCCTCTACAAGACTATGCCTTAAGTTTGCCCTAAAACTCACCCCATAAACCAATTCGATAGGTATAACAGCCATGATCCACCATGAACACCTGTGATCAACTCATCCAAAACTCCCTAAATCTTGTCCTAAACTTATCTCCCACTTATGCTGATTACCACAAGCCAATAAACCAAGAATTTCATGCACTGAACCATGAAATATCAATCCAACCAGATTTGATGCACTATGAGCAACCTCCATTAAACCTCTCCAAACTCTGTGAAAATCATCACCTAACCACCTAGGTCTCTAATACACTATCAATCCTATGCCATGATCATTATGCTAGCCAATTCGAAGGAAAACATACCTGGTGCAATTCCTTGAAAACAGGTGCTACAATCCCTGAATCTGATGCTTGTGATGAATGGAAAATGATCCAAGAACTCAATGATGGCTTCTGTATGCAACAAATGTGACTCTAAGGCTTTGAATCTCTCACTTCCACAATTTGTGAT
Organism: Lathyrus sativus; assembly: GCA_963859935.3. NCBI lineage: Eukaryota > Viridiplantae > Streptophyta > Magnoliopsida > Fabales > Fabaceae > Lathyrus > Lathyrus sativus. The sequence goes on from OZ012739.1 coordinate 325,721,607, forward strand.
TCTTGAATGATGATGATGAATGGCACGATTCCTTGTTCAATTTGCCAAATAAATGTGTGATTTCTGGTCCTTGGATGATGATGATGAAGAACCAAACAAGAATGGTGAAGATTGGTGGAGATTTGAGAGGGTTTGAGAGGCTTTTACCAAATGGAGAAAGTGAATGAAACTTGAGGTTTTGAGAAAATGTCATCACCAACCATGGCATGAACCATCTCATATCCATATATACATGATGTTAGAAACTCCTAGAAGCTTGGAGAAGCTTCCCTTGCACAAATTCCCTTGGATTTGGTTTATGTATCTTCCATTACAAGCAACCATGGATAACTCCCAAAATGTGAACTATGCTCAAAATTCTACTTTAGCCAATGTCTTTAAAATGATCTTTCCATTCAAAATGACCTATAATTTTGCTTCATTTGGCCAAGATATGAAAAATCTCATTTTTAAGTCCATTTTTATTCATTAAATCCAACAATTTTGAAACCTTGTGCTATGAATCTTTCAAATCTCTCATGGTCACTTTTCTAGACTCAAAATGTCATTTGGAACAAGTTTTATGTTGAAAAGTTTTCCATTTGAAGCTTCCTTGTATGAGTTTTGGGCATAGGTTAAAATGACCTATAATTCTCAGATGACCAAAATACCCTTTGCTTGCCAAGACGATAAGTAGAGTTCCACAACTCATATGAAGGCATACTATACCATTATAGAAATCTAAGACAATGAGGAACAACTCTTATGTTGACCAGAAATTCATTTGAAATCTCCTTGAGGGGTAAATATTGCTTGGAAGTCAAGTCACTTTCACAGACAAAATTTCAGATACCTCAGATGACCTGTAACTTGCAAGGACCATAACTTGAGTTCTATAAATCTCCTTGATGTCTTCCACCACTCAAATTAAAGGTCTTGAGATCCTCTACAAGTTTCATGTTGGCCAAGGATTCATTTGAAGCTTTCATTTTGACTTATCTTGCTTGGAAATTTGACCTAAACTAGGGGATTTTACATAGAAACCCTAATTTAGAACCTCCTCTTCTCCTTAATTTCTCTTGATTTCTTCTTAGCATAACAACATATCCTTATTCTTCATGTCAAATGATGAACCCCACATCTCTCCAATAGCCCTCAATGCCTTTCAAACAATCCTTTGACCTAGGGTTGACCCAGGGTTGACCCAGATGAAACCCTAGTTGACTGTCTTCCTCCACAATTCTTGTGACTACACCAATGACTTGTTTCCTTCTCCAAATGGCTTTCTAAATCCCCCAAGATGTCTAGATACTCCCCATGCTCAGCCCACAGCTCACACTTTCTTTGTTGATCCTCAGACATTCTCAGATAGGAGATGGATGCACTTGCTTGATCTATTGACTTCCCGGCTTTCAAATTCTTTTTTGATGACTTGAATGAGATTGAATCAGGATAATAACCTCTTGATAGGTGTTGCGGTGGAAATAGGATCACAAACTATTAATGAGTTTGAATCGCAATTCAATTCACAACCGCTCTTTGATTTATCCGAAGGAAAAGGTCAAAAGAGGGAAAACCTATTTTGCATCGTAAACACAATGCGGGGAAAGATCTAGGGTTCGGGGGTTGGTTAAATTTAGGGAAGGTATTAGCACCCTAAACTTCTGTAGTACTCTACAGGAACCTTTTGTTCAAATGTTTACTATTTGCTTTATTTATTTGCTTAAGGTATATGTACAAAGGATTAAAAGTGAGAAAAGAGACCTAAGGGGTTAATTCTAAGTTTACTCGGCAAGACATCGCATCTTGTGCCTACGTATCCTTACGGGAGTGGAATCAGAGTAATCGTAGTTCCCCTCAAAAGGGAGGTTAGAAACGTCTTGACTGTGGCCAAGGTTTCAATGGGGAATAAACGTATCTTAGGGACACGCTTACATGGAGTGTAGAAACTCCAAATCTCTACGTTGAATTGTTAAGTTGTAATTAGGGTTAGGTTAGGTTAGGGATTCCACGGCGGGAAACCCTAAAATGAGCGCGGCGGCTCTTTGACCTAATGCTAGGGGTAAAATTGTAATTTTGTCTGCGGCGAGGCATTTGTGAAAATTAGGGTTTGTAAGGGTGTAGTTTTGAGGTTTTGAGGTTGAGGACTATTGACACGGCGGTCAAACGGCTAGACCTAATTCCTTCGGAGGAGTGAGATTATTGGTAAAGACGCGATAAACATACAATGGCAGAACATAAAGTGCGGAAAGATAAATGCGACAATTGTCTCGCAAAATTACATCCCATAAGCAGTTACAAATATGATAATTGAATATTTAAACTGAAAATAAAATCAATTGAACTTAGTCAGCTGCAAAAAACCAAAACAAACCGAGACTGTTATTATACGGGGTTAGACAAAAAATTAGACGGGAATGTTAGGAATTTAAGTAGAAAATTATAATTTTAACGAAACAAGAAAAAAGGTTAGAAATTTGGATCTTAAAAATGAGGATGTTAGCGAAAAATTAATAAACAATGAAAATTGATATGCAAAGAAGATGGCGATAATATACAAGTGATAATGGAATATGAAATAGCAACGATGATGTTAGATTATGTACAAATATAAAAATAAATACAAAAATAAATAAATAAATATTAGTGAACAGGTTCATGGATAATCAAGAATACTGTTAGTAATGAAGGATGAAAATTGGAATTGACAATAATTAGAAGTTAAGTGATGAACGTTTTGAGACGATGAGAATTTAGGTAATAAGAAAAGAGTTAGAATAGAATTAGGTTTTTTTTGTGAGATTTGGAAAAGTTAGAGTTTTTAATGTGATTAAGAAAAAGAAAATAGATTAAAAGCTAGAATTAAAAGTTAGCAAAAAAATTAGAACTTCGAAATTTGGTTTTTAAAAAAAAAGGTTAGAAAATAAAAATAAAAGTTTGAAAATAAAAGAGAAAAGGTTAGAATTTTAATAAAAAAAAAAGTTAATACTCTTGAAAAAAAAAACAAAAATAAGATTAGAAATTTTTTTAAGAAAAGAAGAGTTAGTTACTTTTGATGAAGACTGCAAGAGTCTTTGATGCTTGCCGATCCCCCCGTTTTGTTGCTTCTGAGGGTCCTTTTATACTTGATTTTTAAATCTTTTTCAATCTCAGATTTGATTTGAATATCTCAATCTTTTTCAATCTCTGATTTGATTTGAATGAATTTTTATGATGATTTCAGATTTGATTCAATGATGGTGATGTTGATATTTAGATCTGATTTTCTTATGATGATGATATGATCTGATTGATTTGATCTGGAATTCATTGGGATTGGATTTGATAAAAAATAAAAAAATAAAAAAAAAAGTGTTGGGATTTAAATTTAAAATTGTTAGCAAAGAAAGTTAGATTTTCAAGTTAAATGAAAAATTAGAGTTTTAAAAAAAAATGAGTTAGAATTTTAAAATAAAAAACATTTGAATGTTGATTTAAAAAAAGTGTTAGAATGATTTTAAAAACTGTTAGAATTTAATTTTAAAAGGAATTTAGATCTTAATTTAAAAAAAAAAGGATAGATTTAATTTATAAAAAAAAGGTTAGATTTAATTTTTTAAAATAGTTAGAAAAAAGATTTAACTTTAAAAAGAAGTTAGAGAGAAATAAAAAGATTTAATTTTAAAAGGAAGTTAGAGAAAAAAAGATTTAATTTTTTTAAAAAAGTTAGAAAAAAAGATTTAACTTTATAAAAGTTAAAAAAAATATTTAACTTTAAAAAAGTTAGAAAAAAAAGATTTAGCTTAAAAAAGTTAGGAAAAAAAGTTTTAATTTTAAAAAGTTAGAAAAAAAAGATTTAGCTTTAAAAAAGATAGAAAAAGATTTAACTTTGAAGAGGAGTTAGAAAAAAGATTTAAAAAAAGTTAGAAAAAAGATTTAAAAAAAGTTAGAAAAAAGATTTAAAAAAAGTTAGAAAAAAGATTTAAAAAAAGTTAGGAAAAAGATTTAATTTTAAAAAGAAGTTAGATTTTTATTTTAAAAGAGGTATTAGAATTTGATTAAAAAATGTGTTAGAAATTAATTTAAAAAAGGTTATAAAAAAAATTTACTCTTAAAGAAAAGAAAAAAATTAAATTTTAATCTAAATCCTAAAAGTTAGTAAGAAGAGCTTAAAATGATTTAAATAAATAAACTAAATAGAAAAAAAAAGTTAATAAAAAATATTAGTAAAGTTAAAAAAAAATATGTAATTAAATTATTATTAGTTAAAAAAACAAGATTTAAAAAAAAGGTTAATTTATTAAGTTAATAAGAATTTAAAATAAAAATAAAAAAGAAAGGGTAAAATTTGGGGTATTACAGTTGCCCCTGTTTAAATATCTACACCGGATGATTTGAGTGGCGGAGACTCGAGGAATCATGGTGGAGGGATTTAAATATAGATAACCGAAAATTTTACCCTTATATGTGGCGATATGCAATGCTATGGACCAAGCGAGAACAGACTAATGCAGACGGTGCCATGAATATGATATGATGCGTATGTTGAAATGATGAATGCGAAAATGCTGACGAATACGACGACACAGGGACAGACGCTACGAGAAGAACACACTGGGGAAAACGACGCGCTGGGACACAACACAACACCGGGGAATTCTAAAATGATGGTCAACTGGTGCGAACACGACCAATTGTCTTTTTTAGAAAAGGAACGAGATTCTCAAATGGAGATGGTACCTATGAGACGGCCTCCACTGGGGAATCTAAAAATAAAACTGGATCACATACGATTGCAAGATCGATCACAGAATGCTGGAGCATTGAGCAAAGAATAACATCCAAGCTTCTGTAAACTATCTCTCGTGATAGGATCAAACGGATTTTTTTTTCGGGAATCCGTAGCAAATATACAGGGTAAAAACCGGCTGTATGCCAAAATAAATGGACTTTAAGAATAAGATCCTTAAATGGAGATGGCACCTATGAGATGACCTCCATTTGGGAATGTATAATAATAACTGGATCTACACGGTTGCAAGATCGATTACAGAACGCTGGAGCATTGAGCAAAGAATAACATCCAAGCTTCTATAAACTATCCTTCGTGATGGGATCAAACGGACTTTTCGGAACTCCGTAGCAAATATACAGGGTAAAGACCGGCTGTATGCCAAACTAAATGGACTTTAATGGGAAATGCCCTGATAAGCTTCTTGAGGGAGAATGGTCACTCATCGTTGGAAGGGACTTATATGCCAAAATGGATAAGCACTCAAATAAAGAGGTTGCTGCTTATCTGATAAATAAATCTTCTCGCATTTAAGGTCGGCGCCTGGAATACGATTCTGATTCTTCTCTTACTGAAGGATAAATAAACTTCTCCATGCTTCAAGATCGTGCTCTCCTGAACATGAAAAGGGTAAACTGAACTTCCTCATACTTCAGAATCGTGCTCTCCTGAATATGATTCGGCTCTTTCGGGTAAATGAAATTCTTCATACTTCAGAATCGTGCTCTCCTGAATATGAAAAGGGCTAACTGAACTTCCTCATACTTCAGAATCGTGCTCTCCTGAATATGATTCGGCTCTTTCTTGTAAATGAAATTCTTCATACTTCAGAATCGTGCTCTCCTGAATATGAAAAGGGCTAACTGAACTTCCTCATACTTCAGAATCGTGCTCTCCTGAATATGATTCGGCTCTTTCTTGTAAATGAAATTCTTCATACTTCAGAATCGTGCTCTCCTGAATATGAAAAGGGCTAACTGAACTTCCTCATACTTCAGAATTGTGCTCTCCTGAATATGATTCGGCTCTTTCTTTGTAAATGAAATTCTTCATACTTCAGAATCGTGCTCTCCTGAATATGAAAAGGGCTAACTGAACTTCCTCATACTTCAGAATCGTGCTCTCCTGAATATGATTCGGCTCTTTCGGGTAAATGAAATTCTTCATAATTCAGAATCGTGCTCTCCTGAATATGATTCGGCTCTTTCTTATAAATGAAATTCTTCATACTTCAGAATCGTGCTCTCCTGAATATGAAAAGGGCTAACTGAACTTCCTCATACTTCAGAATCGTGCTCTCCTGAATATGATTCGGCTCCTTCTTTTACTAAAGGGTAAATGAACTTCTTCATAATTCAGAATCGTGCTCTCCTGAATATGATTCCGCTCAAACCTCCCCGTACTTCAAGATCGTGCTCTCCTGAATACGATTTGGTTCAAACCTCCCCATACTTCAAGACGACAGGGAAAATGGAAGCCCAACTGCTCCATGGAGATGGCCATTTGCTGCGAGTCATAACGAAGATAGGATCGGCTTCTTAGGTGAGAAATGTTGTATATCGATGCTGTAAGGTGTAGGATTGTAATAATAAATTATCCAGGCATGAACTGGCATGTATCTGTAAATGATTGTAGTTGAAGATAGTGCAAAATAAATGCACGTCCGGGTACAGTGATAAACTTCTCGGGCGAAAACAGTCGCGTATCTGCCATGGTATGGTGAAAATCTTTAGATGGTGCAAAATAAATGCACGTCCGGTTGGGCTCGACGACCGACAATACTGAGATTCAATCTAGGATCGAGCTAGAAAGAAGACTGGTAATCAAGACTCCGTCGAGGGAATGATCTCGAAGGGTAGATATCTTATCCTAGTGAGGAAAGATAGCTGAAGTAACCGTCATCCACGAGGATCGAGCTCTGTGGGGAAACTGGAAACAAGTAGGTATTTTATGCTTAAGGCTGACAATCTATTTGAAGAGAATGGACAAACCCCAGTTACTCGGCGGTAACAACCAAATGAAGGTGAAACACAATGAACCTGTGAATGCTAAGGCATATGTTAATGTGAATGTATGTTAATGTCTATGTATGTTAAGATGTTATGAAATGAGTATGTAATGAGTATGTAATGAATATGTAATGAATATGTAATGAATATGTAATGAAATAGGCATGTGATGCTTATGCCCTTGCGTATGCTGACGAAACAGACTAGAGACGGGATGAGAGATGAAATAAACATCTCGACGGAAATACCCTGCGTTCTCTGCAACCAATACGTCAATCATGGGTAAGAAAGATCAATGGTAGAACCAAATCTGGTTTTAAAGTTCTGAATTCTCTGAGGAGAAGGTAATCTGCTTGGGTGTACAGTATCACGTCTTCACATGGGGAGAAGAAAACCTGAGGGACACTTTTGAGTTACCCAAGAAAAAGTTGTCAGCTTATAGTCTCGCTGGGGACTGTGATGGCTATAGTTTAGGAGTCTGTCGCAACACTGAGATTTACTGGGGGATGAAAGCCGCTGTGAGTAAAATCCATCGGGTGCATGAAGAAAAGTTGTGAAACCACATGGTTTTGATCTTGAAAGACCTTATAGCAGTCGCCATTTGTTTCCTTTAAAACACGGTTCCCCAGGATATTTGTGTTGTGAGGTATGGTCATCTCAAGAGGATTTTATAGAGAACACGGAGTCTGGTTGCCCCACTGTTTTCAAACTCTTTGAGAAGATGCGTCAGGTCTGGACGTAACTGGCACAATTTAATCGTGTTACGACGAAATCTTTGAGAAATAGCTCTTTAAGAACGTCATACTCGCGTTGGTAAGCGAACTGGGAAACCGCCTGCCCCTGTTTAGCAGGATCTTCAAGTTCCATGGGTTATGGCCATATATAGATCTCTAAGATATCAAGCAAAGTCATCATGCCTGAAATGCCTATCCTGAGCTTGTCAATGCACACATATATTTGTCTTGAATTTTTGTTTTGAAAAAGATATCGCAATAACTTGTGACCGAAATCACTAGTCAGGATATAAGTTTTAATTATAATGCCAACATGAATTTCTTCTGAGCATAGCTCGTAGGAGTCAGGAAACGTGATCTTGTCGAGTATGCTTTCAACCGAAGTCCTACTTCAATTAGGTCTTTTAAAGGTTGTATTGTGGCTTGGTTCACGGTTTAAGAAACAAAAGATAAAGGCTCAAAGTTATATTTGTACCACCCATTCTTCGTGATGTTCTCCAATCCTAATTCAGTTAACCGGATACGAGCGCTCATATCTCAAGCGGATTTGCTATGGTCGAGAACTTATCAAGGCTTTAGACATGGCAGTCACTCACCTGTTTCTAATGGCAATTGGTCACACGACTTTGTTCTTTATAAGGATTCAAAAACTAACGGTTTATTGCTCTTATTCCCTAACTTTTGCCTGGACAGCGTCTATTGATTTGACTTTGGAGTCCAGCGGGATGCCCCAGTTTTGCCTAAGTCTCCTTCATAGGTTTTGACTTAGCGGGCTCTTATTTTTTTTTTGAATATTCTTTTATGCACAAGTCGTGTAAATCTTTCGAAAGGCTTATGACTGCCCCACTCCTTAGGTAACCAAGGGATAGCCATTGTATTGGACTTCTTAAGATGCTAAGGATAAATTCTCGAAGGTTTGCTCTTCCTTTTTGAGGATCTAAGTGCTCGATCGGTTTAACTGAAACCTACCCTGCCCCAGGTTAGGATGAAGGTTCTTAAAGAGAAAGGAAAACTCCTACTTCAAGGCTCAAAGGGTTGACTAGGGATTAACATCCTTATATCTCCAGTGTTTGGGATTTGAAACAATGCCCTACATCATCAGCGGGTTTCAATCGAAAGCATACGACAAGGAATCCGCCGTTTTGGGTTCGTCATCCTCCTCCCAATTCTCTATCAGAACAAGAGATCGGGTAAAGTTGGCATTATAATTTATGAAAAATATGTTTTGAATGAGTGAAACGAATGGATTTATTCAAGACAAACATATGCGTTGCATTAATTAATCAAAGATAAACAAGTTCGTGCATGCTAAATATGCTTAATCAAAGAGAAATACATCTAAATAAACAAATGAACGGTCGGAAAAAAAATCCTTCTAAATGTTTATGAAATCTTGCATTCAAGAGTAACAGTTTCCTTTGGCGGAGCCTCAATGGAAAGGATGTCTGGTTCATGATCACTGTGAGCCGTCATGGCTTGCCCCAGTTATGCTGGTCACATCTCCAACAGTTTTCAGTCGTTGCTTCAAAATAACTTTCCCAGATTCTTTGTTGATCCCGGTCATATCATCTTGAGGGTTACTGAAATGAAGCGGGCTAGGCCTTTGAATAATTACTGGATTCGGCTGATTTGCCATAGGAGTAGCATGCTTTGCAGAATTCGAACTCGACAAGTGAGGGACCCCGAGAGGAGTCTCAATCTTCATCTGAGCATCGCTAAAAGACAACTTCTTTGTTTCTAGCAAATTTCTGACAACTTTCTTAAGAGCATAGCAATTCTCTAGATCATGGCCGGGCGCACCCTCATGAAATAAACAATGAGCGGTAGCGTTGTAACTTGCAGGTAATGGATTAGGTGGAGGACCCAAAGCACTGGTGGTAATCAGACCTTGTTGTACTAAATGGGGGTATAACTCAGTGAAAGTTATCGGAATTGGAGGACAAGGCTTATACCGCCTCTTAAGGGGACAAGGAACCTGATTCTGTGATTGCTGGTGAACAGGAGCGTTGGGCACTCGTTGACTGTCGACAGGAACTTGCATAGGCGAATAACTGGAAGGTTGTTGATAAACTGGTGCCTGATATACCGGAGCTGACTGTACAGGCTGGCATGCAGGAAACTGCTGATCGAAAGGAGGTGCAACAGTAGCTACATAGGGTTGTTGAACATATAGAAATGGATAACCTTGAACATAACTCTGCTGATATTGTAAAGGTTGAGGAGTAGCCTTTTTGCGGTTCTTTGAACGTGTAGGTCCTTTACCATGGTCGGAGTTAGGAGTTTTGCACTTTGGAGGGGTAGCTCGTCGAACTGGTCGAGCACTGGGAGGCACCAAACCGGATTGAAGACCGTGAGGAGGTACATTCTCGACAGTAACAGCTGGTTGAGGTTCCATAACGGTATTAGTCTTAGAAACAACAGTAGACTGAGCATCCACCTTCACACTAAGAGCTCGTAACATCTCCAAAATCTGCCCTACACTTCCTCGAAGATCTTCGAATTCATGGCTGACACGGTTGATCTCTTGGTTTTGATCTTCCATTCTTTTGAAGGGTCGTATTGATGCAGAGAACTCAGGGTGACAAAACTGGAGGGTGAGAGAACCGAGTATGAGAAATCGGGAGACACATGCAATGCAAAAGTATGATGCTAAAATGTGAATGCAAATGAAGATTTCATGGAATTCAAACATTTACGAATGTCGTGGGGTACCAAGGAAATCTTTTTCTTGTTTTTTTTCATTTTATTTTTTTATTTATGGTATCCCGCGATATCCATAAATGATGTTTGAACTCCATGAAATACAATGCAATGAGATGCTTTATGGATGCAATGCATGAAAACACACAAAGTCCCAAGGTTAAAGGAACGTGAGCGGAGTCAAGGTCTACCCATCCCAAAAGGAGTGTACTATAGGTTAGTTGTACCTGCCGAACAAGGTTCTACAAAGTGCCCAAAGTCATCAGCCCATCTTTCGGATATTATCAACCTTCCGACTGACTCGGGGGTGAATAATATTCTCAAGAGAACCTCTTTTGAGTGTAGTATCGCGTAGCAGCCGTTGTAGGATTACTCCCACATAGCTCCCGCACTACGTCCTAAATAAGGCCAAGGAGGTGTTAAGGTACTACGGTTCCCAGTATCACAGACTCCAATCGACCATGGAAAAAGTTTTCAACGATTACTCGTTCAACCGAACCATTTTCGAAAGGTCTCAACTGAGCGGTGATTCTCGAATCAGCTTGGTCGGGATTCACTCCCTATAAGCCTCATCGAATATATCCCCATCCTATAATAATGTCACTAGTCCGGGCGTAGGACTTATCTCACAGCACAAAGAACAGTCCCCAAATCAGAGTACAAATATATACATGCAAATGAATAATAACACAGATAGTAATAAATATGAACAAGTTAGGGATAACCCTCAAAAGTTTAGGTCTCCCCAGTGAAGTCGCCATTTTCTGTTGCGGTGGAAATAGGATCACAAACTATTAATGAGTTTGAATCGCAATTCAATTCACAACCGCTCTTTGATTTATCCGAAGGAAAAGGTCAAAAGAGGGAAAACCTATTTTGCATCGTAAACACAATGTGGGGAAAGATCTAGGGTTCGGGGGTTGGTTAAATTTAGGGAAGGTATTAGCACCCTAAACTTCTGTAGTACTCTACAGGAACCTTTTGTTCAAATGTTTACTATTTGCTTTATTTATTTGCTTAAGGTATATGTACAAAGGATTAAAAGTGAGAAAAGAGACCTAAGGGGTTAATTCTAAGTTTACTCGGCAAGACATCGCATCTTGTGCCTACGTATCCTTACGGGAGTGGAATCAGAGTAATCGTAGTTCCCCTCAAAAGGGAGGTTAGAAACGTCTTGACTGTGGCCAAGGTTTCAATGGGGAATAAACGTATCTTAGGGACACGCTTACATGGAGTGTAGAAACTCCAAATCTCTACGTTGAATTGTTAAGTTGTAATTAGGGTTAGGTTAGGTTAGGGATTCCACGGCGGGAAACCCTAAAATGAGCGCGGCGGCTCTTTGACCTAATGCTAGGGGTAAAATTGTAATTTTGTCTGCGGCGAGGCATTTGTGAAAATTAGGGTTTGTAAGGGTGTAGTTTTGAGGTTTTGAGGTTGAGGACTATTGACACGGCGGTCAAACGGCTAGACCTAATTCCTTCGGAGGAGTGAGATTATTGGTAAAGACGCGATAAACATACAATGGCAGAACATAAAGTGCGGAAAGATAAATGCGACAATTGTCTCGCAAAATTACATCCCATAAGCAGTTACAAATATGATAATTGAATATTTAAACTGAAAATAAAATCAATTGAACTTAGTCAGCTGCAAAAAACCAAAACAAACCGAGACTGTTATTATACGGGGTTAGACAAAAAATTAGACGGGAATGTTAGGAATTTAAGTAGAAAATTATAATTTTAACGAAACAAGAAAAAAGGTTAGAAATTTGGATCTTAAAAATGAGGATGTTAGCGAAAAATTAATAAACAATGAAAATTGATATGCAAAGAAGATGGCGATAATATACAAGTGATAATGGAATATGAAATAGCAACGATGATGTTAGATTATGTACAAATATAAAAATAAATACAAAAATAAATAAATAAATATTAGTGAACAGGTTCATGGATAATCAAGAATACTGTTAGTAATGAAGGATGAAAATTGGAATTGACAATAATTAGAAGTTAAGTGATGAACGTTTTGAGACGATGAGAATTTAGGTAATAAGAAAAGAGTTAGAATAGAATTAGGTTTTTTTTGTGAGATTTGGAAAAGTTAGAGTTTTTAATGTGATTAAGAAAAAGAAAATAGATTAAAAGCTAGAATTAAAAGTTAGCAAAAAAATTAGAACTTCGAAATTTGGTTTTTAAAAAAAAAGGTTAGAAAATAAAAATAAAAGTTTGAAAATAAAAGAGAAAAGGTTAGAATTTTAATAAAAAAAAAAGTTAATACTCTTGAAAAAAAAACAAAAATAAGATTAGAAATTTTTTTAAGAAAAGAAGAGTTAGTTACTTTTGATGAAGACTGCAAGAGTCTTTGATGCTTGCCGATCCCCCCGTTTTGTTGCTTCTGAGGGTCCTTTTATACTTGATTTTTAAATCTTTTTCAATCTCAGATTTGATTTGAATATCTCAATCTTTTTCAATCTCTGATTTGATTTGAATGAATTTTTATGATGATTTCAGATTTGATTCAATGATGGTGATGTTGATATTTAGATCTGATTTTCTTATGATGATGATATGATCTGATTGATTTGATCTGGAATTCATTGGGATTGGATTTGATAAAAAAAAAAAAAAAGTGTTGGGATTTAAATTTAAAAATGTTAGCAAAGAAAGTTAGATTTTCAAGTTAAATGAAAAATTAGAGTTTTAAAAAAAATGAGTTAGAATTTTAAAATAAAAAACATTTGAATGTTGATTTAAAAAAAGTGTTAGAATGATTTTAAAAACTGTTAGAATTTAATTTTAAAAGGAATTTAGATCTTAATTTAAAAAAAAAAAAAGGATAGATTTAATTTATAAAAAAAAGGTTAGATTTAATTTTTTAAAATAGTTAGAAAAAAGATTTAACTTTAAAAAGAAGTTAGAGAGAAAAAAAAAAGATTTAATTTTAAAAGGAAGTTAGAGAAAAAAAGATTTAATTTTTTTAAAAAAGTTAGAAAAAAAGATTTAACTTTATAAAAGTTAAAAAAAATATTTAACTTTAAAAAAGTTAGAAAAAAAAGATTTAGCTTAAAAAAGTTAGGAAAAAAAGTTTTAATTTTAAAAAGTTAGAAAAAAAAGATTTAGCTTTAAAAAAGATAGAAAAAGATTTAACTTTGAAGAGGAGTTAGAAAAAAGATTTAAAAAAAGTTAGAAAAAAGATTTAAAAAAAGTTAGAAAAAAGATTTAAAAAAAGTTAGGAAAAAGATTTAATTTTAAAAAGAAGTTAGATTTTTATTTTAAAAGAGGTATTAGAATTTGATTAAAAAATGTGTTAGAAATTAATTTAAAAAAGGTTATAAAAAAAATTTACTCTTAAAGAAAAGAAAAAAATTAAATTTTAATCTAAATCCTAAAAGTTAGTAAGAAGAGCTTAAAATGATTTAAATAAATAAACTAAATAGAAAAAAAAAGTTAATAAAAAATATTAGTAAAGTTAAAAAAAAATGTAATTAAATTATTATTAGTTAAAAAAACAAGATTTAAAAAAAAGGTTAATTTATTAAGTTAATAAGAATTTAAAATAAAAATAAAAAAGAAAGGGTAAAATTTGGGGTATTACAATAGGCCTCTAGAGATGAGAATAATGGTTGGTCCCCTGTTGAATGATTGGCTATGCTTGTGCTATGCAGATGAGTAACCTATGTACATGACTCTATATGCAAATGCTAATGATATTGAAACATAAACCAAGTGAATAAGGTTGGGCAAATTTTAGGGTGCAACACAAACCAAGGCATGTAATAGGTCATTTTGACTCTAAAAAGCATTTTAAGAACATTGGTTTAGCCACATTTTTGAATTGAGGTCTAATTTGTGGACTTGCTTTGAAAAGTAGTTACTTACATCTTAAGTAACATTTGCAAAACTCAAATTCAAGGCATGAACAAGATCCCTTACAAGCCAAACACTTCCAAAATGTCATGAGGGGAGAAATTTGAAGGAATTGAGATTGGTTTCAAGCTGTTTGCAGAGTTGTGCACACCATGGCATATAAGTGAACTTCTCATGTCATGAGAGATTGGATTTCTCATTAGAAGGATCTAGAGGGTTCTAGATCATCCACACATGTTCTATATATTGAGTAGAAGAGGTTCAAATGAAAGGTTGGTGATGATTGAAGGAGAGAGCAGAGATTGAGATTGAGATTTCATTGCTTGCAACTGAATTCGGTTTCACCAATTTCTTCACTTTCCATCCATTTTCTTGATTGCCACCTCTTCCATGGATGCTAGGGATTGATTCCAGATCATAATCAAGAGGAATCCGTGGCTGATTGGTGTTCTTGAGCTCAGATTTTTCCACCTGCAACTCACCATCGGGTTTCAAGTTTCAGGAGTTTTCAACCAGTTCTATTGCATGCAGAAGCAAGGAAATGATCCATTGATCGTGTCTGGAAGGTTGGAGAGCTTGATTTGAAGGTTTAGTGCATCTGTTCATCAAGAATTGACAGGTATGTAAACTTCTTCCTCCAGCATGAATTAGGTAGAATCAATACGAATTAGGGTGTTAGATGCATTGTAGAACGGTGTAGGAATGATTTCAGACCATTAATTTGAGAATTAGTGACCAATTAGGGATGTTACCATTTTCGGTTGAGAGTTGGTTCTTGTGAATCTTGAGGTTTCAGAGAGAATTAAGGGCATGAATGAATTCGTGAGGGAATTTGGGACATGTTTCATTAAGGGATCGTGGCCTAGGGTGGACTCTATGTTGAACTAGGGTTATGGAATGGTGACCGGAGAAAGTCACCGGCGATGGTTTTGGGCGCGCAGGCGACCTGAGTTTCAGAGGTTTGAATTGGAGAAGATGACTTGATAGCCATCAGATCAAGGTTTGACTTGGACTAGGACCTTCATCCAACGGCCACGCGAGCTTCTCAATTTGTGAAGGGTCTGAACTAAATGGAACGCAGCGTTTCATTTATTTGTGGTTTTGGGCTTAATGCAAAGATTGATATCAGCACCCCCCCTCATGGCCCAATCTCCCAAATGAACTGATTGTCATTGCTATCTGTACCACGCGTTTGGTTATTTTATTTCAATTTTCTTTATTTGTTTCATTTTATTCATGGTTCATGATTAAATCATAAAAAATGGAAAATTAATCCAATTGACCCCATTCTTTTTGAATTATATTCATGATTGAGTCTAGTATTTTTTAGATAAAAAATATTTTTCTTTCATGCATTTTCTGATTTTATGGGAATTTTCCCATTTTAATTGATATTAAAATAGTTATGTTTGATACTTGATGTTGTGGAATTTGGTTTGATCATGTGATGATGATTTTGATCCTGATTTTTTGTGAGTTGTTAGCATAGATATGCATTCTCCCCATAGAATTTTATCACATTTTTGTGATGAACATAGGTGGTAGTTTAGGTTGAAACCTTTAGAAGCTCCATTTTTAGGGTTTATGATTGATACCTTTGGATTTAGGACTTAATTTTAGGACTTAATAGATGATTTAGTCCCTGGTTTTTGTATGAGGCATTCTTAATTGAATTAGGATCCCTTAGGAATTTTTGTAGAAATTTATAAGATAGTTTACTTTTTTGATTGATTTTAGTTTAGGTGCTAGTTTTAGATGATTCTAAGGTACTAACTCAACTAGATTAACATCTTTAGTTCCCTTAGATTAGGGTTCTCTCTCTCTTGTTCTTGGTTGATGATGAAGACAAGTTGAAGATGCATTGGATTGCTTGAGGAGGCTTGGATTTGAAGATCTTCCCTTCTTGTGGTGTAGTTTTGATTAGGTTAAGATTAGGGTTTTGTAGGCAGAGCTTCTAGATAGTTCTCTTCCTTCATAAACATGGAATATGTTAATCACTGACATGATCCCCTAGGAGTATCATTTCCTTTGATAAGGAAGTGATGATTAGAACTTTAGGTTGAAACCTATGCATGATAACATCTAGGAGTTCCCTGTTTCAAACCTCGACCATAGGATGAATCCTTGGCATGACAACAGTAGGACTTGATAGTCTCCCATTAGTTGAGCCTGTTCTCTTCTCATCTTCAAAGCAAATTAAAACACAATAATAAAGGTTAACTGACGTTGTACGTTACGAGCCTTAGGCTATCTGAGAAAGGATTGTTGGAGAGTTTCTTTCCAACAGTCTGGATGTTTAGTATGGCACCCTTTGGGTGACATGCGACACATTCACTCTCAGGTCATAATCTCTAGTGCGATGCTAGTTGCAAACAACCATAAAAAACAGTTCTTTCGTAAAAGACAAAAAACAAACTTCAAGCCTTTTTGCCCCGTGGGCCCATAATTCAAAGGAAGCTTTTCTGAAGAAAAGAGTGTCGTTAACTCTCAGTTCTACCGCAAACGGTAACGCTTAAGTCTCCAAGGGTCGATCTGCGTGCATCCAACTGCTGGGACTGTTTGTTAACCCTACTCGATAAAACAGATGAATCTGAATCCCCGTAATCCGTATTAGCCCGAACTACGTAAGCTCTGATCTCTCATACCTGTTGAGAGTACGTAGGCACAATACTGATGTATTGGCGAGCCACCTTCCCTGTAACCCGTAGTTATTCGAACTACGTTGACTCTGATTTCTCGTTCTCTGATGAGAATACGTAGGCATAAAGTGCGACGCTTTGCCGAGTCCTTTTCTTTTCTATTTAAGCCAGCCTTGATAGGTAGATAGATAAAACCAACCCGTCTGGTAAACACAACAAGCGTGGATCCCGTCGAGTATGACAGACGTGAGGGGTGTTAATACCTTCCCCTTGCGTAACCGACTCCCGAACCCAGACAATGGTTGCGATGACCTTGTCTTATACCTTTTTCGTCAGGTTTTTCCAATCGTTTCCTTTCCCGTTCTGAGGGATAAATAATGAAAGGTGGCGACTCTTCTGTTTTGCCGGCACCTTATTTTCGCGGAAGCGACAGCTGGCGACTCTGCTGGGGACTTGATAGTTTCCTGGGATCCAACGTCCCTTATGCGAGTCAGTTTGGGGATCCAACGTCCCCTGCGAGAGTCAATCCTAGCGCTTGTATGATTACTTGTTGGGTTGTGTTTATTTATCGTGTTTTATTTCCCGCATTTTATTTTCAGTATGATATGATTATCTGTGCTGTTGTGGGAGGGGCATTCTGATGAGTGAGAAGCCACACCCAGGCTTGAGTGAACATAGCATTAGTTGTGGAAATTAGTGGGCGCGTGCTTGCATTGTAGGTACTAGTTATTGCACCCTAAAATTTTCTCAACCTTATTCACTTGGTTTATGTTTCAATATCATTAGCATTTGCATATAGACTCATGTACATAGTTTAATCATCTGCATAGCATAAGCATAGCAAGTCATCCAACAGGGGACCAAGCACTATTCTCATCTCTATGAGCCTATCAAGAGTTTAATATTCAAATTCAAGCTCATTCAAGTCATCAGAGGAGATTTGAAAGCTGGAAAGTCAGTGGATCAAGCAGTGCATCTAGCTCCTATTTGAGGGTATCTGAGGACCATCAAAGAAATTGTGAGCTGTGGAGTGAGCATGGAGAGTATGTGGACATCATGGAAGACAGGGAAAGTCATTTTGAAAGTGAGACAATTCCTTGATGTGGTCACAAGTATTGCAGTTGAAGACAGTCAACTAGGGTGTCATCTGGGTCAACCCTGGGTCAACTCTAGGTCAATTGATTGATTGAAAGGCATTGAGGTCTATTGGAGAGATGTGGGGTTCATCATTTGACATGTAAATAAGGATATGGTGATATGTCAAGAATAAATCAAGAGAAATTAAGGAGAAGAGGAGTTTCTAAATTAGGGTTTCTGTGTAAAATCCCCTAATTTAGGTCAAATTTCCAAGCAAGATAAGTCAAAATGCAAGCTTCAAATGGATCCTTGGTCAACATGAAACTTGTAGAGGAGCTCAATATCTTTAATTTGAGTGGTGGAAGACATCAAGGAGATTTATAGAACTCAAGTTATGGTCCTTGCAAGTTACAGGTCATCTGAGGTATCTGAAATTTTGTCTGTGAAAGTGACTTGACTTCCAAGCAATTTTTACCCCTCAAGGAGATTTCAAATGAATTTCTGGTCCACATAAGAGTTTTTCCTAATTGTCTTAGATTTCTAGAATGGTATAATATGCCTTCATATGATTTGTGGAACTCTACTTATGGTCTTGGCAAGCAAAGGGTATTTTGGTCATCTGAGGATTACAGGTCATTTCAAGCCTATGCCCAAAACTCATACAAGGAAGCTTCAAATGGAAAACTTCACAACATCAAACTTTCTCCAAATGACATTTTGAGTCTAGAAAAGTGACCATGAAAGATTGGAAAGATTCATAGCACAAGGTTTCAAAATTGGTGGATTTAATGAATAAAAGTGACCTAAAAAAATGAGATTTTTCATACTTTGGCCAAATAAGGTGAAATTATAGGTCATTTTGATTGGAAAAATCATTTTGAAAACATTGGCTAAAGTGGAATTTTGAGTTTGGTTCAAGTTTTGAAAGTTATTCATGGTTACTTACATATGAAGTTACATAATCAAAATTCAAGGGAAAGTGTGCATGTAAAGCTTCTCCAAACTTCTAGGACTTTCTAATCTCATGTATATATTGTATTGAAGAGCTTCATGCATGGGTTGGTGATTCATATTGATCAAAACACAAGTTTCATACCAATTCTTCCAATTTGCAAAATCAATTCAAACTCTCTCAAATCTTTACCAATTCCCATTTTTCTTGATCTGGTCTTCATCACCATCATCCATAGATCACAATTCACACAAGGATTTGGCTGAATTGAGCAAGGATCGTGCCATATAAGTTCCATCATCCAAGGTGCAAGAAATTGGAATCACAAGATCCAAGGAGTTTAAGTCAGAATCTTTGCATACAGAATCAAGGTTGGAGTGTGTGGATCAGTTTCAAATCACTGCAAGCATTGGATCAAGGAGTTCCATAGTTGTTTCTTCATTTTGAACCAGGTTGGTATCTCTACTCGAATTGCATGATTTAGCTAGCATGTTAGTGATTTGTTAGCATAGAATGGTTAAGTTAAGTTAGATGATGAATTCCACAAAGTTTGGAGAGTTTTCATGAAGGTTGTTAATGGAGTGCAAGAACTGTTGAGGCTTATAACTCTTGGATTAAAGCACGATAATTGTAGGTTAATAGCTTGAAATGATCAGTGTGAGATATAGAGCATGTTAGGATAGAATGGAGCAAGCATTGGGAGATTTGATATCAGTTGTTTATGGTGGAACCTAACTGTTACACCTATCGGGTTTTATTATGGAAATGGTTTCAAGCAAAAATGAAGGTATCATCGTGTTCAGGGGAAAGAATAGAGCAACTTTGCTCTTTATAAGTTTTGATTTCATGGCCTGAGGAAGGAGAACGAAGAGCTTGATTATGGCTGCATGGAAGCTGGGAATTCTGCAAAACCCTAGATCATTTGGGACGATGACCATTGACCGTTGGATGGATTATTTTATTTGACTTTTTAATCGCATCGTGTGGTTGTTGTTCAAAGTTGAGAAACGGAGGGAAAAGACCAAGTGAAACGCACTGTTTCACTTAAAACGCCACTCTGGGCCTGGATCCCAATTCATATCCTCACCCCCCTTTTGAGAAGCCCAACCATATAAACGTGATTCTATTACTTTTTACACCGCGAATTTAATGATTTTCCTTATATTTTTCAATTGTTTTCTGAAGCCAACTGGGCCTAGCGCCAATTGCTATGCGCGCCTCCCATTTTTCTGGCCCACATGGATTATAACTGGGCGCCCTTGCTATTCAGACCCCCTTCCCCATTTATTTCTATTTTGTGATTTTCTTTTCTTTAATATTTTTCTCATCTTTAAAAAATCATAAAAAAATGAAAATAGCTTAGTTTTAATTGGTTCTTTTTTCTCTAGGTCAATAATTCTGTCTAGAAAAATATGAAAAAATAAAAATTGCATTTTATTTTGTTTTAATATTTTTTCATGCATTTTTCTTGTAAATAGCATTTTATTAAGTTTAGTTTGATACTTAAATTTGTTGATTTTTGTTCTAATAGTTCCTTTTAACTTTAGAGCTCATTCTTTTTAGGTTGATTAGTTTAGGACTTTAACTTGAATATAGGATTTTATTCACAATTTTAGAAATTAATTTTAGGAGATTGGTTTAGGTATGAACAACATGATCAAAATTAGGGTTTAGGTGACAACATAGCTGAATAAGTTCATTTCCCTTAGGAGTTAGAGATTGAATTTTTGGGGTATGGGACTATATGGATTAAGGGTAGTTATTAGATCCCTTAGAAAATATTAGGATTCCCCTACTGCTATTAGTACTGTCTGTATTTGCTTGACTGGTGTGGTGTGCCCTCTCTGGGGATTATTACCTGTCTGTGTGGGTATTGGGATTGCTTGGGAATTGGGAGAGCTGAAGACTTGTGATGATGAAACCATTGGAGACCCAGAGATTGAAGACCAACTTCCAGAGTTGATGAGGAGATTCTTGCTAGCAGATGTCGAGGAGTCTAGGGTTTAGGAGCTAGGCAGAGCTCTAGATTAGAAAGCTTGTTTCCCAAACATGGAATGCCTTGTCTGCATCCATCCTTTCTCTATGATTCAAAGTCTCTTTCAAATATCCACCTCCTTCCTTTGGAAGGATCAGTGAATGTATTTGAAAGATAGAACTTTTGAGGGAAAATTGTTTGTACAATGTTAACAGTGGATGAGCCACCCTTGGTAGGCAGTTTACTGTTTAACATTCACTTTTATCTTGTTGACTGATGTTCATCCTGGAGTTTGAGACTTGAAGAAAAGCCATTGCAGATTGAAGACTGATAATCAAAGCCCTTGCTTGAAGGCTGTGGAGATGGGGATTGATGCTTGCTGAAGTTTGTAGCTGTTGGGAGATGACTTGAAGATAGGTGTTGATGCAGAGCTGTTGTGGCTGTTTATTTTTGCTGTTCATTTCTGATGTATTGATTGGTTTTCCCTAACTGTATTGTTTGCCATTAATCTGTTAGGTTGAAAGTGAATCCTGTTCACTTTTGCCTATTGTTTTCTAGGTTCGAGGTTGAGTGAGACTCCCTTGCCCCGCTTGTACTGTTGCATTCATGCATTTTACTGCTTTATTGTATATATGCTATTGTTTCTGTTTCCGTTTATCCCTTAGGATTTCTGTTTCTCTCTGTGCAAGAGAGGAGCATGATAGACATTAGGTCTTAACCCATGCATGATAACATTAGGTTAGTTTGATTCCCTTCGCAACCGTAGGTTAGAGTTCTGTCTCTTCTTCCTCAAAACAAACAGAAAAATACAATAAGATTTCAAACACAATAAAAGACACTTCTTCCGTAAAAGAATGTGAACTCATCAAAACGTCATTTTTGTCCGCTTGGACCAGTAATCAGAAAAACCCTTTTTCAGAAGGAGATAAAAAACAATCAAGACAGAATTGTGTCGTACGTGGCCCGAACTACGTTTGCTCTGATCTTTCATGCTGTATGAAAGTACGTAGGCATAGGATTCGATATCCTAGCGAGCAACCTTCCCCTCCTTTCCCGTAGGTAGGCGAACTACGTTGACTCTGATTTCTCGTTCCAGACGGGAATACGTAGGCATAAAGTGCGATACTTTGTCGAGACATTTTCTTTTCTTTTTAACCCTGACCTTTAGAGTAGATAGAAATAACAATCCATACCCGAAAACAAGCGTGGATCCCGTCGAGTACGACGGACGTGAGGGGTGCTAATACCTTCCCCTTGCGTAACCGACTCCCGAATCCAGGTTTTGGTTGCGACGACCATACCCTTTCCCATGTTGTGCGAGGTTTACTCTGAGCGTTTCCTTTCCCTCCCGTGGGATAAATGACGCACGGTGGCGACTCTTCTGTTCAGCCGGCGCCGATTTTCGCAGTAGCGACAGCTGGCGACTCTGCTGGGGACCCAACGTCCCCTGGCTGCTGAGGACTGCGATAGTTCTTATGCATTTGGGATCCAACGTCCCTTAAGAGAGTCAATCCTAACGCTTGTTCTCCCATCGAGGATTTTGTATGGATTTATATTTCTAACCTTTATTTTCAGCATTATATATATATTGGTTATTATTGCTGGATTGTGGGGTGTGACGGGTGTTCTTTGATTGAGAGATAAGCCGAACCTGGGCTTGAGTGCACCTAGAATTAGAGTAGAAAGTAGTGGGTGCGTGCCGGCTTTGCTTGCATTAGTGTCTCATAAAATCTACACTCGGACGAGGTTCTTCTGGTTGGCTTCTTTTTCTACCCTTTGGGTCGAAGGGGTTGTTGGTCAGCTGAATTGTCGACTCCGGGAACCGATCATTTGGAAGTTGGCTAAGTGAGGCCTCTTCAGGATTTGATGATGCCACTCCTTCTGGGAATCGTATCATCAACCCTGAAAGTCTGTGACGCCGACGACCGCATAGGATGCCATACCTTTGTCAGTTACTAGGACATCCACCTGTGAGAGGGTTTGGGGTTATGCAGGTAACTAGACCTTCAGATACCGTTTATTTCTTGATCAGAGATCCTGGGTATTTATGGAGAGTTCTGAGGTCTGTCAGAGACCAGCTGGAGAGTTCGGAGGTCTGTCAGAGACCAGTTGGAGAGATCTGAGGTCTACCAGAGACCAGTTGGAGTTATGGTTGAGGTCTGTCAGAGGCCATTGTTGGAGCTTTGTTTTAGGTCTATCTGAGACCAGGGCTTGAGGACTTCTAGAGAGTCTATCTGAGACTTCTTGATATGGTTCAGGCTATTCAGCTACGGCATTTGGTCCCTGTTGCATGTTACTTGCATTGCATTGCTTTCATACTCATTATCATTGCATCCCATTAACGTGTGTCTGTGCTGCAGGTGCATTTGCATATCCCCCGGTTCTAGTGCCCAGACTTCTGAGTGTTGATTATGGCTGGTTTGAGGAAAACGGTTGCATATAAACTACCCACACCTGATATTACTCCTCTGCTTGGTCTGATATCTCTTGCTGATGAGGAGGTTAGGAGAAGCTTCAGAATGAGTCATGGGAGATTACTGAGATTAGTCTGCAAGCCCACTGCTGATGAGATGAATGGGCTGTACACCTTGATGCAGTTCTATGACCCCGCATTGAGGTGTTTCACGTTTGCTGACTTTATTCTAGGGCCTACCATTGAAGAGTATGTGGAGTTCACTGAGTTACCAGTGCAGGACAAGGTTCCCTTTATTCACTCTGCTGTTGAGCCCAAGTTGGAGGACCTAGCTAAAGCCTTGCACATGGACGCTGCAGAACTGTTAGTGACTTCTTGGCTTGGGGTTTCAGGTTTCTCTCTTGATTTTCTGGTTGGCAAGGCTCAGGAGTATGCCAAGAGCGGATGTTGGGTGGTTTTCAATGCTATTTTGGCTCTATGCATCTATGGAATTGTGTTGTTTCCTAACTTGCCCAATTTCGTAGACTTGGACGCTTTCCATATATTTGCTGCTGGCAATCCAGTGCCCACGTTGATCGGAGACTTCTACCACTCATTGCACTACAAGAATGAAAACAGAAGGGGAAAGGTTGTTTACTGTTGTGCGCCTTTGTTGAATATGTGGTTTAAGAGCCACCTTCCCCTGAAGGGATCTTTTGTGGAGAGTGCAACCACGGCTAGCTGGTCAGAGCGCCTGATGAGGCTATCTTCCGAAGACGTTGAGTGGTTTGATCGAGACCTGCTAGGGTCTGAGCTTATATTCAGTTGTTCTGGGTACCCTAATGTCCCGCTGATAGGAAGAAAAGGGTGTATCAACTACAACCCATCTCTGTTGGTCCGTCAGTTCGGATATGCGCTGAAGAACCCACCAAAGGAGGAAGAAGTACAGGAATCTTTGTACTTCACCGGAGATTTGAAGGGGGAGTTAGTAGCCAAGCTACAGCATGCCTGGACGCGTATTAACCGAAGAGGGAAGCCACTGTTAGGGAAGAACGACTGTCAGGCTTATGCACCTTACAGGGTTTGGATCCAGGAGAGAGCAAGTCAATTGCGGATGCCATTTCCAGATGCACTAGTCCCTGTTACTATTCCGGTAGCAGAACCAACTACTGTTTCTAGGGAGGCCTACGAGCAAGTTGTGAAAGAAAAAGAAGCCTTGATGAAGATCAATGAAGGGTTAGAGCAAGAGCTAGCCCAGTTACGCAGTGAGAAAAACAAGGTTGTGCATGCTTTCCAACAGCAGATTGAGCTAGTGAACAGACTAGGGGCTGAATTGACTGAGGAGAAGAAGAAGCGCGAACGTCTGGGGCAAGAGTTCAGAAGCTCCCATGACATGCTGGAATCCAAAAAGAAAGCACTTGACATCGCTCACCGAGAAATCTCTTCTTGCAATAAGACTTGGAATGCTACACTGACCAACAATAAGAAGAGGGAAGATAAGTTGAAGCAGCAAATTTCCGACCTCGAAGAGCAGCTGAAGTCCAGCATCAAGAAGTGCGAAGAAGAAGTGATGACCCGGTATAGTCTCCAGAATGCACTGAACAAGGCCATCAAAGGCAGGGATGAAGCCGTGTCTCAGAAGCGGAAGTTAGAGGATCGCTTCGGAGAAGGGGCATAGGAGGAAACTGCTGGAGACGTGCGACGTGTGCTCAAACGAAGAAACCAACTTGTTGAAGGGCTGCTTACCCGACCAGGTCACCCAGAGACCAAGAGGTTACTAGAAGAGTACCAGGCTTATGGGAGCACTTGATCACTTCATGTATTAACTTGTATGCTTTATTTGCATAGTGCTGACCATCACCAGGATTGTTGGTTGAGGTCATGCCTTTCTTTGTACTCAGTGATATTGTATTCTTGGCTCATTGGATTTCTTTGCAATATATGAGGCTTTCTGTGATTCAGCTTCGATCTTCATATTGCTAGTACTGTCACTGCACTGGCACCTTCACACTAGAATCGGAGAATGAATTTCCCTAATGCACAGACACACACACTACATTGAATTCGCATTCATATTGCATTACAGGTAATCATTGGATGGTATCTTATTTCCTGCTCTGTATCAGGTATTTTCAGGATTGCAGATCAGCGCCCGCACAGATATTCCACTCGCACCAACTGTCGAAGAATCATGGATCAAATGCAGAATGAGATGCAAGATGTGCGCGAGAAGCTAGCTCTCTTTATGCAGACCATGGAGACTATTGCAAAAGGTCAGGAGAATTTGCAAGCCATGGTGCAGCCTCTGTTAGTCAGAAATGCTGGTCATGGGAATGAGGATCATCAGTCTGTGCGAGTCGACACTGTTCATAGGGATGGCACTCCCACACCAGTGGCTCCACCTGTAATCAATATACCTGCTGTTAATGTCAACAACACTACCGCTGCTGGGAACGGTAACGTCGGAGTTGGGAACGAGACTGCTGTCCATAACGTTGGGCTTGGTGATGTCAACTTGGGTGATAATATGGGAGGCAACGGCTTCGGTAATGCTGGATTCGGATTCAATGATCAGGGTTTCGATAATGCTGGGAAATATGGTTTCAATGCTCAAGGCTTTGGGCAGGACGGTTTTGGCATGACCAATCAGGGTTATGGAGGTTTTGGAAATAGTAATGGCGCCGGGTTAATGGCTTTTGGACCCACTGGAGTTGCTCAGGGGTACGGCAACAGAGGGCGAGGCCCAGTGATGAATCAGATCAGAGCTGGCCGTAATAATGGATACGATGGGTATGGAGCTGGGAATGGTATGTGGCAAGAAGATCAGCAGGAGGACGCCTTCTCCGGGGGAGGTTTCGAGGGACCGATGGATGACTCCCAGAAGATCAGAATGCTAGAAGAGCAGATGAGGGGGGTCCTGAACCAAAGTGCTGTGGGCTTAGACATGTCTGCAATGGGCCTGGTACCTGGTTTGAGGGTACCAATCAAATTCAAAGCTCCTACGTTTGATAAGTATAAAGGGGACACCTGTCCGAAAGTGCACGTGCGGGCTTATTACAGAAAGATGTCTGCATACTCAACTGATGAGAGAATGCTAATGCATTTCTTTCAAGATAGTTTGTCGGGCCCTTCCCTAGAGTGGTACATGGGGTTGGAGCCAACTAATATAAAGACATGGAAGCAGTTAGCAGAGGCATTTGTAGCTCACTACATGTATAACAGCGACTTGGCGCCCAATCGGGTCCAATTGACAGGGCTGTCTCAGAAGAAGGGTGAGAGCTTTAAAGAGTACGCGCAAAGATGGCGCGACATGGCTGCCATGGTCCGTCCTCCTTTAGAAGACAAGGAAATGAATGACATGTTTATCGGAACGTTCACAGGCATGTTTTATGACAAGTTGTTTCACACATCTTTGGCTAGTTTCTCAAACTTAATTCTGATGGGAGAAAAGATTGAGAACAACATTAAACAAGGCAGGTTCCAGGCTGAGGAATCAACTGCATCTGGCAGTAATAGGAAGGCTTTTGGTGGGCGCCGTCAGGGCGAGGCAAGCGCAGTGTTTGGAGGCCGAGGCAGAGGGCGAAATCAGTATCATCAGCCGCAGCAGGTGGCGAGTGTTACTATTCCGTATCAACAACAACCGTTTCAGCAGCAGCCAGTGCAACAACAACAGCAGCAGCAGCAGCCACAGCAGGGGGCACAGCCTGTTCAGAGAAGATTCCAGGGTGGTAAACCAAGGAGAGTATTTGAGAAGCCTCCCTCAACGTATGCTGACTTGTTACAGACATTGTTGGGTTTGAACCTGGTAGAGAAGAGAACTCTGGCACCGATAACGGGAACTCCTCCGTATGGCTATGATGCAAGCAGGCACTGTGAGTTCCATTCTGGGGCCCCGGGCCACGATGTAGAGGGTTGTCATGCTTTTAAGCATGTTGTACAAGACTTATTGGACAATAAGGCTATTAATTTCAGAACGGCAGGTCCGAATATAGTACAGAAGCCCATGCCTAACCATGGGGCAAACGCCATTCTGACTGAGGAAGGGTTGAATCTGATTACGAGAGTGGATGATTTAAAGACGCCGTTGAGCGAGATAAAAAGCAGATTATTACAAGGGGGTGTCTATCAGGGTTGTGACGAGTACTGCTTAGAATGCTGGACCCTAGCTGGGGGGTGTGACGATTTGAAGAAAGGCATTCAGGCTTTAATTGATGACGGCACATTGCAGTTTGACCTAGCAGCAATTGAAGAGCCTACAGGGGCAGTAGCAGATAATCAGAGTGATGTGGCCACTGTGACGATTCCTCGAAAGACAATCACTATAACAACACCGGTTCAGCGACCGCCAATTACTATAACTAAGGCCGAACCAGTCCCGTACGAGAGCACAAAGGCGGTCCCATGGTCATATGGGTTGGAAGTGTATTGTGACGGAATAAAGATTGATGTTAATAAGCAGCCAGCCGAGACTGTAGACAATGTTGTTGGTTCAGGAGGTATGACAAGAAGTGGCAGGATCTTTATATCGCCTGAAGTAGAGGCTGAGCGACTGGCAAAGGGGAAAGGAAAAATGGTTGAAAATGTCCCAGTGCAGGCAAGAGAAAAACCATCAGCCTCGAAAGATGTGGAAGAGTTCATGCGCTTGATTCGAAAAAGTGATTATAAGATTGTGGAGCATCTGCAACAGACGCCGTCCAAGATATCGATCCTGTCGTTGCTATTATGTTCTGAAGCTCACAGAAATGCTTTGTTGAAAGTCCTGGATACTTCCTTCGTACCCCAAGACGTCTCCGTGAATCAGCTGGAAGGAGTGTTGGCACATGTAAACGCAGGCCACAGCTTGGGCTTTACCGACTTCGATTTGACCCCGAAGGGGAGAGATCATAATATGGCGCTGCACGTATCTGTCGAGTGTAGAGGATCAGTAATGTCGCATGTATTGGTCGATACCGGATCATCCTTAAATGTGCTGCCCAAGAAAGCGATGATGAAGCTGGATGTCAGAGGAATCTTGTGCACGCCCAGTGACTTGGTAGTTAGGGCATTCGATGGCACGCGAAGAACAGTCTTTGGATCGATAACATTGCCTCTACAGGTGGGGCCGGAGGTGTTTGCAACTGAATTTTATATCATGGACATCCAGCCTGCGTATAGCTGCCTGCTCAGAAGACCCTGGATTCATGGGGCTGGGGCAGTCACGTCTACCCTGCATCAAAAGTTGAAATATATGGTCGGAGGCAGCGTAGTCACTGTATGCAGAGAAGTAGACATCCTGGTCAGCCATCTGTCGTCATTCAAATATGTGGAGGTCGATGGAGAGATCCACGAAACACCTTGCCAGGCATTTGAAGGGTTGTGTATCAAGGACAAAGGTCCCGGGCCGAGCAAAGTGTCGAAGATAGCCGTCTCGTCATATAAAGAGGCCCAAGCTCTGGTAGAGGCAGGAGAAGCAAAGGACTGGGGCAAAGTGCTGGATATTCCTGTGAAGATGGACCGGTTCGGGCTAGGATACCAACCGTCGTCGTCAACACCTACTGTGGGAGCACCCCGTTTCAGAGGGCCAATAACCATCTCTGCCAGTGGAGTATGTCATGAAACCATCAACGCTGCTTCAGAGTCTGACGAAGGAGACAGCGACTGTGATATGGATGCTTGGATTCAGCTGAGCACGCCAGGACAAGGACTGTGCAACTGGTCTATTCAGGAGCTTGTTCCTGTGACTCTTAAACAGTAATGCTTTGTTTTATTAATTGTTGAACAATCTGATGTCTTGCCCGGGGCATCATGATTTGCTTAGGGCTGTGCTGTTATGAACATTGCGTGTTTATCATTAAATAAAAGGCGTTTCTCATGTGCAAATATTGTGATCCTTGTTTTTCTTGTTTTGTATTTTTCAAAAAAATGGCAACGTGGTTATTCGCTGTATACGCATTTTGAAGCATTTAACCATTCTTTTGCAGGATAACATTTTCAGATGACATCCTTGAACCACCTATGACTCGTCCCGACTTTGAACACCCGGTATTTCAGGCCGAAGAAGATGTTGTCGAAGATAGTGACGTTCCTGAAGAACTGTCTTGGTTGGTGAAACAAGAGGAAAGGGTCATTCTGCCTCATGAAGAGGTCATCGAAATTATCAACTTAGGGTCGGAAGGGGTTGAGAAGAATATTCGTATCGGAGTCGCGCTGCAGAGCGACATCAAGCGAAGACTGGTCGAAATGCTCCGAGAGTATAATGATGTGTTCGCTTGGTCATATGAAGATATGCCAGGGCTCGACACAGATATGGTGGTGCACCGTCTGCCATTGAAAGAAGAATGCCCACCGGTCAAACAAAAGCTTCGCAGAACTAGACCAGATATGGCAGTGAAGATCAAAGAGGAAGTTCAAAAACAGTGGGATGCTGGTTTCCTGGCTGTGACAAAATATCCCTCCTGGGTTGCTAACATCGTACCAGTGCCAAAGAAAGATGGCAAGGTTCGAATGTGTGTGGATTATAGGGATTTGAATAAAGCGAGCCCAAAAGACGATTTTCCACTTCCTCATATCGATGTGCTAGTTGATAATACTGCTCAATACTCCGTATTCTCCTTCATGGATGGCTTTTCAGGCTATAATCAGATTAAAATGGCGCCAGAGGACATGTAGAAGACTACTTTCATAACGCCTTGGGGAACATTTTGTTATAAAGTGATGCCCTTTGGTTTGAAGAATGCTGGGGCAACGTATCAGCGTGCGATGACGACTCTTTTCCATGACATGATGCATAAAGAGATCGAAGTTTATGTTGACGATATGATTGCCAAATCCCAGACGGAGGAAGAGCATCTGGTGAATCTGCTGAAGTTGTTCAAAAGGCTTAGGAAGTTCAGGCTGAGACTGAACCCTAACAAATGCACCTTCGGGGTGAGATCGGGTAAACTGCTGGGGTTTATCGTAAGCGAAAGAGGAATAGAGGTCGATCCTGCTAAAATAAAAGCAATTCAAGAAATGCCGACGCCTAAAACAGAGAAAGAGGTGCGCGGGTTTTTAGGGAGGTTGAACTACATCGCTCGGTTCATATCTCACCTAACTGCTACGTGTGAACCATTGTTCAAGTTGTTGAAAAAAGATCAAGCTGTAACGTGGAACGAAAATTGTCAAAAGGCGTTCGATAAAATAAAGCAGTATTTGCAGGAACCTCCTATTTTGATACCCCCGGTGGCAGGGAGACCCTTGATTATGTATTTGACGGTTCTTGAGGGAAGCATGGGTTGTGTTCTCGGTCAACACGACGAGACAGGACGAAAAGAGCATGCGATCTACTACTTGAGTAAGAAATTTACAGATTGTGAATCTCGATATTCAATGCTTGAAAAAACTTGTTGCGCGCTAGCCTGGGCCGCCAAGCGTTTGAGGCAATACATGCTGAATCATACAACCATGCTCATCTCGAAGATGGATCCTATCAAATATGTATTCGAAAAGCAGGCGTTATCAGGAAGAATTGCCCGTTGGCAGATGGTCTTGACCGAATATGACATTCAATACGTCTCGCAAAAGGCTATAAAGGGGAGTGTGCTGTCTGAGTACTTGGCTGAGCAGCCTATTGAAGATTACCAATCGATGAGGTTTGATTTTCCTGACGAGGATATCATGTACCTAAAGATGAAAGATTATGAAGAGTCGTTGCCAGACGAAGGACCAGAGTTGGGTTCCAAATGGAAGATGATATTTGACGGAGCTGTGAATGCTTACGGTAGCGGAATAGGGGCAATCATCACTACGCCACACGGGTCGCACATCCCGTTTACTGCCCGATTGACCTTTGCAGTTACCAATAATGAGGCCGAATACGAAGCTTGTATAATGGGGCTTGAAGAAGCCATTGATTTGTGAATCAAGAATCTGGACGTATACAGAGACTCAGCTCTAGTGGTGAATCAGATAAAACGGGAATGGGAGACACGTCAGCCCAACTTGATACATTACATGAATTATGCAAGGAGATTGTTGCCTTTCTTCGACAAGGTCGAATTGCATCATGTACCGCGAGCAGAGAATCAAATGGCTGACGCCCTAGCCACTTTGTCTTCCATGTACAAAGTCAACTTCTGGAACGAGGCTCCCAGAATCATTATCTCTTGGCTTGACAGGCCTGCCTTTGTGTTTGCTATTGACAAGGCATCCGATGATAAACCGTGGTATTTTGATATCCATAATTTCCTGAAGAACAAAGAGTACCCGGCTGGGGCATCCAGTCAAGATCAGAAGACTCTCAGGAGATTAGCGGGTAATTTCTATTTGAATCCGGATGGTGTCTTATACAGAAGAAACCACGATTTGGTGCTGTTGCATTGCGTAGATGAAAAAGAGGCGAAGATGCTCATGGAGGAAATACATGAAGGTACATTTGGTACGCATGCTGGTGGGTATGCTATGACGAGGAAGCTGCTACGGGCAGGTTATTTTTGGCTGACTATGGAAACTGATTGTTTCAAGTTTGCGAGGAAGTGCCACAAGTGCCAAATCTATGCTGATAAGATCCATGTGCCTCCGAGCCCTCTAAATGTGATGTCATCGCCATGGCCATTCTCGATGTGGGGAATCGATATGATTGGAAAGATTGAGCCGACAGCTTCTAATGGGCACCGGTTCATTCTGGTGGCAATCGATTATTTCATCAAGTGGGTGGAAGCGGCGTCTTATGCAAATGTAACTAAGCAGGTGGTGGCCAGATTCATCAAGAGAGATATCATTTGCCGATATGGGATCCCCGAGCGGATAATCACGGACAAAGGTTCAAACTTGAATAACAAAATGATGAAGGAGCTCTGTCAGAATTTCAAGATCGAACATCACAACTCCTCCCCTTACCGACCCAAGATGAATGGCGCTGTCGAAGCGGCCAACAAGAACATCAAAAAGATCGTTCAGAAGATGGTAGTGACATACAAGGATTGGCACGAGATGCTACCTTTCGCTTTGCACGGTTATCGTACAACGATACGCACATCAATCGGGGCAACCCCGTTCTCGTTGGTATACGGAATGGAAGCAGTATTACCATTGGAAGTTGAGATCCCTTCTCTGAGGGTATTGCGAGATGTTCAACTAGATGAGGCAGAATGGGTGAAAGACAGGTTGAACCAACTGAGTTTAATGGATGAGAAGAGGCTGACTTCTCTAGCATACGGTCGTTTGTACCAGAGCCGAATGAAGAAAGCATATGATAAGAAGATACATCCGCGAAGCTTTCAGACGGGCGACCTTGTGCTGAAAAGGATTCTCCCGCCGCAGGCAGATCACAGGGGCAAGTGGACCCCCAACTACGAAGGGCCATATGTTGTCAGAAAAGTCTTTTCAGGAGGAGCGTTATTGTTGTCCACCATGGACGGTGAAGACTTCGCGTCGCCTGTGAATTCAGACGCAGTTAAAAAATACTTTGCTTAAAATTGACCCGCTGGACAGGAAAAGAGAGTCCAGGAAAAAATGGGGCATCCTGGCGAACCAAAAACAGAATAAAAGGTTCGGGCAAAAGTTAGGGATAAAATAAAAAATGTACACCCGCGAAGTCGAAAACCTACACTGGGCGGCTTCGGAAAAAAAGGGTATCCCGGTGAACTGAAAACCCGTAAAGGGCGGTTCACGCAAAAGTTAGGGATTTGAAAAGCAAATGACTGCGGTTCGGATTTGATATTGCAGTGAGCATCAGTGCGGGAGAATACGCTCGAGGGGTCGATTATCAGATACAATCTCTTCGGAAGTGTGGATACCGGGGAAGCATTAGAGTCGGACGAGTCATAGGAGGATCAGTTTGTGGTGTTCGTCTGCATCCTGTTGCCGACATGTGTACAAATTTAATTTGTCAATATATTTATGCTTCTTGTGCATACTTGTATATTTGCTTTACGTAGCTTCCTCTTTTCAGGAGTTACATCCCGTGTACAAAACTCCGCCCATTCAGGGGCCCAATCAATAAAATATGTTATTCAGTATTTGATGCTGGTTCTTTACTGTTTTGTGCATGATAAAACGCCTAGGTTTGATGAAACTAGCATGTGCATAACGTCACTGGCCCTTGCCAACAATTGCTAAAACTTTGAATTAACTGAAAATGAGGTCACTAACCTGAATAGATTTGGTTGCATAGGCTTGTCTTGTCTTGTTTGTGTTGCTGCAGGTTTCATAGCCGTACGAGGAAGACGATCAAAAGATTGCAGTAACGAAAGACTCGACCCCCACGCAGATATCAGTGTTCCTCACTGAAGAGAGATCAAATTCCCCAGCTAGCCGTAGCTTATCCAAGAGGGCATTCTCCAGCCAAGTCATGTATTCTCAGCAGAATTGGAGATTCCAAGATCGTAAGGCTGTATTCAGACAGTATGTTGTCCCCCAGAAGGATTCCCTTATCTCGAGCAGAGTCGGTTCAGCCGCAGAAGATTAATATTTGTGAGTTGTATTCAGGAAATTTACCTTTCCCCGCAGGGTCATTTACTCTCCCCCAGCGGAGCCAGTGAATTTTCCCCCAAGAGAATCAGCCCGTCCCCAGCGGAGTTCTCTTCTCAGCAAGTATTTTCATTCCTCCCAGTGGAACTCGAAGATTAAGGCTCTCCCCGGCAAAGTTGGTTGTGCGCTCTGGCATTTACTTTGTCAAAACACCGTGTGATATCCGTTCACTTTCCAGCAAAAGTTCAATCATACCAGGCGCATCTGCTATTCTCCAGCAGAGTTATATTCTCCAGCAGGGTGTTACTTCAATGAGGAGCTTGATTTAAGTTCCCAATTTCCCAGCTGGGTCGACTTCACTCTTCCAGCATTTATTTTGCTGGAATAATTCTGTAGCACATGGCTATCCCCAGCGGAGTCAGCATTGTCTTCAGCATTTATTTTGCTGGAGCAGCTCCTGTATCTCAGCAGTTCGAGTCTGCATTGGCATCGGCATATGGTGTCATACTTGCATCCACCAAATAGAAGCGTAGCATTGCTATGTCGAATGGAGCATTGCATTGTCAGCACGCGCATTTTTGAAACATAAACTAGGTCGGCTAACCTTTTGTTTCAAGTATTGTTTCTCTTGCAGGAAGAGAGAGCTCTCGCTCAGATGAATCACCAAACATTCGAAGTCTCGACGTGAGACATTCAATAAAGTGTCAGCTTTGGCATTATTCCCCACGGAATTACCATGATGAAGTTCTCTTTGTCTCCGAACAGAGTTATTTGTGAATTTCTCGTGTTTTCCTCGCCCGAGTGAGTAGGCAAAAGTTCTCCTCATTCCCAAGCAGAGTTGTTTGTCATCAGAGGGTTTCAGGGATCAAAATTTCAGAGGCCACCGCCGGTTATCAGAACAGGTGTCCGGTAGTTCGGTTTCCAAATATCCCCAGTAGAGCCCGCTTCAAAATCGCTGTCACGTCAGTGCTAAGAAGTTTTGTGGTTTGGGACCAATGGAAGGATTAGTCCTGACGTGGACAAATTTATTGACAGGTTTTCTTTGTGCTAGAAAGGTGGGGGTCCTAACGTGGACAATTTTATTTCCCCGGGCTGATAAGATGTGTTAGTCCTGACGTGGACTGACTCGAGTTCTCGGTATTGGTTGAGTGTGAAGTCCTGGCGTGGACGAAATTGGTCACTCTTCGTGTTGGTGTCCTGACGTGGACCTTTTATTTCCAACAGATAGCTTTATTCGTAATGGTGAAATGTGCGCCCTGACGTGGACCAGTTTGTAGTTCTTTGTGATGACAAGATACGAGAGTCCTGACGCGGACGAATTTACCCTTCTTCGTGTTGTTGGCAAAGTGTGTATCCTGACGCGGATGAGTTTTATTTCCCTAGCAAGTCGAAGACGCGCAAGTCCTGACGTGGACAGGTTCTATTACTTCAGCAGGTTGAGATGTGAGTCCTGACGTGGACAAGTCTCACTTCCCCTAGTGGGTCAAAGGTGCATGAGTCCTAACGTGGACAAGTTTTGTTTCCTCAGCGAGTCAAGAGGTGAGTCCTGACGTGGACAAATCAAGACGAAAAGCGTTTCCTTACGTGGAAAGTGTGGTCCTGACGCGGACAGATCCAGAAGAAAGTTATTCCTTACGTGGAAAGATGGAGTCCTTACGTGGACCGATCAAGACGAGTTGGTTTCCTTACGTGGAAAGAAGACGGGTTCCTTACGTGGAAAGAAGGGAGTCCTTACATGGACAAATCGGAAAGATTGTGGTTTCCTTACGCGGACAGAAGGATCGATTCCTTACGTGGAAGAGCGGTGTATTCCTTACGTGGAAAGTTTAGTCCTGACGTGGACAGATTTAGAAAAGAAGTTGTATTCCTAACGTGGAAAGATGTATTCCTAACGTGGAAAGTTTAGTCCTGACGTGGACAGATTCATAAAAGAATGTGGTTTCCTTACGTGGAAAGATGTTATTCACAAGATGAAAAAAGATGTATTCCTTACGTGGAAGAGTTTAGTCCTGACGTGGGCAGATCCAGACGAGGGTATAGTCCTAACGTGGACGGTATTATTCCTAATATAGGAAAGTTTATTCCTAACGTGGACGATTTGTTGCTGATGAAATGTAGACGAGTTACCCCCAGCGAAGTCGCCGAGATTTTCCCGGGTTGACGGCAGTTGGAGTCCTAACGTGGACAAGTTTAGTGGTGATTTCTTTGTGTTGACGACACAGGCGTCCTAACGTGGACAAGCAAAGTTTTATTCTTGCAATGAGAGAAGCTTTTCAGGCTGATGAAAATAATCCCCAAGCAGTGGCGTAGTTCATGTCTGCGGTTGGCAAATTTCTGGGTTCTTAGTATTCAACCGTCTCGTACTGCGAATGTCTGAAGGCTCCGGGATCTTCACCCAATCGGGTCCAAGTCGCTTGAATAGGGGCAGCTGTTTCACCCTAAAATTTGCTCAACCTTATTCACTTGGTTTATGTTTCAATATCATTAGCATTTGCATATAGAGTCATGTACATAGTTTAATCATCTGCATAGCATAAGCATAGCAAGTCATCCAACAGGGGACCAAGCACTATTCTCATCTCTATGAGCCTATCAAGAGGTTAATATTCAAATTCAAGCTCATTCAAGTCATCAGAGGAGATTTGAAAGCTGGAAAGTCAGTGGATCAAGCAGTGCATCTAGCTCCTATCTGAGGGTATCTGAGGACCATCAAAGAAATTGTGAGCTGTGGAGTGAGCATGGAGAGTATGTGGACATCATGGAAGACAGGGAAAGTCATTTTGAAAGTGAGACAAGTCCTTGATGTGGTCACAAGTATTGCAGTTGAAGACAGTCAACTAGGGTGTCATCTGGGTCAACCCTGGGTCAACTCTAGGTAAATTGATTGATTGAAAGGCATTGAGGTCTATTGGAGAGATGTGGGGTTCATCATTTGACATGTAAATTAGGATATGGTGATATTTCAAGAAGAAATCAAGAGAAATTAAGGAGAAGAGGAGTTTCTAAATTAGGGTTTCTGTGTAAAATCCCCTAATTTAGGTCAAATTTCCAAGCAAGATAAGTCAAAATGCAAGCTTCAAATGGATCCTTGGTCAACATGAAACTTGTAGAGGAGCTCAAGATATTTAATTTGAGTGGTGGAAGACATCAAGGAGATTTATAGAACTCAAGTTATGGTCCTTGCAAGTTATAGGTCATCTGAGGTATCTGAAATTTTGTCTGTGAAAGTGACTTGACTTCCAAGCAATTTTTACCCCTCAAGGACATTTCAAATGAATTTCTTGTAAACATAAGCGTTGTTCCTCATTGTCTTAGCTTTCTAGAATGGTATAATATGCCTTCATATGATTTGTGTAACTCTACCTATGGTCTTGGCAAGCAAAGGGTATTTTGGTCATCTGAGGATTACAGGTCATTTCAAGCCTATGCCCAAAACTCATACAAGGAAGCTTCAAATGGAAAACTTCACAACATCAAACTTGCTCCAAATGACATTTTGAGTCTAGAAAAGTGACCATGAAAGATTGGAAAGATTCATAGCACAAGGTTTCAAAATTGGTGGATTTAATGAATAAAAGTGACCTAAAAAATGAGATTTTTCATACTTTGGCCAAATAAGGTGAAATTATAGGTCATTTTGATTGGAAAAGTCATTTTGAAAACATTGGCTAAAGTGTAATTTTGAGTTTGGTTCAAGTTTTGAAAGTTATTCATGGTTACTTACATATGAAGTTACATAATCAAAATTCAAGGGAAAGTGTGCATGGGAAGCTTCTCCAAACTTCTAGGACTTTCTAATCTCATGTATATATTGTATTGAAGAGCTTCATGCATGGGTTGGTGATTCATATTGATCAAAACACAAGTTTCATACCAATTCTTCCAATTTGCAAAATCAATTCAAACTCTCTCAAATCTTTACCAATTCCCATTTTTCTTGATCTGGTCTTCATCACCATCATCCATAGATCACAATTCACACAAGGATTTGGCTGAATTGAGCAAGGATCGTGCCATACAAGTTCCACCATCCAAGGTGCAAGAAATTGGAATCACAAGATCCAAGGAGTTTAAGTCAGAATCTTTGCATACAGAATCAAGGTTGGAGTGTGTGGATCAGTTTCAAATCTCTGCAAGCATTGGATCAAGGAGTTCCATAGCTGTTTCTTCATTTTGAACCAGGTTGGTATCTCTACTCGAATTGCATGATTTAGCTAGCATGTTAGTGATTTGTTAGCATAGAATGGTTAAGTTAAGTTAGATGATGAATTCCACAAAGTTTGGAGAGTTTTCATGAAGGTTGTTAATGGAGTGCAAGAACTGTTGAGGCTTATAACTCTTGGATTAAAGCACGATAATTGTAGGTTAATAGCTTGAAATGATCAGTGTGAGATATAGAGCATGTTAGGATAGAATGGAGCAAGCATTGGGAGATTTGATATCAGTTGTTTATGGTGGAACCTAACTGTTACACCTATCGGGTTTTATTATGGAAATGGTTTCAAGCAAAAATGAAGGTATCATCGTGTTCAGGGGAAAGAATAGAGCAACTTTGCTCTTTATAAGTTTTGATTTCATGGCCTGAGGAAGGAGAACGAAGAGCTTGATTATGGCTGCATGGAAGCTGGGAATTCTGCAAAACCCTAGATCATTTGGGACGATGACCATTGACCGTTGGATGGATTATTTTATTTGACTTTTTAATCGCATCGTGTGGTTGTTGTTCAAAGTTGAGAAACGGAGGGAAAAGACCAAGTGAAACGCACCGTTTCACTTAAAACGCCACTCTGGGCCTGGATCCCAATTCATATCCTCACCCCCCTTTTGAGAAGCCCAACCATATAAACGTGATTCTATTACTTTTTGCACCGCGAATTTGATGATTTTCCTTATATTTTTCAATTGTTTTCTGAAGCCAACTGGGCCTAGCGCCAATTGCTATGCGCGCCTCCCATTTTTCTGGCCCACATGGATTATAACTGGGCGCCCTTGCTATTCAGACCCCCTTCCCCATTTATTTCTATTTTGTGATTTTCTTTTCTTTAATATTTTTCTCATCTTTAAAAAATCATAAAAAAATGAAAATAGCTTAGTTTTAATTGGTTATTTTTTCTCTAGGTCAATAATTCTGTCTAGAAAAATATGAAAAAATAAAAATTGCATTTTATTTTGTTTTAATATTTTTTCATGCATTTTTCTTGTAAATAGCATTTTATTAAGTTTAGTTTGATACTTAAATTTGTTGATTTTTGTTCTAATAGTTCCTTTTAACTTTAGAGCTCATTCTTTTTAGGTTGATTAGTTTAGGACTTTAACTTGAATATAGGATTTTATTCACAATTTTAGAAATTAATTTTAGGAGATTGGTTTAGGTATGAACAACATGATCAAAATTAGGGTTTAGGTGACAACATAGGTGAATAAGTTCATTTCCCTTAGGAGTTAGAGATTGAATTTTTGGGGTATGGGACTATATGGATTAAGGGTAGTTATTAGATCCCTTAGAAAATATTAGGATTCCCCTACTGCTATTAGTACTGTCTGTATTTGCTTGACTGGTGTGGTGTGCCCTCTCTGGGGATTATTACCTGTCTGTGTGGGTATTGGGATTGCTTGGGGATTGGGAGAGCTGAAGACTTGTGATGATGAAACCATTGGAGACCCAGAGATTGAAGACCAACTTCCAGAGTTGATGAGGAGATTCTTGCTAGCAGATGTCGAGGAGTCTAGGGTTTAGGAGCTAGGCAGAGCTCTAGATTAGAAAGCTTGTTTCCCAAACATGGAATGCCTTGTCTGCATCCATCCTTTCTCTATGATTCAAAGTCTCTTTCAAATATCCACCTCCTTCCTTTGGAAGGATCAGTGAATGTATTTGAAAGGTAGAACTTTTGAGGGAAAATTGTCTGTACAATGTTAACAGTGGATGAGCCACCCTTGGTAGGCAATTTACTGTTTAACATTCACTTTTATCTTGTTGACTGATGTTCATCCTGGAGTTTGAGACTTGAAGAAAAGCCATTGCAGATTGAAGAATGATAATCAAAGCCCTTGCTTGAAGGCTGTGGAGATGGGGATTGATGCTTGCTGAAGTTTGTAGCTGTTGGGAGATGACTTGAAGATAGGTGTTGATGCAGAGCTGCTGTGGCTGTTTATTTTTGCTGTTCATTTCTGATGTATTGATTGGTTTTCCCTGACTGTATTGTTTGCCATTAATCTGTTAGGTTGAAAGTGAATCCTGTTCACTTTTGCCTATTGTTTTCTAGGTTCGAGGTTGAGTGAGACTCCCTTGCCTCGCTTGTACTGTTGCATTCATGCATTTTACTGCTTTATTGTATATATGCTATTGTTTCTGTTTCCGTTTATCCCTTAGGATTTCTGTTTCTCTCTGTGCAAGAGAGGAGCATGATAGACATTAGGTCTTAACCCATGCATGATAACATTAGGTTAGTTTGATTCCCTTCGCAACCGTAGGTTAGAGTTCTGTCTCTTCTTCCTCAAAACAAACAGAAAAATACAATAAGATTTCAAACACAATAAAAGACACTTCTTCCGTAAAAGAATGTGAACTCATCAAAACGTCATTTTTGTCCGATTGGACCAGTAATCAGAAAAACCCTTTTTCAGAAGGAGATAAAAAACAATCAAGACAGAATTGTGTCGTACGTGGCCCGAACTACGTTTGCTCTGATCTTTCATGCTGTATGAAAGTACGTAGGCATAGGATGCGATATCCTAGCGAGCAACCTTCCCCTCCTTTCCCGTAGGTAGGCGAATTACGTTGACTCTGATTTCTCGTTCCAGACGGGAATACGTAGGCATAAAGCGCGATACTTTGCCGAGTCATTTTCTTTTCTTTTTAACCCTGACCTTTAGAGTAGATAGAAATAACAATCCATACCCGAAAACAAGCGTGGATCCCGTCGAGTACGACGGACGTGAGGGGTGCTAATACCTTCCCCTTGCGTAACCGACTCCCGAATCCAGGTTTTGGTTGCGACGACCATACCCTTTCCCATGTTGTGCGAGGTTTACTCTGAGCGTTTCCTTTCCCTCCCGTGGGATAAATAACGCACGGTGGCGACTCTTCTGTTCAGTCGGTGCCGATTTTCGCAGTAGCGACACTAGTGTCTCATGAAATCCACGCTCAGACGAGGTTCTCCCGGTTGACTTCTTTTTCAACCCTTTGGGTTGAGGGGGTTGTTGGTTTGGAGGATTGTCGACTCTGGGGACCGATCATTTGGAATTCAGCCGAGTGAGGCCGCTTCAGGAGCTAGTGATGCCACACCTTCTGGGTATCGTATCACCCCTCTTGAATGTCTGTAACGCTGATGACCGCATAGGATGCCGAACTTGTGTCAGTTTAGGTCCATACCTGTGATCAGGGTCGGGTTTGTTGCAGGAAACCTTAACCTTCAGACTACCTGGTTTTCTTGATAGTAAATCAGTTTTGTTGGTACCGGAGGTTCTCATCATCAGATGTATGTGTTATTGACAGAGCAGGTTTATGATCGGGGTCAGAGGATCTCATCAACAGATGTGTATTTGTTCTTGACAGAGCAGGTTTATGATTGAGATCAGAGGATCTCATTATCAGATATGTGTTTGTTCTTGACAGAGCAGATTGATGGTCCTGTATCAGAGGTCCTTGTTATCAGATGTTTGTTCTTGACAGAGCAGATTTATGGTCCTATGTGTGTGTGTTCTTGATAGAGCAGATTTGTGGTCCGATACCAGAGATTTCTTATTATCAGATATAGTGGTTGTTCTCGATAGAGCAGCATTGTGGTTTTGTTATACAAAATCTTCCTCTCTTCACCAACACAGTTGTCTTGATCTCCTGCTGCATGACTGCATTTTACATTGCTTTGCATACTCATTTGCATTTCATTAACGTGTGTCTGTGTTGCAGGTACCGTTTCCCCCCGATTCAGGATTTCCGGCCTTCTGTTGTATTGTTATGGGTTCTCTGAGGAAGATCGTGGCTTACAAGCTCCCTGCTCCTGATGTTGTTCAACTGACTGGTTTGATTGCTTTAGCAGATGATTCTGTGAGAGATGAGTTCAGCAAGTTTTACGGTAGATTGCTCAGTTTGGTTCGTAAACCTTCTGCGTTTGAGTTGAATGGGTTGCACGCCTTGCTGCAGTTCTATGATCCTCCGTTGAGATGCTTTACTTTCCAGGACTTCGTTCTCGCACCCACGCTAGAAGAGTATGTTGATTTGTTAGGTGTTCCTATCAAGAGTCAGATGCCCTTTGTTCATATGGATGTTGAGCCTAATCTGGCTAGTCTAGCTCCGTCACTTCATCTGGATGCCTCCGAGTTGGTATTGTCTAGTTGGAACAAGGTTCCCTGTTTCTCCTTGCAGTTCTTAGTGGGAAAGGCTCAGCAGTGCGCCAAAGACGGATGTTGGGACGTGTTCAACGCCATTCTCGCTCTGTGCATATATGGCATCATTCTATTCCCTAATATGCCCGACTTTGTGGACTTCGACGCCTTCCTCATCTTTGCTTCAGGGATCCAGTCCCTACCTTGATAGGAGATGTCTACCATTCCATCCACTACAAGAACGAGAACAGAAGGGGTAAGAATGTCTCGTGCTGCGTGCCCCTGCTTTATAGATGGCTTGATAGTCACCTACCCAAGAAGGGTCCCTTTGCTTCGTCTGCAGCCACAACTGAGTGGTCTGAGCGTTTGATGAGTCTATCAGCGAAGGATATTGACTGGTTTGATAGGAATAGGTTGGGTACTGAGATTATCTTCAGCTGTAGCGGGTTTCCGAACGTGCCTTTGATAGGCAGGAAGGGTTGTATAAACTATAATCCATCTTTGTTGGTCCGACAGTTTGCTTATGCTTTGAGAGCTCCGCCGAAGGATGAAGAGGTGCAGGAATCTCTGTACCTCACCGGTCTTCTAGAGGGGGATATGTTATCTAAGCTTCAGCATGCTTGGAATGGTATCAGTAAGAGGGGAAAACCATTGCTGGGGAAAAGCAATAGCCAAGCCTACGCTCCGTATGTGACTTGGATCAGAGCAAGAGCAGATGCTATAGGGATGCCGTTTCCTCCTGCCAAGCCAGAAAGCCCTCCAGCGATCGAAGAGCCTACCACCGTGCCTATTCAGCAGCATAATCAGGTGTTAGCTGAGCGAGACGAGCTGAAAAAGGCAAATGAAGAACTGGAGAAAGAATTGGCTCAACTCAGAAGCGAGAGAAGCGAAGCCGTCCATTCCTTTAAGAGGCAGACCGAGCTGGTGAACCAGTTCGGGACAGATTTGACTAAGCAGATAGCCAAGCGTGAACGCTTGGGTCGAGACTTCAAAGCTATCAATGATGTACTGGCCACGAAGAAGCAGCACTTAGAAGAAGCGTATCGGAGGATATCCAAGTTTAATCAGCATTGGAAGGCCACCCTAGCGAACAGGAAAGAGCGGGAGGATAAGCTGATGCAACAGATCTCCAAGCTGAAAGCCCAGGTGAAGGCTAGTGAGAAGAGGTTTGATGAAGAAACCGCTCGCAGATATGCCGCTGAAGGCCTGCTGAACAAAGCTCTTGCTAACCTGAAGGAGCGCAAACTGATGTTTGAATCCAAGAAGCGAAAGTTAGAAGATTGTTTCGGCGAAGGAGCATGGGAAGATTCGGTCGAAGGTCTTCAATACACCATTATGCAGAGGGAGTTACTCGTCGAAGGGTTACTCACTCGGCCGGGTCATCCAGAAACGAAGGAGTTGTTAGAAGAGTTTCGCGCCCGTGGCTGTGCTTGACTATTTGTATTCCTTTTGTTTGATTATTGCTGTATGCTGACCATCACCAGGCTTGTTGGTTGAGGTCATGCTATTGATTCATCTTGTACTCACTGACGTTGTGTACTGCCTTGATGGGCTTTCTTTATATATATGAGATGTTATTTCCACGACTGGACTCGGACTTCTTATTATCAGCACTGGCACTCAGGCACTAGGATCGGGGGAAATCTCCCTAACGCACAGACACATGTTTGCACTTGCATGAAGCATTTGCATAACGAGCACTTTGTCGTTTTTCCTAACCCTTGTGTGTTTTCAGGTTGTTTCAGGTTGTTCCAGGATTGATCAGAGACTTATCCATCGCTATCCGACTAGAGAAAATCAAACCCGAATCATG
This sequence comes from Lathyrus sativus, assembly GCA_963859935.3. NCBI lineage: Eukaryota > Viridiplantae > Streptophyta > Magnoliopsida > Fabales > Fabaceae > Lathyrus > Lathyrus sativus. The sequence continues at coordinate 325,765,273 of OZ012739.1, forward strand.
GAGCAAGTGCAAACTGATGTTCAAGAACTCCGCGAAAGAATGGATCGCTTCATGGAGCTCATGCAAGTGGTCGCCAATGGCCAGGATCAGCTCAAAACCTTGGTTCAGCCTCTGATTTCAAGGATTGATAGCAATGGCATACTCCATGGTGGGACCGTGCCTACCCCTCCACCAGTTGAAACTCCTCAGAATGGCGTCCCCGTGACCGGGGGGAATGGCAGTGCCAACAGCAATGTGATAGCTAACATGGGACTCAATGGTAATACGACGGGCGTCGGTAATGGAAAATTTGAAGCTAATGTCAATGTTGGGCTGGGCAACGGCAATACGGGTGTTGGAAATCTGTATGGGCCTCAGCCATGGTTAGAAGACCGTCAAGACGATGTGTTCTCTCAGAGAGGTGCTGAAGGGGAGCTGACTGCTGAAGCACGACTTAGGTTCAAGGCCCTCGAGGATAAGATGAGGAATATCGAGAACCAGAACACCCTGGGTGTTGATATGTCCAAGTTGGGACTGATCGCTGATTTCAAGGTGCCTCCCAAGTTCAAGGTACCTGACTTTGAAAAGTACAAGGGCACCACTTGCCCTCGCGTCCACCTGAGATCATATTACAGAAAAATGTCCGCTCATTTTGAGGACGAGAAGTTGCTGATGCACTTCTTTCAAGACAGTCTGTCCGGGCCCTCCCTCGAATGGTACATGAGTCTGGAACCTACCAGTGTGCGCACATGGAAGGACCTTGCTAAAGCATTCGTGCACCACTACCAATATAACAGTGACTTGGCCCCGAACCGAGTCCAACTGCAGAATCTGTCGCAAAGGAACAACGAAGGGTTCAAGGAATACGCCCAGCGGTGGCGTGAATTGGCAGCCAGGGTTCATCCGCCGATGGTTGAACGTGAGCTTGTGCAGATGTTCGTAGCCACCCTCTCAGGGGTTTATTATGAGAAATTGGTCAGCAGTATGTCTGGAACCTTCTCAGATCTCATTATCATGGGTGAGCACATTGAAAATGGGATCAAACTGGGGAAAATTCAAGGTGATTCATCCTCGGCTGGAGGAGGCAAGAAACCTTATGGTGGCAAAAGACGGGAAGGAGAAACGAGCACCGTAACCAACGCTCGAAGGAAGGGTAAACGCCCTCACCAGCAGGTGGCCACCATAACTATCCCGGCAGTTCAGCAGCAGCAGCAGCAGCAGCCGAATCAACAAGGGTACAGAAAGTATCAGAACCGGGCACCTCTATCGAGCCGTCACCTCGAGACTCCGCCCATGTCCTATGCTCAGCTGTTACAGACTTTGCTTCAGCTACAGTTGATCCAGAAGAGAACCCTGGATCCCTTGACAGGGGCACCTCCGCCAGGTTATGATGCGAATGCGACTTGCAAATTTCACTCAGGGGCACCAGGCCACACAATAGAAAATTGCAAAGCCTTCAAGCACAAGGTGCAGGACATGTTGGACGCCAAGATCATCAATTTCTCAGATAATGTGCCAAACGTCACGAAGAACCCTACGCCGAATCATAGGGGAGGTGGAGTAAACGCCATTATTGAAGACGAGAGTTTGGATTTGTTGACTGACGTCAGAGATCTGAAGACGCCGCTTAGCTTCGTTAAGGCTAAGCTGATGAAAAGAGGTTTCTTTCCAGGTTGTGGAGAGCTGTGTATGGGTTGTGCGACTAGTCCTGATGGATGTGAATAGTTGATCGAGGGGATTCAAAGTCTGATGACTGAGGGAATCCTACAGTTTAGCCGGAGGGCCGAATGTGGATCGGGAGAGGTAATGCTGAAGCAAGATGATGAGGTTGCCACCATCACCATCCCTCGCCAGACGATAACTATTTCCGCACCCAGTGTCGCTACTGCGAAAATCGGCCCCGGCTGAACAGAAGAGTAGCCACCGTGCGTTATTTATCCCAACGGAGGGAAAGGAAACACTCGAAGTAAACCTACCACAAAGACGGGAAAGGAATGGTCGTCGCAACCAAATCCTGGATTCGGGAGTCGGTTACGCAAGGGGAAGGTATTAGCACCCCTCACGTTCGTCGTACTCGATGGGATCCACGCTTGTTTTCTAGTACGGATTGTTATTCTATCTATTCTACAGGTCTGGGGTTAAAAGAAAATAAAATGACTCGGAAAAGTATCGTACTTTATGCCTACGTATTCCCGTCTGGAACGAGAAATCAGAGTCAACGTAGTTCGCCTACCTACGGGAAAGGAGGGGAAGGTTGCTCGCTAGGATATCGCATCCTATGCCTACGTACTTTCATACAGCATGAAAGATCAGAGCAAACGTAGTTCGGGCCACGTACGACACAAGTCTGTCTTGATTGTTTTTATCCTTATGAAAAAGGTTTTCTCCTGATTACGGGTCCAAGCGGACAAAAAATGACTTTTCGATTGGTTTACAGTCTTTTATGCAAGAACTGTTTTTTATTGATGTTTATCCTTTTATTGTATTTTCCTGATTGTTTTGAGATAGAAGAGAAAGAACTCTAAAAACCTAGGGTTGAAAAGGGAATCAAAATCTACCCTAATGTTGTCATGCATGGGTGAGACCCTAATGTCTGTCATATTTCTCTCTTGCACAGAGAGAAACAGATATCCTAAGGGGATAAACGGAAAAGCAACAACATATATACAGTAAAGCAGTAAAATGCATGAATGCAGCAGTACAAGCGAGGCAAGGGAGTCCCACTCAACCTCGAACCTAGAAAACAATAGGCAAAGTGAAACAACTTCACTTCAAACCTAAGGGGAAAATTAACAAACAATACAGCAAAGAAAATAAAACCCCAAAACCAGCCCTGATAGCACCCAAGTTCCAGTTGAACTTCCAAAATCAAACTCCAATGGTACCCAAGCTACAACAAGCTTCTACCTCCGAGAAATCACCCAGCTCAAGCAAGCACAGAATCTTAACCAGTTAACAGCATCAGACAACAGATAGCTCCGAATACCAGTAAACCCTAGCTTTAACAGTTGCACAGCTTTGACATGAATAATCTTCATCTTTGTCAATCTTTGATCTTCATCTCTATCTTCAATGGCTTCTTTCTTCAAAACAAGCTCTCCTAGATGAGAATTGATTTATCAGAATAAATTGAATGTCAAACAGTTCATTGACAACCAAAGGAAGCCTATAAATAGTTGACATTATAATAGACTGTTTGCCTCAAAGTTCTACCTCCTAGATAAAGCCACTTATCCCTCAAAAGGAGGGAGGTGAATATCATAGAGGTAATTTATGTCATAGAGAGGAATGGAATCACATGAAGCTATCCATGTTTGCACAAGACAATTTAGTCTTTTCTAAGGCTCTGCTTATTCCTATTGTCTCCTAAGTCTTCAATCAGCATCTTCAATCCAAGCAATCTTTATGCATCAACCTTTTGATCTTTGTATTAAATCTTCTCCATTGATTCTCCATGCTTCCACAAGCCCGAACCAAGCCCACACCCCAAATATAAAACCCAAAAGCCCAAGCAGACAGATAAAACCCCAAGTGGGAACACCAAACAATCACACGATTTGCAAAATATACAAAAAATAGTAAAATAGTATTTAAAATTCTAAGATTAATTCTAAGGGGAGTTCTATATCTACCCTATATACCCTATATGTCCCATAACCTAATTCATGCTAAAAACCCAAAAATAAAATGGTATAATGCACCTATGTTGAGTTTAAACCCTAAAAATATCACCCTAATGTTCTCTAATCAAAACTAATCAAGATTTAATCACAAAAATGTGAAATAAATCCCTAAGGGAACTTCATGCTCTAATCTAGCTAGTACAAAAAGAACGGGATCAAAATACGAATTTAAATTGCTAAACGAAATTCACCAAAATGTATGTACAAACAAACATGGAAATAAAAGCAATTAAGTTTGAAAGATCACCATAAATCGAAAAAACCCTAAAATAAGGTTTTTATTTTCTCATGATTTTCTTGAAACAATTATTGATATGTAGCAAAAAATCCCATATTAAAATGTTCATTTTTTGATTTTTTATGAATTATTTGGTAAGCTATACAAAAAATAAGGAAAAGAAAAGAAATCAATTAAAAAAAGAGCAGGGGGTGTCACCAGCAGTCTATTATAGTTCAGAATACAACTGGGCCCAAAAGGGGGGTGCGCTCAGCAATGCGCTGGGCCCAGTCCACCAATTCAGAAAAAACCACAAAAAACTTAGGGGGGTGCGAACGACATCCATTTCGTTTGTATCTCATTCGGGCCTTCCATCGGGGGTGTTAATAGAAGTTAGGTTAGGCCCATCCAACATTACACACGGGGAGGGGGTTTCACAAGGAACAAAAGGAGTATGGTTCAGTAATTTGTAATTGGGCTTAAGGCCCGAAACCCCTTCAATCCAACTTCAGCACAGAATCTTAACCCTAAAACTAACTATCACTCTCCCTCACGCCACTGTTCATCTTCCCCTCTCTGAAAACCCTAACGGCGCTACCCCCCTTCTCTCTCAGATTCTCTCCTCTGAAACTGAGGCAAGAACGAACTTCGTTCTCAACACCATCCCCAAACAACCTTCAAAACTCTGCTCAAAACACAAACCCTAACACTCGCCTCACTAACTGAGATTCAAGCCTAAACACCAAGATCTATCATAGTTTCCGTTGTTCAACCTAGCGCTCGAAGCTACGCTAAATCCAGATAAATAAATCTACATGCATGCTTACGAGTTCGAGAAAGAAGAAAAAAACCTGGAGAGTCTGAGGAAGACGGTAGTTCTTGGAGACTTGGAAGAATCTGGAGATTGATGAAGGAGCTTGAAGGACGACGTTGATCTTGATGACAGATCCTTGCAATATTAATGAAGCTTTGGACGGATCGTTGTAATTCGTAGCACTTCGACGGACACGCGATGAGAAATGATGAGATCGGTGACAGATCTGGCTGAAGAGGAATGTACTTCACTGGATCTGCTTCATTGATATCCTCCCTAGAAGAACACGGACGAGTATGGTTGTTAGTGAACGATGATGGTGGAAGATCAAGGCGGCGATGAAGATGCACAAGGTTTGATGAAGATGCGAAGGTGTTCCCGGCGTTTCTGGAAATTTGACGAAGATCTGGTGATCTTGATGCAGATTCCGGCGAAGATTGATCGGTGAGGCGTTGAGAGGAGAAGAAAAATCTGGGGAAAATGCAGTTTCCGGCGGATTAACAGTCTCCGGTGACTGTTACGGCGGAGGGAGACGGTGGCTGCATGGCCGGCGGCAAGGGATTCCGGCGAGGGGACGGGTGGCAGAGAGGGAGGAGGAAAGGAAGACACGTGGGGTGAGGGAGAAGCAGAGGGAGACACGTGGGGTGAGAAGGAGCAAGTGGAATTGTGAGGTGGCGCAATTCTGAGTGTGTGAGAGTGAGGTGGCTAAGAGAGAGAATGCACGCGTGGCATCCCTCTTTATATGACAAGTGGCGTGGACTTTGGACTGGGCCTTCTGACTGGATAATTGGATAATAAGCCCATTAAGACAAAACTCTGATTAAACTGAAAATTAAGACCTAATTAACTAAACTAAATGACAATTAAACCTAATTATACTATAAAACGAAAATTAACAAAATAAAATCTGATAAACCTAATTAACCTATTATTAATCCTGATTAATTTGTTAAAACGAAAATTAAAAATAAAATCCTAATTAAATCTAAAAAATCTAAAAAACTATTATTTAATCTAAAAAAAATCCTCTTTTTTTTTCTTCTGAAAAACAAAAATCAAATAAAAATCTAAAACAAAACATTAATCTCTATTTTTCATCTATTCTATTAAATTTTTTTCTAAAACAATAAAACTCTAATAAAAAAATTTAAAAAAAAACAATACTATCTATTTTATTTATTTTTTCTTTTTATCTACTCTTCTAAAAGAAAAAAAAACTATTTATCTATTAAAAACTAATAAAAGAAAAATCAAAATCTAAAATTTATTAAAAACTATAACATCTAAAAATTCTTTAAAAATCTATTAATTTCTAAAAAATGAAAAGAAAATTTATTTAAACTCTAAAAAATATTAAAAACTCTATTAAATCCAGAAAAATCCCATTAAGTGCATTAAAAATCTAGAAAAATGACAGAAAAATCCTAAAAATGCAAGGAAGCCGATTAAATCGAATAAAACCCAATTGCGCAACCGTAGCGAAACTCGGGCACCGAGATGGTCTGAAAACACGGGAGATGAGCACCAATTCTCAACAGACTTTTATTCTGACTGGCCTATACTGCCTGAAACGCCAGGGGCTATAATCCCGATAAAAATCAATCTGAATGATAAAAATGCAATGCATGCCGTATGCGAATGCGAATGCAAAATGTGTCAAAACATAAACCAGATATGGGAACCGGTTGGTCAAATTTTAGGGTGCAACAGCTGCCCCTATTCAAGCGGTTTGGACCCGACTGGGTGAAGAGCGAACGGCCTTCAAACAATCGAGGTACGAAACGGTTGAATACCAATGAAACCCGGAGATTTGCCAACTGCAAAAATAACCCGCAAAATGACTACACCACTATCTGGGGAACAATATCCACAGATCTGATTTCAACACTATTTTGCCAATAGTGGAATAAACTTAGTGACTTCGCTGGGAGAATACTTTTGTCGAATATAAGAACGCGATTCTGTCTTGTCATGGGACACATACTATGTTCCCTACGGGGAAATCATCCGTCTAGATACAGGAAAGTTCATCTGCCTATCTCTCACGGGACACATGCGTCGGTCTCGTAACACTTCGTCCGCCTATCCAATACGGGAATATCCTTTTGTTTATATCACACAAACTCTTCATCCGCCTATCCAATACGGGAATACACTTCTGCCTACAACACAGGAAATCTTCTTCCGCCTATCCAATACGGCAATATCCTTCTGTCTATCTAATACAGGAAAATCTTCATCCGCCTATCAATATGGGAACATACTTCTGCCTACATCACACGAAATCTTCATCCGCCTATCCAATACGGGAACATACTTCTGCCTACATCACAGGAAAAATCTTCATCCGCCTATCCAATACGGGAATACACTTCTGCCTACATCACAGGAAAGATCTTCATCCGCCTATCCAATACGGGAATATACTTCTGCCTACATCACAGGAAATCTTCATCCGCCTATCCAATACGGGAATATCCTTCTGCCTACATCACAGGAAATTTTCATCCGCCTATCAATACGGGAACATACTTCTGCCTACATCACAGGAAATCTTCATCCGCCTATCCAATACGGGAATATCTTTCTGTCTATCTAATACAGGAAAATCTCTCGGACATAGTTTCTTTTGCCTATTCGCTGCAGTAACTAACTCCACTGGGGATATTCCGAAAACAACTGTCAAACACTCATCTTGATAACAAGTGGCTACTTCTGAACTTTGATTTTACGGAAACCTGAAACGCTGCCGCAGCAACAAATCTTAAAGACAACATTCCGCTGGCCGGATACAATACCGCCTCAATTGGCAACTCTGTGGGGAAAATAATAAACTGAACTATGTCGTCACACGTCTCCCGGCGAGACCTCGATTATCTGGTACTATCTGAGCTTTTAGAGCTCCATACTCCTATTGAGACCACACCTGAAAGCAAAAGGTCAACCAACTTGATCTATGTTTCAAAATGCATATGTTTGATAATGGCGTAATGCTCCATACAACATGGAAATGCTACGTGTTTTTTGTTTGGTGGATGCAAATATGACACTATATGACGATGCAAATGCAGGCTCGAACTGCTGGGATAGCTCTAACAAGCTCGCTTCATCAATCTTAGCCGTCGAGGACGAATATCACCCTGCTAGGGAGTGAACGGGTATCACAAAGTATTCTGGCAAAATAAATGCCAGGGCACACAACCAACTCTGTCGGGGAGAGTTTTAACCTTCGATTTCCACTGGGAGGAAAGAAGACACTTGCTGAAAAGAGAGAACTCCGGTGGGGACGAAACGACTCTCTTGGGGAAAATTAACTGTCTCCGTTAGGGGAGAATAAATGACCCTACTGAGAAGGGAATCTCTACTGGGAAGAGTAGACTGTCTGGGTACAGCTCACAAGTTTGGAAATATTAATCTTCTGAGGCTAAACAACTCTGCTCGAGATAGGGAATCCTTTTGGGGGACACCACTTTGTCTGAATAGAGCCTACAATCTTGGAATCACCAAACTCTGCTGAGGGTAAACGACCCTGCTGGAGAATGTGCTTCGGATAAGCTGCGACTAGCTGGGGAATTTGATCCTTCTTCAGTAAGGAACATTGTCATCTCAGCTTCAGGGAATGAAGCGTGACCTGCATGGGGATTCACTTCACATAATGATCAAGTCTTTTCGTCACGATCCTCTGGTTAGGACTGCAATCTTCTGATCGTCCACCTCATATGGGCAAGAACCCTGCAACACCACAAACGAGACAAGACAAGTCTATACAACCAAATCTATTCAAGTTAGCGTTAGTGACATCATTTTCAGTCAATTCGAAGTTTTAGCAATTGTTGGCAAGGGCCAGCAACGTTATGCAACTGCTAGTTTTATTAAAACATTGGCGCTTTTCACATACAAAACAATAAAGAACAAGCATCAAATACTGAATAACATGTTTTATTAATTGGGCCCCTGAATGGGCAGAGTTTTGTACACTGGATGTAACTCCTGAAAAGAGGAAGTTACGCATAACAAATATACAAGTATGCACAGGAAGCATAAATACAGTGACAAATCAAATTTGCACATATGTCGGCAACGTGATGCAGACAAACATCATGAGCTGATCCTCCTATGACTCGCCTGACTCTGGCGCTTTCCCGGTATTCAATCTTCCGACGAGGTTGTATCTAATAAACGAACTCTCAGGTGGATCCTCCCGCACCAATGTGCAATGCAGTATCAAATTCGGACCGCAGTCATTTGCTTTTCAAATCCCTACCTTTTGCGTGAACCGCCCTTTGCGGGTTTTCAGTTCACCGGGATACCCTTTTTTGCCGAAGCCGCCCAGTGTAGGTTTTCAACTTCGCGGGTGTACGTCTTTTCAATTTTATCCCTAATTTTTGCCCGAACCTTTTATTCTGTTTTTAGTTCGCCTGGATGCCCCATTTTTGCCTGGACTCTCTTTTTTTTTGTCCAGCGGGTCAATTTCAAGCAAAGTATTTTTTAACTGCGTCCGAATTCACAGGCGACGTAAAGTCTTCACCGTCCATGGTAGACAACAACAATGCTCCTCCTGAAAAGACTTTTCTGACAACGTATGACCCTTCGTAGTTGGGGGTCCACTTGCCCCTGTGATCTGCCTGTGGCGGGAGAATCCTCTTCAACACAAGGTCGCCCGTCTGAAAGCTCCGAGGATGTATCTTCTTATCATACGCTTTCTTCATTCGGATCTGGTACAAACGACCGTATGCTAGAGAAGCTAACCTCTTCTCATCCATTAAACTCAGCTGGTTCAATCTGTCTTTCACCCATTCTGCCTCGTCAAGTTGGACATCTCGTAATACCCTCAAGGAAGGAATCTCAACTTTCAGTGGTAACACTGCTTCCATTCTGTATACCAACGAGAACGGGGTTGCCCCGGTTGATGTGCGTACCGTCGTACGATAACCGTGCAAAGCGAAAGGTAGCATCTCATGCCAGTCCTTATAGGTCACCACCATCTTCTGAACGATCTTCTTTATGTCCTTATTGGCCGCTTCAACAGCGCCATTCATCTTGGGTCGGTAAGGAGAAGAGTTGTGATGTTCGATCTTAAAACTCTGACACAGCTCCTTCATCATTTTGTTATTTAAGTTCGAACCGTTGTCGGTAATAATCCGCTCAGGGATTCCATATCTTCAAATGATATCTCGTTTGATAAACCTGGCTACCACCTGCTTGGTCACATTAGCATAGGATGCCGCTTCCACCCATTTGGTAAAATAATCAATTGCTACCAAAATGAACCGGTGTCCGTTAGATGCCGTCGGCTCAATCTTTCCAATCATACCAATTCCCCACATCGAGAATGGCCACGGTGACGACATCACGTTCAGAGGACTCGGAGGCACATGGATCTTATCCGCATAAATCTGGCACTTATGACACCTTTTCGCAAACTTGAAACAGTTAGTTTCCATAGTTACCCAGCAATAACCTGCCCGCAGCAGCTTTCTCGTCATAGCATGCCCACCAGCATGTGTACCAAATGTACCCTCATGTATTTCCTCCATGAGCAACTTCGCCTCTTTCTCGTCTACACAACGTAGTAACACCAAGTCGTGATTTCTTTTGTATAGGAAACCATCCGGATTCAGATAGAAATTACCAGCCAATCTCCTAAGGGTCTTCTGATCGCGACTGGATGCCCCAGCCGGATACTCCTTGTTCTTCAGGAAATTCTGGATATCAAAATACCAGGGTTTATCATCTGACGCTTCGTCAATGGAAAATACGAAGGCGGGTCTGTCAAGCCGAGAGATAACAATTCTGGGAGCCTCATTCCAGAAATTGACTTTATACATGGAAGACAATGTGACCAGGGCGTCAGCCATCTGATTTTCTGCTCGTGGCACATGATGCAATTCAACCTTGTCAAAGAACGGCAACAATTTTCTTGTATAATTCATGTATGGTATCAAATTGGGCTTACGTGTCTCCCATTCTCCTTTTATTTGATTCACCACCAGAGCTAAGTCTCCGTATACATCCAGATTTTTGATTCGCAAATCAATGGCTTCTTCAAGCCCCATGATGCAAGCTTCGTATTCGGCTTCATTATTGGTAACCGGAAAGGTCAATCGAGCAGTAAATGGGATGTGCGACCCATGTGGAGTAGTGATGATTTCCCCTATTCCGCTACCATAGGAGTTTACAGCTCCGTCAAATATCAACTGCCACTTGGAATCCGTCTTTGGCCCTTCATCCGGCAACGGTTCTTCCCAATCTTTCATCTTCAGGTACATGATATCCTCGTCAGGAAAATCAAACCTCATCGATTGGTAGTCCTCAATAGGCTGCTCAGCCAGATACTCCGATAACACGCTCCCCTTTATAGCCTTCTGTGAGACATACTGGACGTCATATTCGGTCAAAACCATCTGCCAACGGGCAATTCTCCCAGATAGTGCCTGCTTTCCAAATACGTATTTGATAGGATCCATCTTTGATATGAGCATGGTTGTATGATTCAACATGTACTGCCTCAAACGCTTGGCGGCCCAGGCTAGCGCACAACAAGTTTTTTCGAGCATTGAGTATCGAGATTCACAGTCAGTGAACTTCTTACTCAGGTACTATATCGCGTGCTCTTGACGCCCTGTCTCGTCATGTTGACCGAGAACACAACCCATACTCCCCTCAAGAACCGTCAAATACATAATCAAGGGTCTCTCTGCCACTAGAGGTATCAAAATAGGAGGCTCCTACAAATACTGCTTTATCTTATCGAACGCCTTTTGACAATTTTCATTCCATGTTACAGCCTGGTCTTTTTTCAACAGCTTGAATAATGGCTCACACGTAGCTGTTAGGTGAGATATGAACCGAGCGATGTAGTTCAACCTCCCTAAAAACCCGCGCACCTCTTTTTCTGTTTTAGGCGTCGACATTTCTTGTATTGCTTTTATTTTCGCAGGGTCAACTTCTATTCCTTTTTCGCTCACAATAAACCCCAGCAGTTTACCCGATCTCGCCCCGAAGGTGCATTTGTTAGGGTTCAGTCTCAACCTGAACTTCCTAAGCCTCTTGAATAATTTCAACAGATTCACCAAATGTTCTTCCTCCGTCTGGGATTTGGCAATCATATCATCAACATAAACCTCGATCTCTTTATGCATCATGTCATGAAAGAGAGTCGTCATTGCACGCTGATACGTTGCCCCAACATTCTTCAATCCGAAGGGCATCACTTTGTAGCAAAATGTTCCCCAAGGCGTAATGAAGGTAGTCTTCTCCATGTCTTCTGGCGCCATTTTAATCTGGTTATAGCCCGAGAAGCCATCCATGAAGGAGAATACGGAGAATTGAGCGGTGTTATCAACCAACACATCGATGTGAGGAAGTGGAAAGTCGTCTTTCGGGCTCTCTCTGTTCAGATCATGGTAATCTACGCACATTCTCACTTTACCGTCTTTCTTTGGCACTGGCACAATATTAGCGACCCATGAGGGATATTTTGTAACAGCTAGGAAACCAGCATCCCACTACTTTTGAACCTCCTCCTTAATCTTCACAGCCATGTCCGATCTAGTTCTTCGGAGCTTCTGCTTAACTGGCGGGCATTCTTCTTTTAGCGGCAGACGGTGCACAACCATATCCGTATCTAGCCCAGGCATGTCCTCATACGACCAAGCAAAAATATCACTGTACTCTTTGAGCATTTCAACCAATCTTTGCTTGACTTCGCTCTGCAGTGCGGCCCCTATACGGATGTTCCTTTCAACCCCTTCCGACCCCAGATTGACGATCTCAATGACTTCCTCATGAGGCAGAATGATTCGTTCTTCTTGTTTTACCAACCAAGACAACTCTTCTAGAACGTCACCATCTTCAACAATCTCTTCTTCGGCCTGAAATACCGGGTGCTCAAAGTCGAAGTGAGTCATAGGCGGTTCATAGATGTCATCTGAAATAGTAATCCTGCAAAGGAAATGGTTAAATGCTTCAAAATACATACAAAGCGAATAACCACGTTGCCATTTTATTGTAAAAAATAAAAAACAGGAAAGACAGAGATCACAATATTTGTACATGAAAAACGCCTTTTATTTAACGATTAAACAGTGCAATGTACATAACAGAATGGTCCTAATCAAAATCACGATGCCCCGGGCAGGACACCGAATTGTTCAACAATTAAGAAAACAAAGTATTACTATTTAGTGGTCACAGAAACAGTCTCCTGAATAGACCAATTGCAAAGCCCTTGCCTTGGCACGCTCGGCTGAATCCAGGCCTCCATGTCGCAGTCGCTGTCTCCTTCTTCGGAATTTGAAACAACATTGATGGTCTCGTGATATACTCCACTAGTCGTGATTGTTATTGGTCCTTTGAAATGGGGTGCCCCTGCAGTAGGCGCTGATGATGAAGGTTGATATCCCAGCCCAAATCTGTCCATTTTCACGGGAATATCCAGAACCTTGCCCCAGCCCTTGGTCTCACCAGTCTTCACTAGAGCCTGAGCCTCTTTGTATGACGATACTGCCACCTCTGATGCTTTACTCGGCCCCGAAACTTTGTCTTTGATGCGCAACCCTTCAAAGGCTTGACAGGGTGTTTCATGGATTTCGCCGTCGACTTCCACGTACTTGAATGACGACAAATGGCTGACCAGTATATCCTCCTTTCCACAAACTGTGACCATACTGTCCCCCACCATGTACTTCAGCTTTTGGTGTAAGGTAGATGTGACTGCCCCAGCACCATGGATCCATGGTCGTCCAAGGAGACAGCTATATGCTGGCTGGATGTCCATAATGTAAAATTCAGTTTCAAAGATCTCCGGCCCCACCTGCAGAGGCAAAGTTATGGATCCGAAGACTGACCTTCGTGTACCATCAAATGCCCTGACCACCAAGTCACTAGGCGTACAAATGATCCCCCTGATGTCCAATTTCATCATTGCTTTCTTTGGGAGCACATTCAAGGAAGATCCGGTATCTACCAGCACGTGGGACATGACTGTGCCCCTGCATTCAACTGAGACGTGCAACGCCATATTATGCTCTCTTCCCCTCGAGGTCAAATCAAAATCCGTAAATCCCAAACTATGGCCTGCATTCACGTGCGCCATCACCCCCTCCAACTGATTCACAGAAACATCTTGGGGTACAAACGACGTGTCCAGAATTTTCAATAACGCATTCCTATGGGCTTTGGAACACAATAACAGCGACAATATGGATATCTTCGACGGTGTTTGTTGAAGGTGCTCAACAATCTTATAGTCACTCTTACGGATAAGACGCATAAACTCTTTTACATCCTTCAGTGACGTTTCTTTTTCATTCCTCTGCACAGGAACATCCTCATTCACTTTACCTACCTTTTGCCAATCGTTCAGCTTCTACCTCAGGCGATATAAAAATTCTCCCGCTCCTTGTCATCCCTCCAGTCCCTACGACATTGTCCACAACCTCAGCTGGTCGTTTACTGATATCAATTTTCTCCCCTTCACAATATGCTTCCAGCCCATAAGTCCAGGGTACTGCCCTGGTGCTCTCATAAGGTGTTGGCCCTGCCTTTGTGATAGTGATCGTCGGTCGCCTGGCTAGCGCCGTTATAGTTATCGTTTTTCGGGGAATTGTCACTGTAGCTACATCACTTTGCTCATCATCTAAAGCTTCTGCAGGTTTCTCGACTGCCGTTCTGTCGAATTGCAACGTGCCTTCATCTATCAAGGTTTGAATACCCTTCTTCAATTCAGCACAACCCCCAGCTTGGGTCCAACATTCTAGACAAAACTCATCGCAACCCGGATACACACCTCCTTTCAATAATCTGCTCTTTATTTCACACAACGGTGTTTTTAGTTCATCAACATTCATGATCAGATTCAAACCCTCCTCAGTCAAAATAGCATTTGCCCCATGGTTGGGCATGGGTTGTTGTACTATATTTGAACCTGCTTGTCCAAAATTTATGGCCTTGCTATCCAACAGATCTTGCACCACATGCTTGAACGCGTGGCAAGTCTCTATGTCATGGCCAGGAGCCCCGGAGTGGAACTCGCAGTGCTTATTCGTATCAAAGCCAAACGGAGGAGTGTCCGTCATTGGCGCCATAGTCCTCTTTTCCACCAAATTCAAACCCAGTAATGTTTGGAGTAACTCTGCATACGTATAAGGAGGTACATCAAATACTCTTTTCGGCCTCGTGTTAGGAAATCTCCTATGTCCCTGATTTGGCCTCTGCTGCTGCTGTTGTTGCTGCTGCTGTGGTGGTATCTGCTGTAGTGGCATTGGTTGTTGATGAAATGGAATTGGGACGCTTGCCACCTGTTGCGGATGATTGTACTGATTCCGTCCTCTGCCCCGGCCACGGCCTCCGCCCCCGAATACTGCACTTGTGTCACCCTGACGGCGACCACCAAAAGCTCTTCTGTTACTGCCAACTGAAGTGGATTCCTCAGCTTGGAATCTCCCCATTTTAATATTACTTTCAACCTTCTCGCCCATCAAGATTAGATCCGAGAAACTGCCCAAGGAAGCGGGAAACAACTTATCATAAAACATACCGGTGAACGTTCCTATGAACATATCATTCATCTCCTTCTCAACCAAAGGAGGATGAACCCTTGCAGCCATGTCGCGCCATCTTTGTGCATATTCTTTGAAACTCTCATCTTTCTTCTGTGACAACCCCTGTAACTGGACCCGGTTTGGTGCCAGGTCACTGTTGTACTTATAGTGCGCCACAAACGCATCGGACAGTTGCTTCCAAGTCTTTATCTGAGCGGGATCCAACCCCATGTACCATTCAAGGGAAGGACCAGACAAGCTGTCTTGAAAGAAATGCATCAGCATTCTTTCATCGTTCGAATAAGCCGACATCCTTCTATAGTATGACCGCACATGTACCTGGGGCAGGTATCTCCCTTATATTTATCAAAGGTGGGAGCCTTAAATTTCAACGGTACCCTCAGACCAGGCACCAGTCCCATCGTGGTCATATCCAAACCGGAAGCACTCTGATTCACAACACCTTTCATCTGCTCCTCGAGCATCTTGATTCGCTGAGTGTTGTCTACAGGACCTTCAAAACCTCTACCAGAGAAAGCATCTTCTTGTTGGTCTTCCATCCAATTAACATTCTCGTTTCCGTACCCATCATACCCATTGTTACGACCAAATCTAGTATGATTCATCACAGGGCCCCGTCCCCTGTTACCATACCCTTGAGCGACCCCGGCAGGTCCAAAGGGCATCATTCCAGCACCATTTCCGTTACCGAATCCACCATAGGCCTGGTTAGTATTACCAAATCCATCATGTCCGAAGCCCTGAGCATTGAAGCCAAACTTCCCATCCTGGTTAGCATAATCGAACCCCTGGTCGTTATAGCCAAATCCGTTGTTACCGAAGCCATTACCTCCATTGTTATCACCGCCCAGATTGGCGTCTCCGAACCCAATGTTGTTAATGACAATCTCATTACCAATTCCTGTATTACTGTTCCCGGCGCCAGCGCCATTGTTCACATTCACAGCAGGTATATTCACCACAGGTGGAGCTACAGGTGTAGGAGTACCATCCCCTTGAATGGTGTCAACACGTACAGAATTATGGTCTTTGTTTCCGTTCCCAACATTTCTCACCAGCAATGGCTGCACCAAAGTTTGCAAGTTTTCCTGCCCTTTCACAATTGTCTCCATCGTCTGCATGAACAGCGCCAGCTTCTCACGCATGTCCTGCATCTCGCTCTGCACCTGGTCCATAACTCTTTTGCAGTTGGTACGAGTAGAGTATCGGTGAGGATGTTGACTTTCAATCCTGGAAAAACCTGGAGAATGCAGGAAATGAGATACAGTTCAATAATCACCTGTAATGCAACATGAATGTGTATGCAAATGCAACATGTGTCTGTGCATTAGGGAATATCGTTCCCTAATTCTAGTGCCAATGTTCCAGTGCGGTGACAGTGATAGCAGTAAGAAGCTCGAAACCCCAAGCATAGAAAACATCTCATTCATTGCAGAAAATTTCATCAAGTCAGGAATACAATATAAATGAGCGTACAATAAGAAGGCATGACCTCAACCAACAATCCAGGTGATGGCCAGCACAATGCAAATAAAACATACACATCAATACATGAGATAGTCAAGTGCAACCATACGCCTGGTACTCCTCTAATAATCTTTTAGTCTCGGGATGATTTGGTTGAGTGAGCAAACCCTCGACAAGTAGATCTCTTCGCTTGAGAACACGTCGTAAATCACCAGTAGATTCCTCCCATGCCCCTTCTCCGAAGCGATCCTCTAACTTCCGTTTCTGAGACACAGCCTCTTTCTTGCACTCGATGGCTTTGTTCAATGAATTCTGAAGACTATATCTTGTCATAACCTCCTCTTCATACTTTCTCTTGCTAGCCTTCAACTGATCTTCAAGTTCAGAAATTTGCTGCTTCAATTTGTCTTCCCTCTTTTTGTTGTTGGTTAGCATAGCATTCCACGTTTTGTTACACGAATAGATTTCCCGGTAGGCGGCATTGAGTGACTTCTTCTTAGACTCTAACATATCATGAGAGCTTCTGAATTCTTTTCCCAGGCGTTCACGTTTCTTTGTCTCTTCTATCAGTTCGGCGCCTAGCCTGTTTACCAACTCAGTCTGCTGTTGGAAGGAATACACAACTTTGTTCTTCTCCCTCCGGATTTGAGCCAATTCCTTTTCTAACCCTTCATTGATCTTTATCAAGTCTTCTTTTTCTTTTACTACCTGCTCATAGACCTCAATAGCCACAGTAGTGGGCTCCTCCACTGGAATGGGAGCGGGACGTGATACTGCTGGAAAAGGCATCTGCACCTGTCTTACCCTCTCTTGAATCCACGCCCTGTAAGGCATATAAGCTTGACAATCATTCTTGCCTAATAATGGTTTCCCTCTTCTGCAGATATGGTTCCAAGCGTGCTGAAGCTTGGCCAATAATTCCCCACTCAGGTCACCAGTGAAATACAGAGATTCCTGTATTTCTTCTTCCTTCGGTGGACTCTTCAAAGCATACCCAAACTGTCGAACCAACAAAGATGGGTTGTAGTTAATACATCCCTTCCTTCCAATCAAAGGAACGTTGGGAAACCCGGCGCAACTGAAAATAATCTCTGACCCCAATAAATCTCTATCGAACCAGACAATGTCTTCTGAAGAAAGCCCCATTAGACGCTCAGACCATTCAGCTGTATGTGCAGACTCAACAAAAGGACCCTTCTTGGGCAGATGACTCTTAAACCACATATTCAGCAACGGTACACAACAATGGACATTTTTACCCCTTCTGTTTTCATTCTTATAATGCAAGGAATGATAGAAATCTCCAATCAAGGTAGGCACCGGGTTGCCTGCAGCAAACAAGTGGAATGCATCCAAATCAACGAACTCAGGCAGATTAGGGAACAATATAATCCCATAAATGCACAAGGCAAGAACAGCGTTGAACACGATCCAACAGTCACTTTTGGCATATTCTTGAGCTTTGCCAACCAAAAAATTGAGAGAAAACCTAGAAACTCCATGCCAGGAAGTCAACAACAACTCTGCAAGATCCATATGCAAGGGAACAACTATGTCTTCTAGCTTAGGCTTAGCATCACAATGAATGAAGGGCACTCTGTTCTGAACCGACAATTCTAGAAACTCAGCGTACTCCTCCATGGTCGGAGCCAAAATGAAGTCCTGGAACATAAAACACTTCAAGGAGGGATCATATAACTGCATCAACGTGTATAACCCATTCAGCTCATACATGGTTTGTCTGCAAACCAAACTCAGTAGCTTCCCATAACTCTCTCTAAAGCTTCTCCTCACATCATCATCAGCTAGGGAAATCAGGCCCAACAGAGAAGTCACATCAGGAGTAGGCAACTTATACGCAACAGTCT
The DNA here is from genome assembly GCA_963859935.3 of Lathyrus sativus. Classification (NCBI taxonomy): domain Eukaryota; kingdom Viridiplantae; phylum Streptophyta; class Magnoliopsida; order Fabales; family Fabaceae; genus Lathyrus; species Lathyrus sativus. The sequence goes on from OZ012739.1 coordinate 325,783,866, forward strand.
TCCTCAAAGTACTCATAATAACAGGTAGAAGTCCGGAGCACTAGAATCGGGAAGTATGCAAATGCACCTGCAGCACAGACACACATTAATGATATGCACATGATGATGCAAACAATGAAATAAGCAAGCAATGCAACAAGGGATCAAGTGCCCCTGGCTGAGAAATCCAATCCACAACACTGGCCTCGAATAGACCCACAAACTGCTCAAGATCATCCACAATGCTCTAACCTGGTCTCTGACAGACCCAATAATACTGCCCTCAAATACCACTGAACCTCAATCAAGAAAACCGGTAATCTGGAGGTCAAGTTACCTGCATGTCCCAACCCCTCTCACAGGTAGGTGTCCTAATAACTGGCACAAGGTATGGCATCCTATGCGGTCGTTGGCGTCACAGACTTTCAAGACTGATGATACGATACCCAGAAGGTGTGGCATCATCATGTCCTGAAGAGGTCTCACTTAGCCAACTTCCAAATGATCGGTCCCCAGAGTCGACAATCCAACTAACCAACAACCCCTTCAACCCAAAGGGTTGAAAAAGAAGCCAACCAGAAGAACCTCGTCTGAGCGTGGATTTCATGAGACACTAGTACATGCAAAGCATGCACGCGCCCACTAATTTCCACTCTAATTCTAGGTGCACTCAAGCCCAGGTCCGGCTTATCTCTCAATCATAGAACCCCCTCATACCCACAGCAATAATAACAATAATATAATGCTGAATGTAAAATACAGAAAACATAAATCCATACAAAATCCTCGACGGGAAAACAAGCGCTAGGATTGACTCGCGTAGGGAACCGTTGGAGACCCCAGTAGAGTCGCCAGTTGTCGCTACTGCGAAAATCGGCGCCGGCTGAACAAAAGAGTCGCCACCGTGCGTTATTTATCCCAACAGAGGGAAAGGAAATGCTTGAAGTAAACCTACCGCAAAGACGGGAAAGGAATGGCCGTCACAACCAAATCCTGGATTCGGGAGTCATTTACGCAAGGGGAAGGTATTAGCACCCCCCACGTCCGTCGTACTCGACGGGATCCATGCTTGTTTTCTAGTACGGATTGTTATTCTATCTATTCTACAGGTCTGGGGTTAAAAGAAAATAAAATGACTCGGCAAAGTATCGCACTTTAGGCCTACGTATTCCCGTCTGGAACGAGAAATCAGATTCAACGTAGTTCGCCTACCTACGGGAAAGGAGGGGAAGGTTGCTCGCTAGGATATCGCATCCTATGCCTACGTACTTTCATACAGCATGAAAGATCAGAGCAAACGTAGTTCGGGCCACGTACGACACAAGTCTGTCTTGATTGTTTTTATCCTTCTGAAAAAGGTTTTCTCCTGATTACGGGTCCAAGCGGACAAAAAATGACTTTTCGATTGATTTACAGTCTTTTACGCAAGAACTGTTTTTTATTGATGTTTATCCTTTTATTGTATTTTCCTGATTGTTTTGAGATAGAAGAGAAAGAACTCTAAAAACCTAGGGTTGAAAAGGGAATCAAAATCTACCCTAATGTTGTCATGCATGAGTGAGACCCTAATGTCTGTCATATTTCTCTCTTGCACAGAGAGAAACAGAGATCCTAAGGGGATAAACGGAAAAGCAACAACATATATACAGTAAAGCAGTAAAATGCATGAATGCAGCAGTACAAGCGAGGCAAGGGAGTCCCACTCAACCTCGAACCTAGAAAACAATAGGCAAAGTGAAACAACTTCACTTCAAACCTAAAGGGAAAATTAACAAACAATACAGCAAAGAAAATAAAACCCCAAAACCAGCCCTGACAGCACCCCAGTTCCAGTTGAACTTCCAAAATCAAACTCCAATGGTACCCAAGCTACAATAAGCTTCTACCTCCGAGAAATCACCCAGCTCAAGCAAGCACAGAATCTTAACCAGTTAACAGCATCAGACAACAGATAGCCTCGGATAGCAGTAAACCCTAGCTTTAACAATTGCACAGCTTTGACATGAATAATCTTCATCTTTTTCAATCTTTGATCTTCATCTCTATCTTCAATGGCTTCTTTCTTCAAGACAAGCTCTCCTAGATGAGAATTGATTTATCAGAATAAATTAAATGTCAAACAGTTCATTGACAACCAAAGGAAGCCTATAAACAGTTGACATTGTAACAGACTGTTTCCCTCAAAGTTCTACCTCCTAGATAAAGCCACTTATCCCTCCAAAGGAGGGAGGTGAATATCATAGAGGGACTTTATGTCATAGAGAGGAATGGAAGCACATGAAGCTATCCATGTTTGCACAAGACAATTCAGTCTATTCTAAGGCTCTGCTTATTCCTATTGTCTCCTAAGTCTTCAATCAGCATCTTCAATCCAAGCAATCTTCATGCATCAACCTTTTGATCTTTGTATTAAATCTTCTCCATTGTTTCTCCATGCTTCCACAAGCCCGAACCAAGCCCACACCCCAAATATAAAACCCAAAAGCCCAAGCAGACAGATAAAACCCCAAGTGGGAACACCAAACAATCACACGATTTGCAAAATATACAAAAAATAGTAAAATAGTATTTAAAATTCTAAGATTAATTCTAAGGGGAGTTCTATATCTACCCTATATACCCTATATGTCCCATAACCTAATTCATGCTAAAAACCCAAAAATAAAATGGTATAATGCACCTATGTTGAGTTTAAACCCTAAAAATATCACCCTAATGTTCTCTAATCAAAACTAATCAAGATTTAATCACAAAAATGTGAAATAAATCCCTAAGGGAACTTCATGCTCTAATCTAGCTAGTACAAAAAGAACGGGATCAAAATACGAATTTAAATTGCTAAACGAAATTCACCAAAATGTATGTACAAACAAACATGGAAATAAAAGCAATTAAGTTTGAAAGATCACCATAAATGGAAAAAACCCTAAAATAAGGTTTTTATTTTCTCATGATTTTCTTGAAACAATTACTGATATGTAGCAAAAAATCCCATATTAAAATGTTAATTTTCTGATTTTTTATGAATTATTTGGTAAGCTATGCAAAAAATAAGGAAAAGAAAAGAAATCAATTAAAAAAAGAGCAGGGGGGTGTCACCAGCAGTCTATTATAGTTCAGAATACAACTGAGCCCAAAAGGGGGGTGCGCTCAGCAATGCGCTGGGCCCAGTCCACCAATTCAGAAAAAACCACAAAAAACTTAGGGGGGGTGCGAACGACATCCATTTCGTTTGTATCTCATTTGGGCCTTCCAACGGGGGGTGTTAATAGAAGTTAGGTTAGGCCCATCCAATATTACACACGGGGAGGGGGGTTTCACAAGGAACCAAAGGAGTATGGTTCAGTAATTTGTAATTGGGCTTAAGGCCCGAAACCCCTTCAATCCAACTTCAGCACAGAATCTTAACCCTAAAACTAACTATCACTCTCCCTCACGCCACTGTTCATCTTTCCCTCTCTGAAAACCCTAACGGCGCTACCCCCCTTCTCTCTCAGATTCTCTCCTCTGAAACTGAGGCAAGAACGAACTTCGTTCTCAACACCATCCCCAAACAACCTTCAAAACTCTGCTCAAAACACAAAACCTAACACTCGCCTCACTAACTGAGATTCAAGCCTAAACACCAAGATCTATCATAGTTTCCGTTGTTCAACCTAGCACTCGAAGCTACGCTAAATCCAGATAAATAAATCCACATGCATGCTTACGAGTTCGAGAAAGAAGAAAAAAACCTAGAGAGTCTGAGGAAGACGGAAGTTCTTGGAGACTTGGAAGAATATGGAGATTGATGAAGGAGCTTGAAGGACGAAGATGATCTTGATGACAGATCCTTGCAATATTAATGAAGCTTTGGACGGATCGTTGTAATTCGTAGCACTTTGACGATCACGTGATGAGAAATGATGAGATCGGTGACAGATCTGGCTGAAGAGGAATGTACTTCACTGGATCTGCTTCGTTGATATCCTCCCCAGAAGAACACGGACGAGTATGGTTGTTAGTGAACGATGATGGTGGAAGATCAAGGCGGCGATGAAGATGCACAGGGTTTGATGAAGATGCGAAGGTGTTCCCGGCGTTTCTGGAAATTTGACGAAGATCTGGTGATCTTGATGCAGATTCCGGCGAAGATTGATCGGTGAGGCGTTGAGAGGAGAAGAAAAATCTGGGGAAAATGCAGTTTCCGGCGGATTAACAGTCTCCGGTGACTGTTACGGCGGAGGGAGACGGTGGCTGCATGGCCGGCGGCAAGGGATTCCGGCAAGGGGACGGGTGGCAGAGAGGGAGGAGGAAAGGAAGACACGTGGGGTGAGGGAGAAGCAGAGGGAGACACGTGGGGTGAGAAGGAGCAAGTGGAATTGTGAGGTGGCGCAATTCTGAGTGTGTGAGAGTGAGGTGGCTAAGAGAGAGAATGCACGCGTGGCATCCCTCTTTATATGACAAGTGGCGTGGACTTTGGACTCGGCCTTCTGACTGGATAATTGGATAATAAGCCCATTAAGACAAAACTCTGATTAAACTGAAAATTAAGACCTAATTAACTAAACTAAATGACAATTAAACCTAATTATACTATAAAACGAAAATTAACAAAATAAAATCTGATAAACCTAATTAACCTATTATTAATCCTGATTAATTTGTTAAAACAAAAATTAAAAATAAAATCCTAATTAAATCTAAAAAATCTAAAAAACTATTATTTAATCTAAAAAAAATCCTCTTTTTTTTTCTGAAAAACAAAAATCAAATAAAAATCTAAAACAAAACATTAATCTCTATTTTTCATCTATTCTATTAAATTTTTTTTCTAAAACAATAAAACTCTAATAAAAAAATTTTAAAAAAAACAATACTATCTATTTTATTTATTTTTTCTTTTTATCTACTCTTCTAAAAGAAAAAAAAACTATTTATCTATTAAAAACTAATAAAAGAAAAATCAAAATCTAAAATTTATTAAAAACTATAACATCTAAAAATTCTTTAAAAATCAATTAATTTCTAAAAAATGAAAAGAAAATTTATTTAAACTCTAAAAAATATTAAAAACTCTATTAAATCCAGAAAAATCCCATTAAGCGCATTAAAAATCCAGAAAAATGACAGAAAAATCCTAAAAATGCCAGGAAGCCGATTAAATCGAATAAAACCCAATTGCGCAACCGTAGCGAAACCCGGACACCGAGATGGTCTGAAAACACGGGAGATGAGCACCAATTCTCAACAGACTTTTATTCTGACTGGCCTATACTGCCTGAAACGCCAGGGGCTATAATCCCGATAAAAATCAATCTGAATGATAAAAATGCAATGCATGTCGTATGCGAATGCGAATGCAAAATGCGTCAAAACATGAACTAGATATGGGAACCGGTTGATCAAATTTTAGGGTGCAACACCCAGGCCGCCTACGATTACCATCACCAAAGCCGGGCCGATACCTTTCGAAAGCACCAATGCTGTCCCATGGCACTACGGGGCAGAGGTCTACTGCAACGGACAGAAGTTGGAACTAGAACCGTTTGGGTCGTCTGTGGAGAACCTAGCGGGCGTTAGCGGAATTACTCGCAGCGGGAGAGTATTTGCACCACCTGAGATCGTAACGGACAAAGCGGACAGAGCTGACGCAACTGATAAAGGTAAGAGTAAAGTCGTTGAAGAGATCCCTTGCGGGGTAGAAAAACACTTACTTGTTAAAGACGCTGAGGAATTTATGAGGTTGATTAAAAAGAGTGACTACAAGATCGTGGATCATCTCCATCAAACACCCTCGAAAATTTCCATCCTGAATTTGTTGCTGTGTTCTGAAGCACACCGCAACGCACTGCTGAAGGTGTTGAACACCGCATATGTACCGCAGGAAATATCGGTAAACCAGTTGGAGGAGGTCGTAGCCCACGTGAATGCTGGAAATGGGTTAGGGTTCACTGACCTAGAGCTGACGCCGAAGGGAAGGAACCACAATAGCGCCCTGCACATCTCGATAGAGTGTAGGGGAACGATTATGTCTCATGTGTTGGTGGACACAGGGTCATCACTCAACGTTCTTCCGAAGAAAGCGTTGATGAAGTTAGATACTCGCGGAGTGATTTGCACACCCAGTGATCTGGTGGTGAAAGCGTTCGATGGAACCAAATGGCATGTTTTCGGGGAGGTGATGCTGCCAATCCAAGTCGGGCCGAAAACATTCGACGCGGTCTTTTACATTATGGACATCATGCCTGGCTACAACTGTCTCCTGGGCCGGCCATGGATCCATTCCACGGGTGCCGTGACCTCCACATTGCACCAGAAGCTCAAGTATGCTGTCGGAGGTAGCATCGTGACTGTATGTGGTGAGGAATATATAATGGTGAGCCATTTGTCGTCCTTCAAGTATGTCGAGATGGATGGGGAAATCCACGAAACCCTATGTCAAGCGTTTGAAGCTGTTAAAGTCAAGGACGTAGCTCTTGTGGTCACTGAGAAGCCAGAGATGACTCTATCCTCCTTCAAGGAAGCTCGGGCCGTTGTTCAAGCCGGATCTACCCCAGGCTGGGGGCGAATTCTAGAGATACCAAACAAGCAAGACAAGGTTGGGTTGGGATATTCTCCTGCGGCTGAAGCCTCCTCTTCTAGCAGTGCGTCGCGAGGTAAAGGGCCGATCCAGTTTACCAGCGGCGGGGTGATATTTGAAAGCATCAATGCAGTGTCTGAAGACAGCGGAGATAGCGACTGTGACCTGGACTCTTGGATCCAGCCAAGCAAGCCAGGCGAGAGCCTCAACAATTGGTCTGTTAAGGATATCATCCAGATGACAAGCGAAGAGTAATGATTTACTTTTTCCAATCATTGTACAACCCTATGTCCTACCCGGGGCATAGTGGTTTTATTGTCAGGGCCTTGTTTGATTATGTACGTGCATTTTACCAATAAATCAAAAGGCGTTTTTCTTCGTATTCAAATATTGTGATCTCTGTTATTCCTGTTTTATATTTGTTTTGAAAAATAATAAAATGGCAATGGGGTTTGTGCTAACCTGCATATCCTTGTTTTAAGCTTAACCCTTGTTATTGCAGGATCCACATAACAGATGACATCGACTCTGGACCTTCTACGACTCACTTCGACTTCGATTGCCCGATCTATCAAGCCGAAGAAGAGATTGATGAAGACGAAGACCTTCCTGAAGAGTTGGCCCGCTTGTTGAAACAAGAAGAGAAAGTTATTCTGCCTCACGAGGAGGAAATTGAGATCGTGAATCTGGGTTCTGAAGAACTAGTCAGGAATGTCAGGATATGGGCTGCATTGCAGAGCGATGTCAAGCAGAGATTGGTCGAGATGCTAAGAGAGTATAGTGACGTCTTTGCTTGGTCATACGAAGATATGCCCGGACTTGACACTAACATCGTGGTCCACCACTTGCCGCTGCGAGAAGATTGTCCTCCCGTTAAGCAGAAGCTTAGGAGGACACGACCAGATATGGCTGTTAAGATCAAAGAAGAAGTGCAAAAGCAGCTTGATGCTGGCTTCTTGGCGGTCACTACTTACCCTCCGTGGGTCGCTAACATAGTGCCTGTACCGAAGAAGGACAGTAAGGTACGAATGTGCGTCGATTATCGGGATTTGAATAGGGCGAGCCCTAAAGATGATTTCCCGCTCCCTCATATTGATGTGTTGGTCGACAATACAGCTCAGTTCTCAGTGTTTTCGTTCATGGATGGCTTCTCTGGCTACAATCAGATCAAGATGGCGCCGGAGGACATGGAGAAAACTACGTTTATCACGCCTTGGGGAACATTTTGCTACACAGTAATGCCTTTCGGTCTGAAGAACGCAGGGGCCACTTACCAACGAGCAATGGTCACTTTGTTTCATGATATGATTCATCATGAGATTGAAGTCCATGTTGATGACATGATTGCGAAGTCCCAAACAGAGGAGGGACATCTGGTCAATTTGCTGAAGCTTTTTGAGAGGCTTAGGAAGTTCAGGTTGAGGCTGAATCCTAACAAGTGTACTTTCGGAGTACGGTCCAGAAAACTACTGGGGTTTATCGTGAGTGAAAGAGGCATCAAGGTCGATCCTGCGAAAATATAAGCCATACAAGAAATGCCAGCGCCAAAAACAGAAAAAGAAGTTTGTGGTTTCCTGGGCAGAATAAACTACATTGCAAGGTTTATTTCTCAGCTCACGACCACATGTGAACCGATGTTCAAACTGCTAAAGAAAGATCAGGCGATTATCTGGAACGAGGATTGCCAGAAGTCATTTGATAAGATAAAACAGTATCTGCAGGAACCTTCGATCTTGATACCCCCAGTGGCCGGACGACCACTAATCATGTACTTGACAGTTCTTGAGAATAGTATGGGGTGTGTTCTCGGTCAGCACGACGAGACGGGCAGAAAGGAGCATGCCATTTACTATTTGAGTAAAAAGTTCATGGACTGTGAATCTCCTTACTCGATGCTGGAGAAAACGTGTTGTGCATTAGCCTGGGCTGCCAAACGTTTACGACAGTACATGCTCAATCACACAACCATGCTAATTTCGAAGATGGATCCGATCAAGTACGTCTTCGAGAAGCAAGCGCTTTCGGGCAGGATTGCCAGATGGCAAATGGTGTTGACGGAATATGATATTCAGTATGTTTCCCAGAAGGCCATTAAGGGAAGCGTATTGTCTGAATACCTTGCCGAACAGCCGATCGAGGATTACCAGCCGATGAAATTTGAATTCCCTGATGAGGATATCATGTTTCTCAAAGCAAAAGATTGCGATGAACCGTTGCCCGACGAGGGGCCAGATAGGAAATCCCATTGGAAATTGATATTCGACGGGGCGGTTAATTCTTACGGAAGTGGCATAGGGGCGATCATCATGACTCCCCAAGGATCCCACATCCCGTTCACTGCGAGACTGACGTTTCCAGTCACCAATAATGAAGTGGAGTACGAAGCATGCATCATGGGTCTAGAAGAAGCAATTGATTTGAGAATCAAGAACCTAGACATATATGGTGACTCAGCGCTTGTGATTAACCATATTAAAGGGGAGTGGGAGACTCGTCAATCAAATTTGGTGCTGTACATGAACTATGCCAGAAGGCTACTTCCGTTCTTTGATCGAGTGGAACTCCATCATGTGCCCAGAGCAGAAAATCAGATGGCTGATGCCTTAGCCACGTTGGCTTCAATGTATAAAGTCAATTTTTGGAATGAAGCTCCAAGAATTATCCTTTCTCGTCTTGATAGACCTGCATTCGTCTTTGCGATCGAGGAAGCCTCCGACGGCAAGCCATGGTTCCATGACATTCAGACCTTCCTTATGACTAAGGAGTATCCTGCGGGAGCGTCAACCCAGGATAAGAAGACTCTGAGGAGGCTGTCTGGAAATTTTTATCTCAATCCTGATGGAGTTTTGTATAAAAGAAACCACGATTTCGTGCTACTCAGATGTGTAGATGAGAAAGAGGCGAGTATGCTCATGGAAGAAGTCCATGAAGGCACATTTGGTACGCACGCCGGCGGGCATGCTATGACAAGAAAGATCCTGAGAGCAGGATATTACTGGCTGACGATGGAATTGGATTGCTTTAAATTCGCGAAGAGGTGTCATAAATGCCAGATTTATGATGATAAAGTTCATGTGCCGCCGTGCCCGTTAAATGTCATGTCCTCCCCGTGGCCGTTCTCCATGTGGGGCATCGACATGATAGGCAAGATCGAGCCCACTGCGTCTAACGGTCATCGCTTCATTCTAGTAGCCATCGACTACTTCACCAAGTGGGTGGAGGCATCCTCATATGCTAATGTGACCAAGCAGGTGGTGGCCAGATTCATAAAGAGGGACATCATCTGTCGTTACGGAATTCCCGAACGGATCATTACGGATAATGGTTCAAATCTGAATAACAAGATGATGAAGGAGTTGTGCCAGAGTTTCAAGATTGAACACCACAACTCATCTCCTTACCGGCCGAAGATGAATGGCGCCGTTGAAGCGGCTAACAAGAACATCAAGAAGATTGTACAAAAGATGGTTGTGACCTACAAGGACTGGCATGAGATGTTGCCATTCGCGTTGCACGGTTATCATACGACGGTACGTACGTCAACCGGAGCAACTCCTTTCTCCTTAGTGTACGACATGGAAGCTGTCCTACCGTTAGAAGTGGAGATCCCTTCTTTGCGAGTTTTGGTTAATGTGAAACTCGACGAGGCAGAATGGATTAAGAACCGACTAAACCAACTCACCCTGATGGACGAGAAGAGATTAGCATCGATTGCACACGGTCGCTTATACCAAAGCCGAATGAAGAAAGCTTATGATAAGAAGGTGCGTCCTAGAAGCTTTCAGACGGGTGATCTCGTCCTGAAGAAGATTCTTCCTCCACACTCCGATCACTGGGGCAAGTGGACTCCCAATTACGAAGGTCCGTACGTTGTCAGCAAGGTCTTTTCGGGAGGAGCTTTGTTGTTATCCACGATGGATGGCGAAGATTTTGCATCCCCGGTGAACGCGGACGCAGTTAAAAAATACTTTGCTTAAAGAACAACTCGCTGGAAAGAAAAAGAACATCCAGGCAAAAATTGGGCATCCTGGCGAACCATAAAAAAGGAAAAGGTTCGGGCAAAAATTAGGGATATAAATAGAAAAATGTACACCCGCAAAGTCGAAAACCCGGATGGGCGACTTTGGCAAAAAAGGGTATCCCGGTGAATCGAAAACCCGAAAGGGCGATTCAGGAAAAAGTTAGGGATTTGAAATAAAGCAAATGACTGCGTTCCGCGTGTGGATTTTCATTGTTTAGTGGTTTGGAAGACCTGAGGGCCGTTTATCTGAATTAATCTCTTCTGAAGCTGAAGCGTCGGAGAAGTATCGAAGTCGAGTGGGTCATAGAGGGATCAACTCATGGTGTTCGTCTACGGCTCATTGCCGACATTTGTGTATATACTGATGTATATTAATGTTTTTATGTTTGCGCGACTTCCTCATTCCAGGAGCTTGCCTCTGTTGTAAAACATTTTTACCCATTCAGGGGTTCGTTATCAATAAAATGTATACGATTCAGCAATTCTGTTTGTCTGTTTAGCATTTATCTGTTTTGTTTGCGAAAAAGAACGCCAATGTTTTTGATAAAATGCGCATACATAAACTTACTGGCCTAGGCCACTGATTGTTGAAACAATGAATTACTTAAACATTGTCACAAGATGATAACCTTGATAGGTCCCTTTGAGAAGGGTGTCTTGTCTGTTTGTTTGTGTTGTTGCAGGTGTAGCATATACCAGACAGTATGCCGTGCGCATCCCCAAGCAGGATGATTCCTTCTTCTCCAGCAAAGTTCAGCAGCCTCTCCCCGCAGAGTCCGAACGTGAGATCGTAAAGCATTGATATGTTTCCCCAAGCAGAGAAGATTCTCTCCCCAATCAGATGCATCCTGAAGGAATATCATCTCCCCAGCTGAATCACATACTGAAGTGTGCAGCAGTTGAGAGTACAGACTGAAGTCTTCAGCAGAATTGAAATTCCCCGCAGAGTCGTACTCCCCTGTAAGCAGGATGATTCCTTCTTCCCCAGCCAAGTTTGCAGATCCCCAAGAGAGCCGAGTCCTTGGAAAGAAGTTCGGGCCATGATTGGTTTTTCCCAGTAGAGTGTTGAATAGCTGATGTTGTATCTCCCCACCGGAGTCGTTATCTCCAGGAAGGTTTTGCTGCAAATGTCGTGCAGTTTATTTCCGCGATTGACATCGCTTTCCTCAGCAGGTCCAGGTTCTCGTAGAGCTTCGTTCCCCTGCAGCAGTCGACTGAAGTTTGTTTCCCCAGGCGGAGTCCGTTCGAGATCGGTTACTTCTTCTCCTCGGCGGGATGAGTCCTTCCTCCACCTGAGTGGTTCTTTCTCCATGACAGGAGGATGCTCCCTTCAACATTTATTTTGTTGATGGGGTCATAGCTTTTTGCATGATTGCATAGCATTTACCCTAAACACGTAGCATATCCACCGTGTGGAGCATTACGCCATTGTCAAAGCATATGCATATGAAACATGAGCTAGGTCGTTACCGTTCTTGTTTTGCAGGTGTTCCTACGCAGAATGGTTTGCTCAAGATGATTCTTGAATTCCCCAGCGAAGTTGTGTGCTTAAGATGATTCTTAAAATCCCCAGTGAAGTCACCAGAGTTGGTTGCTCAAGTTGATGCTTAGAGTCCCCGGCAGAGTGAGTGCTCGAGATGATTCCTGAAATCTCCAGCAGAGTTATTGGTTCAGGATGATTCTTGAAGTCCCCGGCGAAGTTGTTTGTTCAAGATGATTCTTGATTTCCTCAGCAGAGATGATTCACCCAGAATGATTTCTGGACCCCGAAGCAGAGTGACTTGATAGTTCTCCAGAATTCCCCAACGGAGGTGCGTCATCCCCAGCAGGATTCTGAACAGCGAAGTTGAAACTTCCCTCGAAGACTTGATGATTGAAGTCCAACCGTATTGACGAAGCAGTTCTCTCAGCTGATGCGCAGTGCCTGATGGTAGAAGTTTGGATATCCCTGATTGGTTCATGATTGACTGAGAATTCTATTCCCGACTTAGTGATGAAGTTCGGTTGACGCCCAAAAATTTCTTCGAATGCCCGATGGCATGATTAACTTGATTGTTGATCTGATAGGTCCCGAGGGATTCCGATGCCTGACGGCGTGATCAACCGTGTATCGCCGGTTACCGTGTGACCAATCCCCTAGCTAGTTGCCGTGCAGCTAATATTTCAGTTTTCGAAGATTTGTTCCCATCAGAGTAGTGTGTACTTGTGCAGTTGGCAAATTTCCGGGTTTGTTGGTATTCAACCGTCTTTTACCTTGATTGTTTGAGAGCCGTTCGCTTCTCACCCTGTCAGGTCCAAGCCGTTTGAATAGGGGCAGCTGTTGCACCCCAAAACTTGACCAACTTTTCTTTACCTAGCTTATGTTTCATTTCATTCACATTAGCAATATCATTTGCATTTCATAGGCATGTGTGCAGGAGATCAAGAGGTATGATTACCAATCAAGAGCTATACAAGAGTTTTAAGCTAGCCAAGAAGGTTATTCAGGTGCTCAAGGGTTGATATCCTTGTCAGAGAAGTTAAGAGATCCTCAGTGAGAGTGACTGAAACCAAGGTTGTGTGCCTCCTAACTTGAGAGTTGTGGGAGCTCCTCAGATGATTCTGAAGCCATGAATGTGGACTTGAAGCCTTGAGAGAGCTTACGAGATGTCTTGAAAGCCATCATGAGGCCTAGATAGGTCATTGTGCAAGATTAAGAAGACTCAGCCATGATTGATGCAGCTAGGGTTTGACTGGGTCAACCCTAAGTCAGCTGATGATTTGAAGAAGGTTGAGACCTAATTCAAAGGCCATGTGATCATGGATTGACACATTAAGATGTTCTAAGGATGATTCCAAGGTCAACTCATCATGATTGAAGAGTTTGAGAAGTTTCAAGCTAGGGTTTCTAAGGCTTGACAGTGTAAAATCCCCTAGTTTGACCCCTATCTTCAAGGCAGTTTAGCTCAAGATGTGATTGTCATCTCATCTTGACCCCAACATGAATGTTGTAGAGCTTGATCTTATCTTTAATTTAAGTGCTAGAAGTACTTGATAGGATTTGTAGAACTCAAGTTATGACTTTGACAAGTTACAGGTCATCTGAGGCATGTGAATCTGGAGCTTGAAAGTTGTCCAACTTGCATGAACCTTTTGCCCTAGAAGGATGATTCCTATGAACTTTTGGTCAACATGAATGCTGTTCCTTACCCTCTTAGCTTTCTAGAGAGTACTAGAAGTCCATGATTGGATTTGTAGAACTCAAGTTATGGCTTTGACAAGTCAAGGGTATTTTGGTCATTTGGAGATTACAGGTCATTTCAAGCATAAGGCCATAACTCCTATTTCCAAGCTTCAAATGGGAAAATGTTCAACATCAAACTTGTTCAAAATGATTTTTTAATGCTAGTAAATATGTCATGAGATGATGGAAATGCTTGTAGCTCAAAGTTGCAAAAATGACCTAAAATAAGGGTATAAGTTAAATGAATCAAAGATGGAAATTGATACTTTTGATCTAAACATCCAAACCAAGGCATGTAATAGGTCATTTTGACTCTAAAAAGCATTTTAAGAACATTGGTTTAGCCACATTTTTGAATTGAGGTCTAATTTATGGACTTGCTTTGAAAAGTAGTTACTTACATCTTAAGTAACATTTGCAAAACTCAAATTCAAGGCATGAACAAGATCCCTTGCAAGCCAAACACTTCCAAAATGTCATGAGGGGAGAAATTGGAAGGAATTGAGATTGGTTTCAAGCTGTTTGCAGAGTTGTGCATACCATGGCATATAAGTGAACTTCTCATGTCATGAGAGATTGGATTTCTCATTAGAAGGATCTAGAGGGTTCTAGATCATCCACACATGTTCTATATATTGTGTAGAAGAGGTTCAGATGAAAGGTTGGTGATGATTGAAGGAGAGAGCAGAGATTGAGATTGAGATTTCATTGCTTGCAATTGAATTCGGTTTCACCAATTTCTTCACTTTCCATCCATTTTCTTGATTGCCACCTCTTCCATGGATGCTAGGGATTGATTCCAGATCATAATCAAGAGGAATCCGTGGCTGATTGGTGTTCTTGAGCTCAGATTTTTCCACCTGCAACTCACCATCGGGTTTCAAGTTTCAGGAGTTTTCAACCAGTTCTATTGCATACAGAAGCAAGGAAATGATCCATTGATCGTGTCTGGAAGGTTGGAGAGCTTGATTTGAAGGTTTAGTGCATCTGTTCATCAAGAATTGACAGGTATGTAAACTTCTTCCTCCAGCATGAATTAGGTAGAATCAATACGAATTAGGGTGTTAGATGCATTGTAGAACGGTGCAGGAATGATTTCAGACCATTAATTTGAGAATTAGTGACCAATTAGGGATGTTACCATTTTCGGTTGAGAGTTGGTTCTTGTGAATCTTGAGGTTTCAGAGAGAATTAAGGGCATGAATGAATTCGTGAGGGAATTTGGGACATGTTTCATTAAGGGATCGTGGCCTAGGGTGGACTCTATGTTGAACTAGGGTTGTGGAATGGTGACCGAAGAAAGTCACCGGCGGTGGTTTTGGGCGCGCAGGTGACCTGAGTTTCAGAGGTTTGAATTGGAGAAGATGACTTGATAGCCATCAGATCAAGGTTTGACTTGGACTAGGACCTTCATCCAACGGCCACGCGAGCTTCTCAATTTGTGAAGGGTCTGAACTAAATGGAACGCAGCGTTTCATTTATTTGTGGTTTTGGGCTTAATGCAAAGATTGATATCAGCACCCCCCCTCATGGCCCAATCTCCCAAATGAACTGATTGTCATTGCTATCTGCACCACGCGTTTGGTTATTTTATTTCAATTTTCTTTATTTGTTTCATTTTATTCATGGTTCATGATTAAATCATAAAAAATGGAAAATTAATCCAATTGACCCCATTCTTTTTGAATTATATTCATGATTGAGTCTAGTATTTTTTAGATAAAAAATATTTTTCTTTCATGCATTTTCTGATTTTATGGGAATTTTCACATTTTAATTGATATTAAAATAGTTATGTTTGATACTTGATGTTGTGGAATTTGGTTTGATCATGTGATGATGATTTTGATCCTGATTTTTTGTGAGTTGATAGCATAGATATGCATGCTCCCCATAGAATTTTCTCACATTTTTGTGATGAACATAGGTGGTAGTTTAGGTTGAAACCTTTAGAAGCTCCATTTTTAAGGTTTGTGATTGATACCTTTGGATTTAGGACTTAATTTTAGGACTTAATAGATGATTTAGTCCCTGGTTTTTGTATGAGGCATTCTTAATTGAATTAGAATCCCTTAGGAATTTTTGTAGAAATTTATAAGATAGTTTACTATTTTTGATTGATTTTAGTTTAGGTTCTAGTTTTAGATGATTCTAAGGTACTAACTCAACTAGATTAACATCTTTAGTTCCCTTAGATTAGGGTTCTCTCTCTCTCTTGTTCTTGGTTGATGATGAAGACAAGTTGAAGATGCATTGGATTGCTTGAGGAGGCTTGGATTTGAAGATCTTCCCTTCTTGTGGTGTAGTTTTGATTAGGTTAAGATTAGGGTTTTGTAGGCAGAGCTTCTAGATAGTTCTCTTCCTTCATAAACATGGAATATGTTGATCACTTCCATTCTTCCCTATGATGTAAGGTCCCTTGTAAAGGCCTCATCCCTCCTTTGGTAGGATGTGTGGCTCTCTGCAAATTGGTAGAACCTTTGAGGGTCCCTTTCTCTGATGACAGGATGCTTAGTGGTGACCTTTGGTCTTCACTCTGCTACCAATCATCCAAACTTTGCTCTTGATAGATGCATCTTTCTCCCTTGTTAGAGGATGGAGTTCCTTGCTTGAAGAAGATTGAATAGTGAAGTTGACACTTCCATGTGATTGAAGACTACTATGAGAAGCTGAAGCTTGTAGGAGAAGAAGACCAAGTTGATACTGGTAAAGGAGAAGAGAGCTGAAGCTTGAAGACTAAGTTGACACTTATGAAGAGGATTCAATTGAGATTGAGTGTAGAGCTGAGGCTTGAGGAATAAAGGATAAGTTGACACTTGCATTGATGCATTGAGAGCCTGAAGGAATCAAGTTGATACTTGCAGTTAGGAGTGAAGCCTGAAGGTGGAATTTACTGAAGAGCTGATGCTTGAGGAAGAGAGAATAAGTTGATACTTATGTTTGACAGTTTAGAACCTTGGAGGAGCGAGTTGATACTTGTTATTGAGGAGGATAGCCTTGAAGGGTGATTGAACTCTGAAGACTGGATTGTTGTCAGGAGAGCTGAGGCTTGAAATTGAGAGAGGAGTTGATCTGCTTTCTTTCCTGTCTGTTTTCTTTGCTGTATTGATGTGACATGTTTGACTTGCTTGATGCATTAGAATAAGTTCATATCTAGACTGACTTTAAGCTAGGAGCATGATTGTACTAGAGGTTGAGTTGCTCCCTCTGCTTGTATTTTTACTGTATGGCTTTGCTTGCGGGTATTTGGTAGAGCCCAGCTCCCTTTCCCATGTGGTTTATTTTGCTTGATAGCATTTTATTTCATTTCTTCTGTATGATTGTAGTCACTGATATCTTGCTTGATAGCACTTTATTTTATTTCTTCTGTATGATTGCAGTTATTCATATCTGGCTTGAGGTTGAGATGAGCTTGTGGAGGCTGATACCCCACACACATTTCCTCCCTCACTTGCATTGCATGCATTTTACTGTATATCGGTTTACTGTTTAAGCTGATGCTTTATCTGTTTCTGTTTATCATTGACATGATCCCCTAGGAGTCTCATTTCCTTTGATAAGGAAGTGATGATTAGAACTTTAGGTTGAAACCTATGCATGATAACATCTAGGAGTTCCCTGTTTCAAACCTCGACCATAGGATGAATCCTTGGCATGACAACAGTAGGACTTGATAGTCTCCCATTAGTTGAGCCTGTTCTCTTCTCATCTTCAAACCAAATTAAAACACAGTAATAAAGGTTAACTGACGTCGTACGTTACGAGCCTTAGGCTATCTGAGAAAGGATTGTTGGAGAGTTTCTTTCCAACAGTCTGGATGTTTAGTATGGCACCCTTTGGGTGACATGCGACGCATTCACTCTCAGGTCATAGTCTCTAGTGCGATGCTAGTTGCAAACAACCATAAAAAACAGTTCTTTCGTAAAAGACAGAAAACAAACTTCAAACCTTTTTGCCCCGTGGGCCCATAATTCAAAGGAAGCTTTTCTGAAGAAAAGAGTGTCGTTAACTCTCAGTTCTACCGCAAACGGTAACGCTTAAGTCTCCAAGTGTCGAGCTGCGTACATCCAACTGCTAGGACTGTTTGTTAAACCTACTCGATAAAACAGATGAATTTGAATCCCCGTAATCCGTATTAGCCCGAACTACGTAAGCTCTGATCTCTCATACCTGTTGAGAGTACGTAGGCATAATACTGATGTATTGGCGAGCCACCTTCCCCGTAACCCATAGTTAGTCGAACTACGTTAACTCTGATTTCTCGTTCTCTGATGAGAATACGTAGGCATAAAGTGCGACGCTTTGCCGAGTCCTTTTCTTTTCTGTTTAAGCCAGCCTTGATAGGTAGATAGATAAAACCAACCCGTCAGGTAAACACAACAAGTGTGGATCCCGTCGAGTACGACGGACGTGAGGGGTGCTAATACCTTCCCCTTGTGTAACCGACTCCCGAACCCAGACAATGGTTGCGATGACCTTGTCTTATACCTTTTTCGTCAGGTTTTTCCGATCGTTTCCTTTCCCGTTCTGAGGGATAAATAAAGAAAGGTGGCGACTCTTCTATTTTGCCGGCACCTTATTTTCGCGGAAGCGACACTGACTTTATCGAATCTCATTAGGAATACTACGAGTAAGGTCCAACATACTAAGCTAAACTTCATAAGAAGTCTCTTCACAAACTAAACTCATATCACAAAAATTGCTCAATCAGTTCTAACTCTTTTCACCATCATCATCGGTATATGCAAAGATTTCCAAATCAATGCATAAGCTACCACTTTTTGATTGTAATTCAATCCAAAACCATAATCCTTTCGGAGTCCCAATTATTTCCTCTGCCTCATATTCAACCCTTCCAAATCAAATAAATACCTTAAGCCCTTGAGATCACCAGACATTTCAAGTCTCACACTGACTAATTGAAGCTTCCAACTCTGGCACAACCATAATAGCAACCAACTCTAAATCACTTATCAGATGATTCTTCTTATGTACTTCAAGTTCCCTTAAAGCATAACCAAAACTCGCTGAAGTTTCACTTAGCATATCTCCCAATCATATCAACAAGGTATCACAAAACATAACAAATGGTCCTGTCGGGTTTGGCAAAAATCAACACACGATACATTTTCAATTTTATGCTATAATTGAACCAGGTACAGGCCTCAAAACAATTTTTCCTAGAAAGAGCATCTCGTTAGCTTTCCAACGCTTTGAACGGGGACTAAAACCGACTTACGGATCAAGAGTTATGAATTTTCGAAGTTTTTCCAAAACAGAATTTTTCTGCATAAAGACTGCTACGGGTTTGAGCATTTTCGCCCGAAAATCTGACTGATTCAATTATTTTCTTCGAAACAACCACATGCTCATTCATACCAAACATATATTAGTGATTTAGAACCATCAAACGTGAAATCTACGACTTTCGATCTCAATCCGAATCTTAAATCCTCAAATCTCCAAAAATGCAAAAACTTACAAAAATCCATCAAATTCGATAAAACAAGCATACTCGATCACAACCTAACGTTACCCGACACAATGGCGTAATCTATTCCAACTTTCGTCCGTAAAACATCGAGTCCGTAAAAAGCTGTGATCTCGGAATTCAACGTACGACAACAATTTCACACTCAGAAGGTCATTCGACACATCTTCAACTCTTGGAATATTTAAAGGTCTAATTATACCAATATTGCATTCCACATCTTACTTTCTTTAATAATCATCAGAAGTCACTGCCCACCTTTAATCTACTTGACCTCACAATCTGCTGCTTTAATACACACACCAGGCACAAGTCTCAAAGCTACTCAATCAATTTAGTCCTTTGACCATCCAACGGACATATAATATAGAGCTCTCAATATCAGACTAGTTTCTGTAACTAAGTCGATCACAACTCCACTTCACTTCTTGGCTGTATATCACTATCTCGCCAGGAAAGTTTCCGGGCAATCACAATTAACTAGTAAACCACCAACTTCTCCACTTCCATCAACACTCACAGTTTCCATCAAAATTAAACATCTAGGCATCATCCTACACCGACTCATCAAAACAATTCTTAAACACTTAGCTTAACTCAAGACAATTCGCTGCTCACGCCATCTAAGCTTGCAAGACACGTCTATCCCATCCAACACAATCCCAACTACTATCAACAAGAGATTAAGGGCGATCAGTTCCTCAATTTGTCAATAGACAGCCGAAAATCATAATGGGGTATAAACCATCTTTACCAAACTGTAAGAGCGTTCAACCACAAAACTTCTCCCCCACTTGAATCATTCTCGCTCCTGGAGACAAAGGTTCCACCACAAAACATGCACCGACAGTGTTTTCACACACATGTCGCATACCAGGGAATACACAACATTAAACAACTTGGCCGGACGGACCGACCTGCCCTGATACCAATATTGTAACACCCCAATCTAACCCGAAGGATAATTAAGGAAAACAGAATCAAAGTGCAACAAATTTTGTAAACATGACGGTCGTAAGGGGCTGTCACGACCGTGACGGTCATGACGATCGTAAGGAAGTTGTGACGACCGTCACATCAGCAAATTATGGGCGTTACAATTTTAACTCACAGAAACATACATTTCACAATTCAATTAGACAGCATGCATTTAGTAATGATACATAGCACATAAGCTTGGATGAACATACAACAATAACTTGATTAACATTTTGATTACAAGGCATCTTATTCATTTGCAGCGGAATATAAACCATTTCCGACATTTGGCATGATTAAAGCAAGACCATGAAACATGCAACAAAACTTCATTAAAATTCAGCAAGTAATTATCTTGCATCAATTCAACATAAACAACGAGTTTCAACCATAAAAGTCAGCACTACTAATTCATCGGATAGTGCATCCAACCAACATTTGGCACTTAACTGCAGCCACCAATTTAATGAAAAATACTTAATAAAATTCAGCACAAGGAAATTAAATAAAAGCAATGACATCAATCGTTCATCCCCCCAAGAGTGCTACGTATCATAGCGACCAACAACTTTAAACGAAAAGCTACACTTTATTCCGGATTACCTGCAAGTTACCACCAATGGAGGTAACATACAACGTAAAGGGTGAGATATCAACAATATAACATAAGGCATGATAAAAGTCATGTCAGAATATTATCACATCATCATAATTCCAGCAGTTCGCATAAATATTAGTAATAATAAACTACAATGACTCATTATTCATAACCACAACAATTATCATCATAACTCATCAACTCATCAAAACAACTCAACAACACAACTCAACAATGCGACTCAACAATGTGACTCAACTGTGCATATGCATGTGGTACCAGATTTGGGAGACAACACTCCATAATAATTCGGGAGACAACACTCCACAATAATTCGGGAGACAACACTCCACAATAATTTATTTTGCCATTAAGGCACAACCGTCGCCAATCCAGGCCAAATGATATGTTATGAGACGCAACTATTATGGACTATAACACAACAACAACAACAACTGTGCAACAACCGTGTAACAAGGCATCAAGCCTACAACCAATTATCCATAACAGAAACATCACATTTCGCATACATCATGTACTCACCACTTCAACCTGTTCATGTCAGAGAACACGTAACAATATCGTTCCTACGAATAAGACTCTAACACATTTTCGCAGAGAACAATTAAAAACAACTTCGTCTCTACAATTGAGAACTCAACAACATTTTCATGTCAGAGAACAACTGACAACATCATTACTACAAATAAGAACTCAACACATTTTCATATACCTTCATACGGGTAATATAACTACAACTTACCCACATAATCCATGGAGAATATTATAATAACATTTTCTCAACAGTGACATAACAACTTCATATGCATCAAGTATTCATCATTTCAATCTGTTAATGTAGAGGAACAATAACAACATACTTTCGATAATTAAGAATTGAACACATTATCGTAAGAACAACATTACAACTTTTACTCACTAAAATAATTATAGTTCCTGAAAAGGTTCGTTAACTACGGGGCAACTAATCTTGCCTCATTAAGGGCAACCATACAGCATCGTACAACACTGACGATAAAACCTCGTCCCTAACATTTATCGGGTAGCGGGAACTATATCTATGATTCGATTCCCTACCTGAAGTCGATCAAGTAAGAGCATAATAACAATCTTTTCTCAACAAAGGCGAAATTAGCGCGTGTCGGCGCCAATTCCCAACATTACTACATAAACTAATGACATAAACACTAATGCAGGCGTAGACAAACATTAACCCTTAATATTTCTTCAACTTACGGGAACAATTAGCCTTAATGTTGCTCAACCTACGGGAACATTACTCCTTAATATTTCTTCAACGTACGGGAACATTACTCCTTAATATTTCTTCAACGTACGGGAACATTACTCCTTAATATTTATCGATCTACAGGAACATTAATCCTTAATATTTATCGATCTACAGGAACATTAATCCTATGATTCAATTCCCTACATGAAATCGATCATATCCACGGTTATAGAATTGAACCCCACCCTTACCTTTGGATTGAGGACAACTCTAAACTTCCGGTTCCGGTTTGCTCTCCCGGTGACTCTTCTGCAACAACCTTCAATTCACTCCGGCGGTTAATTCTTTTGTTCTTCCTTTCTCCACAGCCGCATCCGTTTTCCTCTTTTCTCTGCCTTTCTCCTCCAATTTGGTTTTCTGAGCAGTTTATCGTTCTTTTGCTCTTTCTCCCACAACTTCTCTAATAACTCCATAATTTCCTTTATTCTCTCTACTACTACTACTACTACTACTACTACTACTACTACTACTACTACTACTACTACTACTACTACTACTACTACTACTAATAATAATAATAATAATAATAATAATAATAATAATAATAATAATAATAATAATATTAGTTATTAAGTTATCATCATTATTAATTATATTATATTATTATCAAACTCAATGATTTATTAAATGGTTTCCTAAAATGAACGGGCGTTACACCTACTATCTAACAACTATTCAACAACTAGTATGCAAGAACAATCCTCTTGCAAGCACTAACCCTTGTGTCCAACAATCCTGGATCACAAGTAAAAATAGAAACAATTCTGTAATTCTTTGATTTGAGAGTGATATAATAATATCAATACAATGATTGATCTTCTCCTTTTGATCAAAATTCACTTTTCAATATCAATACAAGTGTTCAAAAATTCTGGATATGAAATGGTATGAACATTATGAACACTTATGAAATATTTGAAAGTATTTGAAAAATAGTGAATTTGATTGAATGATTATTTTGAAAAATTATTGGAGGTGTTTTTCAATTTGAAATATTCAGAAATTATATGAGTCAAAACACCATTTCAAAAAGGTACAAATGTGTATGAAATGAATATTGAAAAGGTATAACAATTACACAAGATTTGAATTTGAAAACAAACAATTTTTCAAAATTCGTTCAGTGTTAATCGGTTAACCATATAGGTTAATCGGTTAACACTAGAAGGTTAGCCCTGAGAATTTAAAAATTGAGACCGTTAACTGGTTAACCTATATGGTTAATCGGTTAACACTGTAAAAACTAAGAAAAATACTTAAGTTAAAAGTGTTATACCAGTTCCAAATTATTTTAAAATATGCAAATGAAATATGTTGATATGATAGACCATTTGAACACTTGTATATCAATTAAAGGAGTGAATTTTGATATACCAAAGCCTTGTGTCCAAGTCTTGAAAATTGTACGATCATTTGCACATGAAACTTGATTTCGCATGACAATATTGCATTGATGATGCGTAGCCTTGATCTTGATCATTTTGAAAGCTTGGCTTTTTGCAAACACGGAATGAACTTAAATCTTGTTGACATCATCAAAACTTTGAGATTGAAGTATGCTTCTTCTAAGAATTCACAACAGGTCTTTTCCCTTTATTCTCTACTTGATCATTATAACCAAATCCCTTAAGATTTCCATCATTCCTTTCTGATTGTTGAATTTCACCCAGCACGTATGAACTACTATAGAGAATTCTTATATACTTAGTGATATTGTTAAGTTTTGAATTGAGCAATACAACTTGATCCTTCAAGTTAGAAATGGTAGCCAAATGCTTTAATGTTTCTTCATAGAGTTGAGCAATAAGATCCTTTTGGTCCTGCCCTAATTGAATTTTTTTTCACTTCTGATACATAACTCCTTATAAGAGGCAGCCAGTTCATCAGAAGTGAGCTTTTCAACATCTGATTCTCTGTCAGAATCATAAACTCTAGTACGTGCAGAAACATGTTTAGCCGTTTCTCCTTCACTTGAGGAATCGTCTTCAGACCAAGATGTAGACAAGCCTTTCTTCTTCTTCTTAAGAAAGGTAGGACACTTAGCTCTTGTGTGTCCAAACCTTTCGCACTTATAACATTGGATTCCCTTACCTTTGTTGGATTTCTGGTCATTATTGGTTCTTCTTCCGAAATCCTTCCTTCTGTTGATGTTGGATGACTGAGTCTTGACATTAGATCTTGACTTCTCATCCAGTTTTTTCAACAGTTGGCTATACTATTTTTCCAAAAGTTCCACAACCTTGGAATTAGGATCACATTCATCTTGATTAAACACCAAGGCTATACTATTCTTCTTCTCAGATTTTTCACTAATTTCCAGTTCAAAAGTTTGAAGTGATTTCATGAGCTCATCCACCTTCATGGTGTTTATATCTTGGACTTCTTCAATAGCAGTCGCCTTCATATCAAATTTCTTTTGAAGAGATCTTAGAATTTTTTGAACCAACTTGGCTTCTGGAATCTTTTCCCCTAGATCACTTGAAGTATTGGCTATATCAACAATGTTCATATGAAAGTCTTGAATACTTTCATCCCCTCTCATCTTCAAGTCTCAAATTTGTTTGTGAGAAGTTGAAGTCTAGATGACTTCAAACTAGAAGTTCCTTTATGCGCAGTCTTCAAAATCTCCTAAACATCCTTGGCAACAGTACCATTCTTGATCAACCTGAAAATGTTCTTGTCCACACCATTAAATAAGGCATCCAATGCTTTTGAATTACCTTGAGCAAGCTTGTCATCTTCATCATCCTAGTCTTCCTCAAGCTTTATCATATTAGTAATCTTTTCTTCCTTACCTTTAACCTTTGGAGGATCCCATCCTTTGTCCACATACTTCCAAGCTTTACCATCCATAGACTTGATAAAGGCCACCATGCACACTTTCCAATATTCATAATTGGATCCATCAAGAATTGGTGGTCTATTCAATATTCCCCCTTCTTTGTCCATTGTGCCATAAAGTAACTTACCTGAATCTCACCCAGATGTAAAGCAGGATGCCTACTCTGATACCAATTGAAATTCTAGTATGCAGATCTCAAATGTCCTGAAAGATGTCGAGACACTTTATCTCTGCTAAGAACAATGACAAGAAGCAGCACAATAAAAACATACAGAAAGTAAACAAACACACAGTAATTGTTAACCCAGTCCAGTGAACAACAACACCTACGTCTGAGGGCTACCAAGCCAAGAATGAAATCCACTAGACAGTAATAATTCTAAGCTAAAAAACCTCTGGTTTACAACTTATCACTTAATCACTATCCATGCTTAATTTCTACCTAAGACTCTTCCTAGGTATGAGACCCTTCTCAATTCTCTTTCAATCACAACAGTGACAGAAGTTACAACTTACTGTAAACAGTCTAGCTCAAGTATCAACACAACATAAGAGAGGCTCACAAAATACAAACCCTAAACACACTAAGAAAAAAAGTATGTTACACCCTGTTATTAGGTTAAATTCATCCTATTTATAACTATAAACTAGACTGGATTTGGGCTTCAAAAACACAGTAATTCTGCTATACAGAATCTGCAACTGATTCACCAAAGGAATAGTTTTTTCAATCTAATGTTTCCTAAAGTGACTCCACACTTAGAAAACGGAATCTTCAGATCCCGACAGAATCTCTGATTCCTAAAAAAATATTCCCATATTAATCTCAAATATGGAAGTAAAATATCATAATCAAAAACTAAAAAGTAACTCTGAGATGTTGGATCGAACTCTAGTATGGTCGAAGGGTAGCTTCTGGTTCGACAAGAATAAAGCATGAGGTCGAAGTCTATTTGCATGCTACTGTCAAAGAGTAATGCGTGTTGTAGTCGAAGTTTATTCTAACATGCATTACTCAATATTGCTAGGGTTGTTAGCATGTTGAATCGGGTCTTGCTTGTATGCCCAATTATTTAAGTTAGCTTGTAATAGGTAATTGTTAAAAATTCCATTAGGTTAGTGTGCTATTTTTCTTATAAATAGGATACTAGTTTCTCAATCTTAAAACATAAGGAAAAATAGGAAGATAAAATCTTAATTTCAAGAGAGAGAGGTTATTTTGCTATTCTTGTATACTTGTAATCTTGTTCTACGAGAAAGGAAAGAATAGCAGTTTAATAACCAATCCTTGTTGTTTTCTTCTTTATTAACCCTAACTCTTGTGTGTTTCTTGATCATTAAGAAACTATTTATACTTAGTTTTAAGGTATCCGATTCACAACAAATTGGTGCGGTGAGCGTGGAGAAGATGCCTTCCACAAAATATGAGATTGGAAAGTTCACTGGAGTGGACGACTTCGGCCTGTGGTGCTTAAAGATGAAAGCCATATTGGTCCAGCAGGGTTGTTTGGAAAAGTTGAAGGGTGAGGCAGCCATGGACGCTGCGCTAACGGCAAAAGAAAAGACGGACATGATCGAGAAAGCCCATATCACAATATTGTTGAGCCTTGGTGATAATGTTCTTCGACAGGTCTCAAAAGAGACTATACCATCGAGATTATGGGTGAAACTTGAAAGTTTGTACATGACCAAATCTCTGGTGAATCGACTCTACCTGAAGCAAGCTTTATATTCATTCAAGATGAGTAAAGATAAAGTGTTGGCAGAGCAGTTAGATATGTTCAACAAACTGATTCTTGATCTTGAAAATATTGATGTGAAGATCGATGATGAAGATCAAGCACTGTTGTTGTTGTGTGCTTTGCCCAGAACACATGCTCACTTCAAAGAAACTCTCTTGTATGGAAATGAGTCCCTGACCTTTGAAGAAGTTCAATCAGCCTTGTATTCTAAGGACTTGAACGAACGAAAAGAGCATAAACCTTCGACGGTGGGCGAAGGTTTGGCCGTTAAGGGAATATTCTTGTGAAAGGATGGTAAGTTCGACAAGAAAAAAGGTAAAAGTCAACAGAAGTCTTATAGTGGCAAAACATCTAGTATTCGATGCTATCATTGTAAGAAGGAGGGTCATGTAACGCCCGTTTTATTTCGATTAAATTTAGTTATGACTTTACCATGTTTCGTCGCGTTGTATTCGTATTTGAAAATGTGTTTGTTTCGAATAAAGGAATTGAATCGGTCGAATTTCGGGAAAAAGTGCAGAATCTCGCAGCAGTTTTAGAGAAAACTTCGAAAAATCATATCTCTCGATCCGTAAGTCGGTTTTAGTCCCTGTTCAAAGCGTTGGAAATCTTAAGAAATGTTCTGTCTAAGAAAAATGAAATTTTGCTGATATGACGGTCGTCACAGGCATGTGACGGTCGTCACGGTCGTGAAGCTCGTCAAGAACTTGTTATGATCATCATAGTAATAAAATCTAGAGAATTGGAACGTGGGGAATTTTAGCACGGTTATTCCACATTTCACTTATTCTCATTTTGTCAGTTATTGAAAAGAAAAACATAACTAAAAAGAAAGTATCGTAGTTGAGAGAAGGGGAGAACGGAAGAATTGTCGATCAGTGAAAATTGGAAGAGAATTGCAGGAGAGTTACCGTAAACCAGAACCGGAACCGAAAGCGTGGAATTGGCCTCTATTCTAAGGTAAGGGTGGGGTTCAATTCTATAACCATGGGTATGATGATTTCATGCAGAGAGTCGATTCATAGGTATAACTTTCGTTAATCGATAAATGTTAGGGACGAGGTTTTTCTATGTAAGAATGAATGGGTTATATCGTTAGTAGTACGATGCTCTAAGGTTTCCCTAATGGGGCAGATACGTAGAAATGAATGCGTTATATCGTTATTAGTCTGATGCTCTAAGGTTTCCCTAATGGGAAAAAGGGTAGTTGTCCTAATTGTTTCGTAATTAAACCTTGATAGAGATTTGTAATTAATTATGTGAATAGGAGCAGATTTGTAATTAATTCTGAATTGGCGTTATTTGGAGTGTTGGCTCCTAAATGGGTTATTTTGAGTGTTGGCTCCTATCCCGAGTTTTTGAGTGTTGGCTCCTAAATGGGTTTTGGGGTGTTGGCTCCTATCCCGAGTTTTGGGGTGTTTGCTCCTAAATGGTACCACATGCATATGCACAGTTGAGTTGCATTGCTGAGTCGCATAAAGCTACATAATTGTGTTGGTTGTCGGTTGTTGTGGCATACGTGAGATATGAAATTGGCTTGCAAACGATTGTCGTTGATGCTTATAAGTTTGCGAAGGTTATATTGCTGTGATATGATTTCTAACATGACTTTTATCATGCCTTATGTTATGTTGTTGATATCTCACCCCTTTACGTTGTATGTTACCGCCATTGGTGGTAACTTGCAGGTAGCCCGAAATGAAGTTCCGTTTTGTTGTGTAAGGTGTCGTTGGTCGCTCTGATACGTAGCACTCTTGGGGGGATGAACGTTTTCCGTTATTATTTTAGTTGATATTTGCTGCTGCACTTGTTATGGCATTTTCATTAAATTGTTTTAATTGAACGTGTTGTAAGCTTTACTACAATTCCGTCGAAATAAGAATTGGTTGCATTATGAGTTAAATGTTAAGCAACGTTGTTGTCTGTTCATCCAATTTCGTGCTACGCATGTTATTTGAAATGTGGCTGCATAAATGCATGTTGTCTGTTCAGTTGAATGTTACATCTCTGATATGAAGAATTCTGGGCGTGTGATGACCGTCACACCTTTATTACGATTGTCATGCGTGCAATTTTTACGCTGTTGCACTCTGTTTGTTATATGAGTTGTTGTTTTTCCTGTTATCCGCAAGTGTTAGAGTTGGGGTGTTATATTAGTGGTATCTGAGCAGGTAGGTCCGTCCGACCAAGTTGTCTAGTGTCGTCGAGTCAGTCGTCGTGCCTAGCACGAGAGTCCCGTTATTTGCAAAATCTGACGATTGGCTGTTGCAGTTTAAGTGAAATGGATGGAAGGAATGATGCTGCAATTGCTGCCGCGCTGCAAGCTCTAGCTAATGCTATGGAACATCAACCGAATCATGCTGAAGATGCTGGGTCTCGCAGTTTGGCAACGTTTCAACGAGAGAATCTGCCTACCTTCAAGGGTAAGCACGATCCTGATGGTGCGTTGGAGTGGTTGAAGGAGATGGAGCGAATCTTTCGTGTGATGGATTGTACTCCAGCACAGAAGGTTCGTTATGGGACTCATATGCTAGCAGTCGAAGCTGATGACTGGTGGCTAGAGACCCGTCCGATGTTGGAAGCTCCGGGTGAGGAGATTACTTGGACTGTATTCCGTAGGGAATTTCTGAAGAAGTATTACTCGGAAGACGTTCGTGGTAAGAAAGAGATTGAATTTATTGAACTGAAGCAAGGAGACAAATCTGTTACTGAATATGCGGCGAAGTTCAAGGAGTTGGCTAAGTTTTATCCGCACTACAACGCTGAAACCGCTGAGTTCTCTAAATGCATCAAGTTTGAGAATAGATTGAAGTCTGAAATCAAGAAAGCAATCGGGTATCAGAAGATCCGTGTTTTTGATTCATTGGTTGAAAGTTGTAGGATTAATGAAGAAGATAGCAATGCTCATTACAAGCTGTTGAGCGAGAGGAGAAGTAAGTCGCATCAGACTCACGGTAAACCTTATGATCCTCCGGCTGGCAAAGGGAAACAGAAAGCGACTGATGGCAAGAAAACTAGTAGGGGAGACGCTCCTGCTGGCATTGTTTGCTATAAGTGTGGGAAACCTGGTCACAAGAGTAATGTGTGTAACTTTGGATCAGTGAAATGTTACCGTTGTGGAGAGTTGGGACACGCTATTTATGAATGCAAACACAAAGGAATGGTTTGTTTCAACTGTGGTAAAGAGGGACACATGCGTGACAAGTGTCAGAAGCCTAAGAAAGAGAAGACTAGTGGAAAAGTGTTCGCTCTAACTGGAACTCAGACGTCCAGCGATGACAGGCTGATTGAAGGTACTTGTTTCATTAATAATACTCCTTTACTTGCTATTATTGACACTGGTGCTTCTCATTGTTTTATTGCTGCTGATTGTGTTGAACGTTTGGGTCTCGTGTTATCTCACATAAATGGGGAGATGGTAGT
Source organism: Lathyrus sativus (assembly GCA_963859935.3). NCBI lineage: Eukaryota > Viridiplantae > Streptophyta > Magnoliopsida > Fabales > Fabaceae > Lathyrus > Lathyrus sativus. The sequence continues at coordinate 325,814,037 of OZ012739.1, forward strand.
TGAGACTCCAGCTAAGGGATCAGTGACTACATCTCTGGTATGTTTGAAATGTCCTCTGTCAATGTTTGATAGGGATTTCCTGGTTGACTTAGTCTGTTTGCCACTTGTTGCACCCTAAAATTTGACCAACCGGGTCCCACATCTAATTTATGGTTCGACGCATTTTCACATTCGCATTCACATACTGCATATAGTGCATTTTCTCAACCAGGGTGATTTTATCGGGATTACAACCCTGCTGTCGCATTTCAGGTGTTTCAGACAGATTCAGATAATCAAAGGTTATTTGTGGGAAGTCGCACGCTTCCCGGGTGTTTTCAGCTCACACTGTGGTTTTTGAGGACATTCAGGTGTCCGGGTTTATCGCTGGTTCCGCTCGGTCTCGATCTCCTTTTTAATTGAATAAATTGCATTTTGTAGTCTTATTAGGGTTTAATGGTCTTTTCCTATTTTGTAAATAGATTTTTAGAATATAATAGTTTTTCTTTTATAGAATTCCTTTTAATAAATAGTTTAGTTTTTAATATGGAAATAGAATAGATTTCTTTTAAATAGTTTTAATATAAATATATAGATTTTTCTTTTATAGAAATAATATAGATTTTTTTATAGGATTTCAATAAGAAATGGTAGAAAATAGTTTTAATAGAAATATATAGATTTTTCTTTTATAGAAATAATATAGATTTTTTTTATAGGGTTTTAATAGAATAAATAAATAGAATTTTAATAGAACTCTTTTTAATAGTTTGATAGATTCTCTTTTAATAGTTTTAATAGATATTAGTTTTAGTTTTAAATAGAATATTAGAAGGTTAAATAGATTTTAGAGTTAATTGTTTGTTAGTTTAATTAGAATACTAATTGTTTAGGGTTATTAGTTGTGTTTAATTAGAATTAATTGTATAGTTTTAATTAGGATTAATCATTGTTTTTTCGTTTTAGCATTTCATTATCATATTATTAATCCATTGGGCAAATAATCACGTTTAGTAGCATTAGTCCCATGTTCAATCCATTTTTATTTCCATTGACCATTTTTCATTTCCATTAATCAATGCTTAATCATCCATTAATCCATTTGTCAATGTTATCTCATTAATTCGTTAACCAAGTCCATTCACTAGTCTTATTTGGGCTTATTATCCAAAATCTTCAGTCAAAGCCCATTCCACGAGAGTCCATTGCATGTCATATAAATAATTACACGTGTGTTCATTCAAGCGAGGCCAGATCACATTTTATCACTCTCAGAATCACACACGTAACCCTCCACTACCACCAGTAACCAACACGCGTCACCCATGCATCATTCTCTGCCACCCACCATGCCACTTGTCCTCACCCTGAGCCTCACAGGTTGCATGGCCGCCGGCCATGCAACCACCGCCGCTAACTTACTCCGGCAGCCGTAACCTCCTCCCTCCGCCGTAACCAACTTCGCCGGAGACCATTTTTTCCAGAAATTCATTTCTAACTCTTCATCTTTCTTCTCCGATCCACCTCCGATCTTCACCTTCATCACCAATAATCAATAAAATTTCCAGAATTTCATCTCCTTTCTCTAATCGTCATCAAGCGTCTCCGATCAACCTTCAACATCATCAACCTTCATCTATGATTTCATCAATTGTTCTTCAATACAATTTTCCAGATTGTTACATCTTCCACAAGAATATTCAACCGATTTCCATATTCTTCAGTTTCGCAACCATCTTCATCGCCTCATCAGAAAGTAACTCAGGATCCTCAGCCATCGCGTTCATCACCTGAGATTCGTGTTCATCCAATAGCACCATCACCGATCTTCATTGATTTCCGTCAAGATCCACGAAGAACAGCTTCATCCAGTTCATCCTCATTTCTTCTTTAGAGATCGCCGAAGATCTTCAGTTTCGTTTATCAATCTTCATCAACTTTTAAACAAACCTTCAAGAACTAATAACAATGTTCGTCATCATCATCTCCAGAAACATTCCTCAACTTTGTAATTCTTCAGCGAACCACATGCAAGCTCCGGATCAAACGTCTCCAGATTTGCAATAATCCTGTTGTCACAAGCATGTTCGTGTTTTGTAGGTAGTTGAGCGAACGGGAATTTATGAGAGGTGGATGATTTTTGGTTGAACGGAGGGAGAGGGATTTTGTGAGACTGACAAAGACGGTGGAGGTTGAACGAAAGATTGAGAGAGAACTCTGAGAACGAAAGGAGAGTAAGCGGCGCTTCTTTTTTGAGTGAACAGTGAATGGAAGTTCTGATAGTCTTAGGGTTTTGTTTGTGAAATGTAGACAAGGGATTACGTAGTTTGGGCCTTCCTGAGCCCAGCAATGTTTTTTGGACACACGCACCCCTCCGTTTCATCACTACACCCCCTCCCCTCGTATGGACCTTACCTGAATGGGCTGGGCCTTTGGTTGTTGATCATTTACACTCCCTCTGTACTACACACACCCCCTCCTTCTTGTATTTTCCTTTTTTTTTTATATATTTCTTAGTTCTTTTTGATATAAAAAAAAGAAGAGAATATTGAAAAAATATATGAAAAAGAATATTGAAAAATTATTTTGAAAAAGAAATATGAAAAGAAATAAGAAAAAGAAATATAGAAGAAAAAATAGTAAGAAAAATTGTAAAAAATATTACTTTGTAGATTCAATATTTTTTATAGATATTTTTCATAGGAGTTTGTTTCACATTTTTAGAGATAGTTTAGAAGTCCACTTGTTAGGGGACTATTTTCCATTTGACTTTTTCCAGGATAGTTGGATAGTTTTCTAGGAGTTTATTTCTCGTATTCAATCATTGTAACCCATTTTTCAGAATGTTAATAAAATGAGATTTGAGTTGTGGTCCCGAAAGTAGCCGAACTACAGCTGCTCTGATTCCTCGTACTGAGCGAGGATATGTAGGCATAGGATGCGGTATCCTAGCGAGCACACTAACAACTAACCTTCTGTTCTCTCGCTGCAGTGCGATTGAGACTTTCCCGCTGACGACTGATGTTATCCTTTTCTCTTGCCCTTGCGCATTTGAGACCAGACCGGAGTTTTAGTTCCCATAGGTTCCCGTGCCTGTAAAACCAGTTTAATTTCTCACTCCTGTGTGAGAACACCCAGTTTAGCCGTAGTTAGCCTGAACTACGAAAGCTCTGATCTTCCATGCTGTGTGGAAGTACGTAGGCACAAAACGCGAAGTCTTGGCGAGCCAATTTCCCCGTAGTCCCGAACTACGTTGACTCTGACTTTCTCTCTTGAGAATACGTAGGCATAGAGTGCGACGCTCTATCGAGTCCATTCCCTTCCGTTTAGATTTAGCAGCCGTAGATAGATTGTTTTGCCTCCTTTAGACAACCCAAGCAAGCGTGGATCCCGTCGAGTACGACGGACGTGAGGGGTGCTAATACCTTCCCCTTGCGTAACCGACTCCCGAATCCAGGTTTTGGTTGCGATGACCATACCTTTCCCGTCTTTGCGGTAGGTTTCCCTCGAGCGTTTCCTTTCCCTCCGTTGGGATAAATAACGCACGGTGGCAACTCTTCTGTCAGCCGGCGCCGATTTTCGCAGTAACACCAACTGGCTGCTAAGGACTGCGATAGTTCCTTATGCATGTGGGATCCAACGTCCCCTAATAGAGTCAATCCTAGCGCTTGTTTGCTTGTCTATTGGGTTTATTTATTGATATTATATGTTGCTGCTGTGCTGTTGGGGTGTGACGGGTGTTCTATGATTGAAAGACAAGCCGGACCTGGGCTTGAGTGCACCTTAGACTTAGAGTAGAAATTAGTGGGCGCGTATCGGCTTTGCTTGTACTAGTGTCCCGCGAAATCTACACTCAGACGAGGTTCTTCTGGTTGGCCTCTTGTCCCACCCTTTGGGTGGCTCGGGTTGCTGGTTAGTTGGATTGTCGACTCTGGGAACCGATCATTTGGAAGTTAGCTAAGTGAGGCCTCTTCAAGACTTGATGATGCCACTCCTTCTGGGAATCGTATCGTCAGTTTTGGAAGTCTGTGACGCTGACGACCGCATAGGGTGCCGTACCTTGACAGATCTAGGTCCATTACCCGTGAGTGGGAGGGTTTTTTGCAGGAACCTTGACTTCCAACCTACCCGTTATTTTGGTCTTCTCTTCAGAGCGAACGTACTCCGTCAGCAGCGCAACAGTATTCAGATTTGTGTGGGGGCTGTGGTCCCGTTGTTTGCTGCATCTTGCATATCATGTGCATAACGTGTTGCATAATATTGCATATCATCCTCTAGTTAGCCAGAGTTATGATCCAGCCTTTGTTTCCTGAAGGTGATTACCCGGAGTTTGGATTGAGCAACTGTTGATTGTCAGAAGACGACCTAGGGGTTGAGTAGATTTGAGCAGAATCGAGCATTGAAGTCAGCTGAAGACTATTGGTAGCTATGTTTGAAGGCAATTTACAGTCTCCTAATACCTTGACAGGGTTCACTATGACGTCCAACCCTCTGTATGATTCTATGGAAGACTTTCCGTAAGCGAACAACGTTATTGCAGACCAAGTTGTACAGCCTTCTGTGGAGAACCGAGGTCGACATGAGCAGTTTGTTGCCCGAAATGAACGTCCTCCTCCTGTTAACAATCAAGGTGTTGTTTTCCCTGTGATGAATTACCGAAGAGATATTCCAATAGCCAGGACCGTAGATCCAAGAGCTCTTGAGACGGATAGAAAACTCCGAGCGTTGGAAGAAGGAATGAAAGCTTTGAAAGTGAAAGATGATGTTAACCTGAACGCTGCAGACATGTGTTTGGTTCCTGACCTGGTGTTGCCTTATAAGTTCAAAGTGCCGAAATTTGAGAAGTACACGGGAGATAGCTGTCTAAAGCAACATTTGATGATGTTCTGTCGAAGAATGACTTCGTTTGTGCGAGATGACAAATTGATGATCCATTGCTTTCAAGATAGTCTGACTGGGGCATCTTTGAGGTGGTATATGCAGTTAGAGAAAAATCAGATTCGATCATGGATGTATTTAGCCAGAGCCTTTCTGAAGCAGTACGATTATAACCTAGACATAGCTCCCCATCGCATGCAGTTGCAAGAATTGTCTCAAGAGAACAATGAACCTATCCGGAAGTATGCTCAGAGATGGAGAGAATTTGCTGCTAGAGTGCACCCACCGCTTTTGGACCAAGAGTTAACGAGCATGTTTGTAGATTCCCTACAAGATCCGTACTTAGAAAGATTGCTTGGACTTCCATTAAGTTTCTCTGACGTGGTAACATTAGGAGAACGCCTTGAGTATGCCATAAGAATCGGGAAAATTCAGATTACTTCAAACGATCAAGCTGGTGAAACTGAATACCCTTGTGACTATCAGAATGAAGAAGGAGTTGTGATCAATGCAGTCATGCCAAAGGTTGAATATCCTCGAAGCGAATCAGTCAATTTTGTTGGTTCTTCATCTTATCAGAGATCAGTACCTCCTGTGGCTTGTTATACTGAACAGACAGCCGTGCCTAGGGCACCATATCAGGAATCTTATGTCGCTTCCATTGCAAAGCAGCGAACTCTTGGTCGAGGTTATCAGAATCAGCGTCAGAATCAGAATCGACCTCGCAACAATTTGGAACGAAGGAAAGCTCCTTCTCACCCAGTGCCTATGCCGTATAGCCAACTGCTACCATCTTTGATCCAGAGTTCTTTGGTGGAACCTAAAGCTCTTAAGCCAGTTCCAGAACCTTACCCTCCTGGGTACAATCCCCACGTTCAGTGTGGTTACCATGGTGGCTCTCCAGGGCATTCGACAGAAGATTGTAAAGCATTTCAGGCGAAAGTACAACAGTTGATTGACCAAGATCGCATTTCCTTTCGAGAAGGATTTCTGTTTGTTCATACCAACCGCTCAGCTGTCTAAGCTCGTAGACTCGGAAAGTATTCCCCAGCAAAGGAGCCAGTGATTCAGACAGGCGGGCGCCTCGACATTGGCAGTCCTCATACTTTTATATTGTTTGCATCTGTAGTTTTCTTTTCTGTTAGTTACTACTTGCTGTAAACATTGTATGTTTCGAATGGTGATATTAATAAGGTGACTATGCATTTTTCTGAATTAATCATGTCGCTGTCGCTCATTTATTGCATTGCACTGACACTTGCATTTATTTCACTCCACTTTGTCACCGTGACTAGCAAAGATTGGAGGGCGGATGACGAAATAAACTCATAACCGATGATCGTATGCTTTCAGATAAAACCTTGCCGATGACGTACAAGGCATTGTTTCAAAAACCCCAAACACTGGAGATATAAGGAGTTAGTCCCTTGTTAACCACTTTGAGCCAAGAAGTAGAAGTTTTTTCGGACTTTTTTTAACCCTCACATCCTAACCCGGGGCAGGGTAGTTGTCAGTTAGCTTGACCGAGCATTCAAGTCTTACAGAGGAGTGTTGTCTTTCGAGGACCAATTACAGTTTATGCCTCTCAAGAGGTCGTACCTCGCCAACCACAGTGGTTAAACCTCACCAATCAGGAGTGAGACAGTTACAATCCTTTCGGAGCAATCAAGACAACCAGTGTCACACGACTTTGTTCCAAAAGAAAGAAAAAGAAAGCCCGCTAAGTAAAAGGAAAGAAAAGGATGGAAAGCTAATACTTAGGCAAAAATCAGGGCATCCCGCTGGACTTCAAAAGAAAACGAAAAAACGAAAAGAACTCAAAAGGAGTCAGTCCAGGCAAAAGTTAGGGAATCATAAAGAATGAAAAAGAAGGGATAAAAAAATATAGATCCCCAGTGAAAGACAAAGTCGTGTATGCAGGCACCGAAAACGAAAAAGGAGTAACTATCACTCCGGAAAAGTCTTGTGAGTTCCTTAATTGTGGTTCTTACCATTCAACATACCTCTCGAAGAGGCGAGCGCTGGTGCCAGGTTAACTGAACCTTAGGATTGGAGATCATCACGTAGAAGGGGTGGGTACAAATCAAAATTTGAGCCAAATATCCTTTGTTTCACGAACCGTGAAACCCGACCACGATACAACCCTTAAAAGACCTAATTGAGGTAGAGTTTATTCTGAAAGCGCTTAACGATAAGGTTGAGTAACCTGACTCCTTCTTGATTTGCTAATCATATCCTTGTTGTATTTTTTTTCACTGATCAAATCAGCACTGCGTTTGAACTTTGGTTCATTCGTCACTCACAATCATGACATGTAAATGAGTGACAAGGCAAAAATTTTCAAAATCTGCATAAACATTGCATTAAAATTACCATTCGTGAATAGACGATTTTTACTTGCAGGATAGTGGTTGACACGAAGGAAATTCCAACAGGGAATAATCAAACAGGACTAAATAATACAGTAGTCTGAACCAGAATAGTATGCTGTGAAGCCCGATGAATCAGGGGCATTAATTTCCAGTAAGTTCAGTATCAGTTAGTCTGAGGACAAGTCCCGAAGCATCAGTTGATTATGGGGCAGTTTGTTTGAGAAGCAGTGGATTAGAAATGAATCTTCTCGAGAGCCAATCAGGGGCAATTATGCAGAATGTTGAGATTTGAAAACAGATACTTCAGGTGGATAATCAGATCAGGTTAAGTCGCTTACACGCTCATTCAGGGGCAAAGTCACTTCAGAGATAGTGAAAACCAACTGGGTTGACAATTGTTTGATTGAGGTTGAATCCTTTTGTGGTACAGATACCGGGGCAAATATTCTCGAAGTCTTCTCATGGCAAGCTGTTCAGAGCAAATATTCCCGAAAGTCGGATTGGGGCAAGTTGAATTGTACTGGGGCAAGTTATTCAAGCAAGCCTGTTTATCCCCAGCCAGAGTGGAGTATCAGGGAATCGTGTCAACACCCTTATCAAAAACCTGAGAAAGAGCCGTGTTGTCGGTGGATTGTTATCCTACAGTTTAAATCTGTTACGTGTCAGAACTTCGTAACTAAGTCATTTCCAAAGCCCAGGTCTCGCCTGGAAAACCGGTAACCAGTTCTCGTCTGGCCCATGCTTCCGTAAATACCAGTTCTCGCCTGGTACCCGTCTTCGTTTAACCAGTTATCGTATCGTCGATCTTTTTCCGTAAACATCAGTTCTCGCCTGATGCATGTCAACTTCCAACCAGTTCTCGTCTGGTTGTTTTCTTTTCTTTAATCTATTGTTGTATCAGTTCTCATCTGGTACATGTCAGCTTTCAGCCAGTTCTCGCCTGGTTGTCTGTTTCTTTACCTATATCCAGTCAGCCCCGTTTGACGTCCAAAACATAAAAAACCAATTTTCGTTCAAGTTTCCTAATCTATTTTGCTATCAGTTCTCGCCTGGTAGTCTACCTTTGAATGCTAGTTCTCATCTAGTATTTTCCATCTTGTTAATAACCCGTTTTATCTTTTAAACTAGAAAAACCGAAAAATGTGTAAATACCCGATACAATAATATCGTTACGTTTCCCGATACGAAGCTTAATGGATGCCAGTTCCCCGGTTAATGTTGAATACCGTATGGACGTTGTTAAATCAGAATTACTCCTCTTCAGCAGTTGAAAGTTGTGTATTGTTCCCGGAAGAATTGAGATTGTATTTTACCTCGCATCAGAGTAGGATCAGGAGTATCCCCAGCCGATTAAGTTTGATATCTTTGACAAAAGGGGGCATTCTCTAGCAGTGAGCCGTTCACAATCAACCCATATGGGGTTAATCCCCACAGAATACAGTTTGACAGTGGTTAGAAAGAATATCGTCGAGGTGATTATGTGATAACCGATTACCTTCAGTGGAATTGACCTTGCCTCCGGCATTTATTTTGCCAAAGCGGTTTGTAGACCTGGTGTTCTCTGGCAGCTAGAGCTTACATTAGCCTTTGCATATATCGTCAGATTTGCATCTATCAAAACGCATAACATATTCACGCCGTACGGGGCATTGCATTTACAAATACATAGCATATTCATGCCGTATAGGGTATTGCAGTTACAAACGCATAACATTTACATGTCATATAGGGCATTGCATCATTTCAGACATCCGCATGTCGAAACATAGATCAGGGTGGTTACCTATTGGCCTTCGAATTTGTTCACCTGCAGAGTTGTTTGGTTAAGCTTCTCTACTCCCCCCAGCGGAGTGACTTCTTCACATCTGGTTGTTACGTCAGCATTGAAAAAAAGAAAGATTGACACATATCGAACTTCTGAAGCTGCCGCCTTCGTCGAAATAGGTGCCAGGCAGTTCAATTCAGAATTCCCTAGGAGAGTTTCCTCAGGTTCGCCAGGAACCATGAGTCGACAGAAAAGATCCCATAATAGATGGGAAGGTGTTTGCTTTTTTTGAAGCATTATTCCAAAGAATCAGTATCTGTGGCGTCACACAGGTGATTGATGTTGAAAAAAAACAGCAGAAAATTTATCAGATAATTGACCAGTTGTTGCCGTGACAATCAGACTTCAGTTTATTAGATGCTATTTCTCAAGCAGCTTTGAAGTTATTTTACGGTTGGAAAATTTCAGGATTCACTTGTATTCAACCATCTTCTACCTTTGAATAATTAAAGGCTGGGCGCTCTTCAACCATTCAGGTCCAAGCTGCTTGAATAGGGGCAGCTGTTGCACCCTAAAATTTGACCAACCGGGTCCCACATCTGATTTATGGTTCGACGCATTTTCACATTCGCATTCACATACTGCATATAGTGCATTTTCTCAATCAGGGTGATTTTATCGGGATTACAACCCTGCTGTCGCATTTCAGGTGTTTCAGACAGATTCAGATAATCAGAGGTTATTTGTGGGAAGTCGCACGCTTCCCGGGTGTTTTCAGCTCACACTGTGGTTTTTGAGGACATTCAGGTGTCCGGGTTTATCGCTGGTTCCGCTCCGGTCTCGATCTCCTTTTTAATTGAATAAATTGAATTTTGTAGTCTTATTAGGGTTTAATGGTCTTTTGCTATTTTGTAAATAGATTTTTAGAATATAATAGTTTTTCTTTTATAGAATTCCTTTTAATAAATAGTTTAGTTTTTAATATGGAAATAGAATAGATTTCTTTTAAATAGTTTTAATATAAATATATAGATTTTTCTTTTATAGAAATAATATAGATTTTTTTTATAGGATTTCAATAAGAAATGGTAGAAAATAGTTTTAATAGAAATATATAGATTTTTCTTTTATAGAAATAATATAGATTTTTTTATAGGGTTTTAATAGAATAAATAAATAGAATTTTAATAGAACTCTTTTTAATAGTTTAATAGATTCTCTTTTAATAGTTTTAATAGATATTAGTTTTAGTTTTAAATAGAATATTAGAAGGTTAAATAGATTTTAGAGTTAATTGTTTGTTAGTTTAATTAGAATACTAATTGTTTAGGGTTATTAGTTGTGTTTAATTAGAATTAATTGTATAGTTTTAATTAGAATTAATCATTGTTTTTTCGTTTTAGCATTTCATTATCATATTATTAATCCATTTGGCAAATAATCATGTTTAGTAGCATTAGTCCCATGTTCAATCCATTTTTATTTCCATTGACCATTTTTAATTTCCATTAATCAATGCTTAATCATCCATTAATCCATTTGTCCGTTATCTCATTAATTCGTTAACCAAGTCCATTCACTAGTCTTATTTGGGCTTATTATCCAAAATCTTCAGTCAAAGCCCATTCCACGAGAGTCCATTGCATGTCATATAAATAATTACACGTGTGTTCATTCAAGCGAGGCCAGATCACATTTTATCACTCTCAGAATCACACACGTAACCCTCTACTACCACCAGTAACCAACACGCGTCACCCATGCATCATTCTCTGCCACCCACCATGCCACTTGTTCTCACCCTGAGCCTCACTGGTTGCATGACCGCCGACCATGCAACCACCGCCGCTAACTTACTCCGGCAGCCGTAACCTCCTCCCTCCGCCGTAACCAACTTCGCCGGAGACCATTTTTTCCAGAAATTCATTTCTAACTCTTCATCTTTCTTCTCCGATCCACCTCCGATCTTCACCTTCATCACCAATAATCAATAAAATTTCCAGAATTTCATCTCCTTTCTCTAATCGTCATCAAGCGTCTCCGATCAACCTTCAACATCATCAACCTTCATCTATGATTTCATCAATTGTTCTTCAATACAATTTTCCAGATTGTTACATCTTCCACAAGAATATTCAACCGATTTCCATATTCTTCAGTTTCGCAATCATCTTCATCGCCTCATCAGAAAGTAACTCAGGATCCTCAGCCATCGCGTTCATCACCTGAGATTCGTGTTCATCCAATAGCACCATCACCGATCTTCATTGATTTCCGTCAAGATCCATGAAGAACAGCTTCATCCAGTTCATCCTCATTTCTTCTTCAGAGATCGCCGAAGATCTTCAGTTTCGTTTATCAATCTTCATCAACTTCTAAACAAACCTTCAAGAACTAATAACAATGTTCGCCATCATCATCTCCAGAAACATTCCTCAACTTCGTAATTCTTCAGCGAACCACATGCAAGCTCCGGATCAAACGTCTCCAGATTTGCAATAATCCTGTTGTCACAAGCATGTTCGTGTTTTGTAGGTAGTTGAGCGAACGAGAATTTATGAGAGGTGGATGATTTTTGGTTGAACGGAGGGAGAGAGATTTTGTGAGACTGACAAAGACGGTGGAGGTTGAACGAAAGATTGAGAGAGAACTCTGAGAACGAAAGGAGAGTAAGCGGCGCTTCTTTTTTGAGTGAACAGTGAATGGAAGTTCTGATAGTCTTAGGGGTTTTGTTTGTGAAACGTAGACAAGGGATTACGTAGTTTGGGCCTTCCTGAGCCCAGCAATGTTTTTTGGACACACGCACCCCTCCGTTTCATCACTACACCCCCTCCCCTCGTATGGACCTTACCTGAATGGGCTGGGCCTTTGGTTGTTGATCATTTACACTCCCTCTGTACTACACACACCCCCTCCTTCTTGTATTTTCCTTTTTTTTTTTATATATTTCTTAGTTCTTTTTGATATAAAAAAAGAAGAAGAGAATATTGAAAAAATATATGAAAAAGAATATTGAAAAATTATTTTGAAAAAGAAATATGAAAAGAAATAAGAAAAAGAAATATAGAAGAAAAAATAGTAAGAAAAATTGTAAAAAATATTACTTTGTAGATTCAATATTTTTTATAGATATTTTTCATAGGAGTTTGTTTCACATTTTTAGAGATAGTTTAGAAGTCCACTTGTTAGGGGACTATTTTCCATTTGACTTTTTCCAGGATAGTTGGATAGTTTTCTAGGAGTTTATTTCCCGTATTCAATCATTGTAACCCATTTTTCAGAATGTTAATAAAACGAGATTTGAGCTGTGGTCCCGAAAGTAGCCGAACTACAGCTGCTCTGATTCCTCGTACTGAGTGAGGATATGTAGGCATAGGATGCGATATCCTAGCGAGCACACTAACAACTAACCTTCTGTTCTCTCGCTGCTGTGCGATCGAGACTTTCCCGCTGACGACTGATGTTATCCTTTTCTCTTGCCCTTGCACATTTGAGACCAGACCGGAGTTTTAGTTCCCATAGGTTCCCGTGCCTGTAAAACCAGTTTAATTTCTCACTCCTGTGTGAGAACACCCAGTTTAGCCGTAGTTAGCCTGAACTACGAAAGCTCTAATCTTCCATGCTGTGTGGAAGTACGTAGGCACAAGACGCGAAGTCTTGGCGAGCCAATTTCCCCGTAGTCCCGAACTACGTTTACTCTGACTTTCTCTCTTGAGAATACGTAGGCATAGAGTGCGACGCTCTATCGAGTCCATTCCTTTCCGTTTAGATTTAGCAGCCGTAGATAGATTGTTTTGCCTCCTTTAGACAACCCAAGCAAGCGTGGATCCCGTCGAGTACGACGGACGTGAGGGGTGCTAATACCTTCCCCTTGCGTAACCGACTCCCGAATCCAGGTTTTGGTTGCGATGACCATACCTTTCCCGTCTTTGCGGTAGGTTTACCTCGAGCGTTTCCTTTCCCTCCGTTGGGATAAATAACGCATGGTGGCGACTCTTCTGTCAGCCGGCGCCGATTTTCGCAGTAGCACCACCACTAAGTGGGGTAGACGTAATTTTAGGCATGAACTGGTTGGTGTATAACTGTGTTCATATTAATTGCTTTGATAAGTCAGCGAGGTTTTCTACTCCTGAGGAGGAGGGAGCCCGTTCGGTAACTACGAAACATATGAAGCAAATATTGCTAGAAGGTGCTCAGGTGTTTGCGTAGGTGGCATCATTATCCGTGGAGAATCAAGCGATAATTGATGAGCTGGAAGTTGTTTGTCATTTTCCGGAAGTGTTTCCAGATGAAATTCATGAAGTCCCTCCGGAACGGGAAATTGAGTTTTCTATTGATCTTGTACCTGGCACCAGACCTGTGTCTATGGCGCCGTACAGGATGTCTGCATCTGAATTGGCAGAGTTGAAGAAACAGTTGGAAGACTTACTTGAGACGAAGTTTGTTAGACCAACTGTATCGTCGTGGGGAGCTCCGGTATTACTAGTAAAGAAGAAGGGTGGCAGTATGAGGTTGTGTATTGATTACCGACAACTGAATAAAGTAACAATTAAGAATAAATATCCACTTCCCAGAATCGATGACTTGATGGATCAGTTGGTTGGGGTGCGGGTGTTTAGTAAAATTGATTTGAGGTCAGGGTGCCACCAGATTAAGGTAAAAGATGATGATGTTCAGAAGACGGCGTTCAGAACTAGATATGGACACTATGAGTTTACGGTAATGCCTTTTGGTGTTACTAATGCACCAGGAGTTTTTATGCAGTACATGAACCATATCTTTCACGAGTATTTGGATCGGTTTGTAGTAGTATTCATTGATGATATCTTAATTTATTCTAAATCGAAGGAGGAGCATGTTGAGCACTTGAGGTTAGTACTGCAAGTGTTGAAAGAAAGGAAGTTGTTTGCGAAACTGTAGAAGTGCGACTTCTGGTTGGAAGAAGTTAGCTTTCTGGGTCACGTTATATCGGGTAGTGGAATTTCTGTAGATCCATCTAAGGTTGACGCTGTGTTGCAATGGGAAACTCCGAAATCGGCAACTGAAATTAGAAGCTTTTTGGGACTTGCTGGTTATTACAAAAGGTTTATTGAAGGCTTTTCTAAGTTGGCCCTTCCATTAACTAAGTTGACTTGTAAAGGGAAAACCTTTGTGTGGGATGCTCAATACGAAGCATGTTTTATAGAGTTAAAGAAGAGGTTGACATCTGATCCGGTGTTGACCTTGCCTAATGCAGAAGAACCGTTTGCGGTATACTGTGATGCTTCTAAGTTTGGTTTAGGAGGTGTGCTCATGCAGAATAATAAAGTAGTTGCTTATGCTTCAAGACAGTTGAGAATCCACGAGAAGAATTATCCTACGCACGACTTAGAACTTGCTGCTGTTGTGTTTGTGCTGAAGATTTGGAGGCATTATCTTTATGGTTCAAGATTCGAGGTGTTCAGTGACCATAAGAGTTTGAAGTACTTGTTTGATCAAAAGGAACTGAACATGAGACAACGAAGGTGGTTGGAACTATTAAAAGATTATGATTTTGGTTTACATTACCATCCGAGAAAAGCTAATGTTGTAGCTGATGCCTTAAGCCGCAAGACTTTGCATATGTCAGCAATGATGACTAAAGAGTTGGAATTGATTGAGCAATTCAGAGATCTTAGTTTAGTTTGCGAAGTAACACCGATGAGCGTAAAGTTGGGCATGTTAAAGATTAATAATGATTTTCTGGACAGCATCAGAGAGGCTCAGAAATTAGATGTGAAGTTAGTAGATTTAATGCATGGAGTAGACCATTTAGAAAATAATGATTATCAGTTGGATGCGCATGGCGTGTTGAGATTTCGTGGTCGTATTTGTATTCCTGATAGTACAGATATGAAGAAGGCGATTCTGGAAGAGAGTGACAGAAGTAAGTTGAGTATTCATCCAGGAGCGACGAAAATGTATAGTGATTTGAGGAATCTGTTTTGGTGGCCTGGTATGAAGCGTGATGTAGCGCGATTTGTGTATGCATGTTTGACTTGTCAGAAGTCGAAAGTCGAGCATCAGAAACCTGCTGGGTTGATGCAACCGTTAGAGATTCTAGAATGGAAATGGGACAATATTTCAATGGATTTTGTAACGGGTTTGCCGAATACCTTGAGAGGATGTGATTCTATTTGGGTGATTATTGATAGGCTTACAAAGTCAGATCACTTTATTCCAATTAACATCACTTTTCCGGTATCGAAGTTGGCAGAGATTTATGTCAGGGTGGTTGTTAAGTTACATGGTGTTCTGTTGTGTATTGTGTCGGATAGAGATCCGAGGTTTACTTCTGAGTTTTGGAAGAGTCTGCAAGAGGCATTGGGATCTAAGTTGAGGTTGAGTTCAGCATACCATCCTCAGACAGATGGTCAGACTAAACGGACTATTCAGTCTTTAGAAGATTTGTTGAGAGCCTGTGTTCTGGAGGAAGGTGATTCGTGGGATACTTACCTTCCGTTGATAGAGTTCACTTATAATAACAGTTATCACTCTAGTATCAGAATGGCACTGTTCGAAGCTTTGTATGGTCGGCGGTGTAGGACTCCGTTGTGTTGGTATGAATCGGGAGAGAGTGTAGTACTCGGACTGGAGATGGTTCGGGAGACTACTGAGAAGGTGAAGTTAATTTGAGAAAAGATGAAAGCTTCACAGAGTAGACAGAAAGGCTATCATGATAAGCGCAGGAAGGATTTAGAATTTGAAGTTGGAGATCATGTGTTTTTGAGAGTCACACCTGTGACTGGAGTTGACAGAGGTTTGAAATCTAAGAAGCTTACTCCTTGTTTCATTGGTCCGTACCAGATATCGGACAGGGTGGGGAAGGTCGCATATCGAGTGGCGTTGCCGCCTAATTTGTCGAATCTGCACGATGTATTTCACGTATCGCAGCTCCGCAAGTATATTTCAGATCCATCGCATGTCATTCATATGGACGATGTGCAAGTGCGTGATAACCTTACTGTAGAGACAAGGCCTGTGAGAATTGATGATCGTGAGGTGAAGACATTGAGAGGAAAAGAGATTCCCTTGGTGAAAGTGGTTTGGTTGGGAGCTGCTGGCGAAAGCTTGATGTGGGAATTGGAGAGCGGGAGTCCTATCCCGAGCTGTTCAATTGAGGTAATTTCAAGGACGAAATTTTTTTAGTAGGGGAGAGTTGTAACGCCCGTTTTATTTCGATTAAATTTAGTTATGAATTTACTGTGTTTTGTCGCGTTGCATTCGTATTTGAAAATGTGTTTGTTTCGAATAAAGGAATTGAATCGGTCAAATTTCGGGCAAAAGTGCAGAATCCCGTAGCAGTTTTTGGGAAAACTTCGAAAAATCATATCTCTCGATCCGTAAGTCGGTTTTAGTCCCTGTTCAAAGCGTTGGAAAGCTTAAGAAATGTTCTGTCTAAGAAAAATGAAATTTTGCTGATATGACGGTCGTCACAGGCATGTGACGGTCGTCACGGTCGTGACGCTCGTCAAGAACTTGTTACGATCGTCATAGTAATAAAATCCAGAGAATTGGAACGTGGGGAATTTTAGCACGGTTATTCCACATTTCACTTACTCTCATTTTGTCGGTTTTTGAAAAGAAAAACATAACTAAAAAGAAAGTATTGTAGTTGCGAGAAGGGGAGAACGGAAGAATTGTCGATCGGTGAAAATTGGATGAGAATTGCAGGAGAGTTACCATAAACCAGAACCGGAACCGGAAGCGTGGAATTGGCCTCTATTCTAAGGTAATGGTGGGGTTCAATTCTATAACCGTGGGTATGATGATTTCATGTAGGGAGTCGATTCATAGGTATAACTTCCGTTAATCGATAAATGTTAGGGACGAGGTTTTTCTATGTAAGAATGAATGTGTTATATCGTTAGTAGTACGATGCTCTAAGGTTTCCCTAATGGGGCAGATACATAGAAATGAATGCGTTATATCGTTATTAGTCCGATGCTCTAAGGTTTCCCTAATGGGGCAAAAGGGTAGTTGTCCTAATTGTTTCGTAATTAAACCTTGATAGAGATTTGTAATTAATTATGTGAGTAGCAGCAGATATGTTGTCATTACGATCGTATGTTGAATTCTTAATTGTTGATTTAAGGCTGTTATTGCTCTCATACGTGAACAGGTGGGAAATGATAGTGTCTTGAGTTGTATGAGAATGATGCTCTGTTATGGACAGTTTGGTTGTAAGCATAAAGCTTTATTGTATGGTCGTTATGGTTGTGTTGTAGTCCATAATAGGTGCATTTCATGGCATATCATCTTGGTTGGCCTGAATTGGCGTTATTTGGAGTGTTGGCTCCTATCCCGAGTTTTGGAGTGTTGGCTCCTAAATGGGTTTTGGGGTGTTGGCTCCTATCCCGAGTTTTGGGGTGTTGGCTCCTAAATGGCACCACATGCATATGCACAGTTGAGTTGCATTGCTGAGTCGCATAAAGCTGCATAGTTGTGTTGGTTGTCGGTTGTTGTGGCATACGTGAGATATGAAATTGGCTTGCAAACGATTGTCGTTGATGTTTATAAGTTTGCGAAGGTTATATTGCTGTGATATGATTTCTAACATGACTTTTATCATGCCTTATGTTATGTTGTTGATATCTCACCCCTTTACGTTGTATGTTACCGCCATTGGTGGTAACTTGCAGGTAGCCCGAAATGAAGTTTCGTTTTTTTGTGTAAGGTGTCGTTGGTCGCTCTGATACGTAGCACTCTTGGGGGGATGAACGTTTGCCGTTATTATTTTAGTTGATGTTTTGCTGCTGCACTTGTTATGGCATTTTCATTAAATTGTTTTAATTAAACATGTTGTAAGCTTTACTATAATTTCGTCAAAATAAGAATTGGTTGCATTATGAGTTAAATGTTAAGCAATGTTGTTGTCTGTTCATCCAATTTTGTGCTACGTATGTTATTTGAAATGTGGCTGCATAAATGCACGTGTCTGTTCAGTTGAATGTAACATCTCTGATATGAAGAATTTTGGGCGTGTGACGACCGTCACACCTTCATTACGATCGTCATGCGTGCAATTTTTACGCTGTTGCACTCTGTTTGTTATATGAGTTGTTGTTTTTCCTGTTATCCGCAGGTGTTAGAGTTGGGGTGTTACAGGTCACATAAGAAAGGTGTGCCCTGAACGCCTGAAAGATCATGGAGGTAATGGCAATGCAGCCATTGTTCAAGATGACTTCGACTAATCTGATGTTCTTGTGGTTTTAAGTGGCGACTCGAGAAAAGAGTGGATTATGGATTCAAGTTGCACTTAGCACATGACTCCAAACAAAGAATTGTTCGAGGAGCTATGTGATCAAGATGGTGGATCTGTGCTGTTGGGAAACAACAAATCTTGCAGAATTGCAAGTATTGGATCTATGAGATTCAAGCTCCATGATGAGTCAATAAGGTTATCGACTGAAGTCAGGTACATACCTGACTTGAAGAGAAATTTGATTCATCTTGGTGAATTCGACAAAAAAGGATACATTTTTCAAGGAGAGATAAGTATCCTAAGAGTCATGAAGGGGTCGAAGGAAGTCTTGAGAGGCGTGAAGAAACAAGGCTTGTATACCCTTGAGGCTGAGGTTGTAACTGGTTTGACAAATGTTGCATCCACGAAACCTATGTCGAAGACAAAATTATGGCACATGTGATTGGGCCATGTCAGCGAAAGAGGCCTGGTCGAATTGGGGAAGCAGAACCTGCTAGGAGATGACAAAGTCAAAAAGATGGAATTCTGTGAATCTTGTGTATTTGGAAAATCCTGTAGGGAGAAGTTTAACAAAGGCAAGCAAAGAACACATGGATCCCTGGATTACATTCATGCTGACCTTTGGGGGCCTGCAAGGAATCCTTCACACTCAGGTGCAAGGTATTTTCTATCCATCGTTGATGACTATTCCAAAAAGCATTGGGTATTCATTCAGAAGACGAAGGATGAAACTTTTGAGAATTTCAAAAGTTGGAAGATTTTGGTTGAAACATAAACTGGTAAAAAGGTTAAGAGGTTGAGAACTAACAATGGCCTTGAATTCTGCAACAAAGCGTTCAACAGTTATTGCGCTGAGTCTGAGATTGCAAGGCATAAGACTGTAGCAGGTACTCAACAAAATGGCTTAGCTGAGAGATTCAATCGAACAATCCTTGAAAGGGTTAGATGCATGTTGGTTAGTGTTGGATTGGAGAAGGTGTTTTGGGCGGAAGCTATTTCGACAGCAGCTTACCTGATAAATAGATGTCCCTTGACTGCCTTGGGAATCAAGACACCTGAAAAAGTTTGGTCGGGACATCCATCTAGTCTCGACAGACTGAGAGTATTTGGCTGTGTGGCCTATGCTCATATTAGGGAAGACAAGGTCGAACCTAGAGCTCTAAAATGCATGTTCATGGGATACCCTGAAGGAGTTAAAGCATATAGGCTATGGTGCCTAGAGCCAGGTCACAAGAGGTGTGTCACCAGTCGAGATGTAGTTTTCAATGAAGCAGAGATGGTTTTTAAGAAAACTGATGATGTTGATGAAGAACTGGAACAAAGAGAGATTCCTGTTGAGGTGAAGCATGTTGATGCTGAATTGCATACCCCAAATGAAATCAAAGAAGACGCAAAAAATGTTGTCAAAGATGAGGAGACTGATAATGACTACCTTCTAGCAAGAGACAGGTCAAGGAGAGTCATCAAGCCACCTCAGAGACTTGGGTATGCAAATCTTATAGCTTATTCCTTAATCTCTGCGAGTGAGGTTTTAGACGAAGAACCTAGAGATTATAAGGAAGTTATGAGGAGTCGAAAAAAGACTGAATGGCTGAAGGCCATGGATGATGAGATTAAGTCTGTTCATGATAACAACACCTGGGAACTGATCAAGAAACCTACTGGAGCCAGGTTAGTCAGCTGTAAATGGATTTTCAGAGTTAAGGAAGGAATCGAAGGAGTGGCGTCGAAGAGATACATGGCAAACTTGGTTACTAGGGGGTTCACTCAAAAAGAAGGTATCGTCTTTAATGATGTGTTGTCTCCTGTTGTGAGGCACAGATCCATTCGAATGTTGCTTTGATGGTGGCCCAGTTCGACCTTGAACTGGAACAGATGGATGTGAAGACTGCATTGTTGTATGGTGATCTAGATGAAACAATCCTGATGAGGTAACCTGAAGGGTATGTCGAAAGGGGGAAGGAAAATTATGTGAGTAAACTGAATACATCTTTATATGGACTGAAACAATCTCCTCGACAGTGGAATATGAGATTCGACAAGTTCATGGAACACATAAGTTTCATCAGAAGTCAGTTCGACCACTGTGTTTACTTCAGATTTCGACCGGGTAATTCATTTTTTATTTTGTTGCTCTATGTGGATGATATTCTAATAGCAAGCAACAATGTCGAAGAGGTAATGAGGGTGAAGGCTGAACTCAATAAAGAGTTCGACATGAAGGATTTGGGAGCTGCGTCCAGGATTCTTGTGATTGACATCCGAAGAGATAGAAAGTGGTCGAAATTATGCTTATCTCAAGAGGCATAACTACACAAGGTTCTCGAAAAGTTTGGTATGTCGAATTCAAAGCTTGTTGTGAATCCGACAAACCCTCAATTCAAGCTAAGTATAAATCAGTGTCCCAACACTGATGTTGAAAGAACTTATATGAATAGAATTCCATATGCTAACATAGTAGGTTCTTTGATGTATGTTATGGTATGTACTAGACCCGACATAGCATATGCAGTAAGTCTTGTAAACAGGTACATGGCGAATCCTGGAAAGGCTCACTGGCAAGCATTGAAGTGGATTTTAAGGTACATAAATGGGTCTCTAAATAGAGTCCTAATTTATGGTGGAGCCTTGGGTGAAGATAGTAAAGCAACAAACGAAGGATATGTCGACTTTGATTATGCAGGTTGTATAGATTCCAGAAAATCTATCTCTGGATATGTGTTCACTATGTTTGGAACAACAATCAGATAGAAAGTAACACTTCAAAAGGTCGTTGCCTTATCAACCACTAAAGCGAAGTATATTGCCCTAACTGAAGCTGTGAAGGAAGCATTGTGGCTTGAAGGCTTTGTAAAGGAGCTAAAAATTCAAGGTCGAGTTATCACTATTAAATGTGATAGTCAAAGTGCAATACACCTGTCGAAGAATTCAACCTATCATGAGCAAACCAAGCACATTGATGTGAGGCTGCATTTCATCAGAGGGGTAATCGAGCGTGGAGAAGT
The DNA here is from genome assembly GCA_963859935.3 of Lathyrus sativus. Taxonomy (NCBI): domain Eukaryota; kingdom Viridiplantae; phylum Streptophyta; class Magnoliopsida; order Fabales; family Fabaceae; genus Lathyrus; species Lathyrus sativus. The sequence goes on from OZ012739.1 coordinate 325,835,259, forward strand.
CAATGTGCTGAAGGTTTGGACAGATCATAATGTTGTTGATATGATCACCAAGATGTTGCCCAGTTGCAAGTTTTTCCATTGTATGCAGTTAATAAAGCTGCATGAAGAAAGCTAGTTTGTTGATGTCATAGAGTTAGACCCAAGGTGGAGATTTGTGAGATGTTGGATCAAACTCTAGTATGGTCGAAGGGCAGCTTCTAGTTCGACATAAATAAAGCATGAGGTCGAAGTCTGTTTGCATGCTACCGTCGAAGAGTAATGCGTGTTGTAGTCGAAGTTTGTTCTAACATGCATTAGTAAATATTGCTAGGGTTGTTAGCATGTTGAATTGGGCCTTGCTTGTAAGCCCAATTGTTTAAGTTAGCTTGTACCCTAAGTTAGCTTGTAATGGGTAATTGTTAAAAAGCCCATTAGGTTAGTGTGCTATTTTTCTTATAAATAGGATACTAGTTTCTCAATCTTAAAACATAAGGAAAAATAGGAAGATAAAATCCTAATTTCAAGAGAGAGAGGTTATTTTTTTATTCTTGTATACTTGTAATCTTGTTCTAAGAGAAAGGAAAGAATAGCATTTTAATAACCAATCCTTGTTGTTTTCTTCTTTATTAACCCTAACCCTTATGTGTTTCTTGATCATTAAGAAATCGCTTTATACTTAGTTTTAAGGTATCCAATTCACAATAGTAACAGACAAAGATGTAGAATCATCATGATAGTACATCTCGTCTAACATCGTGATCTTCAATTAAATTTTCATATTAGGACATCTTGTCCAAATCTAGCTCTCAAGTTAGCTTTACCAAAATTGATATCAACTGTCATACCCTAATTTTTGACCTGAAGATCCCACATCATTTGTATTTCATTAGCACCATACATGTGTATACATTTATGCATCACTAGCCCATTTGAAAATACAAAGATTGTTGTTTGTTTTATTTGATAACCAATTAGGGTTTCAAGCCGCAAAAGAAGCTCAGGCAAAAGATCAATCAAGAATGAGCATGAACTTCAAATTACCAAGTCCTTTATTCATCCAATTAAGATCAAGAGATCTCATCCATCAAGAATCAAGTACAAGCCTACATCATTTCAAGTCAATCAAGCCCCAAGTTCATCTGGTGTACCAATTAGGGTTTTGGTTGATCTGGGCCTCTAAATTGAAAATTTTCATCTGGGCATAATCCAATACCTCAAGATGTGTTTCAAAGACCTCAAATGCCTTAGATTCATCCATTCATATGATTGGATTGATCCAAATAAATTGATTCATGAGCAAGGCAAGGATTCAAATTCATCTGGGCCACAAACTAGGGTTTTGATGAAAAGTCAAATGTATCTTTGACTTTTGACCAAGACATGATCTCAAACCTTGGAACATGATTCAAAACATTCAAAAACACCATTTAAGGCCATCCATGATTTCCGAATAGGACAAGGGTTTGATTTCATAAGAGATCACATTCAAGTTTGACTTTTGAAGTTTTTGATCAAACATGGTTTCTTCAAATCAAGAACAATTTTAATATGTGATTTGAATCATGGTTGGTCAAGAAAATCAAGAAAAGTGAGGTTACATGTAAAAAGGGCAACCATGAAGAAATAAAAATTTTCTAAGTTATGGAGAAAAACCCTAATTTGGTGCAAACTTTGCAAAGGAATAACTTCCAAACCAAGAAACAATTTTCTTTGATCAAAATACCAAATTGAAGAGCTTGTTACATACTACAACTCTATCACTTAGGGTGGATTCCCAAAAAATGCATAAATTTTGAGATACGAAGCCATGAAGTTAGGGTTTCAAGACTTTTTGAACCTTGACACTTAGAAAATTTTTGGACAGAATCTGTTTTGTGTTTTAACCAACTTTGAGGTCATTTTTCATCATAATCCACAATGATTCAAGACAAACCTCAAACATCAAAATTGAAGTACAACATCTCAGCTTTCCAAAATATCCAAGGACACATTCTAATTCCGTTTGAGCAAGGAGATATGAATTGCAAAATATGCCTTGATGCAACTGTTTTTGCAAGGCATATTTGGCATTTTCTTGTACCACAATATTTTGAGTCCAACTTAGAATGATTACACAAGACTAATGTGTACTTAATTCAACATAAATCTTTGTTAGTCATGCTGAACCTGCAAGATAGAGCCATTTGATCATGAAGATTCCCTTTGAAAGTTGAAGAAAGCCTTGAATTTAAGGTGCATTTATGTGGAATAGTGCATTGTCAAAGAAATCACTCTCACCAGTAAAGATGCACTCTTAAAAAACAATAAACACCTCTGCAGAATGTGGAATTGGTCAAAAGAAGAGCTAGGCCAGTGGAAGAGATAAGGTACCTTGAATGAGAAGTAATGATGCATTTCCAAAACCATTGAACATTGAGCTTACCCTTCACCATCACTATTCCTCCAAAAAAACTTACTCCCCTATAAATAGAGACCACACATGATGTTTCAAAACACACCAAAACAATCACAACATTTATTTTCTCATTCTTCCTATTTCACTTCAAAGTTTCAAATTTCCAAAGAGTGAGATTCAAATTTTCAAAACCAGAGCTTAAACCACTCAAATAACCATCCAAACACAACACAAATCATCCCTTGTAGGTGTTCAAACCTTCATCTTTCTCTTCAAACACCAGAATCCAAAAGTCAACTATCAAAACCTCAAATCTTTGACTTTCAGCATTTTCTAAGCCATGTCTTGATTCTTGTTACTTCAAAACCATCCAACACTTCAAACACACTCAAAATAACATCCTTAAGATGTTCCAACAATAGTTTTCTAACTGTAACATCATTTGGTGGAGTTTCCATTTTGGTCACTTTTGCCAATTTTGCAAGAAGGAGCTACTTTCTGTCCTAGAACTTTTCCTCTTATTCCAAGGCTCTAAGAAGTTTCTCTAAGGTACATTTAAGGTGTCAAAGACATTGTTTTACTTGTGTTACAAGTATCTTGAAGGTTGGCAAGTTGAGCTCCAAGAGGTAAGTGCATAAGAACTTGAACTTTGCAAAATATGTATTGCTTTGATGTTCCTTGATCATGAACATGTTTTATATGTCTCACTTGTTATGTTTGAACCATATTTTAGTGCTATATTTGACTGTGTAAGAACTTGGGATAAAACTTGTAGAAAACATGTCATTTTAAGAACCACCATCGGGTTTTAAAATGTAGGCATTTTAAGAAAAAATCTAACACCACCATTGGATTCCTCATAAAATTCTAGGCATGTTTCATTTTTATTTCACCTAATTTCATTAAGAAATGAATGAGTTAGGGTAGGTTTTGCAAGAGGTCACAAACCTGAAAAACTTGGGTAGGCTAGCCATGGGCGCCCTCTTGGTTCAGACATTTAGGACATTTTTAAGTATTTTAATTAATAAGTGTGGTTTGATACACAGATGTATCACCACCCTAGTGGTTAAACCTGCGTGCCCTTGAGTATTAATGCCTACCAGAACTGGGGTTCGAATCCCCCTCGCCCTATTTCTTTTTAATTTTTCTGAATTTCAAGTAAATAACACATATAATACCTTACTTTTCCCATATTTTCACAATGTGGCAATGCAGGATTGGTCTTGGTTTTATGCTGCAAGCAAAGTGAACTGAGTTTAAGTATCATGGGGACCTTTCCCCGTCTTTTAAATCACTTGCTTTTTTATTTTTCTTCACAAATTCAAACTATCATAACTTTCTCATATTTATCATTTTGAACCCATTCTTTTTGAAATTTTTTCATGGTAATGTCTATTTTCTATTTGTGAAAAGAAATTGCCAAAAATAATTATTTTTTATGCATTTATGGATGTTCAAAGTTTGTGGTTATTTTAGGGTTTCCTTGATTTCATCTTGATTCTATTGAATGATTTCTTAATTTCCCTTGTACATGCTAACTTATGTGAACCCTACACACCTTGTAGAAACCTTGCGTGACTTCACGAACTTATACATTGCGTTTTTGCTTAAGTTGTATGCCTTGTTGATACATGTTCACATGTTTAAAGTGTATGTTAAGCCTTGTTCATACCATGAATCTTTGCACAATTATTTTGCTTGAACGTATGATGTTCTTTCCATGATTACATGAACATGATATGCATGTTTTCCTTTGTGATTGATTTCACCATGCTTGTGTGTTCTTAAACACTTGTTTTTTCATATACATACTTTTGTACACATGTTTGCATGCTTAAACCTCTGTGATATTCTTGCTTACTTATGACCATGTTTGAACCCTAAATATCCATGTTTAGTTATTACCAACTTGTCTTAACATGTTCAACTTACATCCATGCTTAAATGTTCAAATATTGCCTTAATTTATTCACATATTGTTTAAACTTTAAACTTGTCATCTTTAAATATTCTCACATGACATCTCTTGTATGTCTACACCTTCATCTACATGTTGTTGTCATGAACATGTCCTTTTTGTTCAAGTATGCTTTGTTGTTACTCTTACTATGTTCATTGGATCCTCGAGTCATCTTGAATGCATATACTTGCTTGAACTTCTCTATAATTGCTCCCATGGATTAAATATTTGCTCACAAATGTTCAAGTATTTCCTTCATAAACTCTTAACATGATGAATATATCTCTTTGTTTGATGCATATTTCATTACCTTTTCAAAATCTTTTGGGCTTCTGCTAGAGTGTAAGACCCATTACATTTTCAAAAATCTCTCGGGCCTCTGTTAGAGTGTAAGACCCATCACATTTTCAAAAACCTTTTGGCCCTCTGTTAGAGTCTAAAACCCATTACACATTCAAACTTTTTGGGCCTCTGTTAGAGTTTAATCCCCATTACATTTTTAAAAACTTGTTGGGCCTCTATTAGAATGTAAGACCCTACCCTTCCCCTCAAAACTTTCTTTAATTTCTCAAAACATTCAATCTTTCAAAACTCAATCTTCATCTTATATCAAACAAAACCTTAATGGGATTCAAAATTCAAACCTTTTGGGACTCTATAAGAGTGTAAGGCCCTCCACTTTCAATTCTTGTCATATACTTGTTCATATTAAGTTTCTCTTGACATTTATAGCATCTCATACCTAGTTTAAACTTGGTTCAACATTAGGGTTCCCTCAACTACAACTTAGTCCAAACCCTAGTTCCCCTTGGATGAAGTCAACTTCATCAGCAGCCTCCTCTCGAGCTTTATATGAGGACCCTCAGGCTTCTTAAAAGCATCATAGCCTCTATATTGGGCTTTATACAAAGACCATCAAGACACTCTTATACTCTTATAGACAAGAATATTGAGCTTACACTCTTTAGAAGACCATCCATCAAGATACTCTATAAGAGTCTATCTCAGGCTATAAGAAACCTTTAGCTTCACATCTTAGGATTTGAACAAGATACTCAAATAAATCAACTTCTCCCCAGAGATGAGTCATTGAGTCATCCCTGTAGGAATATATCTCTTCTATACACCACAATTCAAAATCAAATATTAAAAACTTTTTTCCATATAAGTGATGTAAGTGGCACACTTGTTGATTCAAAATTTAAGCTGGAGTCCTTCTCTTATCATGGTCCAATATGTTTCTTTCATCTAAGTAATGCAAGTGGCACATTTGTTAATACTATATCCAAGTTAAGGTCCTTCTCTTATCCTGCAAAGACTCATAATGGAAGATGTGGCATTGCTTAGTATTATGGATGGCCATATTTTGAGTTTAATATTTGCTGGAGATAAAGGAAAAAGCAAGGAGCAAAACATCCTCAGTTTTCTGAATGAGGTGAAAGATAGACTTGGTTGTCCTATAATCTACCAGCAGGATATCCGGGTTGTAAAAACAGAGAGCCAATCCAGAAGAGAGACACATTACTCTCAGGACTTTCATCCAGACTGCCTTAAGGAACCTCTGTGTTTAACTATTGAAGATGTCTTAAAGTGTGAGCAAGCTTATAAAGAGGGTTATACTGTTGCTCTGTGTGGTCTGGAGTTTCGGTATCAGAGTATTGCTGCTATTGCCGATGCATTAGCTCTTATGTTTGGCCAACCTTCAGTAGGTGCCAATTTGTACTTAACACCACCTAATTCTCAGGGTTTGGCCCGTCACTTTGATGATCACTGTGTATTTGTCTGCCAAATTTTTGGCTCGAAGAAGTGGAGAGTGTATTCTCGACTCGGTCAGCTGTTACCCCGCTTATATGATAATCTCTGTGGTTCTGATATTGAATGTACAGAAGTTGGTAAAACTGAGTTCTTTCTTAGGGAGGTTGATGTATTGTATATTCCCAGAGGTTTTCCACATGAGGCATGTACAAGTTATGGTGTTAATGATGGTTCTACTGGATTTTCCTTGCACCTTACACTCAGTTTTGAGGTTGAACCTCCTTTTGAGTGGGAAGGAGTATTTCATTTTGCTCTTCATTGCTGGAGTGAAAACTGGAAAAGCCGATGTTGTGATGCCATTAACTCTCTATCTCAAAAAAAAAACTTGTTCTCGTCTCTGTGAATCTTTTACATGTTGCCATTGGAAATATTGTTCCAGAAGCAGAGCGAAAGTGGCTTGAAATTGAGGTTGAGCCATGAAAGCCAAAGCCAAATCCCAGCCGTGTTATAAAGTCAAGTGAGCCAGCTGCAACAAAAAAAAATAGTCCACGTCACGTACTTGAAAAAGAGCTGAAAATAGCAATAAGCAAAACGACATGAAAAAAATATTAGCAAAAAAGTCACGCACAACATGCATCACAAAACGCAGTGAAAATTTCACAAACGGCAACCATTTTTCACTCACTCTCAATCTATAAATAGGGTGCATACCTCTTCATTTTTCTCAAGCTTGAAAAGCCAGAAAACCTCTGCTGAAAACTCACCAACACTCATCTTCAAGCTTGAACATCCCCTCATCACTCTGCAAAAATCAAACCGACATTCAATTTCACATCTCTCAATGTAAATCGTGGCAACTCTTCATCAACATCAACAAACAACAACTCGAGCATAATTTGCAAAGAAGAAGAAACAGAGAGTGTAAGAATTGATTATTCGAACCTGATTTCTTGTTCATCATCAACTTCGATCCAATTTCGTAATTGAGTTATTTTACTGGAAACGTTGTTTACAAAAATGAGAGTGAGAGAGGGAGTATTTGTAAACGGTGAAAGATTGATAGAAGAAGATGGAAACGGCAGTGAAATTGGTTTTTCTTGCGAGATCTACCGAGAGATGATGCACAGTGCCGCGAGAAGATATTGTTTTCTGAATTTCTATTTCTCTTTTGTCCTTTTCACTTATTTTTTTCAATTATATTTTTCTTCTTTTTTAATTTTTGATTTTTTCTTAAAATCTTGGGCCGTGTGGCTTTTTACCATAATCATCACCATGTTTTGTTTAATAAACCTCTTTTTTTTTTCCTTTAATTTTTCATTCAAATTTTCTTTTTCTCTAATATTTTTTTTATATAAATAATTTCTTAAAATAGATTTGGATCTTTAATTTTGATAAGATCTCATCAATATAAATGGACTTTGGGTGTCGATTTTATCCACCAAGAGAGGTGATTGATATTGATGATGATTTAATCAATTTAAAGATTCAAATTATGGTTTCTTTTCATTTTAGTTCTCTTTCTTCTTCTTTTTATTTTTGATCGATGAAATATATGGATCATAGATTGTTGATTATCAAGGTTGTTTAATCTTCATTATTTCAAATCTATGGATGAATAATCATTGAGATAATTCTCCGTACTTTGGAATAGTGATAGATTACCTTTGATTAATTGATGAAAAAATCTTGATTATGATGAGATCACTACTTCTTTTCTTTTTGTGTGGCATGTTTTAGGAGAATGATTTACATATCACTTCTCTAACATGTGTTAACACTAACATTATTATTGACCGACCTCAGATAGTCGTGGTTTCTACATAAACCCGATTACGATTGCTTAACATAGCGCTAAAGTGTCCCTTAATCGGAAAATGATCATTCGTGGCTCAAACTGATGTTTAAAAGTCCAAGTATGATTAGTTGTTTGTCTTAAGTCCAATACCTATGAAAATCATTGTTAGGAGGCTTTGATTCTATCAATCCTCTAATGAGCTTTCATTAACCTTGGTCTAAGTGCAAGAATTAATCATCATTGATCATATGTTCTAACCACTAATTACTAATTCACTAACATTATCCTTGTTTAATTTTGTTTATATTCTCTTCTTACTCCTTATTTCTTACTTTTATGTTTCCATATTATCATTTCATATCATATCTTTGTTTATGTTTATGTCATTTCTCTTTTGTCCACTTGAACCATATCTTGTTCAAAACACTAATAAAGGATAAAAAATCTCTAAAAAAAACTTGGTGCTATTAACTTTGTGGTTATGCTCTTGGACTATTCTTAGACCTTGGACTTCTTGGACCTTTGGACTTAGAATTAGGGCTTGCATTCCTATGCTTGGAGTATTGTGGATCTTAGCCTTTATTTGGCTCGCTCATTAGCTTATGCTTTAATTCGGATGGAATTCTTTTTGCTTGCTATGGAGTGTGCTACAAGTTGGTTAGATCTTTCTTACCTCTAGCTTTTATTTTGGTTTCTAGGATAGTCACTTCATCTCCTCCCCTTCTTAAATTTTCAAAACTTTCTCTCTCTTTCAAAACCTTCTTGGTTTCAAACTTCAAAACCGCTTTCGCAATAAAACCTTGACTTTCGTCAAGTGATTTTCAAACTTTGTTCTTCTTAATAAAAGTCAATCAATGTTAATCATGCTTTGACCAATTTCAAAAGACATAAAAAATACAAAAACTCATCAACTCTTTTTGTGCCTTTATGCACTTTTTCACTTTAAAACTTTTCATAAAGTTTAGACATGATTCATTTCTATAGTTGAGATGTAATTCTCCTATTCCCCATATTATTAAGACTTTGACATTTTCCACGTTGATGCTGAGTGATAGTCTTGTTGATAATCCAAGCAAATCCTCCATCTTTATGTGACGCAGATGTTGTCTTAATACTCGTGGGTGAATAGTCGCAGTTTTCTCCTTAAAATGACGACTTGTCTTTACATCTAAAATCAATCAAAACCAACAAATTTTTGTCATTTGTACCACGAACTACGGGATTTTGATCCCATATTGCACTTTGTGGGTACGTAGGCATGAGGCGATAAGTCTCTCCAAACACAAAAATCTAAAAAAATAATTCTCTTCTCATCTCCCCAATCTCTTTTCAAACAAACCATTTTCAAACCAAAAAACATAAATATTTCAAAGGGCTCCTATAGAGTACTATAGACGTTTTGGGTGCTAACACCTTCCCATTGCGTAACCAACCCCCTTACCCCGATCTCTGTCTCGTGTTCTTATTTTAGAACTATTTGGTTTTGTTCGCTCTTTTTCCTTTCCTTTTTTGGATAAAATAAAAGTGCGGTGGCGACTCTTGTTTTTTTTTAGTTAAGTTAATTAATAACTTACGCTCACGATTTTTACCGCTACAGAAAAGTGGCGACTTCACTGGGGACATTTAGGTTCCTAGTGGGTTTCGCCTACTTTGATTTATTTATTGTTTTTTGTTTGACTTGTTTGTTATTGATTATTCTGTTTTGGTGCCTGGTAATCTGTGTGGTGAGATAAGTCCTATACCCGGACTTGAGTGCACTTATGATAGGAGGGTGGTATAGTCTTGTTGGCTTACGTGGAGTAGTCCTTACTAAGCTGACTTGAGATCCCCCGCTCGGTGGAGTCCCCTTTGGAATTACTGATGTCTTACGAGTAGTCGTAATTGATATTACTTTTTCCGACTGGGAGCCTGAGAAGCTGAGGACCTTAGAACCCTTTAACCCATCTTGGCCTTATTAGGACGTGGTGCGGTGGCTGTTCAGGTGTAGACTTGAATTAGTCGTTACGCGATACCATACTCAGATGAGTTTCTCTTGAGAATATTGTTGGCCGACGAGTAGTCGTTTAAGCCGATAATATCCAAAAGATGGAATTATGATTCTGGGAACTTTTTAGAACCTTGTTCTACATGTGATGATATAACCATAGTACATACCATTGTGGGATGGTTGGTTCTTACCTTTGGCTCCATGCTCGTGCCGAACCTTTGAACATGTGTGCTTTGTATGTCTTGTTTGTGGGTGTTGCATCTTGCACTCATGCATTCATGAGCATTGGGTTTCAGTTGGTTTTTAAGGAACTCAGAGATTTCTTTTGGCAAATATCACAATTTTTTTTTAGAATCATGGATATTGAAAGAAGTAACACTAAGAAGTACACTTTCACGAGTTTTGACTTACAAGAGTTGAGAAATGTTGTTTAGGAAACTGTTGATTACTCTGAGGACTGATGTTGAAAAAGGGATTCTTAATACCTTGGTCCAGTTCTATGATTTGTTGCATCGTTGATTTACTTTCCCAGATTATCATCTATTTCCAACCTTAGAGGAGTATGCCTATCTTATGGGTGTACAAGTCTTCATTGAGTTTCTTGAGCGACGTGTCATGAAGAGATCCAGGGATTCAGAGGATTTATTTTCCTCTAGCATATCATCATCTGTTCATCTTCTTACCTCCGGTTCTTGGAAGGGTATGGTGGATTGACTCGTGAAAGAGAAAGACACCATGAAGATCAGCTATATAAGATAAATCAAGAGGCTTTGCAAGAAGTATCAGCTCAGAGTTGGGTCGTTTTCAGACACGATTCCTTAGAACTAGATTTCATTCTCTCTTGTGTTGTAAGATTGATGAAACTGTACTTCAAAGCTGTAATTCTTTCAATATTAATGAAATGAGATTTTTGGTATATCCAGTGTGTTATCTTAATGTAATGTTTGCAAACTGCTTTATAGTTCCTTGAAAACTTGCATTTGCATTTGCACATCAAGCATCATTCTGCATTGTATCTTGCCTTTCCCGGGTGTCTTATTTACTTCCCGTTCTTGGTCTTTGTTCAGACAAGTTGTCGCATCACTACAATACTCGAGCTAAAGATGGATCAGTTTCAACGAGAGAACCGCGAGCTTCGCGAGGAATTGGCTACTTTGAGGGATGGTATGGAAAGGATCTCTACTTTGGTTGAAACTCTAGTTGTTGCTCAGAATCAACATTCTCCTCATATTTCTCAGACTCCACTACAAAAGACTGTGATTTCTGAAATCATTTCAACACTCATTTCTGTGGCTCCCATTAGCGCTTCCAGTCATGTTACCGAGATGTGTCTCGAAGAAGGTGTCCAGAAAGGATGGTTGACCAAAGAAAATGGTTCTTCTAACAGTTCTAAGAAGTTCGGAAATGGTTTTACCGAGAAGAAAGAACATGTTGTTAATGCTATTTCGCAAGGAAATTGTAGGAGATCTCGTAACAAAAGTAAGCAACAACATACACAACAAAAGATTGATCAGCAAAGTTGTGTTCAAAAGCAAATGCAGTATGATCCGATTCCGATGTCGTATGCAGAATTATTTCCTGTCTTAATACAGAAGAATCTTGTGAAGACCAGGTCTCCTCCTGCTGTTCCAAAAGATATTCCATGGTGGTATAAACCAGAGACTCGTTGTGCTTTCCATCAGGGTGCACCAGGGCATGGTCTTGAAGATTGTTTTCCTTTGAAACATGAAGTTCAAAGACTAGTGCGAAAAGGAATTTTGTTTCTCAAAGGCACAAATGTCCAAGTTAATCTATTACCTGAACATGGTAATGTCGTTATAGTTGAGATGCATGCTGCAACTCCGAATCATTTCAAAGAAGCTCAAGTTCATCTGCCACTCTTTGAGAAAGAACTTTCCAAAATCCAAGATGGTTCGAGTGGCCAAAATAGTGGAGAAAATTTTGTTAGTGATTTCCAAGTAGGAGAAAATGTTGAGGTTGATGCAATTCAGAATTCTTCTCAGACTCTGCAAAATCCAGTCTTGAATGAACCAAAAGGAGAGACTCGCCAATTTGATTCAATCCCAATGACTTACAGTCAATTATGGTCTTATTTTTCCCGAAACTCGGTAGTGACACCCAGAAAAACCAGAGTCATGGAATCTCGTCCTCGTTGGTACAATCCAAATATCAGTTGTGTGTTTCATGATGGGGTAATGTGGCATCCAATTGAGGAGTGCAAGGTTTTCCAAGAAATGGTTCAAGAGATGATTGACGATGGGGTGTTGACTTTCGAAGGAGGAAGCCCATTCTTGAATGGAGCGCCTTTATGTTGATAAATCTAAAACTCGAGGAAATTCGTATTGCTGGTGTTAGTGGAGTGACATGTAGCGGTCATGCATTTGCTTATGTTTCTCCAAAGAAAGTTGAGGGTGTTCTTTCAAGCTCAGATTGAGATAGTCTCCTCAGATCATTAGTTCATTTACTACAATTTTTATTTGTAATCTCTCATGTTTGTTAATGCTTTGTTTGCTTGTAGAAACTTGTTTGATTTTGAATATTAATCATGATACAATGAGTATATTTGTCTTGAAGAAATCCATTCGCATTCGCTCATAAATTGTTTTTCTGCATTTGCAATACCAACTTCTTGTTTGAACTCTTGGAGGGAGGATGATGAGGTGAAAACGCAAAATTTCTGGTTATATGCTTTTGAATAAGACCCTGCTGATGATGTAAGGCATTGTTTCAAATTCCCAAACACCGGAGATATAAGGAAGATAATCCCTTGTTAACCCTTTTGAGCCTCGAGGTAGGAGTTTCCTTTCTAAATGGAAAAAACCTCACATTTTAACCTGGGGCAGGGTAGTCTTCAGTTAAATTGACCTAGTGTTCAAATTTCCAAAAAGAGTGTGTATTTAAGGACCAACCACGATGGTTATCCCTCATTCCAAAGAAAATAGACAGTCATAACCCTTTTAACAAGTCAGATAAGCCAATGTCACATGATTTGTTCAAAAGAAAAATAAAAAAAGCCCGCTAAGTCGTACAACTTGAAAACAAGTGACTTAGGCAAAAATTAGGGAAAAAGAAAAAAAAACGCGAAAAGCGAAAAGAAAGGATTACAAAGAAAAATTCTGAACAAATCTATGTGACTACAAAAGAAAAAAAAGGGTGACTGTTATTCCCTGAAAAGCCTTATTGGCTCTTAAACCATCATTTTTCATCAGTTCCTCAACCATCACAAAATCCTTTGAGGGATGAACAGTTGTGTCAAATTAGCTGAATGTAGGACTGAAGAACATCACGGAGAATGGGTGGGTACAAATAAACTTTGAGCCTAAATATCTTTTTTTCTGAAAACCGTGAACCAGACCACATTATAACCCTCGAAAGACCTAATTGAAGCAGGGTTTATTTTGAAAGCATACTTTAACGAGATAGCGTTCCTGACTCCCATGAGTTGTGCTAAAAGACCTTTGTTGGTATTGCATGTGCATTCAAAAATCAATGTCACATCTTAACTAGTGATTCGTTCACAAGTTTTTTGCGACATGTTTTCAGTAAAAAAAAACTTCAAGATAAATATATGTAATTGCATTAAAATTATCATTCTCAGAATTAAGCATTTTTCTGCTTACATACATTATTTGACATCATGGAAGCTTACATATGTGTATCAGTGATGAACATAATCTTTTGAAGCCTGAAAATCTGATGAGTAATTGGCAAATCGTTTCAAGGAATAACCATATCTAGGGGCATGTTTCTTGAAGACTTCGTTGAGCTTGAGCAAGTTTGTTTTCCCAGTTGATGCTTTCACAGGGGAAAAGCTTGAATACTCCATCAGTAAAAGAATATGCCGACTACAGTTAATCTGGGGAAGTTACGTCGAGATTCGACGAATCTCTCAGAGTTTGAAGATATTGGGGCAGATTATTTCAAGGTATTATGAACTCGATATTCTCCCAATTAGAGTTTGTCCTTGTTGATGTTCTCCTCGACACAGTCTGTTGACAATCTCTCAAGCAATGTTTGGTCTTATTGATGCATTTCTCAGTTGGGCAACTAGTTCAAGCATTTTAAATTTGGATTCCCCCTGCAAAATCTTGATTCAGATTCCTTCAATTTGAACATGATTCTCCTTCCCTAACCTGTTTATCATCAAGCATATTTAAGTGTGAATGTGATTGTTGGATCCCATCATGTTCTATGGTAAAATTTGATGAGGAATCTCTGGCAGGTTTCTACCTCCTCCGTTATGATTCTTTGCTCTTATGGCCAATTTGAACCATATTTCCTTTCTAAGAAGTATTGATATAGCAGTCAACTGTTGGGTTTTCTCTCACCCTGTGTTGAGCTTTAAAATCCCTTGCAGGTTGACTTTTTGCTATGATGTTAACTTCTTAATTATCCCCGCAATTCCAAGTTATTTCTCTCGAGGTTGTTAGTACCCAGAGAGTTATCCTTGTTGATCCCGTGCAGAGGATGTGCATTTATTACAAATGGTTGTGAAAGATAGGATATGACCCTCATCAGGTTCTTATTTTCCTCAACAGAGTTAGTCCTTCCTCCTCTGGTAGAATTTATTGGCAGTTCCCCAGTAGAGTTGTGTTAAAGTTTCTCTAGTAGGGTTTGCTGATATTCCCTTAGCAGAGTTTTGTTCCTATGGATAACCAGATGGATATTATTCGGTTTTCCCAGCTAAGTCTTGATTCAAAATCTTCTCCAGATGAGTATGTTTCCTTCATCCAGCCAGGTTATGATCAGACAGTTGAGTAGTTTTAGGACCACCTCTCCTTGATGTTATTGCCCATGCGGAGACTTGTCTTTAATGATTCCTAGCAGAGGTTATGCATATTTACTTTGGATTATTCCACAAGTAGAGAACAATGTTGCTTACTTCGAAGAAGTGTTGACATAGCAGTCACCTGTCGGGTTTTCTCTCACCTTGTGATTGGGTGTTGATTTAAAATCCCCCACAGTTTGACTTTTTGCTATGATGTTAACTTCTTATTCCCCAGGCAGAGTTGGAAAATTTATGTTGCTTTGTTTTCTCCAACAGTTTTTTCCTCGAAGCGGAGTTCATATTGTTGAATTATTGATGGTTGAAGATCGATCTTTGGGGTTTCCTCCCCAAGCGGTATCTCCATTTCCTCAGTGAGGTTTGAGCCTTGTAGTAGGATTTATTTTCCTTTGATGGCTCTTGCGTATCTCTTGCAGGGTTTTTGTTGCTGATCCCCAGCATGATCTCCAATGATATCTCTAACTTGCGAAGATTAGCCGAGTATTTCAGTGGTGTTGTGATGTTTTGTTCACCCTCTGTTTGCCCTTTTTGTCTGTTTTGTCAGCATATTCATACTCATATGCATTGCATGCACATTCATTTTGGTTGAGCATAGCATGTTTTTGTTGCATTGTGCATCCTGCATTTTTTTTTTGTTGGTGTTTCCCTTTTCCCGGTGTTGTTATCCCTGCGGAGTGCGTGTGTCCTCTCTCCATTAGAGTGTCGACCCTTAAGCAGAAAATACCTATCCTTTCTAATTCCCCACTGAGTTTATGCCTCGTGGAAGATGTTTGTTTAGCTTTCCGCCCAAGCTTTTATCTGGATGGAATTGTTCCCCAGTTGAGTTATTTCCTCATTGGGTCGAGTCTTGTTTGACCGTTTCTCTCCAGTTTGTTCCTGGATTGAACTTTGGTCTCTTGTAGCAGTTATTTTGGTTTTCCTGGGCTATGAAACCTGAATGATGAAAAGGTAGTCTTGAGGATTTATTTTCCTCAACAGGAATCTGTTATTGATCCCCATTAGAAGATGAAGATTTGATTTCCCCAGCGGTGTTTTGATAACACTCTCTTGGTGATTGCTTGGGCAACTTCATGTGACAGTCTCTTTATTTGAGCAACTTGTATGTCTCCAACAAGATAAAACTCACCCCAACAAATGGTTGTCACTTTATTTGAGAAGTTTGTTGTGGGATTTAAGTTACCCATTGATTGGTAGCAGATATTCCTTGTGAGTTCATTACCTAAATTTTTCTACCTAGTACTGGGTATCCGGTAATGTTTCTTCACCTTTCGAGTATATTACCTCTATTGACTGGTAATATTTCTCACCCCTTTTGGTTGGTTATGCTTTACCCATTTGACCGGTAAAAGATAATCCTTCCTCCCGAGCTTGTTGCCTTTATTTTCTGCCTAGTGATAGGTAGTAGGTAACATTTGTCTCCTCCCTTTGGTCAGTTACCGTCCTATTTTTCTACCCATTGATCGGTAGTCGGTAATCTTTCCTTGTGAGTTCATTACCCAAATTTTTCTACCTAGTATTGGGTATCCGGTAATGTTTCTTCACCCTTTTGAGTATTTTACTCATCCTTTTTGGTCAGTTATTGACATATTTTTCTACCCAGTAATCGGTAGTCGGTAATCTTTCCTTGTGAGTTCGTTACCCAAATTTTTCTACCTAGTACAGGGTATCCGGTAATGTTTCTTCACCTTTTGATTATATTGCCTTTATTGTGCTATCTATTGATTGGTAGTCGGTAATATTTCTCACCCCCTTTGGTTTATTACGCTTATTTTCTACTCAGTAACCAGTAGAAGCATTTTACCTGTTCTCTTTGGATCAACTATCTTCGCCCAGTAACTGGAAATTGGTATCTCTTTTCCCGTTGAGTCGTTTCCTTTCCTTTATCGAAATAGGATCTTGCTCTTTTGTTTTCCCTTGTGGAGTCTCTTTTCTTCTTTTTCTCCCGAGTTTTTTGTTTGTCTCCTGTGGCATTTTCTCCCCACAAAGGTCTTGTGTTTGCATACCATTAGCATAATCATATCATTTTGTGGTTTCTTAGGGCCAAAAATTGGGTTTATTGTTATATTTAAGTCTCTTCTATCTAGTCGAGACAAAGATGTCAATCTTCATATCTCCGGATAGAAGAATCTTAAATAGGGGCAGCTGTAATACCCTAATTTTTACCCCTAAGATCCCACATTGCATTTTCATTTTTGCATACACAAACAAGACCATACTTTTTGGTTCTCTCAGCGCACTTGTGTTTTCTACTTGCTTTATGTTTATTTCTGTTTACTAACCTCTAACCAAAATACCAAAAATATTTTTCAATTTGTTTGTTTCTTCTTCTTCTCTGTGTGTTTAGGGTTTTGCAAGGAGATTAATGGAAAAGACATTCATTCAAGTTTAAATCAAATGGACGTTTGACCTCATCTTGGTCAAACTATCAAGAGTTTGCTTCAACTATAAGTTACCCGTGGTGGTGGGCTATTTTCTCAGGAAATGTGATTTTTCAAGATCAAATTGTCTTGTGTTGAAATTCATTGATTTATCAAGCAGTGTTCTATGAGAAGTTTGGTCCAGATATTCAGAGAATTATGTCAAAAATCAAAATTGATGGCCGATGATTCAGTTGCAAATTATTCAGTGGTTCGTCTTTGAATCTATCAGGGTAAAGTCAGAATTTGGTTTAGATGATTGTTGCTTCAGGTGCAAGTAATTCATTGGTCCAAAAGTAGTTGTATTCATTTTATCATAGATGTGTGCATATCTGAAGAACTTCTAGTTGTCCTTATGAAATTACTAATGAAGTATCTGATGGATGACTCAGTGAAAATTGTTGATATGGCATCACAAACTCTCCGTGTAATTCTTTCAACTGAAAGAGGCCAAAAAGCTTTACAGTCATTTGATTCTTACCAAAAGTCTCTCGTCGAGATACATTCTAAAGGCGTTAATATCGAACTTGTGGAAAATTTCCTTTTGGATTTGGATAGGAAGTCAAAAGCTTTTCAAGCTACTTCTGGGTGCACAACATCAACTATTATCTCAAATTTGACAAAAACTGCAAAATCCACTGTGGGGCTGTCCTTGTCTGTGGAAACATTGCAAACTCTTTCCGTTTCTGAGTATATAAAACAAAGGGCAAAAGAAGCAGTTGGAGCAGAAGATACCCCGTTGGGTGGTTGGTCTGTAACACGGTTACGTTCTACTGCCCATGGAACTCTAAATGTTCCGGGGTTGAGATTAGGAGTTGGCCCAAAAGGTGGACTAGGTGATCACGGTGATGCGGTATCTCGTCAGCTCATACTTACAAAGGTTTCACTTGTGGAAAGGCGTCCTGAGAACTATGAAGTTGTTAGTGTTCGTCCTTTATCTTCGGTGTGTGCTCTTGTTCGGTTTGCTGAAGAACCCCAGATATTTGCAATTGAATTCAGTGGTGGATGCCCCATCCATGTTTATGCAAGCACATCTCGTGATAGTTTACTTGCAGTAGTTCGTGATGCGTTGCAAACTGAAGGTCAATGTGCCATACCTGTCTTGCCAAGACTAACAATGCCTGGTCACCGTATTGATCCTCCCTGTGGGAGAGTTTATTTGCAATATGGTCAACAAAAGCCTGTTGCTGATGCAGAAAGTGCATCCATGCATTTGAAAACACTTAGCAGCTGCTGCCAAAGATGATATTGCCGGAAGAGGGTATGAACATGCGTCTGCTTCAACGGTGAAAGATTTGGAAGATTGGAAGTATCAAACTCAACAAGAGATGATTCTAAGCTCGTTAATTCTCATGCATGTCCATCTATCTCAAGTTGTTATTAAGGTGAATGATTCGCTGAAAAGCCAATGATTGTTGTTAATTACAAGGGTGAAGATAAGCAATTTGCAGCTGAAGAGATCTCTTCAATGGTTCTGATGAAGATGCGTGAGATTGCTGAAGCTTACCTTGGCTCCGCAATTAAAAAACGTTGTCGTTACTGTCCTAGCTTACTTTAATGATTCCCAGCGTCAAGCTACTAAGGATGCTGGTGTTATTGCTGGTCTTAATGTCATGCGAATCATCAATGAGCCCACTGCTGCTGCCATTGCATATGGGCTAGACAAGAAAGCCACAAGTGTTGGTGAAAAGAATGTCTTGATTTTTGACCATGGTGATGATCAGGCCACGATTGTTAATCCAGGAAACAAAACATTGACGCAGATTTTCCAAGAGGATTCGTTGAGAGTTTGAATTTAGACAGTATCTGTTTGCCTGTCAATCAAAGCTCTTATTCAAGCTTAATCGACCTATTGAGGTAGCATCACGAGGTTATTCGTTCATATTAAGCTTCTCAAAATCCTTGGCATTGAAGGAGCGTATTCTTCCTTTTTGTATGCATGAAGTCTGGGTGATAACTGCTTGCTTGGCTTTAATTGAAGCAACCACTTCCAACTGTAGTGATGGACTTGTGGCACCTGATGCAGAGAAGGAGTTCTTTTGTCTTCTTGGTGACCTATATTCTTTAGCCAGAGTTAAGTTCATGAGGCTAGCGTATTTAATTAGGTATGGTACTGATATAGAAAGAAGTCCTGCCAGCAGTGCTTCCCTCAGCTTGCTACCTTGGCCTAAGCCAGCTGTTTGGCTTTCAGTCCCTGCTGATGCATCAGCAGAGGTGCTTGAGAAAGACAAGTTGATTCTCCAAACGAATCCTAGAACCAAGCACTTTGGTATTCAGAGGAAACCACTGCCCCTTGAACCAACTGTGCTACTACGAGAGGCTAACAGGCGGAAGGCTTCACTTTCCGCTGGAAATGTGTTTGAAATGTTTGACAGTCGCTAGGGTCCAATGGAAGGATCAGGTTTTGATTCATCCCCCAAGATGTCACCACAAAAAGTACTCTCGAATTCGATGACACGCACTAATTCTTCTCCGGGAAACTTTGATAGCTCAATTGGCCGACCTATGAGGCTTGCTGAGATTTATATTGCTGCCGAACATGCTTTGAAGCAAACAATTTTTAATCTTGGGATGTTAAAATCATTATCATCATCCGAGGAGTTTGAGAAAAAATATATAGAGCTAACTAAAGGTGTTGCTGACAATTACCACCGTTCCTGGTGGAAAAGACATGGAGTTGTCCTTGATGGTGAGATAGCTGCTGTTGCCTTTAACCATGGCCATTTTGACCAAGCTGCAAAGTCATGTGAGAAGGTTTGTACACTGTATAATGGGGAAGGATGGCAGGACTTGTTGGCCGAGGTCCTTCCCATTCTAGCAGAGTGTCAAAATATTCTTAATGATCAAGCTGGCTACTTGCTATCATGTGTGCGACTACTTTCTCCTGAAGATGGATTATTTTTGACGAAGGAGCGTCAAGCTTTTCAAGCAGAATTGATTCGTCTTGCTCATAGTGAAATGAAAGACCCTGTACCTCTTGATGTATTATCCTTAATTACATTTTCTGGAAATCCTGGACCTCCATTAGAGTTATGCGACAGGGATCCTGGTATCCTTTCAGTAACTGTCTGTAGTGGTTTTCCAGATGATATAACTCTTGATTCAATCAGTCTTACATTAATGGCAACATATAATGCTGATGAAGGTGTAAAGGCATTGAAGTGTTCTACAGCTATTGTGTTACACCCTGGTCGGAATACTATTACCTTGGATCTACCACCTCAGAAACCAGGATCATATGTTCTTGGAGTTCTTACTAGGCAGATTGGGCAGTTGAGGTTTAGATCTCATGGTGTTTCAAAACTTGGTCCTGCAGAGAGTGATGATGTTATGAGTTATGAAAAGCCAGCTAAATCTATTTTGAAGGTTTCCAAACCTAGACACTTGTGGATCTTGATGCTGCTGTTTCATCTGCTTTGTTAATGAATGAACATCAATGGGTTGGTATTTTAGTTCGGTCGTTAAATTACTCCCTCAAGGCTGCTGTCTTGCATATTGATACTGTTTTGCAGGATCTTCTGGAATTGACAGAGGAATTTACTTTGGTGTGTTATCCTGATCAAGTGGCTCTAGAGAGGTTGTTTAGAGTTGATGATAGAAGAGTGAATGCTGGTGAAACTCTTGGTATGGAGGTAAGTAATGTTGTTGGAGTTGAGGCGGAAGCAATTGAAAAATTGTTACACACTGTGGAAGTGGATGTAGATGATGATTGCAGAGCTGAACGATCAGGGGTTGATAGACTGATGACTCAAAATTCTCCCACTATTCACAGACAATCCGATTCAGCTAGAGGAACAGATGATGACGTACTCCTTTTCTCGTAATGTTGATAAAGCTCTTGAAGATTTCAATGAACGAGAGCATGAAAAATCAAGATATTGCTGTTGAGAACCATGTTAATGAGGATAGAATGCTAAGAACTAAGTGAGAACATGTTGTCTTGGCTATTCCTGTGAGGAGTGGTTTGTGTTCTAGTGCAACTGATTTTCCTGCTGAAGCTTCGCTGAAAGCCCTGGAACTTCTATTTGCTCTAAGTTCTTTAAATAAGCTTGGGGAGTTAACTAAGGTAGGTAGACGGATGGCTGAGTTCCCTGTTGATCCTATGTTGTCAAAAATGATAGTCGTTTCAGAAAAATACAAGTGTTCAGAAGACATCATTTCTATTGCTGCTATGCTTTCTATTGGAAACTCAATATTTTACCGTCCAAGGGATAACATGTCTGCTTGGTACGATTTGCTGCATTAGAGCTACACCAAATTACATGGGATAATCCTACTTCCATGCTGATGGGGTGATTGATTTTTTTTATCTCTCAGGCTGTTATAGAAAATGCGCGAGCAAATGAAATTTTAAAGCAGGCCGCATTCTTGATACCACGTGGCAATAGATATATCTGAGGTCTGGTTATTACGATGAAGCAAGAAATGTTGCTCTATCTTCGCGTGCTTCATATCAACTTGCTCCTTTACTCACAGAGTGGATTAATACCGGAAGAATGGTGCCAGAAGAGGTTGCGACTGCTGCATCAGAAGAATGTGAAAGAATGTTGAGAACCGGTGATCGGGTAGGCCGAACGGCATATGATAAGAAAATTTGCTGCTATATACCATCATATCAGGTTCTCGAAGACATATTGATCGCCTGCTTAGAGATCAACAGACACTTTTTAGTTCGATAGAGGATTTCTTGTGGTTTAAATTGTCAGCTGTGCGGGACTGCCCAAGTGGATGTTCTTCATCCATTGTTCTAAGTGATAGTCTAATTCCATACAGTTTGGATGATTTACAAAGTTACATGAATAAGTTTGAACCATCATGCTATACGAAAAATGGAAAAGATCCTCTGGTATATCCTTATATCTTGCTTCCGGCTGTATTATACTTGTCTAAGGAAAGCGGAGTTGAGAGATGCATTTTGCAATCACATTAGTTCCTTTATGGATGGCCATATTTTGAGTTTAATATTTGCTGGAGATAAAGGAAAAAGCAAGGAGCAAAACATCCTCAGTCTTATGAATGAGGTGAAAGATAGACTTGGTTGTCCTATAATCTACCAGCAGGATATCCGGGTTGTAAAAACAGAGAGCCAATCCAGAAGAGAGACACATTACTTTCAGGACTTTCATCCAGACTGCCTTAAGGAACCTCTGTGTTTAACTACTGAAGATGTCTTAAAGTGTGAGCAAGCTTATAAAGAGGGTTATACTGTTGCTCTGCGTGGTCTGGAGTTTCGGTATCAGAGTATTGCTGCTATTGCCGATGCATTAGCTCTTATGTTTGGCCAACCTTCAGTAGGTGCCAATTTGTACTTAACACCACCTAATTCTCAGGGTTTGGCCTGTCACGTTGATAATCACTGTGTATTTGTCTGCCAAATTTTTGGCTCGAAGAAGTGGAGAGTGTATTCTCGACCCGGTCAGCTGTTACCCCGCTTATATGATAATCTCTGTGGTTCTGATATTGAATGTACAGAAGTTGGTAGAACTGAGTTCTTTCTTAGGGAGGTTGATGTATTGTATATTCCCAGAGGTTTTCCACATGAGGCATGTACAAGTTATGGTGTTAATGATGGTTCTACTGGATTTTCCTTGCACCTTACACTCAGTTTTGAGGTTGAACCTCCTTTTGAGTGGGAAGGAGTATTTCATTTTGCTCTTCATTGCTGGAGTTAAAACTGGAAAAGCCGATGTTGTGATGCCATTAACTCTCTGTCTAAAAAAAAAACTTGTTCTCGTCTCTGTGAATCTTTTACATGTTGCCATTGGAAATATTGTTCCAGAAGCAGAGCGAAAGTGGCTTGAAATTGAGGTTGAGCCATGAAAGCCAAAGCCAAATCCCAGCCGTGTTATAAAGTCAAGTGAGCCAGCTGCAACAAAAAAAAAAATAGTCCACGTCACGTACTTGAAAAAGAGCTGAAAATAGCAATAAGCAAAACGACATAAAAAAATATCAGCAAAAAAGTCACACACAACTTGCATCATAAAACGCAGTGAAAATTTCACAAACGGCAACCATTTTTCACTCACTCTCAATCTATAAATAGGGTGCATACCTCTTCATTTTTCTCAAGCTTGAAAAGCCAGAAAACCTCTGCTGAAAACTCACCAACACTCATCTTCAAGCTTGAACATCCCCTCATCACTCTGCAAAAATCAAACCGACATTCAATTTCGCATCTCTCAATGTAAATCGTGGCAACTCTTCATCAACATCAACAAACAACAACTCGAGCATAATTAGCAAAGAAGAAGAAACAGAGAGTGTAAGAATTGATTATTCGAACCTGATTTCTTGTTCATCATCAACTTCGATCCAATTTCGTAATTGAGTTATTTTACTGGAAACGTTGTTTACAAAAATGAGAGTGAGAGAGGGAGTATTTGTAAACGGTGAAAGATTGATAGAAGAAGATGGAAACGGCAGTGAAATTGGTTTTTCTTGCGAGATCTACCGAGAGATGATGCACAGTGCCGCGAGAAGATATTGTTTTCTGAATTTCTATTTCTCTTTTGTCCTTTTCACTTATTTTTTTTTTCAATTATATTTTTCTTCTTTTTTAATTTTTGATTTTTTCTTAAAATCTTGGGCCGTGTGGCTTTTTACCATAATCATCACCATGTTTTGTTTAATAAACCTCTTTTTTTTTCTTTTAATTTTTCATTCAAATTTTCTTTTTCTCTAATATTTTTTTTATATAAATAATTTCTTAAAATAGATTTGGATCTTGAATTTTGATAAGATCTCATCAATATCAATGGACTTTGGGTGTCGATTTTATCCACCAAGAGAGGTGATTGATATTGATGATGATTTAATCGATTTAAAGATTCAAATTATGGTTTCTTTTCATTTTAGTTCTCTTTCTTCTTCTTTTTATTTTTGATCGATGAAATCTATGGATCATAGATTGTTGATTATCAAGGTTGTTTAATCTTCATTATTTCAAATCTATGGACGAATAATCATTGAGATAATTCTCCGTACTTTGGAATAGTGATAGATTACCTTTGATTAATTGATGAAAAAATCTTGATTATGATGAGATCACTACCTCTTTTCTTTTTGTGTGGCATGTTTTAGGAGAATGATTTATATATTACTTCTCTAACATGTGTTAACACTAACATTATTATTGACCGGCCTCAGATAGTCGTGGTTTCTATATAAACCCGATTACGATTGCTTAACATAGCGCTAAAGTGTCCCTTAATCGGAAAATGATCATTCGTGGCTCAAACTGATGTTTAAAAGTCCAAGTATGATTAGTTGTTTGTCTTAAGTCCAATACCTATGAAAATCATTGTTAGGAGGCTTTGATTCTATCAATCCTCTAATGAGATTTCATTAACCTTGGTCTAAGTGCAAGAATTAATCATCATTGATCATATGTTCTAACCACTAATTACTAATTCACTAACATTATCCTTGTTTAATTTTGTTTATATTCTCTTCTTACTCCTTATTTCTTACTTTTATGTTTCCATATTATCATTTCATATCATATCTTTGTTTATGTTTATGTCATTTCTCTTTTGTCCACTTGAACCATATCTTGTTCAAAACACTAATAAAGGATAAAAAATCTCTAAAAAAAACTTGGTGCTATTAACTTTGTGGTTATGCTCTTGGACTATTCTTAGACCTTGGACTTCTTGGACCTTTGGACTTAGAATTAGGGCTTTCATTCCTATGCTTGGAGTATTGTGGATCTTAGCCTTTATTTGGTTCGCTCATTAGCTTATGCTTTAAATCGGATGAAATTCTTTTTGCTTGCTATGGAGTGTGCTACAAGTTGGTTAGATCTTTCTTACCTCTAGCTTTTATTTTGGTTTCTAGGATAGTCACTTCATCTCCTCCCCTTCTTAAATTTTCAAAACTTTCTCTCTCTTTCAAAACCTTCTTGGTTTCAAACTTCAAAACCGCTTTCGCAATAAAACCTTGACTTTCGTCAAGTGATTTTCAAACTTTGTTCTTCTTAATAAAAGTCAATCAATGTTAATCATGCTTTGAACAATTTCAAAAGACATAAAAAATACAAAAACTCATCAACTCTTTTTGTGCCTTTATGCACTTTTTCACTTTAAAACTTTTCATAAAGTTTAGACATGATTCATTTCTATAGTTGAGATGTAATTCTCCTATTCCCCATATTATTAAGACTTTGACATTTTCCACGTTGATGTTGAGTGATAGTCTTGTTGATAATCCAAGCAAATCCTCCATCTTTATGTGACGCAGATGTTGTCTTAATACTCGTGGGTGAATAGTCGCAGTTTTCTCCTTAAAATGACGACTTGTCTTTACATCTAAAATCAATCAAAACCAACAAATTTTTGTCATTTGTACCAAGAACTACGGGATTTTGATCCCATATTGCACTTTGTGGGTACGTAGGCATGAGGCGATAAGTCTCTCCAAACACAAAAATCTAAAAAAATAATTCTCTTCTCATCTCCCCAATCTCTTTTCAAACAAACCATTTTCAAACCAAAAAACATAAATATTTCAAAGGGCTCCTATAGAGTACTATAGACGTTTTGGGTGCTAACACCTTCCCATTGTGTAACCAACCCCCTTACCCCGATCTCTGTCTCGTGTTCTTATTTTAGAACTATTTGGTTTTGTTCGCTCTTTTTCCTTTCCTTTTTTGGATAAAATAAAAGTTCGGTGGCGACTCTTGTTTTTTTTGAGTTAAGTTAATTAATAACTTACACTCACGATTTTTACCGCTACACCTCCGTTTGGGACTTCGCAATCATATCATCAACATAGACTTCAATCTCATGATGAATCATATCATGAAACAAAGTAACCATTGCTCTTTGGTAAGTGGCTACTGCGTTCTTCAGACCGAAAGGCATTACCTTGTAGCAAAATGTTCCCCAAGGTGTAATAAACGTAGTTTTCTCCATGTCCTCCGGCGCCATCTTGATCTGATTGTAGCCGGAGAAGCCATCCATGAATGAAAATACGGAGAACTGAGCTGTATTGTCGACCAACACATCAATATGAGGCAGCGGGAAATCATCTTTAGGGCTCGCCCTATTCAAATCCCGATAATCGACGCACATTCGTACCTTACCGTCCTTCTTCGGTACAGGCACTATGTTGGCGACCCACGGAGGGTAAGTAGTGACCGCTAAGAAGCCAACATCAAGCTGTTTCTGCACTTCTTCTTTGATCTTAACCACCATATCTGGTCGCGTCCTCCTAAGCTTCTGCTTAACGGGAGGACAATCTTCTCGCAGCGGCAAGTGATGGACCACGATGTCAGTGTCAAGTCCGGGTATATCCTCGTATGACCAAGCAAAGACATCACTATACTCTCTTAGCATCTCGACCAATCTCTTCTTGACATCACTCTGCAATGCAGCCCCTACCCTGACATTCTTGACTAGTTCTTCAGAACCCAGATTCACGATCTCGATCTCTTCCTCGTGGGGCAGAATAAATTTCTCTTCTTATTTCAACAAGCGAGCCAACTCTTCGGGAAGGTCTTCGTCTTCATCAATCTCTTCTTCGGCTTGATAGATCGGGCAATCGAAGTCGAAGTGAGTCGTAGAAGCTCCAGAGTCGATGTCATCTGTTATGTGGATCCTGCAATAACAAGGGTTAAGCTTAAAACAAGGATATGCAGGTTAGCACAAACCCATTTTCCATTTTGTTGTTTTTCAAAACAAGTATAAAACAGGAATAACAGAGATCACAACATTTGAATACGAAGAAAATGCCTTTTGATTTATTGATAAAATGCATGTACATAATCAAACAAGGCCCTGACAATAAAACCACTATGCCTCGGGTAGGACATAGGGTTGTACAATGATTGGAAAAAGTAAATCATTACTCTTTGCTTGTCATCTGGATGATATCCTTGACGAACCAGTTGTTGAGGCTCTCGCCTGGCTTGCTTGGCTGGATCCAAGAGTCTAAGTCACAGTCGCTATCTCCGCTGTCTTCAGACACCGCGTTGACGCTTTCAAATATCACCCCGCCACTGGTAAACTGGATCGGTCCTTTACCTCGTGATGCACTGCTGGAAGAGGAGGCTTCAGCTCCAGGAGAATATCCCAACCCAAACTTGTCTTGCTTGTTAGGTATCTCCAAAATTCGTCCCCAGCCTGTGGTAGATCCGGCCTGGACAACGGGCCGGGCTTCCTTGAAGGAGGAGAGAGTCATCTCTGGCTTCTCAGTGACTACAGGAGCTACGTCCTTGACTTTAACAGCTTCGAATGCTTGGCATAGGGTTTCGTGGATTTCCCCATCCATCTCAACATATTTGAAGGACGACAAATGGCTCACCATTATGTCTTCCTCGCCACATACGGTCACGATGCTACCTCCGACAGCATACTTGAGTTTCTGGTGCAACGTGGAGGTCACGGCACCCGCGGAATGGATCCATGGTCGGCCCAAGAGACAGCTGTAGGCAGGCATGATGTCCATAATGTAGAAAACTGCGTCGAACGTTTCCGGCCCAACTTGGATTGGCAACGTCACCTCCCCGAAAACATGGCATTTGGTTCCATCGAACGCTTTCACAACCAGCTCACTGGGTGTGCAAATCACTCAGCGAGTATCCAACTTCATCAATGCCTTCTTCGGAAGAACATTGAGAGATGACCCTGTGTCTACCAACACGTGAGACATAATCGTTCCTCTACACTCTATCGAGACGTGCAGGGCGCTATTGTGGTTCCTCCTCTTCGGCGTCAGCTCTAGGTCAATGAACCCTAACCCATTTCTAGCATTCACGTGGGCTACGACCTCTTCCAACTGGTTTACTGATATTTCTTGCGGTACATACGCGGCATTCAACACCTTCAGCAGCGCGTTGCGGTGCGCCTCAGAACACAGCAACAGGTTCAGGATGGAAATCTTCGAGGGTGTTTGATGGAGATGATTCACGATCTTGTAGTCACTCTTTTTAATCAACCTCATTAATTCCTCAGCATCTTTAACAAGAAAGTCTTTTTCTACCCCACGAGGGGTCACTTCAATGACTTTACTTTTACCTTTATCAGTTGCATCAGCTCTGTCCGCTTTATCCGTTACGACCTCAGGTGGTGCAAACACTCTTCCGCTGCGAGTGATTCTGCTAACGCCCACTAGGTTCTCCACAAATGACCCGAATGGTTCCAGCTCCAACCTCTGTCCGTTGCAGTAGACCTCTGCCCCATAATGCCATGGGACAGCGTTGGTGCTTTCGAAAGGTATTGGCCCAGCTTTGGTGATGGTAATCGTAGGCGGTCTGGGTGCGGAAATAGTTATCGTCTGGCGAGGGATGGTGATGGTGGCAACCTCATCATCTTGCTTCAGCATTACCTCTCCTGGTCCATATTCGGCCCTCCGGCTAAACTGTAAGATCCCTTCAGTCACCAGACTTTGAATCCCCTCTCTCAGCTACTCACATCCATCAGGACTTTTCGCACAGCCCATACACAACTCTCCACAACCTAGAAAGAAACCTCTTTTCATCAGCTTAGCTTTAACGAAGCTAAGCAGTGTTTTCAGATCTCTGACGTCAGTCAACAAATCCAAACTCTCGTCTTCAATAATGGCGTTTACCCCACCTCCCCTATGATTCGACATAGGGTTCTTCGTGACGTTTGGCACATTATCTGAGAAGTTGATGATCTTAGCGTCCACCATGTCCTGCACCTTGTGCTTGAAGGCTTTGTAATTCTCTATTGTGTGGCCGGGTGCCCCTGAGTGGAACTCACAAGTCGCATTCGCGTCATAACCTGGCGGAGGTGCCCCTGTCAAGGGATCCAAGGTTCTCTTCTGGATCAACTGTAGCTGGAGCAGAGTCTGCAATAGTTGAGCGTAAGACATGGGCGGTGTCTCGAGGTGACGGCTCGACAGAGGTGCCCTGTTTTGATACTTTCTGTACCCTTGTTGATTCGGTTGCTGCTGCTGCTGCGGTTGTTGAACTGCCGGGATAGTTATGCTGGCCACCTGTTGGTGAGGGCCTTTACCCTTCCTTCGAGCGCTCATCACGGCGCTCGTTTCTCCTTCCCGTCTTTTGCCACCATAAGGTTTCTTTCCGCCTCCTCCAGCTGAGGATGAATCGCCTTGAATTTTCCCCAGTTTGATCCCATTTTCAATGTGCTCACCCGTGATAATGAGATCTGAGAAGGTTCCAGACATACCGCTGACCAATTTCTCATAATAAACCCCTGGGAGGGTGGCTACGAACATTTGCACAAGCTCACGTTCAACCATCGGCGGCTAAACCCTGGCTGCCAATTCACGCCACCGCTGGGCGTATTCCTTGAACCCTTCATTGGTCCTTTGCGACAGATTCTGCAGTTGGCCTCAGTTGGGAGCCAAGTCACTGTTATATTGGTAGTGGTGCACAAATGCTTCAGCAAGTTCCTTCCACGTGCGCACACTGGTAGGTTCCAGACTCATGTACCATTCGAGGGAGGGCCCGGACAGACTGTCCTAAAAGAAGTGCATCAGCAACTTCTCGTCCTCAGAATGAGCGGACATTTTCCGGTAATATGATCTCAGGTGGACGCGAGGGCAAGTGGTGCCCTTGTACTTTTCAAACTCAGGTACCTTGAACTTGGGAGGCACCTTGAAATCAACAATCAGTCCCAACTTGGACATATCAACACCCAGGGTGTTCTGGTTCTCGATATTCCTCATCTTATCCTCGAGTGCCTTGAACCTTAGACGTGCTTCAGTAGTCAGCTCACCTTCGGCACCTCTCTGAGAGAACACATCGTCTTGACGGTCTTCTAGCCACGGCCGAGGCCCGAACAGATTCCCAACACCTGCATTGTCGTTGCCCAATCCAACATTGACGTTAGCTTCAAGACTCCCATTACCGACGCCCGTCGTGTTACCGTTGAGTCCCATGTTAGCTATCACATTGCCGTTGGCACTGCCATTCCCCTCGGTCACGGGGACGCCATTCTGAGGAGTTTCAACAGGTGGAGGGGTAGGCACGGTCCCACCATGGAGTACGCCATTGCTATCGACCCTTGAAATCAGAGGCTGAACCAAGGTTCTGAGCTGATCCTGGCCATTGGCGACCGCTTGCATGAGCTCCATGAAGCGGTCCATTCTTTCGCGGAGTTCTTAAACATCAGTTTGCACTTGCTCCATGATTCTGGTTTGATTTGCTCTGGTCGGATAGCGGTGGATTGGTCTCTGATCAATCCTGGAACAACCTGAAACAACCTGAAACAACTTGAATACACAAAAGGGTTAGAAAAAATGACAAAGTGCTCGTTATGCAAATGTTTCATACAAATGCAAACGTGTGTCTGTGCGTTAGGGAGGTGTTGCACCCTAAAAATTTGCCCCAACCTTATTCACTTGGTTTATGTTTCAATTGCATTAGCATTTGCATATAGGGCCATGTACATAGGTTACTCATCTGCATAGCATAAGCATAGCAAGTCAGCTAACAGGGGGACCAATCATTATTCTCATCTCTAGAGGCCTATCAAGAGGTTATTATCCTGATTCAACCTCATTCAAGTCATCAGAAAAGAATTTGGAAGCTATCAAGTCAATGGATCAAGCAGTTCATCTATCTCCTAACTGAGGGTGTCTGAGGATCAACAAAGAAATGGTGAGCTGTGGGCTGAGCATGGGGAGTATCTAGACATCTTGGAGGACTTATAAAGTCATTTGGAGAAGGAGACAAGTCATTGGTGAAGTCACAAGAATTACAGTTGAAGGCAGTCAACTAGGGTTTCATCTAGGTCAACCCTGGGTCAACTCTAGGTCAATTGACTGATTGAAAGGCATTAAGGGCTATTGGAGAGATTTGGGGTTCATCATTTGACATGAAGAATAAGGATATGTTGTTATGCTAAGAAGAATTCAAGAGAGATCAAGGAGAAGAGGAGTTTCTAAATTAGGGTTTCTGTGTAAAATTCCCTAGTTTAGGACAAACTTCCAAGCAAGATAAGTCAAAATGCAAGTTTCAAATGGATCCTTGGCCAGCATGAAACTTGTAGAGGATATCAAGACCTTTAATTTGAGTGGTGGAAGACATCAAGGAGATTTATAGAACTCAAGTTATGGTCCTTGCAAGTTACAGGTCATCTGAGGTATCTGAAGTTTTGTCTGTAAAAGTGACTTGACTTCCAAGCAATTTTTACCCCTCAAGGAGATTTCAAATGAATTTCTGGTCAACATAAGAGTTGTTCCTCATTGTTTTAGCTTTCTATAAATGTATAGTATGCCTTCATATGATTTGTGGAACTCTACTTATGGTCTTGGCAGGCAAAGGGTATTTTGGTCATTTGGTGATTACAGGTCATTCATAGCACATGCCTAAAACTCATACAAGGAAGCTTCAAATGGAAAACTTCCCAACATCAAAGTTGTTCAAAATGGTATTTTAAGGCCAGAAAAGAAGGTGTGAAAGTTTGAAAAAGCTTGGAGCATGGAATTTTAAAAAGTGGTGAAAATGACTTTAAAAAGTTTGAAAAAGTTCAAGTTGGAAAATGGTTTGAGAGATCTACAAAGCCAATATGGGTCATCCAATATACCAAATTGATTCCCAATATCATTTTAAAGACATTGGTTCAGCCACATTTTTGAGTTTAGGTTTAAAAATTGGACTTCCTTTGTAAATTTGTTTCTTACATCATGGTAAAGCTTAACACAAGGCAAGGGAAACTTGGTTTTTTATGCATACACTCCTAATATCTCATGAGGGGAGATTTTCACTCAAGTTTACCCAAGGTGCAAGCATGATATGATATGATTCAAAATGCCATCAAATGATAAATTCATGAAAGTTCCATAAGCTTCTAGATCCCTCTAGGACCAATCTAGAAACTTCTCATTCTGTTAATACTCTCCTATATGAGGAAATGAAGCTGTTTGTTGTTGGGTTGGTGATTCTAGTTGCTTGCAAACCACACTTTCATCTCATAACTCCAAAATTGCATTTTGATTCCCATCTTTCCCAAACTCCATTGTTTGTGCTAGCTATCATCATCATCATCATTCTCCATTGTTGTGGATTGAAAAGCAAGAAAAAGGCACCTCAAATCGTGGCTGGATCATGAGTTCTTCTCCATCACTCCAAGTGGCGTGAAGCTTCGAATTGGCATTTTCAAGAGGTATAAACACGAGTTCTCTTCACCAGCATCATCACCATCATATAAAGATCATTTGGCACCATTGGCAAGGGCTGGAACAAGGCATAGCAACCATCACCATATCCAATTGGTAAGAATACGTTTTGATTCCAATCACCATGATTAGCCATTGTTAGGGTTTAATGTTAAGTTATATGAGATAGAGACAAGCTAGGGAGCATTTATGATGAGTTTAGGACCATTTCATGGAGTTTCAAGATATGGTAACAATTCTTTCAAGATCAAGAATGGTTGGAATATGAGGTTTTAATGCATGTGGAATAGTATAGTGTACTCAGTGCAACCTATAGAACACGTGGCTATAGTTATTTTCATGGTTTGTTGAGGTTGAATAACAAGCTTTCATGGTGGAACCATGGATTGGTACTTTCGGTTTGCACCTTCTAGGTGGTTTCAAGAGGAGATATGGACATGGTTGGATATAGGGCAAGAAGAGGATCGTTTTTGGTTTTTATTTCGTGCGTTTCATGGCTTAACGAGTGAGATATGGTGGCTAGAAGATTCACGTATGGATATGGAAGTTGCAGGGGCTAGGGTTTCATTTGGGGAAGATGACCCCACACCGTCGGATCAAGCCACAACATTGACCAAGACTCCCATCGGATGGCCGTGATTCAATTGCAGAAATTGGAGGGAAATGCCCCATGCGCCGAAACGGCGTCGTTTGGATTAGTGAGGGGATTTGGGCTCTTTCACTATCCGCACCCCCATCCTGGAAAGCCCAACGCATCAACTAGCCCAGCTTTGCTACTTGCACCCCTTCAATTATTTATTTTATTTTCTTTTTCAATTTGCATTTTATTTTACTCATCTTCCAAAATTCATAACTAAATAAATAATGCATGTTTTTTACTCATTCTTCTTTTAATATTTTCCTTAGCATGTCTAGAAAATTAAAACAATATAAAAATTGCATTTTATATTTTTTTCTCATTTTCCACATATTTTACAAAATAATGCATTCTTTTCCTTAATTCATTTCACGCTTGAACTTGTACATTTTTGTTCATGACTTTAGGAATAGATTTTTTGCTCATTCTTTTTGGTGATGTTAAATAATGAATTGTATTACTCTCTGGATTTATTACTAGATTTTTTAGAATAAATTTGATTAGTTTAGATAATTGAACTTAGGATAGTTTAATTAGGGTTTTTAAGTAGTATACTTGAACTTCAACATTTTATTTTTTGGGTTTTTAGGACAAGTTAGCCTATGGGGAATATATGGGACTTAAGGGTAGTTAAATAGGATCCCCTAGAATATATGTTAGGAATTTTTATTACTATATGCTATTTTTGGTTGATTTTTGAATTGATTGATCATTTGTGTGGCTCTTAGGGCATAGTTTGTATTGTTTTGCTTTCTTCTCTTCTCCTTTGGGTGTGGAGCTTTGAAGATTGATTTGAGGACCTTGTGAAGACCTTGTGGATGAAGCACATTGAAGACTCAAGATGGAAGATCAAGTTCAAATTCATTGAAGATGCTGTTTTCTAGAAGACTGTTGAAGACTATAGGATTTAGGGTTAGGAAGAGCCTAGTCTAGCAACTTGACTCACAAACATAGATGGCTTTGTTTGCCTCTATCCTTTCTCTATGATTCAAAGTCTCTTTCAAATATCCACCTTCTTCCTTTGGAAGGATCAGTGAATGTATTTGAAAGATAGAACTTTTGAGAGGAAACTTTCTGTTTAATGTTAACAGTTGATGAACCACCCTTGGTAGGTAATTAACTGTCTAACATTCATTCACTTCATCTGGTTGACTGATGTTCATCCTGGAGCCTAAGACTTGAAGAAAAGCCATTGTAGACTGAGGACTGGTGCTCAAGATCTTTGCTTGAAGACTGTGAAGATAGAGACTGCTGCTGACTGAAGCTTGTAGCTGATTGGAGATGACTTGAAGATAGATATTGATGTAGAGCTGTTGTGGCTGTTTATTTTTGCTGTATTTCAGTTCTTGATGTATTGATTGGTTTTCTGGACTGTATTGTTTGCTGTTTACCTTGTTGGGTTGAAAGTGAATCCTGTTCACTTTTGCCTATTGTTTTCTAGGTTCGAGGTTGAGTGCGACTCCCTTGCCTAGCTTGTACTGTTGCATCCATGCATTTTACCGCTTTATTATGTATGTTATTGTTTCTGTTTCTGCCTATCCCGTAGGATCTCTGTTTCTCTCTGTGCAAGAGAGGAGCATGATAGACACTAGGTCTTAACCCATGCATGATAACATTAGGTTAGTTTGATTCCCTTCGCAACCGTAGGTCAAAGTTCTGTCTCTTCTTTCTCAAAACAAACAGAAAAAACACCAATAAAATTTCAAACACAATAAAAGACACTTCTTTCGTAAAAGAATGTGAACTCATCAAAACGTCATTTTTGTCCGCTTGGACTGGTAATCAGAAAAACCCTTTTTTAGAAGGAATAAAAACAATCAAAACAGACTTGTGTCGTACGTGGCCCGAACTACGTTTGCTCTGATCTTTCATGCCGTGTGAAAGTACGTAGGCATAGGATGCGATGTCCTAGCGAGCAACCTTCCCCTCCTTTCCCGTAGGTAGGCGAACTACGTTGACTCTGATTTCTCGTTCCAAGCGAGAATACGTAGGCATAAAGTGCGATACTTTGCCGAGTCATTTTTATTTTCTTTTTAACCCTTGACCTATAGTTTAGATAGAATAACAGTCCATACCCGAAAACAAGCGTGGATCCCGTAGAGTACGACGGACGTGAGGGGTGCTAATACCTTCCCCTTGCGTAACCGACTCCCGAATCCAGGTTTTGGTTGTGACGACCATACCTTTCCCGTGTTGTGCGAGGTTTACTTTGAGCGTTTCCTTTCCCTCCCGTGGGATAAATAACGCACGGTGGCGACTCTTCTGTCAGTCGGCGCCGATTTTCGCAGTAGCGACAGGAGGTATCCCCCGATCCTAGTGCCTGAGTGCCAGTGCTGATAATAAGAAGTCCGAGTCCAGTCATGGAAATAACATCTCATATATATGAAGAAAGCCCATCAAGGCGGTACACAACGTCACTGAGTACAAGATGAATCAATAGCATGACCTCAACCAACAAGCCTGGTGATGGTCAGCATACAACAATGATCAAACAAAAGGAATACAAATAGTCAAGCACGGCCACGGGCGCGAAACTCTTCTAACAACCCCTTCGTTTCTGGATGACCAGGCCGAGTGAGTAACCCTTCGATGAGTAACTCCCTCTGTATAATGGTGTATTGAAGACCTTCGACTGAATCTTCCCATGCTCCTTCACCGAAACAATCTTCTAACTTCCGCTTCTTGGACTCAAACGTCAGTTTGTGCTCCTTCAGGTTAGCAAGAGCCTTGTTGAGCTGGCCTTCGGCGGCATATCTGCGAGCGGTTTCTTCATCAAACCTCTTCTCACTAGCCTTCACTTGGGCTTTCAGCCTGGAGATCTGTTGCTTCAGCTTATCCTCCTGTTCTTTGCTGTTGGCTAGGGTGGCCTTCCAATGCTGGTTAAACTTGGATATCCTCTTATACGCTTCGTCCAAGTGCTGCTTCTTCGTGGCCAGTACATTGTTGACAGCTTTGAAGTCTCGACCCATGCGCTCGCGCTCGGCCATTTGCTTAGTCAAATCTGTCCCCAGCTGGTTCACCAGCTCGGTCTGCCTCTTGAAAGAATGAACGGCTTCGCTTCTCTCGCTTCTGAGCTGAGCCAATTCTTTCTCCAGTTCTTCATTGGCCTTCTTCAGCTCATCTCTCTCAACTAACACCTGATTATGCTGCTGAATAGGCACGGTGGTAGGCTCTTCGATCACTGGAGGGCTTTCTGGCTTGGCAGGAGGAAACGGCATCCCTATAGCATCTGCTCTGGCTCTGATCCACGTCACATATGGAGCGTAGGCTTGACTATTACTTTTCCCCAGCGACGGCTTTCCCCGCTTACTGATACCATTCCAAGCGTGCTGAAGCCTAGATAACATATCCCCCTCTAGAAGACCAGTGAGGTACAGAGATTCCTGCACTTCTTCATCCTTCGGCGGAGCTCTCAAAGCATAAGCAAACTGTCGGACCAGCAGAGACGAATTATAGTTTATACAGCCCTTCCTGCCTATCAAAGGCACGTTCGGAAACCCGCTGCAGCTGAAGATGATCTCGGTACCCAACCTATCTCTGTCAAACCAGGCAATATCCTCTGCAGATAGACTCATCAAACGCTCGGACCACTCAGCTGTGGCCGCAGACGAAGCAAAGGGACCCCTCTTGGGTAGATGACTATCAAGCCATTTATAGAGCAAGGGCACACAGCACGAGACATTCTTGCCCCTTCTGTTCTCGTTTTTGTAGTGGACGGAATGGTAGACATCTCCTATCAAGGTAGGGACTGGATTCCCTGATGCAAAGATGTGAAAGGCGTCGAAGTCTACAAAGTCGGGCATATTGGGGAACAAAATGATGCCATATATGCACAGAGCGAGAATGGCGTTAAACACGACCCAACATCCGTCTTTGACGCACTGCTGAGCCTTTCCCACTAAGAACTGCAAGGAGAAACCGGGAACCTTGTTCCAACTAGACAAGACCAACTCGGAGGCATCTAGGTGAAGTGAAGGAGCTAGATTAGCCAGATTAGGCTCAGCATCCATATGAACAAAGGGCATCTGACTCTTGATAGGCACACCTAACAAATCAACATACTCCTCTAGCGTAGGTGCGAGAACAAAATCCTGGAAAGTAAAGCATCTCAACGGAGGATCGTAGAACTGCAACAAGGCGTGCAACCCATTCAACTCAAATGCAGAAGGTTTACGAACCAGACTGAGCAGTTTGCCGTAAGACTTTCTGAACTCATCTCTCACAGAATCATCTGCTAAAGCAATCAAACCAGTCAGCTGAACAACATCGGGAGCAGGGAGCTTGTAAGCCACGATCTTCCTCAAAGAACCCATAACAATACAACAGAAGGCCAGAAATCCTGAATCGAGGGAAACGGTACCTGCAACACAGACACACGTTAATGAAATGCAAATGGGTATGCAAAGCAATGCAAAATTCAATCATGCAGCAGGAGATCAAGGCAACTGCGCTGTGGAGATTCTGTATCAACAAAACCATAATCCTGCTCTATCAAGAACAACCATAGATCTGACGAGAAAGAAATCCCTGGTGTCGGACCACAAATCTGCTCTGTCAAGAACACACATCTGATAATAAGGACCTCTGATACAGTACCATAAATCTGCTCTGTCAAGAACACACATATCTGATAATAAAGACCTCTGATACAGGACCAAAACTCTGCTCTGTCAAGAACAAACATATGATAATAAGGACCTCTGATACAGGACCAAAACTCTGCTCTGTCAAGAACAACCATACATCTGCTGATGAGATCCTCTGATCCCAATCAAAAACCTGCTATGTCAAGAACAAACGTACATCTCTAAAGATAAGGTCCTCTGATACAGGACCAAAACTCTGCTCTGTCAAGAACAGCCATACATCTGCTGATGAGAACCTCCGGTACCAACAAAACTGATTCACTATCAAGAAAACCAGGTAGTCTGAAGGTTAAGGTTTCCTGCAACAAACCCAACCCTGCTCACAGGTATGGACCTAAACTGACACAGGTTCGGCATCCTATGCGGTCATCAGCGTCACAGACATTCAAGAGGGGTGATACGATACCCAGAAGGTGTGGCATCACCAGCTCATGAAGCGGCCTCACTCGGTTGAATCCCAAATGATCGGTCCCCAGAGTCGACAATCCTCTAAACCAACAACCCCCTCAACCCAAAGGGTTGAAAAAGAAGTCAACCGGGAGAACCTCGTCTTAGCGTGGATTTCATGAGACACTAGTGCCTGCCAAGCAAGCACGCGCCCACTAATTTCCACAACTAATGCTAGGTTCACTCAAGCTTGGGTCTGGCTTCTCACTCATCAGAATGCCCCTCCCACAACAGCACAGATAATCATATCATACTGAAAATAAAGTGCGGGAAATAAAATGCGATAAATAAACACAACCCAACAAGTAATCATACAAGCGCTAGGATTGACTCTCGCAGGGGACGTTGGATCCCCAAACTGACTCGCATAAGGGACGTTGGATCCCAGGAAACTATCAAGTCCCCAGCAGAGTCGCCAGCTGTCGCTTCCGCGAAAATAAGGTGTCGGCAAAACAGAAGAGTCGCCACCTTTCGTTATTTATCCCTCGGAACGGGAAAGGAAACGATCGGAAAAACCTGACGAAAAAGGTATAAGACAAGGTCATCGCAACCATTGTCTGGGTTCGGGAGTCGGTTACGCAAGGGGAAGGTATTAGCACCCCTCACGTCCGTCGTACTCGACGGGATCCACGCTTTTTGTGTTTATATGACGGGTTGGTTTTATCTATCTAC
The DNA here is from genome assembly GCA_963859935.3 of Lathyrus sativus. Classification (NCBI taxonomy): domain Eukaryota; kingdom Viridiplantae; phylum Streptophyta; class Magnoliopsida; order Fabales; family Fabaceae; genus Lathyrus; species Lathyrus sativus. Next base: position 325,873,843 of record OZ012739.1, read on the forward strand.
CTATCAAGGCTGGCTTAAACAGAAAAGAAAATGACTCGGCAAAGCATCGCGCTTTATGCCTACATATTCTCATCAGAGAATGAGAAATCAGAGTCAACGTAGTTCGACTAACTACGGGTTACGGGGAAGGTGGCTCGCCAATACATCAGTATTGTGCCTACGTACTCTCAACGGGCTTGAGAGATCAGAGCTTACGTAGTTCGAGATGATACGGATTACGAGAATTCAGATTCATCTGTTTTATCGAGTAGGGTTAAACAGCAGTTCCGGCAGTTAGGGACAAAGCCTGTTTGCGGTGGTGCTGAAGTTTAACGACACTCTTTTCTTCAGAAAAGCTTTCCTTTGAATTACGGGCCTAGGGTGCAAAATGGTTTGAAGTTTGTTTTCTGTCTTTTACGGAAGAACTGTTTTTTATGGATGTTTACAACCAATATCGCACTAGAGACTATGACCTGAGAGTGAATGCGTCGCATGTCACCCAAAGGGTGCCATACTAAACATCCAGACTGTTGAAAAGAAATTTTCCAACAATCCTTTCTACGATAGCTTAAGGCTCGTAACGTACGACGTTAGTTAACCTTTATTACTGCATTTTAATTTGTTTTGAGATGAGAAGAGAGAGGGACGACTAAGGGGAGACTATCAAGTCCTAATGTTGTCATGCCAAGGATTCATCCTATGGTTGAGGTTTGAAACAGGGAACTCCTAGAAGTTATCATGCATAGGTTTCAACCTAAAGTTCTAATCATCACTTCCTTATCAAAGGAAGTAAGATTCCTAGGGGATCATGCCAGGGTAAACAGAAACAGATAAAGCATCAGCTTAAATAGTAAACACTAAACGACTGTAAAATGCATGCAATGCAAGTGAGGGAGGAAATGTGTGGGGTATTGTCGCTACTGCGAAAATCGGCGTCGGCTTGACAGGAGAGTCGCCACCGTGCGTTATTTATCCCTCAGGGCAGGAAAGGAAACGCTCGAAGTAAACCTCGCAAAGACGGGAAAAGGTATAGTCATCGCAACCAACACCTGGATTCGGGAGTCGGTTACGCAAGGGGAAGGTATTAGCACCCCTCACGTCCATCGTACTCGATGGGATCCACGCTTGGTGTTTATAAGGAAAAGGGTGTGCTATCTATCTACTCTAATGGCTAGGTCTGAAAAGAAAAGAAAAGGACAGGACTCGACAGAACATACGGTGTTCTGGGCCTACGTATTCCCTCGTGCAATGGGAAAGTCAGAGTCAACGTAGTTCGACTACCTACGTCTAAACGGGGAAAAGGTTGCTCGCCAGGACATCGCGTCCTGTGCCTACGTACTTCCACACAACATGGAAGATCAGAGCAAACGTAGTTCGACTAACTACGGCTAAACAGGGGCTCTCACACAGCAGTGAGAAAACAAACTGGTCTCTAAGGTTCGGGAACCTACAACTACGATCTGGTCTCAAATGCGCTCGGGCAAGAGAAAGGGATAACAATTAGTCGTCAGCGGGAGAGTCTCGATCGCACAGCCGCGAGAGAACAAAGGTTAATTGTTAGTGTGCTCGCTAGGATATCGCATCCTATGCCTACATATCCTCGTCTGGTACGAGGAATCAGAGCAGCTGTAGTTCAGCTAACTACGGATCAAGCTACTCAAAAGCTCCTACTGAAAGGAAAGGGAAAAGACACCCTAAACTATAGCTGGAAAAAGGGAATCTACCTACTGCTATCACGCCTGGTTGACCATCCTAATGTCTATCATAACAACTCCGCAGTGGAGAAGTCAGAGCTCCTAAGGGATCATGGCAACATGACTAAACAGCAAACAAGAATTAACTACGGAGTAAAGAAATACCGAAAATGTGTATGAATACAACAACTAAACAAACAAGGCGCAAAGGCCGCAAACCACAGAGGTAAGGGAGCTCAGCTCTACCAAATACCAACAAGCAAAGCCACGCAATAACAAACAAGCAGAAGGAGGACCACCTCAACTTCTCATGCACACAAAGTCTACTTCTAAGATGCACCTACTTCAGAACTATCTAGATGAACACCTAAGTCTAATGCAACATAACATCACACAAGTCAAACAACATAAAGAGAAAGCTAGCTAACCTGACAAACCTTTATCCAAAGCTTAAACAAAAACCCTGAGCAGGGCTCCTAAACAAAACTCTAATCTATCCCTGAACAAAACTCTATGCAACACCTTAAGCAAAACTCTAAGCAAAACTCTAATCAGAACCCTAAGCAAGAGGAATCAATCCCAGTCTCCAAGCTTCAGAACAAGCTTACCAAAGAAAGGGAGCTAAGCAGACAAACTCATAGTGCCTTCCTCGGGAAAGTACCAGGAGGTTACTACTCAGGAGTCATATCCTATGCGGCTCGACAACTGTGATCAGTTTACATTCCTCCTCAGCAGAAACCAAACTCACATGAAGGCTCCGGCATCACGGGATACTTGAGAAATCCTATCTGAACTAAGGGAACTAAGTGAGCAGACCCATAGGACCTTCCTCAGGAAAGTACTAGGAGGCTTCCACTTAGGAATCGTATCCTACGTGGCTCAACAACTGTGATCAGTTTACATTCCTCCTCAGGAGAAATTAAACTCACAAGTTGGCTCCAACATCATTGGATACTTGAGAAATCCTAGATAAACTAATGGAACTAAGTGAATAGACCCATAGGACCTTCCTCAGGAAAGTACTAGGAGGCTTCCACTTAGGAATCGTATCCTACGTGGCTCAACAACTGTGATCAGTTTACATTCCTCCTCAGGAGAAATTAAACTCACAAGTTGGCTCCAACATCATTGGATACTTAAGAAAAGAGGTGAGAAGAAAGAATGAAAGTCATTCATAGTGCCTTCCTCAGGAAAGTACCATAAACTCCCTTCAAACTTAAGGATCTCGAACCTCACAAACGGGGAACAAGCTTCTAGACTAGGCCTCAATCCAATGCATGCTTGCAAGCTCCAACAGGACTTCAATCAGCTCCCATCTTCAAGAAGAACCCCCAGGCCACCAAACCATTAGAAACTATCTCTGAAGTTCAACCACAGTTGAACTTCAAAGTCAGAAGTCATCAAGACTTCTCCTATCCTCAAGCTCAGACTAAAACAATATCAGAACATCCTACAAAAATCTAACAAAAATCTATGGGAAACCTACATGGCTCTATGACAACATACTAAAAAATCAGGACAAAACTCATTACCAGATGAAAGAACTAAAATCAGCAACACAGACATATCCACAAACCAATTATTCAATATCAAAGCAATAGAAAAAATGCAATTAAACTGAAAATGCATGATTAAGCTAATGCTTTTGCACTATAAAATTCTACATTGAATTACGAGTCTACAGAAAAAAGAACGGAATTATTTGAATAAACCTACTATTTTTTATGAATTTTCTAATAATATGCATGCACTAAAAAAAATTAAAAGAAGTCAATTAAATGGAAAATATACCAAAAATAGTAAACAAAAATAAAATGGCATTTTTATTTTTATATGATTTTCTAGACATTTTCATGAAGTGGTAGAAAAAAGAAGAATTAAAAAATCAATTGTTTTTATTTTATTATGAATTTTTCAATATGCAAAGAAATAAAAGAAATTGAAAAAACAAAATTGAAATGAAATTGGAGGGGGGGGGGCTAACAGCAATGTTTCTAAGTTATTCTGGCTGGGCCCAAGCAACGGGGGGGTGCGAAAAGCACTGGGGCGCTGGGCCCAATGAGTCAGAAAATCATTAATGAAAATAAAAAAAGAAAAAAACGCAGGGGGGGGGTGCAGTCAGTGAATTTTTCATGGTTATTCTGGGATGGGCTTACCTACGGGGGGTGCACATAACACTTGGGCATAAGGCCCAGCCCAATCTTTCTATTTCCTCTCTCACAGGGGGGGGGGGTGAACGAGTACCAAGGGGGTGCGTTTCAGCAAACGCGTTTGGGCCCTGCACCCAGCCCAAACCCTAACTAGAAACCCCAATTAACAAAACGTTACTCCCCTTCTACAAACCCTAAACACTGTTCATCTCTCTAACCTAGCCGTCTTCAACCTTTCATCCTCCTCAGACTTTCTGCAGATCCTCGTATCTTTCTTCTCAAACTCACCTCTCACACAACTCTCTAACAAATCAAAGCCCTCAAGCTCTCTCAACACTCAAACAAATCAACGAACAAACACAATAATCTCACCATCAGTATTCTCTCACATTCACACACAAATCAAACACAAACCCTAACCAATCGCTACTCACAGTGAAATAACGTAAACCGAAGCTGTGTCATCAACATAGAAGAACATGCAACAAGATCGGAGTGATGCGTACCTGGATGAAGCAAGAACAGGCTGAAGGATCCTTGAAGTTCGTTGAAGGAAGACGCTTGAAGATCGTGATAGATCTGATGAAGGATGCACGTCGTTGAGAAGATCTCCGGATAACTTTCTGGAAAAAAAGAAAGAAAGGATCGAACGAACGGTGGATCCTCTGAAGGTGTTCTTGAGAGCGACTTGAAGATGTTGACGAACGAAGAAGGTTCAGATGGAGATCAGAAAGATTTCTGGAAAAAATCAAAGGATGAAGGTTCCTGATTCGAAGATTCCGTGATGAGATGATGACGAACGGAGATGTTCTGGGGATTTTCTGAGTTTTCCTTGAAGGATGGTGGAGGTTGGTTTCTGGAGATTCGTATGAAGTTTCCGGCGAAGTTTGATGTTTCCGGCGAGGTGATGATGAAGCTGGACGGAGGACATCGGAGGAGAAAGGAGAAATTCTGGGTTTTGTTGCAGTTTCCGGCGAGGACGGTGGCCGGAGACGGTTAAAGTGGCCGGCGGTGTGGTGGTCACCGGCTTTGCATGCCGGTCAAGGGCGTCTCCGGTGACGCGTGTGGTGATGACAGGTGTCTCTGTGGAGGCTTGCAGGTGCAACGCGTGGCTTGCATGCACAGAGAGAGAGAGAGAAAGTGGTGGGGCACGTGGCGTGAGCAGGAGAGTTTCTGAGTGTGTGGTGGGGTCCTCCAGAGTGCAACGCGTGGCCCTCTTCTTATAGTGACAAGTGTCATTTTTTGGCCAAAAACCTGCACAAAAACGAATTTGGACTGATAGCATGCTGGGCCTCCAAAAACTGTACTCTGGCCCACGAAAATCTGGACAAAACTGTAAAAAAAACTGAAAACTGATTAATGATAATGTTAAACCTAATTATACTAATTAAGACTAATCCTAATTGACCTAAAAATCCTAATTAATCTGATTAAACCTAAAAACAGAATTAACACCTAATTAAACTAATTCCCCTAATCAACTCTAAAAAGATAAAAAAAAACTAATTAAACCTATATTAACTAGCATTAATAAAACTCTACAAAATTCTGTTTAATTTCTATTTATTATTTAATATCTATTTGAAAAGGAAAACTATATTAAACAAATTCTATCTATTTCTATTTAAAACTATTAAACCTCCATTAACCTAAAAGAAAAATCTATAATATTTTCTATATTATCTAAAACAATTAAAACTATTTAAATTCTTTTATATTCTAAAAAAAAGATTAAAAACTATTAAACCTATTTAAAAATCTATATAAAATTCTAAAAAGAGATTTAAGCTATTTAAAAAATACAAAAACCCTATTTAAATTCCAGAAAAATCTATAAAACCCTAAAAATGCAGACACATGCAAATGACCACCATAAAAGAGCGCACGAGACCAGATCGAATCGAACAGAGGACCCCGGGCATCAGAATATCCCAAAATCACTATGCAAGCTGAAAATCACTGAGGAGCGCACAATTTCCCGAAAAAATAAAACCCTGATGATCTGGACTGGATCTTCCATATCTGATAGACGAAAATCAAGCTGTAACTCTGATATCCCCTGTTTGTGCACAAATATCATGCGTCTGATTTGCGAATATGAATTTAAACCACGAGTCAAATAGGAGAATCGGTTGGTCAAATTTTAGGGTGCAACAGCTGCCCCTATTCAAGCGACTTGGACCTGAAGGGTTTGAAGAGCGCTCAGCCTTCAAGCATTCAGAGGTACGAGACGGTTGAATACAAATAAAACCCGAAAATTTGCCAACCGCGAGAATATACTGTAAACTGCTTGGGGAGTAAAGTCCTGAAAACCGAGTCCAGTCATTACAGCGACGAACTGATCAATTGTCTGATAAAGAACTCCTGATTTGAATGCCCATTACCTGTGATACCCTATATAATAAAGCCTGAGGGCTGCAACAAAATACCTGATCCTTTCACATTGCCTACTGATAGGCAGGAAGAAGTAATCTCCATACTCACATCGTCTGAGGATAGACGGAATCATCCTGATTGATGAAACAAATCAATTCACATCGTCTAAGGATAGACGGAAAGAAAGCCTGACCGCAATACTCACATCGTCTAAGGGTAGACGGCATCATCCTGATTGATGAAACAAAACAATATTCACATCGTCTAAGGATAGACGGGATCATCCTGATTGATGACAAATCAATTCACATCGTCTAAGGATAGACGGGAAGAAATAATCTCCATACTCACATCGTCTAAGGGTAGACGGCATCATCCTGATTGATGAAACAAATCAATTCACATCGTCTAAGGATAGACGGGATCATCCTGATTGATGACAAATCTATTCACATCGTCTAAGAGTAGACGGGAAGAAATAATCTCCATACTCACATCGTCTAAGGGTAGACGGCATCATCCTGATTGATGAAACAAAACAATATTCACATCGTCTGAGGATAGACGGGAAGAAATAATCTCCATACTCACATCGCCTAAGGGTAGACGGCATCATCCTGATTGATGAAACAAATCAATTCACATCGTCTAAGGATAGACGGGATCATCCTGATTGATGACAAATCAATTCACATCGTCTAAGGATAGACGGGAAGAAATAATCTCCATACTCACATCGTATAAGGGTAGACGGCATCATCCTGATTGATGAAACAAATCAATTCACATCGTCTAAGGATAGACGGGATCATCCTGATTGATGACAAATCAATTATTCACATCGTCTAAGAGTAGACGGGATCATCCTGATTGATGAAACAAATCAATATTCTCATCGTCTAAGGATAGACGGGAAGAGAAATAATCTCCATATTCACATCGTCTAAGGGTAGACGGCATCATCCTGATTGATGAACAAATCAATATTCTCATCGTCTAAGGGTAGACGGGATCATCCTGATTGATGAAACAAATCAATTCACATCGTCTAAGGATAGACGGGATCATCCTGATTGATGACAAATCAATTATTCACATCGTCTAAGAGTAGACGGGATCATCCTGATTGATGAAACAAATCAATATTCTCATCGTCTAAGGATAGACGGGAAGAGAAATAATCTCCATATTCACATCGTCTACGGGTAGACGGGATGACAACATCCGCAATTCAACCATCCCTCGAATTTCAGAATCCTTCTGTCTATGGGAATTGATGGAAAGAACAATATCCTTGAAGGGGCCACATCGTCAGTATGGACCGACGGGAAGAAAACCCTCTTTAAAGAAACATGTCATCAATGAGAATCGACAATCACGAAAACTGAACATTCTTCGAAGAGCCTCGACATCAATAAGGATTGACGGTCAGAAAAGTCCCTCTTAAAACGTCATCTCCTCCAATAACCAGAAAGAAAACCACTATCCGAAATATCGTTTTGAAACCCCTCAATATCTGAAGATAGCCGTAGAAGGCTCGCTGGGGAAACTCACCATCTGTATGATCTGACAATAAGAAACCCGCTGAACAATAACCTGAAACTTCACATCGTCTACTGATAGACGGAAAGAAAACCACATTCGTACTCAAGACGTCTAATGATAGACGGAGAAATCCACTTATTGGAGGAACACATCGTCAATATGAATTGACGGGAAGAAAAGTCTGTCGATACCAGATGACTGACTGATCAAAGCACAACTATTGTATGATCTGATACAAATAATCTGCTGAACTGTCTGAACACTGCCGCTGGATAAATGCCCCTGAACTGATCACAGAGTAATTCATGCGCCATGTGAGGCTGATAGAAAACCTGACTTATGCTTCGTATGCATATGCGTATGCTTTAATCTTTCTATGGCGTAATGCTCCATTCAGGATAGAAATGCTACGCATTTTGACAATGACATGCAAGTATGATGCAAATATGATAATGCATGCAGTATGCTAATGCAGGCTCGAGCTGCCGGAGAGAGCTGGGTACAGAAAACCACTTCAGCAAAATAAATGTTGAAGACGAAGCCAACTCCGCTGGGGATAAGCCGGACATCACAGGATTATCCCAGCAAAATAAATGCTGGGAGAGTGAAATCAACTCCGCTGGGGATATTGGGAACTGAACCGAACACCTCGACGAAGTAATACCCTGTTGGGGAATGTAACTCCGTGGTGAAATAGCAGATGCTAAATATGATTAGACTCCTCTAGGGATAGCTTACCCATACCAACGACGAATTGGACTTTGCTGGAAAAAATGGAGGGAGTCTTCCCGCGTTTTGATGAAGCTCGGATCTGGAAACTGATGCGCCAACCCGGATGGGCCTCACAGTGACCGCCAACACGGATCTATGCTTTTAGGCTACCTGTGATGGGTCTGGTACAACTGACGCTGGAAAACACTCTGCCTGAATCCACAGCCTTTTAGTGAAGAATCAAGGGATAGTGACACGACTTCCCGCATTCGTCTCGCTTTCGAAAGATTGGCTAAATCTTCTCGAATAACTCTGAATGGCCCTGCTGGAACGGAGAAAACCAATCCTTTCGCTTATGATATGCCCCAGCCTACGGGGCCTCTGGGGATAGTCCTTGAAAGGAAATCTACAGATCTGTACCCTGATGGTCTGATATGAAATGCCCCAGCATTCTGAATTTCGGAAAGATACTTCACCTCAAATGCCTCTCGAATAAAGAGTAACTTCTGCGCTTTTAAGATGGCCTGCCCCTGACTGCAATGACCTTGCTCCTGATTATCTGATTCAGAGTAGTGCCCCTGACTACGAAATATTTACCTGAATCTCAACCTGATTGCCCCAGGGTAACTGACTTCGAAAAGCTGACCTGACTGGGGATCACAATAAAGCTTGCCCCTGTTCTCGGAACATTCGGGCGCTCTGTATTCTATCTTGACCGTACCTTTCCACTGTAGGAAACTTTTCTGCTGTCATGCGCTTACTCGCAAGTAAAACAAGTTGTTCTGCGTAACATATGTATTAATGCAACACATATGACAGCTTTGACATCCAATCTGTTCACTGGGAAAAGGAAAAACAGTTTATGGCATATAATGCATAAAACATTTATCAACATCAATACCAACATGGTAAGAGGAACCCTTTTAGGAGTCAGAATCGACGCGACCTTTACCGGAGTATGCTTTCGAAACAACCTGCTTCAATTAGGACTTTTGAGGGTTGTAACGTGGTCGGGTTCACGGTTCTGAAGGAAAGGATAAAGGCTCAAAGTTTATTTTAACCCACCCGTTCTCCTTGATGTTCTCCCATCCTACGTTCAGCTAATTCGACCTTAGCGCTCACCTCTCGGAGGCTGAAAGACAGGAGTGATAGTTCGAGAAACTTTTGGATTTTGGAGTGACTGCTACGCATCTTTCGTCTTTGACACTTGAGGTCACACGACTCGTATGTCATTTGAGGATTTTCTTTTGTCATCCTTTCATCTTTTTCTTTTCATATCCCTAACTTTTTCCTGGACTGACTCCTTTTGAGTTTCTTTTGATTTTTTAAGTCCAGCGGGATGCCCTCATTTTTGCCTAAGCCATTTGTTTTGAAGTTTTCTTGACTTAGCGGGCTTTTGATTCTTCTTTTTTCGTTTTTTCTTTCGAACAAGTCGTGTGACACTGGTTGTCTGACTCTTTGGGGAATGATGTGACTGCCCCACTCTTGATTGAACCATTGTGGTCTTTTAGGCACGACCTCTAGGGGCGTGATTGATCCTCGAACGGACACTCCTTTTGCAATTTGGACGCTCGGTCAAATTAGCTAACACCTACCCTGCCCCAGGTTAAAGATCGAGGGTTTTTTCATTTTCAGAAAGAACTCCTACTACAAGGCTCAAAGGGGTTGACAAGGGATTATCTTCCTTATATCTCCGGTGTTTAGGGATTTGAAACAATGCCTGTACATCATCAGCAGGTTTTATTTCAAAAGCATACAATATCGGCAGTTGCATGTCGGTCATTTTCGTCATCCTCCCCAAATTCTTCTTAACCAAGCGTTGGACATTTGTAAAAACAGTTAGTGAACACGAATGGATTTAGTCAAAACATGCATATTTGTTTCATTATCATCAATTTGAATGAAAACAACAAGTTTTACAAACAAGATTACAAATTCAAACAGGAAAGCAACTACAAATGTAAAGAAATGACAAGCTAAAACAAAGAAAATATGCTAGCTTCCGAGAACCGGGCTTTCACATCTGTCCTGCTGCTGAACCAGCTATCTTTATTAGAGACAATTCGATGCTGTCCTGATCTGCTTTCAACGACTCAACCAAATTATAGAGCCCTTCCTCCTTCATTCAGATGATTTTAGGACCTCCCTGCCCGAAGCTGATTGCTGCACTATCAAGCAGATCCTGCACTTTGTGCTTAAAAGCTTTACAATTCTCAACCGTATGGCCTGGTGCCCCAGTGTGGAATTCACAAGTAGCATTGGCGTCATACCCCGGTGGTGGTGCCCCTGTTAAGGGAGCCATTGTCCTCTTGTGAACCAATTGGAGCTGAAGCAGCGTTTGCAAAAGCTGCGCATATGGCATAGGTGGAGTATCAAGATGACGGCTTGCCAGAGGAGCCCGATTCTGATATCTTTTGTACCCCTGATTATTCTGCTGCTGAGGCTGCTGCCGCTGGTATCGGGTTGACTCTTGAACACCCTTCGTATCAAATGCAACATCGGTTTCTTGACCTTCAATGTATTGATTAACGCCCTCCTTATGCTTAGCCATTTTCTTTCTCAGATTTGCCCCAGGAATAGGCAACAGTTGTGGGCCTGGAGATTCTGACACCATGGAGTCCAGGATACGCTTATGACCCACTGCAGCTTTAGAAACATCTGTCATCTTAGCATCGACTGAGATAGGAGCAATACACACAGCTACGCCGCTCGGCGTGAATTCAATATCGTGCGAGTCAATCAGGTCTTGAACATTGTGCTTAAAAGCATGACAACCCTCGATGTCGTGTCCGAATGCCCCAGAATGAAATTCACATTGCTTGCTGGCATCGTACCCCTGAGGAAGCACTCTCGTTGGTGGTTCCAACATTCTCTTCTCAACCAGATTAAACCTCAATAAAGCCTGCAAGAGCTCAGCATATGTCATAGGCGGCGCCTCAAATATTCTCTTTGGCTTCCCTTCCTGGATCCTCCGTTGAGCCAGATGTATCTTCTGTTGCTGCTGCTCAGGTTCCACATGCACGGGTGGCGCGAGCTTCTTCATTGCGGCTTTAAATAGCTGATCGTCTTCTTTCCTAAGCACATTCTTGACTACCTCCATGATCAAGCTCACTTGGGTCTTCAGCTGACTGTTCTCCTCCTTGAGAATCTTCTGCTCCAGACGCATCTCCTGCATGTCTCTCATCATCTGCCCCAGCTGGCTTTGGACTTCAATCAATTCAAACTGATTCTGTTCCATATCTCTGAAGGAATTCCTGCAACAAACTGGATGACGAGGAAATAAGACCCACGGTTCTGATGTACCTGTTAAATCATAATGCAATGCGGAAAGCAAACACATATTCGATACAAGATAAAGAGAAACTCAAGCTATAAGCACACAGACGAACATCTCCCACACATGTACAACCAACAAAAGCAGCACGTTAGCACAAATGAGTACGAATACAATGACCCCATCCAACAATCCTGGTGGTGGTCGGCAAACACTAGTGCACAAAAGCTAAACGGATTATGCAGAGAAACAGATGCGACCCCCGGCACAGAAACTTCTAGAAACTTCCCCCACATTCAACTGAACTCTCTGATTGACAATCTTCAGAGTACACACTTCCTGTGGAGTCTTCCATGACGTTAACTGACGAACCCACACAACTGGAGGATGGAAAATCATTAATCTGAACAAATCCCTGAGGCGTGATGCACATCCGGCTAGAGTCTAACAGATCCTGAACCTGACTTCTAAGCACCTTACAATCATTTGTTGAATGCCCATGTGCCCCAACATGGTACTCACAGCGGGCGCTGGCATCAAAACCTGGAGGATACGGTGGAATCACCGGCTTAGTCTCTTTCGGCACTATCAATCCACTTCTGACCAGATCTGGCAATAACTGACTGTACGACACTGGTAGCTGAGTAAACTGCCTTTCAGGTTTCCTTGGTCTGCGTGGGGCGTGCTGACGCGATCGGCGATAGGATGATCGTTGACTTGAAGTGTCTGAAAACTGATCCTGAAATGCTAGAGATTCCGAGGTGGCGTCATCTCCTTCCCACTCTTCTTGAGAACTGACAACTGACTCAATCTTATCAACTGGGACGTAAGGAACATCTCGAAACTTTCCACTCCTGAGTCCTCTCTCAACAAGCTCTCCCAGTCTCATCAGGCCCACAAAGTTTGTGCAACTGAACAATTTGTCAAAATAATGGCCTTTCAGAGTACCCAAGAAGATGTCAACCAGTTCTCTTTCCGGAAGCGGTGGTTGAACACTAGCAGCCAATTCTTTCCATCTTCGCAAATACCCTCTGAACGATTCATTCTCCGCCTGAGATAATTCTTGCAGATCTACGAGACTAGGAGTCAAATCCAGGTTGTAATCGTACTGCTTCATGAAAGCTCTGGCTAAATCCACCCACGATCGAATCTGATTACTCTCTAATTGCACATACCACCTTAAGGATGCCCCAGTCAGGCTATAATGGAAGCAATGGATCATTAGTTGGTCATTTCGCACAAACGAAGTCATCCTTCGACAGAACATCATCAAATGCAGCTTTGGACAGCTATCTCCCGTGTATTTTTCAAATTCCGGCACTTTGAACTTGTAAGGCAACACCAGGTCAGGGACCAAACACATGCCTACAGCATCCAGGTTGACGACATCTTTCGCTTCTAAGGCTTTTATACCTTCTTCCAATGCTCGGAGTCTTCTACCATCTTCAAGAGCTCTTGGATCTACTATCCCGGCCATTGGAATATCTCTCCGGTAATTCATCACAGGGAAAGCGACACCTTGATTGTTAGCAGGAGGATGGCGTTCATTTCGGGCAACGAACTGCTCATGTCGATCTCTGTTCTGGACAGTAGGATGTACGACTTGGTCTGCAGTAAGATTGTTCGCTGGCGGGAAGCCTTCCATAGGATCATACTGATGGTTGGACGCCATAGTAAACCCTGTCAAGGTGTTAGGAGCCTGGAAATTGCCTTTAGCCATAGCTACCAATTACCTGTAACGGACTACACTGCTCGATTCTGCTCAACTCTGCTTCAGCCCCTTGGTTGTCTTCGACACTCCACTCTTGCCTCAACCAATCCCCGAGAATCACCCTCTGGTGAAAACAAAGGCTGGATAAGTGCTCTGGCTTGCTAGAGGAATACTATGCAATATGATTTATGCAAACAGAAATACAAAAAATGCTAACGTGCATGTGTGCATTGGAGATATTTCCCCTCCAATTCCAGTGTCAGTGGTAGCAAGACGAGATAAACCATAAAGACAATATTTGGAAAAACCCTCATATATTTATTAGAATAACTGTCTTGTCAAGAGGTTACATAACTATGCTCCATACAGCTGATACGATAAGGAGGATCCCAGCCAACATGCCTGGTGGTGATCTCAACACAACAGAATACAAGAGTAAAAATCAAGCACGGGTACGGTTGCGGAAGTTCTCGACCATCTTCTTCGTCTCTGCGTGATCTGGTCGATGAATCAAGCCTTCTATCAGCTGATCCCTCTTCCTGACCGTCCCCTGGATGTCTCTGACAAAGTCTTCCCAAGCCTTATCATTGGCACCGCCCCCAGGTTTGGGTCTCTTGGCATCTGCTCTATGCTGGAAATCTTCCAAGTTCTTCATGGCATCTGTCAGCTTGCGCTCGGCCTCGTATCGGCGGCAGGCTTCTTCTTCAAGCTCTTCAGTCTTCACTTTGACCTGTTCTTCTAAGTGAGCAACCAGTGTCTTCAGCTCTCCTTCCCGCTCTTTGCGCTTGGTCATAGTGAGATCCCAGTGTTCTCTGAACTTGGCTAGCTTCGTGTAGGCCCTTTCCAGCTCTTGCTTCTTAGTGGCCAACACACTACTAACTGAGTCTACATCTAACTCCAGACGCTTCTTGGTTTCAGTCAATTCCAATAGCATGGTCTTCAGATGTTTCAGAGTTTCGGCCTGTTGCTTAGAAAAATATCCCGTTTCAATCCTTTCATGACGAAGCTGGGCATTCTCCTGCTCTAAAGCCTCTTTAGCCCTTGCTAGCTCTTCTTTCTCCGCCATCAGCTGCTTGTACACCTGCATGTCCACAGTGGTAGGCTCCTCCACCGGAGAAGGATGCAATGGCTGGACCGCTGGATATGGCATAAGGAATTTCACAGCTCGCTCACGAATCCATTCCATATACGGGCCAGGAACTCGAATATCCCCTCTGCTACCTGAAGGTTTCCCTCTCTTGTGCAAGTTCTTCCATGCCTTCTCGAGCTTGGTCAGCATCTCTTTCCCTATTGCCCTAGTGAGATACAGAGATTCCTGTATCTCCTCGGGTTTCGGCGCTCCTTGAGGTACATACCCAAATTGCCTGATCAATAAGGAAGGGTTGTAATTGACACAGCCTTTCCTTCCTATTAACGGAACATTCGGGAATCCTTCGCATTTGAGTATAACCTCAACTCCGAATACCTCTTCATTGACCCATACCACGTTCTCGGCATTCAATCCCATCAAACGCTCGGGCCATCCTAGAGAATCAATAGAGGTGACAAACGGGCCTGACTTAGGCATATGACTGGTGAACCACCTGTACAGGAGAGGTACACAACAAGACACATTCCTTCCTCGCCGCTTTTCGTTCTGGTAGTGGGTAGAATGGTGGATATCTCCCAGCAAAGTAGGGACTGGGTTCTTCGCAGCCAAAATATAGAAGGCATCAGAGTCAACAAAATCGGGAATGTTCGGGAACAACACGATGCCATACACACATACAGCAAGGATGACGTCAAAAACACCCCAGCTACCCTTCTGGGCATATTCCCGAGCCTTCTCTACCAAGACATCCAACGGAAATCCCCATACGTCTCCTCTTCTGATCATCTTCCCAGACAGCTCAGGCTCTTTCAAGCACAGGATGGCAGAAAGCTCAGCCAGATTAGGCTCAGCGTCCGTACGATAGAAAGGCATCTGCTCGCGGATCGGTATATCCAGAAGTGCAGAATACTCCTCCAGGGTAGGACCCAAAACAAAGTCGGGAAATACAAAACATCTGAGCTCCGCGTCATAAAACTGTAACAGAGTATAGATGCCGCTGGTCTCGTAGGCTGATGGCTGATAAACATAGGTCAGAATCCTCCCATATCTCTTTCTGAAGTCACCCATTACCCTCTTCTTAGCAATAGCAATCAACTCTAACAATAGACTAATATCCGGAGATGGAAACTTATAGGGCAATACTCTCTTCAGGGTTTCCATGTCTTGCTAGGAAACAGACACCAGAACTGGAAGGGAAAATATGTACCTGCAATACACACACGTTAGTTGAATGCAAAATGGTAATGCGATGATGCAATATGATAAATAATGCAATCTGCGAACACAGGGGCTATGCTGTAGCCTGAAGAGGAACATCTCTGTGATCAAGAACAGAAAACCATCATAGTCACCAGAACCTCATGACACTAACTATCATCTGATACTCAAAATATCAATCCCCTGGTAAGAAATCCATCTGAACCTCTGTATCTGACGAGAATACCATCTGATAATAGCCTCAACCTCAGATAAGAAACCCATCTGATCCAAACAACACACCTGGAGATGAATCAAGAACACCATCTGATAAAGGTACTGAATCATGGTTTCTGGAGGCCAGTTTTCCTGCAATAACCCAATCCACCTCACAGGTGTGATAGACCTAATCCACGGACAAAGGTACGGCATCCTATGCGGTCATCAGCGTCACAGACTTTCATGACTGACGATACGATTCCCAGAAGGAGTGGCATCATCAAGTCATGAAGAGGTCTCACTTAGCTGACTTCCAAATGATCGGTCCCCAGAGTCGACAATCCTCACGTCTGGACTCCCCTCAGATCCTCAGGACCGGAAAGGAGCACCTCTGCAAGAATCTCGTCTGAGCGTAGATTTCGTAGGGAACTGTGCCTGCTCAGCAGACATGTTCGTCTACTACTCTCCACAACTATATCTAGGTGCATACTCAAGCCCAGGTCCGACTTCTCACTCACAGTAACCTCCCTTGCCCACAGCAATAATCATAATAATATAATGCTGGAAAATAAATGCGGAAAGGTAAAGGTACGGAAAAGTAAAGTGCAGAAAAGATAGAACACAATATGCACAACACCCAACAAATAAACACCCAAGCGCTAGGATTGACTCGCGTAGGGGATGGGAAACGGTCCCAGCATAAGGGATGGGAAAAGTCCCTAGATGCTATCAGTCCCCAGCAGAGTCGCCAGCTGTCGCTACTGCGAAAATCGGCGCCGGCTTGACAGGAGAGTCGCCACCATGCGTTATTTATCCCTCAGAGCGGGAAAGGAAACGCTCGAAGTAAACCTCGCAAAGACGGGAAAAGGTATGGTCATCGCAACCAACACCTGGATTCGGGAGTCGGTTACGCAAGGGGAAGGTATTAGCACCCCTCACGTCCATCGTACTCGATGGGATCCACGCTTGGTGTTTATAAGGAAAAGGGTGTGCTATCTATCTACTCTAATGGCTAGGTCTGAAAAGAAAAGAAAAGGACAGGACTCGACAGAACATACGGTGTTCTGGGCCTACGTATTCCCTCGTGCAATGGGAAAGTCAGAGTCAACGTAGTTCGACTACCTACGTCTAAACGGGGAAAAGGTTGCTCGCCAGGACATCACGTCCTGTGCCTACGTACTTCCACACAGCATGGAAGATCAGAGCAAACGTAGTTCGACTAACTACGGCTAAACAGGGGCTCTCACACAGCAGTGAGAAAACAAACTGGTCTCTAAGGTTCGGGAACCTACAACTACGATCTGGTCTCAAATGCGCTCGGGCAAGAGAAAGGGATAATAATTAGTCGTCAGCGGGAGAGTCTCGATCGCACAGCCGCGAGAGAACAAAGGTTAATTGTTAGTGTGCTCGCTAGGATATCGCATCCTATGCCTACATATCCTCGTCTGGTACGAGGAATCAGAGCAGCTGTAGTTCAGCTAACTACGGATCAAGCTACTCAAAAGCTCCTACTGAAAGGAAAGGGAAAAGACACCCTAAACTATAGCTGGAAAAAGGGAATCTACCTACTGCTATCACGCCTGGTTGACCATCCTAATGTCTATCATAACAACTCCGCAGCGGAGAAGTCAGAGCTCCTAAGGGATCATGGCAACAGGACTAAACAACAAACAAGAATTAACTACGGAGTAAAGAAATACCGAAAATGTGTATGAATACAACAACTAAACAAACAAGGCGCAAAGGCCGCAAACCACAGAGGTAAGGGAGCTCAGCTCTACCAAATACCAACAAGCAAAGCCACGCAATAACAAACAAGCAGAAGGAGGACCACCTCAACTTCTCATGCACACAAAGTCTACTTCTAAGATGCACCTACTTCAGAACTATCTAGATGAACACCTAAGTCTAATGCAACATAACATCACACAAGTCAAACAACATAAAGAGAAAGCTAGCTAACCTGACAAACCTTTATCCAAAGCTTAAACAAAAACCCTGAGCAGGGCTCCTAAACAAAACTCTAATCTATCCCTGAACAAAACTCTATGCAACACCTTAAGCAAAACTCTAAGCAAAACTCTAATCAGAACCCTAAGCAAGAGGAATCAATCCCAGTCTCCAAGCTTCAGAACAAGCTTACCAAAGAAAGGGAGCTAAGCAGACAAACTCATAGTGCCTTCCTCGGGAAAGTACCAGGAGGTTACTACTCAGGAGTCATATCCTATGCGGCTCGACAACTGTGATCAGTTTACATTCCTCCTCAGCAGAAACCAAAATCACATGAAGGCTCCGGCATCACGGGATACTTGAGAAATCCTATCTGAACTAAGGGAACTAAGTGAGCAGACCCATAGGACCTTCCTCAGGAAAGTACTAGGAGGCTTCCACTTAGGAATCGTATCCTACGTGGCTCAACAACTGTGATCAGTTTACATTCCTCCTCAGGAGAAATTAAACTCACAAGTTGGCTCCAACATCATTGGATACTTGAGAAATCCTAGATAAACTAATGGAACTAAGTGAATAGACCCATAGGACCTTCCTCAGGAAAGTACTAGGAGGCTTCCACTTAGGAATCGTATCCTACGTGGCTCAACAACTGTGATCAGTTTACATTCCTCCTCAGGAGAAATTAAACTCACAAGTTGGCTCCAACATCATTGGATACTTAAGAAAAGAGGTGAGAAGAAAGAATGAAAGTCATTCATAGTGCCTTCCTCAGGAAAGTACCATAAACTCCCTTCAAACTTCAGGATCTCGAACCTCACAAACGGGGAACAAGCTTCTAGACTAGGCCTCAATCCAATGCATGCTTGCAAGCTCCAACAGGACTTCAATCAGCTCCCATCTTCAAGAAGAACCCCCAGGCCACCAAACCATTAGAAACTATCTCTGAAGTTCAACCACAGTTGAACTTCAAAGTCAGAAGTCATCAAGACTTCTCCTATCCTCAAGCTCAGACTAAAACAATATCAGAACATCCTACAAAAATCTAACAAAAATCTATGGGAAACCTACATGGCTCTATGACAACATACTAAAAAATCAGGACAAAACTCATTACCAGATGAAAGAACTAAAATCAGCAACACAGACATATCCACAAACCAATTATTCAATATCAAAGCAATACAAAAAATGCAATTAAACTGAAAATGCATGATTAAGCTAATGCTTTTGCACTATAAAATTCTACATTGAATTACGAGTCTACAGAAAAAAGAACGGAATTATTTGACTAAACCTACTATTTTTTATGAATTTTCTAATAATATGCATGCACTAAAAAAAATTAAAAGAAGTCAATTAAATGGAAAATATACCAAAAATAGTAAACAAAAATAAAATGGCATTTTTATTTTTATATGATTTTCTAGACATTTTCATGAAGTGGTAGAAAAAAGAAGAATTAAAAAATCAATTGTTTTTATTTTATTATGAATTTTTCAATATGCAAAGAAATAAAAGAAATTGAAAAAACAAAATTGAAATGAAACTGGAAGGGGGGGGGGGGGGGGGGGGGGGCTAACAGCAATGTTTCTAAGTTATTCTGGCTGGGCCCAAGCAACGGGGGGGGGGGGGGGGGGGGGGGGGTGCGAAAAGCACTGGGGCGCTGGGCCCAATGAGTCAGAAAATCATTAATGAAAATAAAAAAAGAAAAAAAACGCAGGGGGGGGGGGTGCAGTCAGTGAATTTTTCATGGTTATTCTGGGATGGGCTTACCTATGGGGGGTGCACATAACACTTGGGCATAAGGCCCAGCCCAATCTTTCTATTTCCTCTCTCACAGGGGGGGGTGAACGAGTACCAAGGGGGTGCGTTTCAGCAAACGCGTTTGGGCCCTGCACCCAGCCCAAACCCTAACTAGAAACCCCAATTAACAAAACCTTACTCCCCTTCTACAAACCCTAAACACTGTTCATCTCTCTAACCTAGCCGTCTTCAACCTTTCATCCTCCTCAGACTTTCTGCAGATCCTCGTATCTTTCTTCTCAAACTCACCTCTCACACAACTCTCTAACAAATCAAAGCCCTCAAGCTCTCTCAACACTCAAACAAATCAACGAACAAACACAATAATCTCACCATCAGTATTCTCTCACATTCACACACAAATCAAACACAAACCCTAACCAATCGCTACTCACAGTGAAATAACGTAAACCGAAGCTGTGTCATCAACATAGAAGAACATGCAACAAGATCGGAGTGATGCGTACCTGGATGAAGCAAGAACAGGCTGAAGGATCCTTGAAGTTCGTTGAAGGAAGACGCTTGAAGATCGTGATAGATCTGATGAAGGATGCACGCCGTTGAGAAGATCTCCGGATAACTTTCTGGAAAAAAAGCAAGAAAGGATCGAACGAACGGTGGATCCTCTGAAGGTGTTCTTGAGAGCGACTTGAAGATGTTGACGAACGAAGAAGGTTCAGATGGAGATCAGAAAGATTTCTGGAAAAAATCAAAGGATGAAGGTTCCTGATTCGAAGATTCCGTGATGAGATGATGACGAACGGAGATGTTCTGGGGATTTTCTGAGTTTTCCTTGAAGGATGGTGGAGGTTGGTTTCTGGAGATTCGTATGAAGTTTTCGGCGAAGTTTGATGTTTCCGGCGAGGTGATGATGAAGCTGGACGGAGGAGATCGGAGGAGAAAGGAGAAATTCTGGGTTTTGTTGCAGTTTCCGGCGAGGACGGTGGCCGGAGACGGTTAAAGTGGCCGGCGGTGTGGTGGTCACCGGCTTTGCATGCCGGTCAAGGGCGTCTCCGGTGACGCGTGTGGTGATGACAGGTGTCTCTGTGGAGGCTTGCAGGTGCAACGTGTGGCTTGCATGCACAGAGAGAGAGAGAAAGTGGTGGGGCACGTGGCGTGAGCAGGAGAGTTTTTGAGTGTGTGGTGGGGTCCTCCAGAGTGCAACGCGTGGCCCTCTTCTTATAGTGACAAGTGTCATTTTTTGGCCAAAAACCTGCACAAAAACGAATTTGGACTGATAGCATGCTGGGCCTCCAAAAACTGTACTCTGGCCCACGAAAATCTGGACAAAACTGTAAAAAAAACTGAAAACTGATTAATGATAATGTTAAACCTAATTATACTAATTAAGACTAATCCTAATTGACCTAAAAATCCTAATTAATCTGATTAAACCTAAAAACAGAATTAACACCTAATTAAACTAATTCCCCTAATCAACTCTAAAAAGATTAAAAAAAACTAATTAAACATATATTAACTAGCATTAATAAAACTCTACAAAATTCTGTTTAATTTCTATTTATTATTTAATATCTATTTGAAAAGGAAAACTATATTAAACAAATTCTATCTATTTCTATTTAAAACTATTAAACCTCCATTAACCTAAAAGAAAAATCTATAATATTTTCTATATTATCTAAAACAATTAAAACTATTTAAATTCTTTTATATTCTAAAAAAAAGATTAAAAACTATTAAACCTATTTAAAAATCTATATAAAATTCTAAAAAGAGATTTAAGCTATTTAAAAAATACAAAAACCCTATTTAAATTCCAGAAAAATCTATAAAACCCTAAAAATGCAGACACATGCAAATGACCACCATAAAAGAGCGCACGAGACCAGATCGAATCGAACAGAGGACCCCGGGCATCAGAATATCCCAAAATCACTATGCAAGCTGAAAATCACTGAGGAGCGCACAATTTCCCGAAAAAATAAAACCCTGATGATCTGGACTGGATCTGCCATATCTGATAGACGAAAATCAAGCTGTAACTCTGATATCCCCTGTTTGTGCACAAATATCATGCGTCTGATTTGCGAATATGAATTTAAACCACGAGTCAAATAGGAGAATCGGTTGGTCAAATTTTAGGGTGCAACGGGTATCAGCCTCCACAAGCTCATCTCAACCTCAAGCCAGATATGAATAACTGCAATCATACAGAAGAAATGAAATGCTATCAAGCAAGATAGAATAAACTGCAATCCTACAGAAGAAATGAAATGCTATCAAGCAAACACAAACCACATGGGCAAGGGAGCTGGGCTCTACCGAATACCCGCAAGCAAAGCCATACAGTAAAATACAAGCAGAGGGAGCAAATCAACCTCTAGTGCAATCATGCTCCTAGCTTACATCAGTCTAGATATGGACTTATTCTAATGCATCAAGCAAATCAAACACGCCACATCAATACAGAAGAGAAAATAGACAAGAAAGGAAACAGATCAACCACTCCCACAACTTCACAGCAAAGCAATCTTCTGCCAGCAGTTCAGTCTTCAGACTTCAATCACCCTTCAAGGCTATCATCTTCCATAGCAAGTATCAACTTGCTTCTTCAAGCTTCTAACACATCCAACATAAGTATCAACTTATCCTTCTTCTTCAAGCTTCAGCTCTTCAGTCAATCCCACCTTCAGGCTTTACTCCTAACTACAAGTATCAACTTGATTCCTTCAGGCTCTCAATGCATCAATGTAAGTGTCAACTTATCCTTTATTCCTCAAGCCTCAGCTCTTCACTCAATCTCCATTGGATCTTCTCCACAAGTTTCAACTTGGTCTTCAAGCTTCAGCTCTCTTTGCTTTACCAATATCAACTTGGTTCTCTTCATCTACAAGCTTCAGCTTCTCAGAGTAGTCTTCAATCACATGGAAGTATAAACTCCATCCTTCAAACTCTTCAAGCAAGGGACTCCATCCTCTAACCAGGGAGAAAGATTCATCTATCAAGAGCAAAGTTGGGATGCCTGGTAGCAGAGTGAAGACCAAAGGTCACCACTAAGCGTCCTGTCATCAGAGAAAGGGACCCTCAAAGGTTCTACCAATTTGCAAAGAGCCACACATCCTACCAAAGGAGGGATGAGGCCTTTACAAAGGGATCTTTCATCATTGGGAAGAATGGAAATGATCAACATCATCCATGTTTATGAAGGAAGAGAACTATCTAGAAGCTCTGCCTACAAAACCCTAATCTTAACCTAATCAAAACTACACCACAAGAAGGGAAGATCTTCAAATCCAAGCCTCTTAAAGCAATCCAATGCATCTTTAACTTGTCTTCATCCTCACCCAAGAACAAGAGAAACAAAACCCTAATCTAAGGGAACTAAAGATGTTAATCTAGTTGAGTTAGTGCCTTAGAATCATCTAAAACTAGCACCTAAACTAAAATCAATCAAAAATAGAAAACTATCTTATAAATTTCTACAAAAATTCCTAAGGGATTCTAATTCAATTCAGAATGCCTCATACAAAAACCAGGGACTAAATCATCTATTAAGTCCTAAAATTAAGTCCTAAGTCCAAAGGTATCAACCATAAACCCTAAAAATGGAGCTTCTAAAGGTTTCAACCTAAACTACCACCTATGTTCATCACAAAAATGTGAGAAAAATCTATGGGGAGCATGCATATCTATTCTAACTACTCATAAAAAATCAGGATCAAAATCATCATCACATGATCACACAAAATTCCACAAAATCAAGCATCAAGCATGACTATTTTAATATCAATTAAAATGTAAAAATGCCCATAAAATCATAAAATGCATGGAATAAAAATATTTTTTATCTAAAAAATACTAGACCCTATCATGAATCTAATACAAAAAGAATGAAATTAATTAGATGATTTTTCCATTTTTTATGATTTAATCATAAACCATGAATAAAATGAAAAATTAAATAAAATCAAACAAAAATAACCAAGCGCGCGGTGCAGATAGTAATAAAAATCAATTCAATTCATGGATTAGGCCATCAGGGGGGTGTGGTTATCAATTATTACACAAAGCCCAAAACGCGATTGATTAATGAAACGCATCGTTTCAATTAGTCAGAGATCCTTCACAAAATGAAACGCACGCGTGGCCGTTGGATGGGGTTCCTAGTCAAAGTCCAACCTCAATCTGATGGCTATCAAGTCATCTTCTTCCTTTTGAATCTCTGCAATTCAGATCACCTGCGCGCCCAAAACCACCGCCGGTGACTTTCTCCGGTCACCATTCCACAACCCTAGTTCAACATAGAGTCCACCATAGGCCACGATCCCTTAATGAAACATGTCCCAAATTTCCTCACGAATTCATTCATGCCTTTAATTCTCTCTGAAACCTCAAGATTCACAAGAACCAACTCTCAACCGAAAATGGTAACATCCCTAATTGGTCACTAATTCTCAAATTAATGATCTGAAATCCTTCCTACACCATTCTACAATGCATCTATCATCCTAATTCCAATTGATTCTAACTAAAACAAGCCAGAGATCAAAGGTTACCAACCTGAAAATTTTGGGTGCACAAAAGTAGCAAGACCTCAAATCAAGCCCTCAAATGATCCAGACTCCTTCAATGAATCACTCCCAAGCTTCTGTATGCAATAGAATTGATTGAAATGGCTTCAATCCTTGGCTTTGAATCTAAGTTGCAGGTGGAGAAATCTGAGCTCAAGAACACCAATCAGCCACGAATTCCCTTTGATTATGATCTGAAATCATTCCCTAGCATCCATGGAATAGATTGCAATCAAGAAAATGGATGGAAAGTGAGTGAAATGATGTAACCGAATTCAGTTGCAAGCAATGAAGTTTCAATCTCAATCTCTGCTCTCTCCTTCAATCATCACCAAAAAATGATTTGAACCACTTCTATTCCATATATAGATTGTGTAGGGATGATCTAGAAACCTCTAGATCCTTCCAATGAGAAAATCAATCTCTCATGACATGAGAAGTTCACTTATATGCCATGGTGTGGATAACTCTGCAAACAGCTTGAAATCAATCCCAGCTTGATTCTAGGTTTTGCAAATGTTCCTTATGATGTAAGTAACTACTTTTCAAAGCAAGTCCACCAATTAGACCTCAATTCAAAAATGTGGCTAAAACAATGTTCTTAAAATGCTTTTTAGAGTCAAAATGACCTATTACATGCCTTGGTTTGGATGTGTAGATCAAAAGTATCAATTTCCAACTTTGGTTCATTTAACTTATACCCTTATTTTAGGTCATTTTTGCAACTTTGAGCTACAAGAATTTTCAACATCTCATGACCTCTTTACTAGCCTTAAAACATCATTTTGAACAAGTTTGATGTTGAACATTTTTCCATTTGAAGCTTGGAAATAGGAGTTATGGCCGTATGGTTAAAATGACCTATAATCTCCAAATGACCAAAATGCCCTTGACTTGTCAAAGCCATAACTTGAGTCCCACAAATCCTATCAAGGACTTCTAGTACTCTCTAGAAATCTAAGAGGATAAGGAACAATATTCATGTTGACCAAAAGTTCATAGGAATCATCCTTCTAGGGTAAAAGTTTCATGCAAGTTGGGCAACTTTCAAGCTCCCAAATTCACATACCTCAGATGACCTGTAACTTGTCAAAGTCATAACTTGAGTTCTACAAATCCTGTCAAGGGATTCTAGCACTCAAATTAAAGCTAAGATCATGCTCTACAACATTCATGTTGGGGGTAAGATGAGATGACAATCATATCTTGAGCCAAACTGCCTTGAAGATAGGGGTCAAACTAGGGGATTTTACACTGTCAAGCCTTAGAAACCCTAGCCTGAAACTTCTCAAACTCTTCAATCATGATGAGTTTACCTTGTAATCATCCTTATAACATCTCAATGTATAAATCCATGATCACATGGCTTTTGGATTAGGTCTCAACCTTGTCCAAATCATCAGTTGACTTAGGGTTGACCCAGTCAAACCCTAATTGCACCACTCATGGCTGAGTCTTCTTAATCTTGCACAATGACCTATCTAGGCCTCAAAGTGACCTTCAACACTTCTGATGAGCTCTCTCAAGACCTCAAGTCTAACTTCATGGTCTCAGAATCATCTGATGACTTCCCACAACCCTCAAGCTAGGAGGCACACACTCTTGGTTTCAACCAATCTCTCTGAGGATCTTTTAACTTCTCTGGCAAGGATATCAACCCTTGAACACTTAAATAACCTTCTTAGCTAGCTTCATAGCCTTGTGTAGCTCTTGATTGGTAATGATACCTCTTGATCTCCTGCATACATGTCAATGGGATGCAAATGATAATGCTAATGTGCATGGAATGAAACATAAGCTAGGTAAAGAAATGTTGAGCAAATTTTGGGGTGCAACACTTACAAAGTTGCTGAGAAACCAACAAGCCTATGTTCATCTCCATAATCACCTAGTAACTGCACTTGGAAGAGCTTATTTAAACTCTTATGCCAGTACATTAGTAAGTGTTTGGAAAAGGATATGGAATTATCTTATGATACATCTATAAACTGTTTTACAGTTATGTAAAGTTTGCCCTCATTTTCTCTTCAATTATAAACAAAACTTATACACAAACTCTAGTATGATAACTAATTGTAACAAGTTAACTAATTCATGACAAAATTCATATTCTATTATATGATGATGCAATATATTTGAAATTTTAATTTCCATCATTAGCCTAAAAGAAAAATTGCTAAATTATCTACGAAGATGGAAACTTGAAATGACCCCGTAGTAATGAAATATGAAAATTGAGCAATCAAATTTAACTTACGAACCAGGTACAAAGTACTATAATCCTCGTCAATAAAATTGAGCTGCCAATCTTTGAGATCCTTTTCAATAAATACTGCAGTTGTCCCAAACTGCACAATACCAAATAAGCAAGTAAAAGCCACCCAAGTTCAAAATGTTCCCATTGGTATCCTTACATAGAGACAAGTATAGTGTAACTATTCATACAAATTATAATATTAGATATCAAATTAAGATTTGTATAGTGAAAATTTGTAATATACAGAATGAGACACGGGTAATAATCGATCAACTTTATTCATGTAATAGATTCGCTTCACTTTCAATAATCATTACCTTCAAAATATTGAGATAGATAGTTAGATAAACCAAGTACTTTCATCCTCTAATTTTATCTCAGAGAAAGTTAGATTACATAGTAAGAGATGTATATTTAATCATACATAAAGAATGATGGAGGCGAACCTAGAATAAAACCTATAATCAATTGTATGAATGGATATGCAAAATATTCTACCAACATTTAGGGCTCTACAGCAGGGTAAGCATATGAAGGTTCACCAATTGTATGAAATGGATATGCAAAATATTCTACCAACATCTACTCATCATTGGGAAAATAATCAGCAAATTATTCAGGGTTAGAAACAGGTTTTCCCAAAGAAGAACGTATCTCCACTAAAGCATAACAAATCATTGAATATCACATTAAAAAATACTTGTGAAATTGCAAAGAGCCAAAAGTAATGTTCCAAAGTCACTTATTTATATATGTGATACAAATTATGGTAATATACTAAAGTTGAAGGAATTGATTTTGCAGAAACCTTTGCACCAGTTGCAAGACTTGAGTCTATCAGGCTGATGTTAGGAATTGCCTGCATCCTGAAATTTAAACTCTTTTAAATGGATGTAAAGAGTGCTTTTCTGAATGGATATCTAAGTGAGGAAGTGTATGTGGCACAACCCAAGGGATTTGAGGACCCTAACCTGACAGGCCGTGTCTACAAGCTAAGGAAGGCTCTGTATGGCTTGAAACAGGCACCTAGAGCATGGTATGAAAGGCTCACTGAGTTTCTTACCACCAATGGATACAGAAAAGGAGGAATTGATAAGACTATGTTTGTGAAAAATGAAGGTGGATAAATCGTGATAGCTCAGATCTATGTAGATGACATAGTGTTTGGTGGAGTGTCAGAAAGGATGGTGAAGCAATTTGTCAGTCACCTGCAGTCTGAATTTGAAATGAGCATGTGTGGAGAATTGGCATATTTTCTTGGGCTACAGGTCAAGCAAATGGAAAACTCCATCTTCCTCTCCCAAAGTAAATACACCAAAAATATAGTAAAAAAGTTTGGGATGGACAATGTCAGTCACAAGAGAACACCTGCCCCCACTCATCTAAAGTTGACCAGAGATGAAAATGGTAGAAGCCTACTATATCTAACAGCCAGCAGACCAGACATTGCATTTGCTGTTGGGGTATGTGCCAGATATCAAGCAGATCCTAAAGTAAGTCACATGCACCAAGTAAAAAGGATTCTCAAATATGTGAATGGAACCTGTGACTATAGCATACTCTACTCTCATGGGTGTACCCCTATTTTGTCTGGTTATTGTGATGCAGATTGGGCTGGTAGTGCTGATGATAGAAAAAGCACATCTGGTGGATGTTTCTTCTTAGGTAACAACCTAATATCCTGGTGCAGCAAGAAGCAAAATTGTGTCTCCTTATCCACTGCTGAAGCTGAATACATCGCAGTTGGTAGCAGATGTTCTCAGCTGGTCTGGATAAAGCAAATGTTAACTGAATACAATGTCACTCAGGATGTCATGACATTGTACTGTGACAATTTTAATGCTATTAACATTTCCAAAAACCCGATCCAGCATAGCAGAACCAAGCACATTGATATAAGGCATCACTTCATAAGAGACCTTGTGGAAGACAAAGTTATTTCCTTGGAGCATGTGTCCACTGAGCTACAGCTAGCTGACATCTTTACAAAGGCTCTAGATGCTGTCCAATTTGAAAATCTTAGAGGGAAGTTGGGTATCTGCATGTATGAGGATGCATAGCAATTAATGGCACGAGAGAGTTTTAGGATTTCAATGCAGTCAAAGTCTTTGAACAATAAAACTCTCCATCCCACACAAACGTGCCTCTCTGCCCCCATTACCATTTAACATCTCTTCCAGACCCTCAGTCTCGACAAAAAAATGGCCTCGCATCATGAAGGATCTTCGTCTATGTCCCCTCCCAAATTCACCAAAGATCCACCTCCCTCGGCTGAGAAACCAAACTGCAAGTATCCCTCTCCCACTGAAGAAGAACTGAGGAGAATTATGAACAGGGAAGGCACGGCTTACGTGAATAAATCCATGGGGGAAATTGCTGACAAGATCATCAGGAATGGATTGCTTGTTAAGGGCTTCACCGTGCCCCTGGCTCGCCGAGGTCCAGATGAGGATCTTCCAGAAGAAGACTCGTATGATAGAAACCAAGACATCTCTCTCTCAGACTTGGATAACAGTGACTCCAGTTCTTCCTCTGATGAAGAAAATTGAGAATTGGGTATGTGCCTCAGACTGCTGCTGGTGATGAATTGGGTATGTGCCTCAAACATATGTATTGGTACATTTTATGATATATGCTATGTGTTAGTTGGATCTTAATTTGTGGCTAAAAAGGGGGAGAGAGTGTTAGATAAAAATGAGCAGGTACAACAGATGGAAGAATTGGTTGATAACCAATATGAGTACCACAGGTTATGTGGTAGTGGTAGTAACAGCAGGTGGAAGAACAAGACAACCATGAGTTGTGCTTGAGCATATGCACCATGGTACATTTGCAAGGTACATTTGCAGTGGTAACTACAGGTGCTGCTAATGAGATGTGTGTGTGTGATAACAACTATTTGGCCTGTTACTGATGTGATATGTATGACATGTATGCTAGAACTAGGAACTATGTGCAGGAGCAGAATAAAAGCATAGTGCATCCCTTAGCATAGTGCGTCCCTTCAGGGGGAGTAGCACAACTGTATTGACTTCATAATGTTATCCTGAAGGTCATAACATCGAGAGCAGGCTGGATTCATATGTGTGATTGCAGGCTGCGTGCAGGAGAAGTGTTCAACTGATGTGCATCAGTTGAGGTGGAGTAACTCTGTGTGTTACTCACTCAGCAAAGAATGACACCTGTAGTGATAACTAACAAGTGGCTAACAAAGTGAGTGTTAACAGGGCTGAAAGCCAACTGTGAGGAGTCTGAGAGCTTGAGCAGCAAGTGTCTTACCTGCATGACAGGACCTATGTTAAGTCTTCTGCTCTGTGTAAATCTCTGGTGTAAGTACAGAGTGTTTTAGCCAAAAATTTTCCAAAGGGGGAGTTTGTAAGTGCTCTTGATTGGCTGCATTTTGTGGCAAAATATTAGTGTATGTATGAATGTCATGTCTGATGTTGATACATTCATAATATGGACTATGCAGGGTAAGTTAACTAAGCTAACTATAAGTTAAGCTGGATGTCATACTCAATGTTATGACATAGGTCGTATGACATCAAGCGGAGGTTTGTTATTCTGGTAGCTAGAACTTAGGAAACAAATCAGAAGCTCAAGCTGGAATTCAGGAGACATTTTAGAAGCCCTAGGAGAACTAATATGTACCTGATTAAAATGGTAAACATGCAGAATACTGAACAGAGGTTTTATGATGGATAAAACCTAATTTATGCGCCCAGGTCCAAGGACTGATCTGCTGCTATAAATAACAGGAGAAGCAATCCTAGAAGGCAGCTGTTGAAGATAGAGAAATAGAGAAATCACCATAGTGGTTTAGAAGTGAAGAGGTTGTCCTTCACGATTGTGTCTTAGGAACACTTGTAATCCAAGAAACTCTTGATTTCATTGGTTAGGTAGTTTCTAGGCTGTGTATCACTCGAAGTTGTGAAGCAAGAGTGTGTGTCACTTGATCAAAGCTTTGAAGCAAGATCAAGGTGTGTGTAATTGAAGTGTTTCTTTTTACTACTGTTTAATCTGTAAGTGTGTTTGGATATCACTGAGGTGATTGTATGGAGTGAGTGGGTATACTCAAGTCTAGAGTGTCTCTAGGTTAAATTGTCATTTGGTAGGTCTTAAGTGAGGAGTGCAAACTGGAGGTTTGACTCTGAATTAATTCCACTGATAGTGAAATTTCTCCCTGGCTTGGTAGCCCCCATATGTAAGTGTGTTGCACTGAACTGGGTCAACAACCAACTGTGTTATTTACTGCTTTTTAATTACTGCACAATAGTAGGTATGTAGTGAATGTCACAGTGGATGTTATAACTTCTGTTAGAACATCCATCGTGGGCTGGCCAGAATTTTCATCATATTTATTAAGTGTTTTAAAGTTGATTTGGGATGAGAAGAGAAAGACCCACAAAAGGTCTAAATGGAAACTTGATCCTAATGTTGTCATGCAAAGTGGCCCTAAGGCCGGGATGCGAAAGGAAATTCTATCCTAATGTTAATGTGCAAAAAATTGACCTAAGTTTGAGGTTAAAAGGGACTAACATAATGTTATCATACATGGATTAAACTCCTAATGTCTATCCTACTTCAAGCTTAATAAAAAAATTAAGTTGGACTAGGAAGCCTTAAGGGAGCATGAAAAGAGAAGGCAAAAAACAAGAAAAACAAGGCAAAAACAGTAGCTACAACAGTGCTTCCTGCACAAAACAACAATAAAATCCAGCACACCAGCAAAATAGCCTATAACAGCACATGCATTCAGGCAGAAACAGGTGTAAAAAGCAGTAGGCAGCATGGATGCACAATTAACAACATATCAAAGTCCAGAACAGCAGGTGTTAAAAGTGCAGGCAGCAAGTATACATGAACACTTAAAGCAATATCTCAAGCAAGCAACGATCATCAATGAGCATGCATAATAAACCAAAAGCATCAAGAGTGTAAACATCCAAGACTAAGCAACAATTGGCATTCAATCAAACAATTCAAGAACAAAATATGATCATGTAATCACAATTTAAGAAATACATATGACAATGTGCGGATTGAATATGAACATGTATCAACCAAAGTCAATTGATGAACATGCATTAATAATTAAGCAAAAGAAAACTCCATAATATCGCACAATTGGACAAGCAACAAGAACGTCACACACTTAACATTGATTAACGAATTCGAATGATTATACAATTACGGAATCGGAAACAAACATAAGCATGTGATACAAATCCAGCAAGACAAACATCAATAATCAACAATCTACAATGTGCAAACAATTATGCAACATGATCAACACACCAAGAATGCAACACAATGATCATAAACGTTCATCAAAAGAAAACCAAAATTCACATGTCAAAGAAACAGAAGCATGATATCAAGAATGATGGAAAAGGTTAAAAATAATTCACATAAATGAATCGCATTAATCTATGAAGTTTAAGGATGAAAAGGAACTCAAACAAGCTTCAAAATACAAGAAAAGGGCAATATGTCCAAGTGGTAATCGATTACCATGATTAGGGTAATCGGTTACCCTTTGAAAATTTTGATAAAAATGTGAAAAATAGGCAGGGTAATTGATTACCCTGATTGTGGTAATCGATTACCATTGGGACAGTGGCAAAAATTCCACTTCCAAAAGCACTTTTCAGCAGCAAATGACTTATCCGATCATCCAAATGAACAAGCACTCAATTATGAACAAGCACTCAATTACAGCAAGCAAACACCAATTGCATCAAAATAACAACAACGTCAAAGATCAAATCAAGCAAATGCATCAAAATGAAACAAAAGCCAAGGATATACATTGTAACGTGCTAGATTAAGCAATATCAAAGCAAGATCTAAAAATTACTAACCAACAAAGCTGAGAATTTCATTGGTAAGTGTTCTTAAGCTGCAATTAACAGATCCAAGCAACAAATCCAAAGATCTATGAAGCTTTAACTAGAAAACTTGAAGATCCAAGCAAGAATCGACAAATAAGCAAAAGCTCTTCCAAAAGTGATTCCAAAAACTTATTTCAAGATCCAACTGAACTGTAAAACCAAAATTGAACCAAGGATGAGGATGCAATGAAGTTTTAGCTCAAGGATTCACAAATTACAATGCATAATTTGTAAAGCTTTTTAGTTATGGAGCTTTGGTGGAAGGTTGAAGATGAAGGTTGAGATTGAAAAAGTGAGAGTGAATTGAGAGCAAATTCTAAAAAATGAGAGTGAATGAGTGTGTATTTTCTTAATTATGGTAAGGTTTGGAGTAAACTTGATTAAATAACCCCTAGGTTAGGAATTAAAATATGGTTTCTAAGATGGATTAGTGTGAGGAATGGGAATTAGGAATTGAGTGTTTGAAGTTTGGAGGGAAATGGTGAAAATGAATCAATTCTAGATCCTTCTAATGATGTACATGTGAAATCAAGGGTTGAAAATGGTTGGAATTATGCAGTTCTGAAATTTGAAGAATTTTTGCAAAATGTGCTTGAAGTAATCGATTACCCCTTTTGTGGTAACCGATTACCACATTAAAAATTTGCCAATTTTGGCACCATGTGGAGGATGTGGAGGGAAACCTGCGTAATCACCCGTTGCCATCTGTTTTGATCCCCATTAAGCCTCTGAAACTTGTATTTTGACATTGCATCAGTGAAACACCCAAAATAAACTGTGAACTACCTCCTACATTCAAAATTACCCGTTGAAGAATACAATCGGGTGCTCGATTGCTCAGCAAAATAAATGTTGAAGTCTCTGATGCCTGTTGTTCTAAAAAACTTGAAATAAAAGGAAGTCTTGAGCCGCATAAATACCTTGATCCCATATCTCGAGAGCCAATGCCATGATATGAAAAAATGCGAAGTGAACAAAACATAAGCCAATTACGGTTAAAATGAAAGGGAAAATTTTGGGATGCTACAACTTCCCCTATTCAATCAACTTGAACTTGAAAGGATGATAGCAATGACTTTCAGACATTCAAGGTACACGGAGATTGAATATCAAGAGAACCCAAAAATTTGCAGCCTGTGGGGAGATAAAGATATCGGATACCAACCAAAAGTCGGGATAAAAATAAGGTACTAACCAAGAGTTAGGATAAAACAGAAGATACCAACGAAAAGTCGGGAAACTGCAAAAGATACCAACCAAGAGTTGGGATAAGATCAAAGGATACCAACCAAGAGTTGGAATAAACAACCAAGGATACTAACCAAGAGTTGGTATAAACAACCAAAAAATATCAACCAAGAGTTGGGATAAACAACCAAAGGTTACCAACCAAGAGTTGGGATAAAAATATGAGACACCAACCAAAAGTTGGGATAAGGGCCACTAACCAAAAGTTAGAATAAACAGAACACTGCCCAAAGACAAACTCATAACGAAGAATACTAACCAAGAGTTGGGATGAAAAGATACTGACAAAAAGTTGGGATATAGCACATATTACCAACCAAAAGTTGGGATGAAAACAAAGACCACCAAGAAAATGGCGATTTCACAGGGGAGAGTACCGACCAAGAGTTGTAATGAAACCAAAAGATACCAACCAAAAGTTGGAATGGAACTGAAGACTACCAAACAAGAGTTGAGATAACAACGGGTATTAACCAAAAGTTAGGATAAAATCACAAAGGACACCAACCAAAAGTTGGGATAAATTCGAGGGATACCAATCAAAAGTTGGAATACAATCCACAAAAGATACCAAACAAAAGTTGGGATAAGAGATAAGGTACCAACCAAAAGTTGGGATGAAACAGGGGATACCAACCAAAAGTTAGAATGAAGCAAAAGGAGTACCAACCAAAAGTCGGGACAAACACCCCACAAGATACCAACCAAAAGTTGGGATAACAGACAAGGGATACCAACCAAAAGTTGGGATAAGAGGTAAGGTACCAACCAAAAGTTGGAATACAACAAAAGAGTACCAACCAAAATTTGGAATAAACAGAGGCTAAAGATACCAACTAAAAGTTGGAATAACAAACCAAGGATACCAACTAAGAGTCGGAATGAAGCAAAAGGGGTACCAACCAAAAGTTGGGATAAGATTCCACAAAAATGCCAACCTAGAGTTGGGATCCAACTAGGATATACAGGAAGTAGAATCAACCAACTTATGACCTGAAAAGAAGACTTCGTCGGGGGAAACAGAAGTTTAAGCAAACAAATCTGTCAGGGTGTACAAGTAAGATGAACACATCTATCAATGGCTTTCTGCTGGGGATAAAGTAATACAAAATCTCCTGAGTTATGCCACTATTTGCTGGAGAAATATCAGGAAAAGATGATATTGAACCTGGCATATGCTTCAAATACATATGTTTGAATTTTTCTATGGTGTAATGCTCAATACAAAGTGGAAATGCTACACATTTGGAAGATGAAATGTAGAGATGCTTATGATATGCAAAAAGACACTCCACCGAGGGGAGGACTGAGAACATCAGAAAACAAACTCTTCTAAGGAAGATACACTGAACGACCTTCCTGAATATAACCTCTGCTGGAAGTTGATAGTAACATCTGCTTGGATATTGTCCCAAGAATCTAATTCTGAAAAATGCCAATGATCATTGGACTTTGAATCTATCGGAGATATCAATCATCGTTGATCTACCTGTCGAGGGAATCAATACCAAACTCTTCCTGGGGAGAGAAGTTCATGGTATCAACCTTGATAGGGAACCATACAGAGCTTTACCCTACTATTGGAGAAATATCTTTCAACCTTAACCTGCTGGAGATAAGTGTACATCATTGCTAGTGAAATCATTTCTGATCTGATACCAGGACTTTGTGGGGGGAGACAAAATCTCTGTTATGGAAAACATCTCACAAGTATCCTGCTGAATACATGCTATTAACTAAGATAGTCTGGACGGGTGTAGTCCACTTCTGAACACTCACTAGGGAATACAAATCCACTATGGATGGGGGTACAAATCAAATTGGTTAGGGAAAACAAACTTTTGAACTCCTACTAGGGGAAGAATGGTTAATAACTCCACCGTGCTTTGCCGAGGATGCGTCAATATGGGAGAGGGGAATCATACAACTCTACAAACAAAATAGTAAACAACAGGATGCTCAAAATACGAAATGGCTACCTTAGTCACCATCCATGACATCCATCGTTCAAGCAATTTTCATTGTTTTCAATATGCTCTATAAAGCCCAATGTTTTCACATGCAATGTTTATAAAAAATATCAGACGCTTTTTTTGCAAACAAAACAGTAAGAGTAAAAACAAAAATGAAAAGCTCTTTGAGTGAAATGAACACTTCATTGATTGAAGTAACCTGTAAATAGGCAGTTACAATTTGGATTCAATTCATGAAAAGAGTTAATTGCACAAAAGTAAAAAAAAATACAAATGTCGGCAATGTGGGAACAAATATCCACCATGTGTCGACTTATTTATGAACTATATGTCTTTAATGTTCATAAATGCTTTACCTTATGAAAAGACTGACTAAACTGATTCCTTTCCTTCGGGATTTCCATGTATCAAGACGAGTTCACAGATTGAACGCATACCACATCCTTTTGCTTTCAAATTCCTAACTTTTTCCTAGATCTCCCTTTCGGGTTTTCAATTTTGCAGGTTTATTCTTTTCTTTTTCTTTTATCCCTAACTTTTTCCCGAACCTTTTCTTTTTGTGGTTCGCTGGGATTCCCTTTTCTTTCATGGACTTTTATTTTTGTTGTCCAGCGGGTCTCTTTTAAGCAAAGAATTTTTTAACTGCATCTGTGTTCACAGGGGATGCAAAGTCTTTGCCATCCATAATTGATAGTAATAAGGCTCCACCAGAGAAAACCTTTCTTACCGCACATGACCCTTCATAGTTTGGAGTCCATATACCCTTGTGTTCCGTCTGTGGAAGAAGAATCCTTTTCAAAACAAAATCGCTCGTTTGGAAGCACCGAGGATGCACTTTATGATCAAAGGCTTTCTTCATCCTACTTTTGCACAACTGGCCATGTGCAATGGCTTCCTATCTCTTCTCGTCAATAAGGTTCAACTGATCCAACCTGGATCACACCCATTCAACTTTGTCGAGCTTCACATCTACCAACACTCTCAAAGAAGGAATCTCAACTTTTAATGGTAGAACTGTCTCCATACCACACACCAGTGAGAAAGGAGTTTCCCCTGCCGATGTGTTGCACCCCAAAATTTGCCTAACCTTTTCTTAACATGGTTTATGTTTCATTTCATTTCTTTCTAGCATTTGCATTGCATAACATGTTGCATTGAACAGGGTATCAAGAGATTGTGCATATCAAGAGGAGTCTACTCAGAAGGTTGAGCCTAAGCAAAGGGTGTTACTCATGTTTGAATGGTCATCCAGTCATCCGGAAGTGAGCATTAGTCTTGTGAAAGAAAAGATGGATGTATGTGGGTCAGCTCCTAACTTGGAGGCCAGTTCAAGATCATCAAGGGATTGTGAATTCATGGTTATGGATGTTAGATGTTGAGAGAGCTCATTGAGTGCCTTGAGGGTCATTGTGGAGCTCATCCAAGTGTTTGTACCAAGTGTGGAAAGTTACAGTTGAAGGTGTTGCATCTAGGGTTTTCATCTGGTAAATCCTCAGTCAACTATGAAATTGAAGGAGATTAAAACTCAATTCCAAGTCTCTATGGCCATGGGATGTTGTGTTAAGATATATGGGATATCATTTCAAGTTCAATTCATCAAGGATCAAGTGTGTGAGAAGTTACTAAATTAGGGTTCTCAGGGTAAAGTCCCCTATTTAGTGCCTAACTTCAAGACCACCTATCTCAAGATACAAGTTTCATCTCAACTTTTGACCAACATGGAACTTGTAGAGCATGTTCTTAGCTTTCTTTTGAGTACTAGAAGTCCTTGATTGGATTTATAGAACTCAAGTTATGCTCCAGACAAGTTACAGGTCATAAGAGGGATGTGATTTTGGTCAACAAAAGTCAACCAACTTCCAATCAATTTTTGACCTAGAAGGATGTTTCTCCTCAACTTTTGGCCAACATGAAAGTTGTATATCTTGGTCTTATCTTTCCAAAATGTACTAGAAGTCTTTCATCTGATTTGTAGAACTCAAGTTATGAGGGTTACAAGTCAGGGGTATTTTGACAAAGTGAGCTTATAGGTCATAAAATTATAGGTCCATTTCACCAACTTGCACACTTCAAATGAAGATTTTTCCAACATCAAACTTGCTCCAAATAGTGTTATTTGCTTATTCAAGCATTGAGAAGTCATGATTTATGCTTAGTTTGAAGATTGAATGTATGAATTTTCATGGAAGAAGGTTTAAAAGGAGAAAATGAGAATTAATTCATTATTGATCAATTTGGTGCAAATAAGTGCATTTTTTGAGTGCAAACATCATTTTAAACACATTGGCAATTTTACAATTTGAATTTGAGGTGTTTAAGTGAGCCATTTTCAAGATTTCTTCAGCATGAAGTTACACAACAAATTTCAACCATTGAGATTAAACAAGGAGTTAATCCAAGCCATTCACATCCCATGTGGTACCAGCAAGCATTTTCAACCATTTTGGAGCCAATTTTGAGTGAATTTCGTGTACATTATGAAGCAAAATTTTCAATTCTTTGGATTTTCAAGTGGGTTGTTAGAGGCTGAGTTTGGGCTCAATTGTCATCAAGATCCATCATATATAAAGTTTTCAACCTTCACAAATCATCAAAAGTGGAAATTGGAGCCAAATTGATCAAGTTCAGTTTTGAAAAAGTGGTGGAAATTCAAATTTCGAATTTGGAGATTGAGGCCATTTCAAGAGAAATTGTGAATTGAGAAAGCTTTATTGGAGTTTGTTGAACAATTCTGGGCAATTATCTTCAAGCTTAAGCTCCATTTGAAGGCTCTGTGCAAGTTCACCACTAGGTAATTGAAAATCAACTTTACACTCTTGATAAGCATCAATTCACTGCCATTTTTGCATATTTGAGACGTAGAAACAATGTATATCATTAATGTGTAAAACGAACTGGCATTGGTTGTGATTGTTGGATTGTGCTCAAAAATGTTTGGATCCGTTTTGGCTTGTTTATGCATGTTCTTGCTTGATTGATGCCTGATCTATAATCTACAAAACTTCTAGATGAGTTTTAAACCAAATTGGAGATGTTTTGATGAACTTTAGATTTTGGTGTGTGATCTTGTTGGCTTCGGGTTGGGTTTATTACGCATGATTAATGGTTTTTGAGGCTGGATATGAGATCCTCGTGATCTCTAGATGAATTTTGATATAAGATTTATCCATTTTGGTGAAGTTTTGATGAATGTGTTGTTGCTGGTTCTGGTCATGGTGGAGGATGGCCGGAGAAGACGATGAATAGTTTTCTCCGGCCAGTGATCTGGTTTTAGGGTTTTGGAGGTAAGGGATGATGAGGTGTCACGGCCACACGCGTTTGATTTGAATACTTTTGGTTCCAACGGATATGATTAAGACCTATGGTAGTCCGTGTTTGACTTGATCCATGTAACCTCATTTGAATTTCTCATTTATTTGATGGCACGTTGTCAGCCACTTGATGGCTTACTTTTTGATCATGCGCCTCTGATTGAAGTTCCTTGGTAGTCCACGTTTGACTCACTGCACTCAAATGCCAGATTATTTTGTTTTGTTTTGATTTTTCTGATGGGCTTTGGGCGCACCTGCTATGCGCACCCCCCTTGTTGGGCCCAATTCTTTTTGAACTGATTTCTGTTGCTATTTGCCACGTTGTTTTTCCTATTTTCATATTTTTTTGGTTTTATATATTTTGTTTTCAATTTAAATCAAATAAAATAATTCCAATACTCCAAAAATTCACCAAAAATATTTTTTATATACTTTGAGATGTCTAATATTTTTTGGACATTTTTATTTTATTTTTCATTTTTATTTTCAATTAAAAAAGAATTAAAGTATTGGAGTTGTTTTAATTGAATTTAAATTGTAGCATGGTTTGCTTTTGCATTTATTTCTTTCATTCCTTTTTGGTCCAATGATTGAAAATTGATCCTCATCTCAATGATGAGTAGATCAATTTTAGAGGACCATTTTGCCCCTGGTTGTTGACTTTTGGGTTGACTTTTGTGGCTTGTCTTTTTGCTTTTGTTTCTCCATTTCAAAGTGGTACATCTAAATGAATTGTTTCTTTTGATGGTTCTTTGAGGGAATATTTGTCTTGATCTTTTGGCCTCTGGTTGCCAACATGTTTAGCTGCTTTATGCATTTTATTTTATTATTTTTGAACCATTTTCCTATTTTTGAGGTAACTTGCAAGTCAAGTTACCTCCAAGGGAGGTTCACACATGTATCTTGACCTAGTTTGATTTGGATATGACATCTTTGGATCCTTTGAACCCCCAATGCCTTTTGTTTCATGTTGTTAACATGTTAAGGATGATGTTGGTTCAATTTTAGGTCATGACATTATTTCTTCCTTATTCATTTATGTGTTTCTTTTTGAGCTTTCAACTTGAACTCCTATGTGATGCATCTTTGCTTCCTTTGTACTTTTGCTTGCATTGCTTCTTGTTTTGTTTTGATTTTGATTGTGAGCTTTCTTCTCTTCATCTCCCTTCTGTCCAATGACCTTGGAGTGTCATTTAAGGTGGCTTGGTCCCTCCTTTGGAGGTATTTGAAGCATACCTAGAATGATGAATCCTTGAGGACACTTTTGGTGTTTCTTTGCTTTTGATAAGTGATGCTTATGGTTGAGTACCTATTATGAGGTCCTTGCTGCCCTCATTGGTATCCCATCCTCACTTGGCTTTGGGTTTTGTTTTACCTTTCATTTGGTTTGATTTTATTGGTGTGGTTGATGTTGTTTGACTTAGGTCATTTCATCCCACTTTTTGGTTCATCTTTGTATGGTTCTTTTATGTTTTTCTTATGAACTTCTCATTCTTCTCTTTTCTTGCATTCCCATATGCATGCTTGGTTGAGATGAGCTTATGGAGGCTACTGCCCCACACTATTTTCCTCCCACTATCATTCTATTTGTGCATTCTATGTGTGCATCCTTTCATTTGCATATGCATTCTTCTCCTTTTTCTTCTTCTTTTGCCTTTCTTTGCCATGCTCCCCATAAGTGCTCTAACCTATTGAGGTTATGATAGAAATTAGGTTCCTAACTATGCATGATAACATTAGGTAGTTCCCCTTTTGAATCTCAACTTTAGGTCCACTTTGCATGATAACTTTTAGGATTGATTAGTCTCCCATTAGTGTTCCTTCTTCTCTTCTCATCTTCAAACATTCATAAAACACTTAATAAAGAATGACAAGTGTAGCACGCTACGAGCCTTAAGCTACTTGAGAAATGGTAATTGAGGGGCCTCCTCTCAAGGACCTAGAGTGTTAAGTGTACATCCTTTGGGTGATATACGATGCATTCGCTCTTAGGTCATAGTCTCTAGTGCGACATGAGTTGCAAATCAAATTCAAAACACTTCTTCTCTAAAAAACACAAAAACATTTCAAACCTTTTTCACCCTTTGGGGTTCTTAATCAAGGAAATCTTTTCACAAAAAGAGTGTCGTTAACTTTTAGTTCTACCGCAAACGGTAACGCCTAAGTCTCCAATGGTCGAGCTGCATACACCAACTGCTAGAACTATTTGTTAACCCTACTCGGGCCTAAAAATTGTTGAACAAACCTGTGTTCTCGTTAGCCCGAACTACGTTTGCTCTGATCTTTCATACCAGATGAAAGTACGTAGGCACAAGACGCGATGTCTTGGCGAGCAACCTTGCCCCTTTCTTTAGCCGTAGTTTGCCGAACTACGTTGACTCTGACTTTCCCATTGCACGAGGGAGTACGTAGGCACAGAGCGGCGATGCTCTTCCAAGTCATTTCTCTCTTCTTTTTATTTTGTCCTTAAGCCTTTAGCTAGATAGTTTCAACACACCCTTTTTAGATAGACAACAAAGCGTAGATCCAGTCGAGTACGACGTACGTGAGGGGTGCTAATACCTTTCCCTTGCGTAACCGACTCCCGAATCCAGACATGGTTGCGATGACCTTGTCTTTCCCTTTTTCTTTAGGTTTTTGCGATCATTTCCTTTCCATCTCTTTAGGATAAATAACGAAAGTGGCGACTCTTCTCTTTTTTCCGCCGGTTGTTTTTCGCAGTTGCGACACGATGTACGCACTGAAGTATGATAATCGTTTAGAGCAAAGGAAAACATCTCGTACCAATATTTATACGTTACCTCCATCTTTTGCACAATCTTCTTAATATTCGTGTTCGCTCTCTCAACAGTGCCATTCATCTTTGGGTAATACAGAGAAGAATTTTGATGTTCAATTTTGAAACTTAGCACGACTCCTTCATCATAGTGTTATTCAAATTTGAACCATTATCAGTAATGATTCTCTCTGGGATACCCTAACAACAAATGATGTCCTTCCTTATAAACCGAGCAACTACTTTCTTTGTGTCATTGGTAAATGAGGCCTCTTCCACCCACTTCGTGAAATAATCAATGGCAACCAGAATGAAGCGATTTCCATTTGAAGCAGTTGGCTCAATCTTTCCGATCATATCAATGCCCCACATAGCAAAGGGCCAATAAGATATCAACACATTTAGAGGGGTTGGTGGAGCATGCACCTTATCAGCATAAATCTGACATTTATGGCATTTTATGGCGTATTTAAAGCAATCAAATTCCATAGTCATCCAATAATACCCAGCTCTCAACAATTTTCTGGCCATAGCATGCCCACGACCATGAGTACTGAAAGAACCCTCGTGAACCTCTTCCATCAACCGAAATGCTTTTTGTTCATCAACACAATGCAACATGATCATATCATAGTTTCTCTTGTACACCACATCATCCTTGTTCAAGTAGAAGTTACCGGCTAGCCTCCTCAGAGTCTTCTTATCTTTGTTGGATGCCCCTAAAGGGTACTCTTGATTCTTGAAAAACACCTGATATCATAATACCATGGCTTGCCATCTGATACCTCTTCAACTGAAAACACAAAGGTAGGTCTATTAAGACGCAT
The DNA here is from genome assembly GCA_963859935.3 of Lathyrus sativus. Classification (NCBI taxonomy): domain Eukaryota; kingdom Viridiplantae; phylum Streptophyta; class Magnoliopsida; order Fabales; family Fabaceae; genus Lathyrus; species Lathyrus sativus. Next base: position 325,916,366 of record OZ012739.1, read on the forward strand.
AATGGTGATTGTCAGCTGACATGGCCAATGCGTCTGCCATCTGATTTTCAACCCTAGGCACATGATGGAACTCAACTTTGTCAAAGAAAGGTAATAATCTTCTGGCATAATTCTTGTACGACACCAGGTTTTGCTGACGAGTCTCTCATTCACCTTTAATCTGATTAACGACCAACGCTGAATTGCCATATACATCAAGATTCTTGATCCTCAAATCAATGGCCTCTTTTAAACCCATAATGCACGCTTCATATTCCGTTTCATTATTGGTGCAAGTAAACGTCAATTGGGAAATGAACAATATGTGGGAACCGTGAGGAGTAGTAATAATTGCCCTGATCCCATTACCATATGAGTTGATAGAACCATCGAAAACCGAACTCCACTGAGATCCAATTTCTGGACCCTCATCAGGCAAGGGCTCATCACAGTCCTTCATCTTCAGAAACATGATGTCTTCATCCAGCAACTCAAACTCCATCTGTTGATAGTCTTCAATCGGTTGTTCAACAAGATATTCTGACAGAACACTCCCCTTAATGGCTTTGTGGGAAACATACTGAATATCGTATTCTATCAAAATCATTTGCCAACGAGCAATCCTTCCGGTGAGTGATTTCTTCTTAAACACATACTTAATCGGATCTATCTTTGATATCAATAGGGTTGTACGGTTTAACATATATTGCCTCAAACACTTAGTTGCCCAAGCGAGTGTACAACATGTTTTCTCCAGCATCGAGTACCTTGGCTCACAATCAATGAACTTTTTACTCAGGTAGTAGATCTCATGCTCTTTTCTACTTGTCTCGTCATGTTGACCGAGCACACACCCCATCGAATTCTTAAGAACTGTAAGATACATTATCAAAGATCTTTTTGCTATTGGAGGCATGAGTATCGGAGGTTCCTGCAAATATTCTTTTATTTTCTCAAACGCCTTTTGATAATTTTCATTCCACCTGAACGCTTGATCTTTTCTTAGCAGCTTTAGTATCGGTTCACACGTGGAAGTAAGGTGAGAGATGAACCTAGCAATGTAGTTCAATATCCCTAAGAAACCACAAACCTCTTTCTCTGCTCAGACATCTCTTGTATAACTTTTATTTTGGAAGGATCTACCTCGATACCCCTTTCACTAACAATGAAACCCAGCAGTTTACCAGACCTTACTTCGAAGGTGCACTTGTTAAGATTCAACCTCATCTTGAATTTTCTTAATCTTTCAAATAGCTTTAGAAGATTAACTAGATGCTCTTCCTCCATCTCTGACTTCGCAATCATGTCATCAACATAGACTTCGATCTCTTTGTGAATCATATCATGAAAGAGAGTCACAGTCGCCCGCTGATAGGTTGCCCCAACATTTTTCAATCCAAAGGGCATCACCTTGTAGTAAAAAGTCCCCCACGGTGTTATAAAAGTAGTCTTCTCCATGTCCTCTGGGGCCATTTTGATTTGGTTATATCCAGAGAAACCATCCACGAAGGAAAACACTTAATACTGAGCAGTATTATCGACTAACACGTCAATGTGGGGGAGCGGGAAATTGTCTTTAGGGCTTTCTCTATTCAAGTCTCTATAATTAACACACATCCTGACATTTCCATCCTTTTTAGGTATCGGAACAATATTAGCAACCTACAGAAGATAATTCGTTACAACGAGAAACCCAACATCTAACTATTTCAGAACCTCTTCTTTGATCTTGACTACCATGCCAGGTCTCATTCTTCTTAACTTCTGCTTGACCGAAAAACATTCTTCTCTGAAAGGAAACCAGTGTACCATAATGTCTGTATCCAGCCCGGACATGTCTTGGTAAGACCAAGCGAAAATATCCATATACTTTCGGAGCATTTCAACCAATCTTCTCTTGACATTATCATCCAAAGCAGCCCCAAATCTGACCTCTTTCTTAACATCCTCGGTGCCCAAGTTGACAACTTCAATATCCTCCTGATGAGGCAAAATGATCATTTCCTCTTGTTTCAAAAGTCTGGATAATTCCTCAGGCAGTTTACAATCTTCGTCAGTCTCATCTTCGGCTTGATAAATGGGATTATCGGAGTCATATCGAGCCATAGCTGAATCATGATCGGTTGAATCTGAGATAAGAGACCTGCATGAGGGATGCTTCATGTTTATTATGAAATGCAACAAACAAACAAATACATTGCCATTTTTATGTTAATAAATGCAAAACAAGAAAAAGGAAAAACAGGGATCAGAACATTTGAATTCAAAAACGTCCTTTATTTGTGATGGTATTGAAAATAAAAATAGAGAGGCCCTACAAATGGGTCACTGTCTTAGGCAGAACGTAGGACTAAACATATGCAAAAACAAAAAAAATTACTCTTCAAATGTGACTTGAATGATTTCCTCAGCATTCCAATTGCACAGTTCCTGGCCAGGAACACAAGGGCGGATCCAAGCATCCATGTCACAACCACTGTTTCCTTCATCATCCCCTAATTGCATGAATTTTGCCAAGTATCACCCAAGCATTGGTAAACCTGACAGGTCCTCTGTACTTCGGAGGGTCTTGTGATGAACTAGAGAGCTTATAACCCAAACCAAACTTGTCTTGCCTCCGAGGAACCTCAAGAACTTAGCCACACCTCTGAGAACCACCAGACTGAACAATTGCACGCGCTTCTTTGAAGCAAGACATTGAAACTTCAGGTCCTTTAATCTCTAAAGGAGGCTTCTCTTAAATCTGAATAACTTCAAAGGCTTGGCACAAAGTTTCTTGGATCACTCCATCTACTTCAAAATATTTGAATGGTGCCAAATGACTGACCATTATGTCTTCCTCTTTGCAACTGTGACTACTTTACCTCCACCATATAGTTCAATTTCTAATGTAAAGTAGATGTTACTGCCCCAACAACATGTATCTAGAGACGACCTAATAAGCAACTATAGGTTGGCTGAATGTCCATGATATAAAACATCGTATCAAACACTTCAGGTCCTACTTGAATTGACATTACCACTTCCCTAAACACTAATCTCTTGGATCCATCAAATACTCGTACCACAAGATCACTCGGTCTGCAAATCAGACCTTGCGCATCAAGCTTCACCTATGCTTTCTTCGTCAACACATTTAGTGAAGACCCTGTATCCATCAAAACATGTGTCGGCAAAGAACCTCTACACTCCACAGAAATATGCAAGGCATGATTATGCTTTCTTCCAGCAGGCGTCAAGTTTAAATCAGTAAAGCCCAACCCATTCCCGACATTATCATGTGCCACCACACCTTCCAGTTGATTAACCAAAATACCTTGAGGCACATAAGTTGTATTTAATATCTTCAACAAAGCATTATGATGCACTTCTGAACGCAACAGCAAAGATGTAATAGATATTTTTGATGGAGTCTAATTCAGATGGTCAACAATTTTGTAGTCACTTTTACGGATTAACCTCATAAACTGTTCTGCTTCCTTGGAATAAAATTTATCACCAGATTGTTGTTGTGCAACAACAACCTTCCATTTACCTTTGTCTGACGTATCAATATTAACATCCAGTGGAGAAAGACTCAGCCACTGCGTGTAATCCCCCTGCACCTACAATATTATCCATTGTAGACCCAACATCTGAAGAACTAACTAGCTCTTGTTTCTGTCCGTTGCAAAATACTTCAGCCCCATAATTCCATAGGATCACCTTAGTACTCTCATACAGAACTGGCCAGGGCGTAGTGATGATTACATGTGCGTGTCGTGCTAGTGCTGAAATATTTATAATCCTGTAAGAGATCAAAATCGTTGTGATATTGTTTTCGTTATCACTAGCCTTATCTTCCACATCTTCCATGTCAACTCTATCAAACTACAAACATCTATGATTCATCAATCTCTATATACCACTTCTCAACAGATCACAACTTTCTGGCTGCAATTCACATTCCTGACAATCAAAAGAACAACCCAAGAACACACCCCTTTCAACAATCTTTCTTTAACAAAACTTAACGGAGTCTTCAACTCGTTTACATCAGTCATCAAATTTAATCTCTCCCCATCATTAATGGCATTAGCTCTCGCTACCCCATGACTCGTCATTAGATTCTGATTAACATTAGAGCCCTATTTGGTGAAATTGATATATTTGGAATCAAGCAAATCTTGGACTTTATGCTTGAAAGCTTTACAATTGTCAATGTTATATCCAGAAGAACCAGAATTAAATTCACATCTAGCATTTGTATCATACCCTGGTGGAGGAGCACCGGTAAGAGGTTCCAGAGTCCTCTTATGTATTAATTATAAAAGAAGCAAATGCTGTAAAATTGGGAATATGGCATAGGTGGAGTTTCAAACTGCCTGTTCGCCATTCTCGGCCTATCGGGATATCGGCGAGGAGCATTCACCTGTTGCTGGGGTGCAGCCGAGATGGCTATAGTAGCAACTTGCTGAGTGTAGTTTTGTTGAGCTCTTCCCTTACCACGATAGGAGGAGATGGAATTAGATCACCCTTCCGCTTCTTAGGATTTCCTGCATATGGCTTTTTAACTCCTCCAGTTGAGGACCTACTTCCGCTCTAAATTTTGCCAATCTTGATACTACTTTCAACCCTTTCTCCGACCATTACTAGATCTAAAAAACTTATAGACAAACATCCCACAAACTTTTCGTAATACGTCCCCGAAACCGTGGCCATGAACATATATAAAAGTTCACGCTCCATCATCGAAGGCTGAACTCTCGCAGCTAGTTCACGCCACCTTTGGGCGTACTCTTTAAAGCTTTCATTATTTCTCTAAGACAGGTTTTGAAACTACACTCTGTTTGGCGCCATGTTTCTATTATATTGGTAATGTCGGACAAAAGCCTCTTCTAGATCTCTCCAACTCTTAACATGAGTCATTTCCAACCCCATGTACCATTCGAACGAAGCCCCAGCCAAATTGTCCTAAAATAAGCGCATCAGGAGTTTCTCATCATCAAAGTATGCTGACATTTTCCTGTAATATACCCAAATGTGAGCCTTGGGACACATAGTCCCCTTATACTTGTCGAAATCTAGCACTTTGAACTTTGGAGGGATTCTCACCCTAGGGACCAAACCAATGTCAATCATGTTAAGGCCCATAAAGTTTTGATATTCATAGGCACGCATTTCTCCTCAATCATTTTGAACCTCTTGTCGGCTTCAGACGGAAGACCGACATCCATATCACGCATGGAGAAGACGTCATCTTGATGATCTTTTTCCCACTAAGGGCCATCAGCCCCATGCAAAGCAGATACTCTTCAACCAGCACCATCTCCATGAACTCCATCAGTAGCATCTCTGCCCGAAGGATTAACAATATGAATGTTTCCACCTTGAGGAACAGCACCACCAATAGGTGGTGGAATCAGACCAGCTCCACCATGAATAACACCCTCATCATCAACATGTGCAATCAAAGGTTGGACTAGAGTTCTCATTTGTTCCTATCCTTGAGTTACATTTTGCATTAACTCCATGAACTACGTCATGTGAGCCCTGACATCCCGAAGTTCTGCCTACACTTGATCCATTACTCTTTGTTGATTCCCTCGGGTAGAATACCTGTGAAAACTAAAATCTGCAATCCTGCTGAAGAGAAAGCCAAGCAGAGATAAGAATAAAACCACCAAGAACATCTGCTATGCAAGTGAAAATGAAAATTCAAAATGCAAACATGTTTATGTATTTCCAGGGAAATCTCCCCCTTGATTCCAGTTTCACAATAAAACAAACAGTAGAGATAGACATAATACCAAAAAGATCCACGCATAGATAAGATTATGATGAGTCAATGCATACAATCCATAGATGAGAAAGATAATCAAGTATAAAAGTCAGTGATCCCAACCAACAAGCCTGGTGATGATCAGATACAAAAAGGAAAAGCTATAGAGACATATCATCAATATCGTCTGAAGATAACCCTCCCTAACTGTCGCTACTGCGAAAATCGGCGCCGGATGACAGAAGAGTCGCCACCGTGCGTTATTTATCCCTCAGAGCGGGAAAGGAAACGCTCGAAGTAAACCTCGCAAAAAACGGGGAAAAGGTATGGTCATCGCAACCAAAACCTGGGTTCGGGAGTCGGTTACGCAAGGGGAAGGTATTAGCACCCCTCACGTCCGTCGTACTCGACGGGATCCACGCTTGCTTGGGTTGTCTACTGGATGCAAAACAATCTATCTACGGCTGCTAAATCTAAACGGAAGGGAATTGACTCGATAGAGCGTCGCACTCTATGCCTACGTATTCTCGAGAGAGAAAGTCAGAGTCAACGTAGTTCGGGACTACGGGGAAAATTGGCTCGCCAAGACCTCGCGTCTTGTGCCTACGTACTTCCACTGGATGGAAGATCAGAGCTTTACGTAGTTCAGACTAACTACGGCTAAACAAACATTCTCACACAGCAGTGAGAAAAACAACTGGTTTCACAGGGTCGGGAACCTATGGTCAATACTATGGCTTGGTCTCAAATGCACTTGGGCAAGAGAGAAAAAGGGTTTCAATTAATCGTCAGCGGGAAAGTCTCGATCGCACAGCCGCGAGAGAACTGAAGTTAGTCGTTAGTGTGCTCGCTAGGATATCGCATCCTATGCCTACATATCTTCGTCTGGCACGAAGAATCAGAGCAGCTGTAGTTCGGCTACTACTGGACCACAGCTCAAATCTCGTTTTATTAATCACTGAAAAAATGGTTACAATGGGTATACTGAAAAATAAATCTCCTAGGAAACGCTATCCTATTCTATCTTGAAAAGTCGAATGAAAATAGCCCCCTAACAAATGGGCTTCTAAGCTATCCTAAAAGTCGTAAAATAAAGTCTATGAAAATATCCCTAAAAGAAAATGCTTAAAAAAAATATTAAACCTACTTTAATATTTTTTCTCTTTTTTCTCCTTTTCTCTTTAACATATTTTTTCATATTTTTTTTCACTATTTTCTCTTTCAATATTTTCTCCTTTTCTTTTTCTATAATATTTCTTTTCACTTCTTTTTTCTATTTTTTCCAAATATTTCTTTAATATGATTTTCTTTTTCAATAACATTTCTTTTCTCTATTTTTCTTCTTTTCTTTTCCAAATATTTTTCACTTCTTTTTCTTTATGTATTTTCTTTCCTCTATTTCTTTTCAAATCCTTAAAAGAATAAAATAAAATAATAATAAAAAAACAAGAAAGAGGGGCTGGGGGTGTAACTGTCTACAAGGGTATGCAGAAAAAATAAAAAAACAACTAAACTGGGCCCAGCCCAAGTCTCCCCAAAAAAATGCAGAGGGGGGTGTGATGCTAAGTGATCTGGGAGTCTGGGCAGATCTCTTCATTGGTTTCGTTGGGCCTGAGGCCCAGAACAGCCAAAAACGTGGGGGAATGCCTCCAAAAAAATTTGTGGGCCTGGCCCAATCTCCCTTTCTCCTTCCTCTTCTCCCTTCTCAGTTTCTGAAGAGACAAAACCCTAAACTCATCTTCTTCACGGCGCCGCCGCCGCTCCTTTCTCTCAGACTCCCTCCTCCGTTCTCTCAATCGCTCAGTCTCGTTCTCACCCTTTCTCTCAATCTCCTCCTCACAAACCTCACCAACGTAATCATAATCACCAACGAACCATCACAATAACGCAGTCTGTTCAACCTAACCCATGGCTTGACAATCTCTTGAAGATTTCTGACGAATACTTATTCTTGACGAAGGATGTTCCTGATGAACGCTTGATCAATGTTTGAGACTTCATCTGTTGATGGCGTTGATGAGAGAACACGAAGATGATGCTTCTAGAAGTTCTTCTGGAGACGCGTTCTGGAAGTGATGAAGGTCTTTTGGAAACATTGATGATTCTTGATGAAGAATCTGGATCGTGATGAAGATCGTTCTGAAAAAAACGATGAATGTTGATGAAAGCTTATTGAAGCTTTTCTGGAATCAGCGCTTGGATGAAGATGATGATGATGTTCTTGGAGGCTTTGTTGTTGATCTGAAGACGGTGTGATTCGAAGACATGGTAGAACCTTCTGAAGATTTCTGGATCTTGCTGGTGAGTTTGGTAGGTTTGGGAGGGACTTCTGGAAAATGTATGAAGGTTGATGATGCATCTTCATCGTTCTGATGAAGTTCTGGGAAAACCAGTTGCAGATGATGAATCTCGACCGGAGATGGAGGAAGCTGAATGGTATTCTGAGTTTTCGCTGGGTTTAGTGGTGGAGACGCGGGGAAGAAGATGAAGATCAAGGAGATGAAGATGAAAAGGATGAAGACGGGCGGCGGTTTCTGGGATTGTAGGTTTTCCGGCGACGGTTGGTGGTGGCCGCCGGCCATGCAGGCCGGCCGGTGGGGCGCTTCAGGCGAGGTTCTGTGGGTGCGACGCGTGGGGAGATAGTGGCGTGGAGGCGTGCATGCCCTCCACGTGGGGGATAGCGTGGCTGAGAGAGAGAGAAGGCTGAGGGCTACGTGGCGGTGTGGTGTGTGAAACTCGTGGGACCCTCTCTCTCCAACACGTGGCTGGCTATTTAAACTGATGAGACTCGCTGGCACATTCTGGAGTCTTCTGGAACACGCTGGATAGTGCTGGACGCTTCTGGATTATTGCTGGACCTTTTTTGGACTGACTTGGACAAAAAAACAATACTGGGCCTCCCCAATTGGGCCCAACGAAACTCAACATAAAAAATTCAGAAAAACTGCAAAACAATATTAAAACAAGCTAGTTAACTAAACTAATAAACCCATTAATCTGAAAATTAAACTAAATCCTATTAAATCTAAAATTGATTAAATTTCTATTAAAATCTATAACAGAAAATAAAAACCTATTTACTCCCATAAAAGAAAACTCTATTTAAAAATGAGAAATCTATATTATTCTACATCTAAAATTAAAAACAATTAATTTCTATTATTTATTATACTAGCTTCTAAAAACTATTAAAGCTTTCTAAAAAACTATTTTAAAAAATATACTAATATTCTAGAAAATCCTATATTATCCTAAAATGAATTAAAAATCTATTATATTCTATAAAATGCTAAAAATTGATTTAAAAAGAATTAAAAATATCAAAAATTCTATTAAATCCTAAAAAATGATTTAAAAGCTAATTAAACCCTAAAAAAATTCTATAAAATCCAGAAAAATCACAATAATTCCCAGAGGGACAAAATAAGCACTAAACGACACAAAAATAATCGGTAAAAATAAACGGGCACCGAAATATCCCAAAAATCAATTCTACTGATCAAAAACACCTGAAACACGAGACGAGAGCTGTGATCCCTGATAAAATCAATATCAATGCAAAATGCAATGTATGCAATATGCAGATGCGAATGCGGTTATGCGTCGAAACATCGAGCCAAATGCGAGACCCGGTTGGTCAAATTTTGGGGTGCAACAGCTGCCCCTATTCAAGCGGCTTCGACCTGAATGGGTGAAGAGCGCTCAGCCTTCAAACATTCAAGGTAGATGACGGTTGAATACAAATGGAACCCTGAAATTTGCCAACCGCAAGAATATACTGCAAAACTGCTTGAGAAATAGCTTCCGATAAACTGAAGTTTGGTTGTAACGGCAACATCTGGTCAATTTTCTGGTAAAATTTTCTTCTCCTTTTCAACACCTGTGTGACACCACAAGTATTGAAATAATGCTTCGTAAAGCAAACACCTTGATTCCCATCTCTTTCATGGGATCAAATCTGGTCAACTCACAGTTCATTGCGAACTTGAGGACAATTCTCCTGGGGAATTCTGAATGGAACTGCCTGGCACCTATTTTGACGAAGGGGGCAGCTTCAGAAGTCTGATATATGTCAATCTTTGTTGTTGTTGTTGTTGTTTTTTTCCGATGCTGACGTAACAACCAAATGAAGAATCACTCCGCTGGGAAGACGAGAAGCTGAACCACACAACTCTGCAGGTGAACAAATTCGAAATCCAATAGGTAACCATCTTGGTCTATGTTTCGACATGCGTATGCTTGATAATGATGTAATGCCCTATATGACATGTAAATGCTATGCGTTTTGTTTGAAAATGCAAGGCCCAGACGGCATGGATATGCTATATGCTTGCATAAATGCTATGACTATATATGCAAATGCTAATGCAGGCTCGAGCTGCCAGAGAACACCAGGTCTGAAAACCACTTGGCAAAATAAATGCCGAAGGAAACGTCAACTCTACTGGGGATGACCTGAAGTCACAGAACCATCTCAGCAACATAAATGCTGGAAACGAGAAATCAAATCCGCTGGGGATAACTGTTCTGCTGGAGAAATGAAAAGGCAATCCTGCTTGACGACTTCACTGGGGAAAGAAAGAGAACTCTGCTCGGGGATGCTTTCTTCAAACCATTGGCAACTGATTGCGCTCTGCGGGGATTGACCCAAACTGAGGTTGATTACGCGCAGCACACTGCTGGAAATGCTCCTATTATCAAGGATATCAATCTTAATCTGCTGCAGATACTCCTGATCCTACTCTGATACGGGGTACAAGACAATCTCGACTCTTCCGGGGATAATAAGCAACTTTCATTTGTTGAAGAGTGGCAATTCTGATTTAACAACATCCACGAGGAATTCAAACATTACTCGGAGCGCTGGCATCCGTCGAGCTTCGTATCGGGGAACATGACGACATGCGAGTCATTGGGAAATATTGTGTCAAATCTCTTTAGATTTTGTTTTTTCTGGTTTAGAATAAACATGGACTATGTACACAGTGGAAAATATGGGAAATACTAGACGAGAACTAGCATCCAAAGGTAGACTACCAGGCGAGAACTGATAGGAAAATAGGTTAGGAAAATTGATTTTTGTGTTTTTGAACCAGACGGCCTGACTGGACAACAGACTACGGAAAAGACAACCAGGCGAGAACTGGCTGAAAGCTAACGTACACCAGGAGAGAACTGATATATCACTTGAAGAAACGGTGACCAAACGAGAATTGGTTACCAATAAACTGCACCAGGACGGGAACTGCTGCTTACAATAAACTGCACCAGGACGGGAACTGCTGCTTACAATAAACTGCACCAGGACGGGAACTGATGCTTACGGAAGGGTGGGCCAGACGAGAACTGGTTACCGATTTGCCAGGCGAGAACTGGACTTTGGAAACGACTGGTTACTGACACGCAACAGGTTTAAACTGCAGGATAATGATCCAACAACAACAAGACCTTCTTATCTGACAGGCTAAGGTTTTCGATAAGGGTACTGACATGATCCCCGATACTTAGCTCTGGCTGGGGATAAACAGACTTGTTTGAATGACTTGCCCCTGGTACACTCAGTTGGGGGATAAAAGACTGGCTTGCACAACTTGCCCCAGTACAATTCAACTTGCCCTACTCTATCTCTTGGGAACACTTGCTCCGAACAACTTGCTACGAGAAGACTTCGAGAATACTTGCCCCGGCATCTGCACGACAAAAGAATTCAATCTCCAATTAAACACCTAACAACCCAGTTGATTTCAACATTCTCTGCGATGACTTGCCCCTGAATGAGCGTTCTAGCGACTCAACCCGATCTGATTATCCATTGGAAGCATCTGCTTTCAAATCTCAGTGCTCTGCACAATTGCCCCTGATTGGCTCTCGAGAAGACTCACTTCTGATCAACTGCTTCTCAAATGGACTGCCCCTGATCAACTGGAACTTCGGGACTTGTCCTCAGACTGACTGATACTGATTTTACTGGAAGATAATGCCCCTGATTCACAAGGCTTCACAACATTCACCATTCTGGTTCAGACTGCTGGATTACTCAGTCCTATTTGATTACTCCCTGGTGGAATTTCTTTCATGCCAACTACTAACCTGCAATTAGAATTGTCTGTCTACGAATGGTAATCTTAATGCAGTGCTCATGCAGATTTTGAAAAAATTTGAGCTGTCACTCATTTACATGCATATGATTGTGAGTGAATGAACCAAAGTTCAAACGTAGTGCTTACGTGGTCAATGAAAAATACAACAAGGATGTGACTAGCAAGTCGAGAAGGAGTCAGGTTACTCGACCTTATCGTAATGCGCTTCAGACTAACCCTACCTCAATTAGGTCTTTTAAGGGTTGTATCGTGGTCGGGTTCACGGTTCGTGAAACAAAGGATATTTGGCTCAAATTTGGATTTGTACCCACCCCTTCTACGTGATGATCTCCGATCCTAAGGTTCAGTTAACCTGGCACAAGCGCTCGCCTCTTCAAGAATTATGTTGAATGGTAAGAACCTACAGTTAAGGAACTCACAAGCTTTTCTTCTAGAGTGATAGTTACTCCTTCTTCGCTTTCGGTGTCTGTGTACACGACTTTGTGATTTGCTGGGGAAAATTTTCCTTTTGACCCTCTTTTTCATTCTTTTGATTCCCTAATTTTTGCCTGGACTGACTCATTTTGAGTTCTTTTTGATTTTTCGATTTCTTTTGAAGTCCAGCGGGATGCCCTAATTTTTGCCTAAGTATTAGCTTTCCAGCTCTTCTTTCTTTTTACTTAGCGGGCTTTCTTTCTTTCTTTCTTTTTGGAACAAAGTCGTGCGACACTGGTTGTCTTGATTGCTCCGAAAGGATTGTAACTGTCTCACTCCTGATTGGTGAGGTATGACCTCTCGAAAGGTATAAACTAATTGGTCCTCGACAGACAACGCTCCTCTGTAAGACTTGAACGCTTGGTCAAGCTAACTGACAGCTACCCTACCCCGGGTTAAGATGTGAGGGTTTTAAAAGTCCGAAAAAACTTCTACTTCCTGGCTCGAAGTGGTTGGCAAGGGACTAACTCCTTATATCTCCAGTGTTTGGGGGATTTGAAACAATGCCTTGTACGTCATCGGTACGGTCTTATCTGAAAGCATATGATCATCGGTTATGAGTTTCAGTTTCGTCATCCTCCCTCCTAACTTTGCTAGTCACAGCGAAAAAATGGAGTGAAATAAATGCAAGTGTCAGTGCAATGCAATAAATGAGCGACAGCGACATGATTAATTCAGAAAAATGCATAGTCACTGTATTATTATCACTATTCGAAACATACAATGTTTTAAAAGCAGGTAGTAACTAACAGAAAAGAAACTACAAATGCAAATGACATAAAAGGTCTGAGGACTGCCACTGCTGAGGCGCCTGCCTGTCTGAACCACTGGCTTTTGCTGGAGAATACTTCCCGAGTCTACGAGCTTAGACAGCTGAACGGTTGGGATGAACAAACAGAAATCCTTCTCGAAAGGAAATGCGATCCTGATCAATCAACTGCTGTACCTTCGCCTGAAATGCTTTACAATCTTCGGTTGAATGCCCCGGAGAGCCACCATGATAACCACACTGACCGTGGGGATTATACCCAGGAGGGTACGGTTCTGGAACTGGCTTAAGAGCTTTAGGCTCCACCAAAGACTTCTGGATCAAAGATGGTAGCAGCTGGCTATACGGCATAGGCACTGGGTGAAAAGGAGCTTTCCTTCGTTCCAAGTTGTTACGAGGTCGGTTCTGATTCTGACGCTGATTCTGATAACTTCGGCCACGAGTTCGCTGATTTGCAATGGAAGCGACATAAGATTCCTGATAGAGTGCCCCAGGCACGGCTGTCTGTTCAGTATAACAAGCCACGGGAGGTACTGATCTCTGATAAGATGATGAACCAACAAAATTCACTGATTCGCTTCGAGGATATTCAATCTTTGGCATGACTGAGTTGATCACAACTTCTTCTTCACTCTGATAGTCACAAGGGTATTCAGTTTCACCAGCTTGATCATATGAAGTAATCTGAATTTTCCCCATTCTTATGGAGTACTCAAGGCGTTCTCCTAATGCTACCACGTCAGAGAAACTTGCCGGAATTCCAAGCAACCTTTTGAAGTACGGATATTGTAGGGAATCCACAAACATGCTTGCCAGCTCTTGGTCTAACAGCGGTGGACGCACTCTAGCAGCAAATTCTCTCCATCTCTGAGCATACTTCCTGATCGGTTCATTGATCTCTTGAGACAACTCTTGCAAATGTATGCGATAAGGAGCAATGTCTAGGTTGTAATCGTACTGCTTCAGAAAAGCTCTGGCTAAATCCATCCATGACTGAATCTGATTCCTCTCTAACTGCATATACCACCTCAAAGATGCCCCAGTCAGACTATCTTGAAAGCAATGGATCATCAACTTGTCATCTCGCACAAACGCAGTCATTCTTCGACAGAACATCATCAAATGCAGCTTCGGACAGCTATCTCCCGTGTACTTCTCAAATTTCGGCACTTTGAATTTGTAAGGCAACACCAGGTCAGGAACCAAACACATGCCTACAGCATCCAGGTTGACAGCATCTTTGGCTTTCAAAGCTTTCATTTGCTCTTCCAACACTCGGAGTCTTCTACCATCGTCAAGGGCTCTTGGATCTACCATCTCAGCTGCTGGAATATCTCTTCGGTAATTCATCACAGGGAAAGCAACACCTTGATTGTTGACAGGAGGAGGACGCTCATTCTGGGCAACAAACTGCTCATGTCGATCTCGGTTCTCAACAGAAGGCTGTACAACTTGGTCTGCAGCAACGTTGTTCACTTGCGGGGAATCTTCCATGGAATCATACAGAGGGTTGGACGCCATAGTGAACCCTGTCACGGTGTTAGGAGACTGGAAATTGCCTTCAGACATGGCTACTAATAATTTTCAGCTGACTTCGACACTTGATTCTGCTCAAATCTACTCAAACCCTAGGTAGGTCCTCTGACAATCAACAGCTGCTCAATCCAAACTCCGGGTAATCACCTTCAGGAAACAAAGGCTGGATCAGAACTCTGGCTAGCTGGAGGATGATATGCAATGCAACACTGATATGCATATGATATGCAAAATGCAGCAAACAATGGGACCACAGCCCCCACACAAAATCTGAATACTGCTGCGCTGCTGACGGAGACGTTCTCTGAAAAGAAGACCAGAATAACGGGTAGGTTGGAAGTCAAGTTTCCTGCAAATAAAAACCCCCCACTCACAGGTATGGACCTATATCTGACAAGGTACGGCATCCTATGCGGTCGTCAGCGTCACAGACTTTCATGAGGAATGATACGATTCCCAGAAGGAGTGGCATCGTCATCTCATGAAGAGGCCTCACTTAGCTAACTTCCAATTGATCGGTTCCCAGAGTCGACAATCCTCACGTCTGGACTCCCCTCAGATCCTCAGGACCGGAAAGGAGCACCTCTGCGAGAACCTCGTCCGAGCGCGAATTTTCGTAGGGAACTGCGCCTGCTCAGCAGACAGGTTCGTCTACTACTTCTCCGCAACTATATCTAGGTGTATACTCATACTCGAGCCCAGGTCCGGCTTATCTCAATCATAGAACACCCGTAACACCCCACAGCAACAGATAATATCGATAAATAAGCCCCAAATAGACAAGCAAACAAGCGCTAGGATTGACTCTCTCTTAGGGGACGTTGGATCCCACATGCATGGGGAACTATCGCAGTCCCCAGCAGAGTCGCCAGCTGTCGCTACTGCGAAAATCGGCGCCGGCTGACAGAAGAGTCGCCACCGTGCGTTATTTATCCCTCAGAGCGGGAAAGGAAACGCTCGAAGTAAACCTCGCAAAAAACGGGGAAAAGGTATGGTCATCACAACCAAAACCTGGGTTCGGGAGTCGGTTACGCAAGGGGAAGGTATTAGCACCCCTCACGTCCGTCGTACTCGACGGGATCCACGCTTGCTTGGGTTGTCTACTGGATGCAAAACAATCTATCTACGGCTGCTAAATCTAAACGGAAGGGAATTGACTCGATAGAGCGTCGCACTCTATGCCTACGTATTCTCGAGAGAGAAAGTCAGAGTCAACGTAGTTCGGGACTACGGGGAAAATTGGCTCGCCAAGACCTCGCGTCTTGTGCCTACGTACTTCCACTGGATGGAAGATCAGAGCTTTACGTAGTTCAGACTAACTACGGCTAAACAAACATTCTCACACAGCAGTGAGAAAAACAACTGGTTTCACAGGGTCGGGAACCTATGGTCAATACTATGGCTTGGTCTCAAATGCACTTGGGCAAGAGAGAAAAAGGGTTTCAATTAATCGTCAGCGGGAAAGTCTCGATCGCACAGCCGCGAGAGAACTGAAGTTAGTCGTTAGTGTGCTCGCTAGGATATCGCATCCTATGCCTACATATCTTCGTCTGGCACGAAGAATCAGAGCAGCTGTAGTTCGGCTACTACTGGACCACAGCTCAAATCTCGTTTTATTAATCACTGAAAAAATGGTTACAATGGGTATACTGAAAAATAAATCTCCTAGGAAACGCTATCCTATTCTATCTTGAAAAGTCGAATGAAAATAGCCCCCTAACAAATGGGCTTCTAAGCTATCCTAAAAGTCGTAAAATAAAGTCTATGAAAATATCCCTAAAAGAAAATGCTTAAAAAAAATATTAAACCTACTTTAATATTTTTTCTCTTTTTTCTCCTTTTCTCTTTAACATATTTTTTCATATTTTTTTTCACTATTTTCTCTTTCAATATTTTCTCCTTTTCTTTTTCTATAATATTTCTTTTCACTTCTTTTTTCTATTTTTTCCAAATATTTCTTTAATATGATTTTCTTTTTCAATAACATTTCTTTTCTCTATTTTTCTTCTTTTCTTTTCCAAATATTTTTCACTTCTTTTTCTTTATGTATTTTCTTTCCTCTATTTCTTTTCAAATCCTTAAAAGAATAAAATAAAATAATAATAAAAAAACAAGAAAGAGGGGCTGGGGGTGTAACTGTCTACAAGGGTATGCAGAAAAAATAAAAAAACAACTAAACTGGGCCCAGCCCAAGTCTCCCCAAAAAAATGCAGAGGGGGGTGTGATGCTAAGTGATCTGGGAGTCTGGGCAGATCTCTTCATTGGTTTCGTTGGGCCTGAGGCCCAGAACAGCCAAAAACGTGGGGGAATGCCTCCAAAAAAATTTGTGGGCCTGGCCCAATCTCCCTTTCTCCTTCCTCTTCTCCCTTCTCAGTTTCTGAAGAGACAAAACCCTAAACTCATCTTCTTCACGGCGCCGCCGCCGCTCCTTTCTCTCAGACTCCCTCCTCCGTTCTCTCAATCGCTCAGTCTCGTTCTCACCCTTTCTCTCAATCTCCTCCTCACAAACCTCACCAACGTAATCATAATCACCAACGAACCATCACAATAACGCAGTCTGTTCAACCTAACCCATGGCTTGACAATCTCTTGAAGATTTCTGACGAATACTTATTCTTGACGAAGGATGTTCCTGATGAACGCTTGATCAATGTTTGAGACTTCATCTGTTGATGGCGTTGATGAGAGAACACGAAGATGATGCTTCTAGAAGTTCTTCTGGAGACGCGTTCTGGAAGTGATGAAGGTCTTTTGGAAACATTGATGATTCTTGATGAAGAATCTGGATCGTGATGAAGATCGTTCTGAAAAAAACGATGAATGTTGATGAAAGCTTATTGAAGCTTTTCTGGAATCAGCGCTTGGATGAAGATGATGATGATGTTCTTGGAGGCTTTGTTGTTGATCTGAAGACGGTGTGATTCGAAGACATGGTAGAACCTTCTGAAGATTTCTGGATCTTGCTGGTGAGTTTGGTAGGTTTGGGAGGGACTTCTGGAAAATGTATGAAGGTTGATGATGCATCTTCATCGTTCTGATGAAGTTCTGGGAAAACCAGTTGCAGATGATGAATCTCGACCGGAGATGGAGGAAGCTGAATGGTATTCTGAGTTTTCGCTGGGTTTAGTGGTGGAGACGCGGGGAAGAAGATGAAGATCAAGGAGATGAAGATGAAAAGGATGAAGACGGGCGGCGGTTTCTGGGATTGTAGGTTTTCCGGCGACGGTTGGTGGTGGCCGCCGGCCATGCAGGCCGGCCGGTGGGGCGCTTCAGGCGAGGTTCTGTGGGTGCGACGCGTGGGGAGATAGTGGCGTGGAGGCGTGCATGCCCTCCACGTGGGGGATAGCGTGGCTGAGAGAGAGAGAAGGCTGAGGGCTACGTGGCGGTGTGGTGTGTGAAACTCGTGGGACCCTCTCTCTCCAACACGTGGCTGGCTATTTAAACTGATGAGACTCGCTGGCACATTCTGGAGTCTTCTGGAACACGCTGGATAGTGTTGGACGCTTCTGGATTATTGCTGGACCTTTTTTGGACTGACTTGGACAAAAAAACAATACTGGGCCTCCCCAATTGGGCCCAACGAAACTCAACATAAAAAATTCAGAAAAACTGCAAAACAATATTAAAACAAGCTAGTTAACTAAACTAATAAACCCATTAATCTGAAAATTAAACTAAATCCTATTAAATCTAAAATTGATTAAATTTCTATTAAAATCTATAACAGAAAATAAAAACCTATTTACTCCCATAAAAGAAAACTCTATTTAAAAATGAGAAATCTATATTATTCTACATCTAAAATTAAAAACAATTAATTTCTATTATTTATTATACTAGCTTCTAAAAACTATTAAAGCTTTCTAAAAAACTATTTTAAAAAATATACTAATATTCTAGAAAATCCTATATTATCCTAAAATGAATTAAAAATCTATTATATTCTATAAAATGCTAAAAATTGATTTAAAAAGAATTAAAAATATCAAAAATTCTATTAAATCCTAAAAAATGATTTAAAAGCTAATTAAACCCTAAAAAAATTCTATAAAATCCAGAAAAATCACAATAATTCCCAGAGGGACAAAATAAGCACTAAACGACACAAAAATAATCGGTAAAAATAAACGGGCACCGAAATATCCCAAAAATCAATTCTACTGATCAAAAACACCTGAAACACGAGACGAGAGCTGTGATCCCTGATAAAATCAATATCAATGCAAAATGCAATGTGTCGCTACTGCGAAAATCGGCGCCGGCTGAACAGAAGAGTCGCCACCGTGCGTTATTTATCCCACGGGAGGGAAAGGAAACGCTCAGAGTAAACCTCGCACAACACGGGAAAGGTATGGTCGTCGCAACCAAAACCTGGATTCGGGAGTCGGTTACGCAAGGGGAAGGTATTAGCACCCCTCACGTCCATCGTACTCGATGGGATCCACGCTTGTTTTCGGGTATGGATTATTATTCTATCTAAACTATAGGTCAAGGGTTAAAAAGGAAATAAAATGAAAGTAAAAATGACTCGGCAAAGTATCGCACTTTATGCCTACGTATTCCCGTCTGGAACGAGAAATCAGAGTCAACGTAGTTCGCCTATCTACGGGAAAGGAGGGGAAGGTTGCTCGCTAGGATATCGCATCCTATGCCTACGTACTTCCACACAGCATGGAAGATCAGAGCAAACGTAGTTCGGGCCACGTGCGACACAAGCTTGTCCTGGTTGATTTTATTCCTTCTGAAAAAGGTTTTCTGATTAGCGGTCCAAGAGGACAAAAATGACGTCTTGATGAGTTCACATTCTTTTACGGAAGAAGTGTCTTTTATTGTGTTTGAAATCTTTATGTGTTTTTCTGTTTGTTTTGAGAAAGAAAGAGACAGAACTCTAACCTACGGTTGCGAAGGGAAACAAACTAACCTAATGTTATCATGCATGGGTTAAGACCTAGTGTCTATCATGCTCCTCTCTTGCACAGGGAGAAACAGAGATCCTAAGGGATAGGCAGAAACAGAAACAATATCAGATATATACAGTAAAACAGTAAAATGCATGGATGCAGCAATACAAGCGAGGCAAGGGAGTCCCACTCAACCTCGAACCTAGAAAACAATAGGCAAAAGTGAACAGGCTTCACTTTCAACCCAGCAGGGTAAACAGCAAACAATACAACTCAGAAAACCAATCAATACATCAAGAAATGAAATACAGCAAAAAAACAGCATCAGCAGCTCAGCATCTGGCTTTAAGCAATCTCCAATCAGCTACAGGCTTCAACAAGCATCAAGCTCCATCTTCATGACCTTCAGGCAAGGGCTTTGATCATCAGTCTTCCATCTGCAATGGCTTTTCTTCAAGTTCAAACCTCCAGGATGAGGGATTAGTCACAAGAGTGAATTGGGTGTTAAGCAATCAGCTGACTACCAAAGGTGGTGAACAGACTGCTTCTAACACAAGAGACATTTTCTCTCAAGAGTTCTATCTCATAGGCACTATCACCAAGCCTTCCAAAGGAAGGGGGTGAGTGTCTTAGAGAGACTCTGAATCACAGAGAAGAATGGATGCAAACAAGGCAATCCATGTTTGAGAAACAAACTTTCTAACCTAGAGCTCTGCCTAGCTCCTAAACCCTAGTCTCCTCAGCAGCTACTAGCAAGAAACTCCTCCTCAACTCTGACAGTTGATCTTCAATCTTTGAATCTCCAATGGCTTCATCTTCACAAATCTTCAGCTTCCCCAGGGCCCCAGACAAACCCAATACCCAAACAAACAAGCAACAATCCCCAGAGGGCACACCACACCAGACAACAGATGCACAGACAGTAATAATAGCAGTAAGGGAATCCTGACTTTTTCTAAGGGATCTAGTAGCTACCCATAGCCCCTATAGTCCCATAACTAATCTATTCAAACCCTAAGTCCTAAGGGAAATGAAATCAAACTTCTTAAGTTGTCACCTAAAACCCTAGTTTTGTTCATGATGTTCAAGCATTTATTAATCACCTAAAATTAACTCCTAAAAATGGGAACTAAAATATTTCTACAAGTTGAATGTCTCATCTAAACAATATGAAAAGAATGATCAAAAAATATTAAAGCATGTAAGAGAACAAAAATCCTTAAAATGATGCATGAAATGAATCTATCTAATATGACATTTATTTAGAAAATATGGAAAAAATATGAAATAAAACTAAAAATGAAATTTTATTTAATGAACATTTTCTAGACATTTTAATGAAAATATTGTAAAAAGAATGGATTAAAATGCATTTTTTATGAATTAGTTATGAATTTTCAAAGTGGATGAAAAATTAAAATGAATTAAGAAAATAAAATTGGAATTAAAATGAAGGAGGGGTGTTAAAAGAAGCTCGCCCCAGTTATAAACAGAATGGGCCCTCAGATAGGGGGTGCAGATAGCGCCTTCACGCTAGGCCCAGCAACAATCAGAGTCAAAGAAATAAACAAAGAGCGCTGGGGGTGAGAATAGAACTTCGCTCCAGTTATATCCAGGATGGGCCACATAATGGGGGGTGCTGGTAGCGAATTGCCAAGGCCCAGTAAACATTCAGAATTAAAGAAAAAAAAGAAAAGCGCTGGGGGGTAAGAATAGCATCAAAAATACGTTGAAATTGCATTGGGCCTAGTTGCTGGGGGTGGGGATAACAATAACACTCAGGCCCGCCCGTTTCAATTAATGAAACGGTGCGTTTAGGGCCAGCACAATTCCCTCCAAACTTCAGATTAAACGATGGCCCTTGGATCTTCTGGGAAGTCAAAAGTCTTACTCAACATGAAGGGTCCAGATTATCTCTTCTTCAATCGACCTGCAACCTAGGGTTTCATCCCCATGAGACTCCATGCACGAGCTACTTTACACCCTTCGGTTCTCCTTCTACACGCAGTGAAACGCCACGCCATAAACATGAAACCTGCTCAGAATCTTTCCCTCTATAATCCTAGGGCATCAATTCAGTCTGAAACTCAATGAAACTCTCAACCCGATCGAGGTAAAATCTGGCCACCATGGATATGCACTGATATGCACCAATTCAATTCTTCTTCAAACTTACCCTAATCTGATCTATGCACAAAGGTGATTAACCTACACTATCGAGCTAAGATTCTAATGGCTTAACCTAAGAGATATTGATCCAAACAGTTTGTTGCACCTGTCACCAATCATCACCAATCCTTTCCAAATTCATCTAACTTAATCTCCTAACCACCTAGATCAAGTCTAAACTAATAAAATCATGTTAAACTAACTGAATCAAGCTAATCGAATGAAAACTTACCTGATGTAAAACCTTGAGAACAGCTATGGAGATTGATGATTTGAGGCTTTTGAGACTTGGATCTTGATCCACACACTCAGCAATCAATTCTGTATGCAAAATTCTGGAGATTCCTTGCTTGAATTATGCAATTCACTTGAACTTGTGATTTTGATGTTGATGAAAAAAGCACTCGAAAATGGATGAGAATCACCAAAACCTTGCTTCAATTATGATCTATGATGATGATGGAGTAAAATTGAATTGATTTTGATGAAGATTGATGAAGATTTTGGTGAATTGGAATGGAAACTTCAATGAAAAAGTATGAGAAATTTGTGGAATTCTTGGTGCAAATGAGGCCAACCCTTGCCAAATTCTCCTTTCATGAATATATAGACCCCAATGGTACATTCTAGATCCATCTTGCACATTCCCTTGTTTTTCATCTTTGGCTCATTTTGATTATGTTTCTTAAAAGGCAAGCAACCATGGATAACTTCATTTTTTCCTTCTAAACTCAAAAAAGTGTTTGAACCATTGTTCTTAGAATTGTTTTTCCATTCAAAATCATATATTGGAAGTCTCCATTTGGACTTGTAAATCTCCCAAACCATTTTTCACTTTGAAATTATTCACTTTATAAGCCTTTTTAGTTCATATTTTGACCAATTATTCAACTCCATGCTATGAGCTTCTCCAATAACTTGTGACCTTCTTTCTAGACTTAAAATCCCATTTGGAGCAAGTTTGATGTTGTAAGTTTTTCCATTTGAGGCCTCCTTGTATGAGTTTTGGACATAGATTAAAATGACCTGTAATTCACAAATGCCCAAAATACCCTTTGCTTGTCAAGACCATAAGTTGAGTTCTCCACATCATATGAAGGCATGCCATACCATTCTAGAAAGCTAAGACAATGAGGAACAATTCTTATGTTGACCAAGAATTCATTTGAAATCTCCTTGAGGGGCACAACTAGCTTGGAAGTCAAGTCACTTTCACAGACAAAAATTCAGATACCCCAGATGACCTGTAACTTGTAAGGACCATAACTTGAGTTCTATAAATCTCCTTGAGGTCTTCCACCACTCAAATTAAAGGTATTGAGATCCTCTACAAGTTTCATGTTGGCCAAGAAGCCATTTGAAGCTAGCATTTTGACTTATCTTGCTTGGAAATTTGACCTAAACTAGGGGATTTTACAGAGAAACCCTAATTTAGTAACTCCTCTTCTCCTTGATTTCTCTTGAATTCTCCTTGGCATATCTCCATATCCTTCTTTATATGTCCAATGATGAACCCCACACCTCTCCAATAGACTTGAATGCCCTCTAAAGTCAGTCAATTGACCTAGGGTTGACCTAGGGTTGACCCAGATGAAACCCTAGTTGACTGTCTTCAACTATAGCTCTTGTGCTCTCCCCAATGACTTGTTTCCTTCTCCAAATGACTTTCTAAGTCTCTCAAGATGTCTAGATGCTCTCCATACCTTCAACCCACAGCTCATAACCCTCTGGTTGATCCTCAGATATCCTCAGCTAGGAGATGGACTCAAGGCTTGATTTGCTGAACTCTTTGCTTTCAAATTCTTTCCTGATGACTTGAATATGATTGAATTGGGATATTAACCTCTTGCTAGGCCTCTAGAGATGAAAATAATGATTGGTCCCCTGTTGAATGACTTGCTATGCTTATGCTATGCAGATGGTTAGTCTATGTACATGACTCTATATGCAAATGCTAATGATATTAAAACATGAACCAAATAAATAAGGTTGGGCAAATTTTAGGGTGCAACAGCTGCCCCTATTCAAGCGACTTGGACCCGATTGGATGAAGAGCCCGGAGCCTTCAGACATTCGCGGTACGAGACGGTTGAATACTAGTGAAACCAGAAATTTGCCAACCGCAGAAATAAACTGCGCTCCTGCTTGAGGAATGACATTCGTCAGCTGAATCTGACTGTTACAGTAACCCACTGATCTCGCGCGACCGTGCTGGGGATTGTCTTCATCGTTCTGAAGAGGATTCTGTCATCACAACTTGCTTGCTTGTCCACGTTAGGACTCTGTCCGTTGTCAATACAAAGAAATCTCAACTAAAACCTGTCCACGTTGGGACTCCACTTACTGTTAACCCAGAAAAATCTCAGCAACTCCGCTGGGGATACCTCGTCTGCATTTCCATAAACTGAATCATCCACGTTATGAATAACGCTCTTCCACGTTAGGAATCACATCTGTCCACGTCCGGAATAACATCGTCCCCGTTAGGAATCATTTCTTCTGTATCTGTCCGCGTCAGGAATAACCCTTTCATCTTTCCACGTTAGGAAACAATCTTCTTTCCGCGCCAGGAAGACTATATCGATCTGTCCACGTAAGGACTCCAATACCACTTGACATGTCCGCGTCAGGACTCCATTCTTTTTCCGCGTAAGGAAAACAACTCTTCTGAACCTGTCCACGTCAGGACTCAACTTTCCTTGCCTCTGTCCACGTAAGGACCCCAATTTTCTCCGAGTAAGGAATAAACTTCTTCTTCCACGTTAGGAATATCTTCTTTGATTTGTCCACGTCAGGACTCATTTTTCCACGTAAGGAATGCCATCTTAATCTGCCCACGTAAGGACTACCACCTTTCCACGTTAGGAATGCAACTTCTGATATGTCCGCGTAAGGACTACATCTTTTCCGCGTAAGGAATCTCCATCTTTCCACGTTAGGAATTACTTCTGTTGATATGTCCGCGTTAGGACACTGACCTCGTCTTGATTCGTCCACGTTAGGACTCAGGCGTCTTCGACCCACTGAGGAAATATGACTTGTCCACGTGAGGACTCATACCCTCGACCCACTGGGGAAATAACTTGTCCACGTAAGGACTCACGCGTCTTCGACTTGCTGGGGAAATATCCGCGTCAGGACCTACACTTTGCCAACAACACGAAGAAGGATAAATTTGTCCACGTCAGGACTCTTGTATCTTGTCAACACAAAGAACTACAAACTTGTCCACGTGAGGACGCACATTTCACCCTTACGAATAAAGATATCTGCTGGAAACAAATGATCCACGTCAGGACACCAACACGAAGAATAACCAATTTTGTCCACGTCAGGATTTCACATTCGATCAATACCGAGAAATCAAATCTGTCCACGCTAGGACTAGCACATATCGTCAACCTGAGGAAATGTCCACGTCAGGACTCCACCTTCCAACAGCTCTGAGAAATCGAACCTGCCCACGTTAGGACTAGCCCCTCCCATCAGCCCAGGGAAACAGACCTGTCCACGTTAGGACGCCCACTTCTGAAGAAATCCCGTCAATATAGGAATAAATCGTCCACGTCAGGACTTAGTTCTTCAATGATCCTCAACCACAAACTTCTTTGCACTGACGTGACAGCGACTTCGAGATGAACTCTACTGGGGATGTCTGGAAACCCACCATAGAACGCCTGTTCTGATAACCGGCGGTGGCCTCTGAAATTCTGATTCATGCGACCCGTTGATGACAAACAAACTCTGCTTGGGGATAAGGAGGTTCTTATCCTGGCCACTCTGGCTGGGGAAAATAAGAGACATTTACATAAATGACTCTGCTGGAGACAAAGAGAGTTTTATCGTGATAACTCTGTGGGGGAATACCGCCGAAACTGACATTATCATTGAATATCTCCTGCCGAGATCTTGACTGTTTGGTAATTTATTTGAGCAAGAGCTCTCTCCACCTGAACTGCTGGAGCACAGAAACTGCCTCAGCAAAATAAATGCTGGAAGGATAACGCCGACTCGCCGGGGATAGCCTGATGCTACAAAGTTACTCCGGCAAAATAAATGCTGGAAGAGTGAAGTCGACCCTGCTGGGAAGTTGGGAACTCAAACCACACGTCTTGTTGAAGTAACCCCCTGCTGGGGAATATAACTCTGCTGAGGAATAGCAGATGCGCACAACACGATCGGACTTTCTGCTGGAACGTGAACTGATATCACCAGTATCTCCGACAAAATAAATGACAGGAACCGCCATCAACTCTGCTGGGGAGAGTCTTGATCTTCGAATTCCACTGGAAGGAAAGAACATTTACTGAAAAGAGAACTCCGCTGGGGATGGCTGGATTCTGTTGGGGAAAATTAACTGACCCTGCTGGGGGAGAGTGCCTGACCCTGCGGGGTAAAATGAACCTGTCTGAATACAGCTTTACGATCTTAGAATCGCCAAACTCTGCTGTGGACGAATAATTCTCTGGAGCACGTCCTTTGGATAAGCTACGGATAGCTGGGGAATTCTATCCTTCTTCAGGAAGAACATGCATGACCTGCGTGGGGATCAAGCCTTTCACTATCGCAATCTTTTGATCACCTTCCTCGTACGGTTATGAAACCTGCAACAACACAAACAAGACACGACAAGCCTATGCAATCCAAATCGATTCAGGTTAGTGACGTTACACTCAGTTAATTCAAAGCTTTAACAATTGTTGGCAAGGGCCAGTGATGTTATACTCATGCTAGTTTCATCAAACTTAGGCGTTTTATCATGCACAAAACAGTAAAGAACAGTCATCAAGTGCTGAATAACACATTTTCATTGATTGGGCCCCTGAATGGGCGGAGTTTTTTGTACACGGGATGTAACTCCTGAAATGAGGAAGCTACGCAAAGCCAATATACAAGTATGCAAGTATTCACAAGAAGCATAAATATTGACAAATTAAATTTTGTACACATGTCGGCAACTGGATGCAGATGAACACCACGAACTGATCCTCCCATGACTCATCCGACTCTAATGCTTTCCCGGTATCCCTACTTCTGAAGAGGTTGTATCCGATAACTGACTCCCCAAATGTATTCTCCCGCATTGATGCTCATTGCAATATCAAATTCGGACCGCAGTCATTTGCTTTTCACATCCCTAACTTTTGCGTGAACCGCCCTTTACGGGTTTTCAGTTCACCGGGATACCCTTTTTTGCCGAAGCCGCCCAGTGTAGGTTTTCAACTTCGCGGGTGTACATTTTTTCAATTTTGTCCCTAACTTTTGCCCGAACCTTTCATTCTGTTTTTGGTTCGCCAGGATGCCCCATTTTTGCCTGGACTCTCTTTTTTTTTGTCCAGCGGGTCTATTTTAAGCAAAGTATTTTTTAACTGCGTCCGAATTCACAGGTGACGCAAAGTCTTCCCCGTCCATGGTGGACAACAATAAAGCTCCTCCTGAAAAGACCTTACTGACAACGTATGGCCCTTCGTAATTGGGGGTCCACTTGCCCCTGTGATCTGCTTGCGGCGGGAGAATCCTTTTCAGCACAAGGTCGCCCGTCTGAAAGCTTCGAGGAATTATCTTCTTGTCGTACGCTTTCTTCATTCGTCTTTGGTATAAACGACCGTATGCCAGAGAAGCTAGCCTCTTCTCATCCATCAAACTCAGTTGGATCAGCCTATTCGTTACCCATTCTGCCTCGTCCAGCTGAACGTCTCGCAATACCCTCAGAGAAGGGATCTCAACTTCCAATGGTAATACCGCTTCCATTCCGTATACCAACGAGAACGGAGTTGCCCCGGTTGATGTGCGTACCGTCGTACGATAACCGTGCAGAGCGAAAGGTAGCATCTCGTGCCAATCTTTATAAGTCACCACCATTTTCTGGACGATCTTCTTGATATTCTTATTGGCCGCTTCGACAGCGCCATTCATCTTGGGTCGGTAAGGGGAGGAGTTGTGATGTTCAATCTTGAAATTCTGACAGAGCTCCTTCATCATTTTGTTGTTCAGATTTGAACCGTTATCCGTGATTATCCGCTCGGGGATTCCGTATCGGCAAATGATATCTCTCTTGATGAATCTAGCCACCACTTGCTTCGTTACATTTGCGTAAGACGCCGCTTCCACCCACTTGGTGAAATAATCGATTGCTACTAGGATGAACCGATGCCCGTTAGAAGCCGTCGGCTCGATCTTTCCGATCATATCGATTCCCCACATCGAGAATGGCCATGGAGATGACATCACATTTAGAGGGCTCGGAGGCACATGTATTTTGTCAGCATATATTTGGCACTTGTGGCACTTCCTTGCGAACTTGAAACAATCAGTTTCCATCGTCAGCCAAAAATAACCTGCCCGCAGCAGTTTTCTCGTCATAGCATGTCCACCAGCATGCGTACCGAATGCACCTTCGTGAATTTCCTCCATGAGAAGCTTGGCCTCTTTTTCATCTACACAACGCAACAACACCAAATCGTGGTTTCTTCTGTACAAGACGCCATCCGGGTTCAAATAGAAATTACCCGCTAATCTCCTGAGAGTCTTCTGATCTTGACTGGATGCCCCAGCCGGATACTCTTTATTCTTCAGGAAATTAAGGATATCGAAATACCACGGTTTGTCATCAGACGCTTCATCAATAGCAAATACATAAGCTGGCCTGTCTAACCGAGAGATAGTGATCTGGGGAGCTTCGTTCCAGAAGTTGACCTTGTACATGGAAGACAAGGTGGCAAGGGCGTCAGCCATTTGATTTTCTGCCCGTGGTACGTGATGCAATTCAACTTTGTCGAAGAAAGGCAACAATCTCCTTGCATAATTCATATAATGTATCAAATTGGGCTGCCGTGTCTCCCATTCCCCTTTGATCTGATTCACTACCAGAGCTGAGTCTCCGTATACGTCTAAATGTTTGATTCGCAAATCAATGGCTTCTTCAAGCCCCATTATACAAGCTTCGTATTCGGCCTCATTGTTGGTAACGGCAAAGGTCAATCGGGCAGTAAACGGGATGTGCGACCCGTGTGGCGTAGTGATAATTGCCCCTATTCCGCTACCGTAAGCATTCACAGCTCCGTCAAATATCATCTTCCATTGGGACCCCGGCTCTGGTCCCTCGTCTGGTAACGGCTCTTCGCAATCTTTCATCTTAAGATACATGATATCCTCGTCAGGAAAATCAAATCTCATTGATTGGTATTCTTCAATAGGCTGCTCCGCCAGATACTCAGACAGCACACTCCCCTTTATTGCCTTTTGCGAGACGTATTGAATATCGTATTCAGTCAAGACCATCTGCCACCGGGCAATTCTACCTGACAACGCCTGCTTTTCAAATATATATTTGATTGGATCCATCTTCGAGATGAGCATGGTTGTATGATTCAGCATGTACTGCCTCAAACGCTTGGCGGCCCAGGCTAGCGCGCAACAAGTTTTCTCCAGCATTGAGTATCGAGATTCACAGTCTGTAAATTTCTTACTCAAGTAATAGATTGCATGCTCTTTTCTCCCCGTCTCATCGTGTTGACCGAGAACACAACCCATGCTTCCCTCAAGAACCGTCAAATACATTATCAAGGGTCTTCCTGCCACTGGGGGTATCAAAATAGGAGGCTCCTGCAAGTACTTCTTTATTTTGTCGAACGCCTTTTGACAATTTTCGTTCCACGTTACAGCTTGATCTTTCTTCAACAACTTGAATAATGGTTCACACGTGGCTGTTAGATGAGATATGAACCGGGCAATGTAATTCAATCTCCCTAAAAACCCGCGCACCTCTTTCTCTGTTTTAGGCGTCGGCATTTCTTGAATCGCTTTTATTTTAGCAGGATCGACCTCTATTCCCCTTTCGCTTACGATAAACCCCAGGAGCTTACCCGATCTCACCCCGAAGGTGCATTTGTTAGGGTTCAGCCTCAACCTGAACTTCCTAAGCCTTTTAAACAACTTCAACAGATTCACCAGATGCTCTTCCTCCGTCTGGGATTTAGCAATCATATCGTCAACATAAACTTCGATCTCCTTATGCATCATGTCATGAAAGAGAGTCGTCATCGCACGCTGATATGTTGCCCCAGCATTTTTCAAACCAAAGGGCATTACTTTGTAGCAAAATGTTCCCCAAGGCGTTATGAAAGTAGTTTTCTCCATATCCTCTGGCGCCATTTTAATTTGATTATAGCCTGAAAAGCCATCCATGAAGGAGAATACGGAGTACTGAGCAGTATTATCAACTAACACGTCAATATGAGGAAGTGGAAAATCGTCTTTTGGGCTTGCTTTGTTCAAATCCCTATAATCCACGCACATTCGAACCTTGCCATCTTTCTTTGGCACTGGTACGATGTTGGCAACCCATGAGGGATACTTCGTCACAGCCAGGAAACCAGCGTCCCACTGTTTCTGAACCTCCTCTTTGATCTTCATTGCCATATCTGGTCAAGTTCTGCGAAGCTTTTGTTTGACAGGCGGACAGTCTTCTTTCAATGGCAGGCGATGCACAACCATATCTGTATCGAGCCCTGGCATATCTTGATACGACCAAGCGAATACATCATTATACTCCCGGAGCATTTCAACCAGTTTTCGCTTGATATCACTCTGCAGTGCGGCTCCGATACGAATATTTTTCTCAACCCCTTCCGACCCCAAATTGATAATCTCGATGACCTCGTCGTGAGGCAGAATGGCTCTTTCCTCTTGCTTCACCAACCAAGACAGTTCTTCAGGAACGTCGCTATCTTCGACAACCTCTTCTTCGGTCTGGAATATCGGGTGCTCGAAGTCGGGACGAGTCATAGGTGGTTCAAAGATGTCATCTGAAAATGTTATCCTGCAAAAGAGAGGGTTAAGTGCTTCAAAATGCGTATAAAGCGGATAACCACATTGCCATTTTATTGAAAAATACAAAACAAGAAAGACAGGGATTACAGTATTTGCACATGAAAAAACGCCATTTATTTAATGATTAACGCGCAATGTTTATAACAACACAGCCCTAAGCAAATCCTGATGCCCCGGGCAAGACATCAGATTATTCAACAATTAATAAAGCAAAGCATTACTGTTTAAAAGTCACAGGAACAAGCTCCTGAATAGACCAGTTGCACAGTCCTTGTCCTGGCGTGCTTGGCTGAATCCAGGCATCCATATCATAGTCGCTGTCCCCTTCATCCGATTCGGAAGCAGCATTGACGGATTCATGGCATATTCCACTGGCAGAGATGGTGATTGACTTTCTGAAATGAGGGGCCCCCACAGGAGGAGTTGATGACGACGGTCGGTACCCCAGTCCGAACCGGTCCATTTTTACAGGAATGTCCAATACTTTGCCCCAGCCCTTGGCTTCTCCTGCTTTCACTAGCGCTTGGGCTTCTTTATACGAAGAAACAGCTATCTCTGGCACTTTGCTTGGCCCGGGACCCTTGTCCTTTATGCGCAAACCTTCGAATGCCTGGCATGGCGTCTCGTGGATCTCCCCGTCGACTTCCACATATTTAAACGAAGATAGATGGCTGACCAGGATGTCTTCTTCTCCGCACACGGTGACTACACTGTCTCCGACCATATACTTTAACTTCTGATGCAGGGTAGACGTGACTGCCCCTGCCCCGTGAATCCAAGGTCTTCCCAGCAAGCAGCTGTACGCAGGCTGTATATCCATGATATAAAACTCCGTTGCAAACACTTCTGGCCCCACTTGCAGAGGCAAGGTAATCGATCCGAAGACTGTTCTACGCGTGCCGTCAAACGCTCTGACTACTAAATCACTGGGAGTACACAAAATCCCTCGCACATCCAGCTTCATCATAGCCTTCTTAGGCAGCACATTCAAAGACGACCCGGTGTCCACCAATACGTGCGACATTGTCGACCCTCTGCACTCAACAGATACGTGTAATGCCATATTATGATCCCTTCCTTTCGGAGTCAAGTCGAAATCAGTAAAGCCCAGACTGTGGCCTGCATTCACGTGTGCCAATACTCCTTCTAGCTGGTTCACGGAGACATCCTGTGGTACAAAAGAAGTGTCCAGGACTTTCAGCAAAGCGTTTCGGTGAGCTTCCGAACACAACAGCAATGACAGAATAGATATTTTGGACGGCGTTTGCTGCAGATGCTCCACAATTTTATAATCGCTCTTCCGAATCAAGCGCATGAATTCCTCCACATCTTTCGATGCTGCTTCTTTTTCACTTGCTTGTACCGGAACATTTTCCACCGCTTTCCCCTTTCCTTTCGCTAGCCTTTCGGCTTCCACTTCAGGAGATATAAAGATCCTGCCGCTCCTCGTCATGCCTCCTGAGCCCACAACATTATCCATAACCTCCGCTGACTGCTTGTTGACATCAATTTTAATCCCGTCACAATACACCTCTAGCCCATATGACCATGGGACCGCTTTCGTGTTCTCATACGGGATTGGCCCGGCTTTAGTTATTGTAATCGGTGGTCGCTGAATTGGTGCTGAAATAGTGATCGTCTTCCTAGGAATCGTCACTGTGGCCACATCACTCCGATTATCCACTACTGCCCCTGCAGGCTCATCAGTTGCTGTTCTATCAAACTGCAATATACCATCATCAATTAAGGCCTGAATGCCTTTCTTCAAATCCTCACACCCCCCAGATAGGGCCCAACAGTCTAAACAGTACTCATTACAACCCGGGTAAACACCTCCTTGTAACAGTCGGCTTTTTATCTCGCTCAGCGGCGTCTTTAAATCCTCAACATTCATAATCAGATTCAGCTCTTCCTCAGTCAGAACTGCATTCGCCCCATGATTAGGCATGGGTTTCTGGACTATATTCGGAACTGTCGTTCCGAAGTTGATAGACTTGTTGTCCAAAAGATCCTGCACGACATGCTTAAAAGCATGGCAACCTTCTATATCATGGCCCGGGGCCCCAGAATGAAACTCGCAGTGCCTATTTGCATCATAGCCGAACGGGGGAGTTCCCGTTATCGGTGCCAAGGTTCTTTTCTCCACCAGATTCAATCCCAACAATGTCTGCAATAAATCAGCATAGGTAGAGGGAGGTTTCTCGAACACCCTTCTCGGCTTACCACCCTGGAATTTTCGCTGAGCTTGCTGTGCCCCCTGCTGAGGCTGCTGCTGCTGTGGCATTGGTTGCTGCTGAACCGATTGTTGTTGCTGGATTGGCTGCTGTTGATACGGAATAGTAACACTCGACACTTGCTGCGGCTGACGATATTGATTTCTTCCCCTGCCTCGGCCTCGGCCTCGGCCTCCAAATACCGCGCTAGCTTCGCCCTGACGGCGCCCACCATAAGCTTTCCTATTACTGCCAGATGCAGTTGATTCATCGACTTGGAACTTTCCTTGTTTAATATTACGCTCAATCTTTTCCCCCATCAAGATCAGGTCTGAAAAACTAGCCAGAGACGTATGAAACAACATATCATGAAACAGCCCGGTGAATGTGCCAACAAACATATCATTCATTTCTTTATCTTCCACAGGAGGACGGACCCTGGCAGCCATATCGCGCCACCTTTGCGCGTATTCTTTAAAACTCTCCCCCTTCTTCTGTGAAAGCCCGGCCAACTGGACCCGATTGGGCGCCAGGTCGCTGTTATATTTGTAATGGGCTACAAATGCCTCCGCTAATTGCTTCCAAGTCTTGATATCAGTTGGCTCCAACCCCATGTACCACTCTAGGGAAGGACCCGATAGACTATCCTGAAAGAAATGCATGAGCATTCTTTCGTCAGTGGAGTATGCAGACATCTTTCTGTAATAAGCTCGTACATGCACCTTCGGACATGTGTCTCCTTTGTACTTATCGAACGCAGGCGCTTTGAACTTGATTGGCACCCTCAAGCCAGGTACCAATCCCATAGTTGCCATGTCCAGACCCACAGCACTCTGATTTAAGACTCCCTTCATTTGCTCTTCCAGCATTCTAATCTTTTGAGAATCATCCATCGGCCCTTCAAAACCTCCTCCAGAGAAGGCGTCCTCTTGTTGATCCTCTTGCCACATACCGTTTCCAGCCCCGTATCCGTCATATGCATTATTACGTCCAGCTCTGACCTGATTCATCCCCGGAACTCGGCCTCTGTTGCCGTATCCTTGAACACCTCCAGCGGGACCAACAGCCATAAAACCAGCACCGTTTCCGTTTCCAAAGCCTCCGTAACCCTGATTGACCATACCATAACCATCTTGCCCAAAGCCTTGAGCATTAAAGCCATACTTGCCAGTGTTGTCGAATCCCTGATCGTTGAATCCGAACCCAGTGTTGACAAAGCCATTGCCTCCGAGATTATCCCCCACGTTGACATCACCCAGCCCAGCATTATGGACAGCATTTTCATTCCCAACTCCGACGTTACCATTCACAGCAGTGGTAGCGTTGTTGACGTTAGCGGCAGGCATATTGATGACAGGCGGAGCCACTGGCGTGGGAGTGCCATCTCCATGAGCAGTATCAACCCGGACAGACTGATGATCTTCGTTACCATGACCAGCGTTGCGAGCCAACAGAGGCTGGACCATGGCCTGCAAGTTCTCTTGCCCTTTTGCTATAGCCTCCATGGTCTGCATGAAGAGGGCGAGCTTCTCGCGTACATCCTGCATCTCGTTCTGAATTTGGTCCATGACTTTCCGACAGTTGGATCGTGTAGAATAGCGGTGCGGATGTTGATCTGGAATCCTGTTAAGTACCTGATACAGAGCAAGAGATAAGACACCATTCAAAGATTACCTGTTATGTAATATGAATATGAATGCAATGCAATGTGTCTGTGCATTAGGGAAGTTCATTCCCCCAGTTCTAGTGCGAAGGTGCCGGTGCAGTGACAGTGCTGACAATAAGAATATCGGAGCTGAATCATAGAAAGCCTCATATATTGCAGAGAGAATCAATAATCCCAGGGTACAATATCACTGAGAGTACAAAGAAGGCATGACCTCAACCAACAATCCTGGTGATGGCCAGCACTATGCAAATAAAGCATATCAGATACTACATGAAATGATCAAATCCTCCCAAAAGTCTGGTACTCCTCTATCAACTTCTTGGTTTCCGGATGGCTTGGTCGATCAAGCAGCCCTTCAACAAGCTGGTTCCTCCTCTTAAGGACACGGCGTACGTCTTCAGCAGTTTCTTCCCATGTTGCTTCTCCGAAGCAATCTTCTAGCTTTCGCTTCTGAGATACCGCTTCATCTCTGGATTTGATTGCCTTGTTCAGTGCATGCTGGACACTATACCGGTTCATCACTTCTTCCTCACACTTCTTGATGCTAGACTTCAACTTCTCTTCGAGGTCGGAAATTTGCTGCTTCAGCTTATCTTCCCTCTTCTTGTTGTTAGTGAGTGTAGCATTCCAAGTCTTATTGCAAGAAGATATCTCTCGGTGTGCTGCGTCGAGCGCCTTCTTTTTGGCTTCCAGCATGTCATGGGAACTTCTAAACTCTTGCCCCAGACGTTCGCGCTTCTTCTTTTCCTCGGTCAACTCAGATCCTAACCTGTTTACCAGCTCGATCTGTTGTTGGAAAGCATATACGGCCTTGTTTTTCTCACTGCGTGCCTGGGCTAACTCTTGCTCTAACCCTTCATTAATCTTCATTAAGGCTTCTTTCTCCTTCACAACTTGCTCGTAGGCTTCCCGGGGAACAGTGGTTGGCTCTGCTACAGGAATAGGAACAAGAATTGGTGCATCTGGAAACGGCATCTTCAACTGACTAGCCCTCTCCTGAATCCAAGCTCTATAAGGTGCATAGGCCTGACAGTCATTCTTTCCTAACAACGGCTTCCCTTTGCGGTTAATGTGCGTCCAGGCACGTTGCAACTTGGCTGACAATTCCCCCTTCAAATCTCCAGTGAAGTACAGAGATTCCTGTACTTCCTCCTCCTGAGGTGGATTCTTCAGCGCATATCCGAACTGGCGAATGAATAGAGAAGGGTTGTAGTTGATACACCCCTTTCTTCCAATCAACGGCACATTAGGGTACCCAGAACAACTGAAGATGAGCTCAGATCCCAACAGATCTCTATCAAACCACTCCATATCTTCCGACGATAGTCTCATCAAGCGTTCTGGCCAACCAACTGGGACTGTAGTCTCTGCAGCAGATCCTTTCTTAGGAAAATGACTCTCAAACCACATACTCAATAAGGGTACACACAAATGAACATTCTTCCCTCTTCCTTTCTCATTCTTGTAATGCAGTGAGTGGTAGAGATCTCCGAGTAAGGTAGGTACAGGATTACCAGCGGCAAACAAGTAGAAAGCATCGAAATCCACAAAATCCGGTATATTGGGAAACAAGACTATGCCATAAATGCATAAGGCCAACACAGCATTGAAAGCCACCCAGCACCCGCTCTTAGCGTACTCTTGGGCTTTACCAACCAAGAACTGAAATGAGAAGCCTGGAACTCCACGGGAAACAGTAGTCACAAGTTCAGAAGCATCAACATGCAAGGCTTTTGCCAATTCCTCCGGCTTAGGTTTGATATCATAATGAATGAATGGAACCTGGTTCTGCACAGGCAGCTCAACATACTCAGCGTATTCCTCCAGAGTTGGTCCCATAATAAAGTCAGAGAACGTAAAACACCTCAAAGCAGGGTCGTAGAATTGCATCAAAGCATACAGCCCATCTAACTCTACCTCTGTAGGTTTGCACACCAATCTCAGTAGTCTACCATAGCTCATCCGGAAGCTCCTACGAACACCCTCATCAGCCAGAGAGATCAACCCCAGTAAAGGAACAATATCAGGCGTATGCAATTTGTAAGCAACTGTTCTCCGTAAGCTAGTCATGATCAACACTCAAAAGTCTGGGCACTAGAACTAGGGAAATGCAAATGCACCTGCAGCACAGACACACGTTAGTGAAATGCAAATGGTAATGGATATGCAAGGATGCAATGCAAGTAACATTCAACAGGGACCAAAGCTGCAGCTGAATAGCCTAAACCCAATCAAGAAAGGTCTCAGATAGACCATCCAGAAGTCATCAATCCTGGTCTCAGATAGACCTAAAATAAAACTCCAACACTGGTCTCTGACAGACCTCAAATCATAACTCCAACTGGTCTCTGATAGACCTCAAAACACATCTCCAAATGGTCTCTGACAGACCTCATAACTCTCCAACTGGTCTCTGATAGACCTCAGAACACATCTCCACATGGTCTCTGACAGACCTCAGAACACATCTCCACATGGTCTCTGACAGACCTCAGAACACATCTCCAAATGGCCTCTGACAGACCTCAGAACACATCTCCACATGGTCTCTGACAGACCTCATAACTCTCCATAAATAACCAGGATCTCTGATAAAGAAATACCCGGTAGTCTGGAGGTCTAGTTACCTGCATAACCCTGAATCCCCTCACAGGTGGGTGGCCCTATAACTGGCACAAGGTACGGCATCCTATGCGGTCGTAGGCGTCACAGACTTTCAGGGTTGATGATACGATTCCCAGAAGGAGTGGCATCATCAAATCCTGAAGAGGCCTCACTCAGTCAACTTCCAAATGATCGGTCCCCAGAGTCGACAATCCAACTAACCAGCAACCCACGCCAACCAAAGGAAGGGGCAGGAGGCCAACCAGAAGAACCTCGTCTGAGTGTAGATTTCATGGGACACCAAAGCAAGCAAAGCAAGCGGGCGCCCACTAATTTCTACTCTAATTCTAGGTGCACTCAAGCCCAGGTCCGGCTTCTCACTCAATATCAGAACACCCGTCACACCCCAGATACAGCAATAATAATCAATATACAAAGCTGAAAAATACAGGGTTAGAAATATAAAATAACTCCATACAAAATCCTCGACGGGAAAACAAGCGCTAGGATTGACTCTCTCAAGGGACGTTGGATCCCAAATGCATAAGAACCATCGCAGTTCTTAGCAGCCAGGGGACGCTGGCTATCCCCAGCAGAGTCGCCAGCTGTCGCTACTGCGAAAATCGGCGCCGGCTGAACAGAAGAGTCGCCACCGTGCGTTATTTATCCCACGGGAGGGAAAGGAAACGCTCAGAGTAAACCTCGCACAACACGGGAAAGGTATGGTCGTCGCAACCAAAACCTGGATTCGGGAGTCGGTTACGCAAGGGGAAGGTATTAGCACCCCTCACGTCCATCGTACTCGATGGGATCCACGCTTGTTTTCGGGTATGGATTATTATTCTATCTAAACTATAGGTCAAGGGTTAAAAAGGAAATAAAATGAAAGTAAAAATGACTCGGCAAAGTATCGCACTTTATGCCTACGTATTCCCGTCTGGAACGAGAAATCAGAGTCAACGTAGTTCGCCTATCTACGGGAAAGGAGGGGAAGGTTGCTCGCTAGGATATCGCATCCTATGCCTACGTACTTCCACACAGCATGGAAGATCAGAGCAAACGTAGTTCGGGCCACGTGCGACACAAGCTTGTCCTGGTTGATTTTATTCCTTCTGAAAAAGGTTTTCTGATTAGCGGTCCAAGAGGACAAAAATGACGTCTTGATGAGTTCACATTCTTTTACGGAAGAAGTGTCTTTT
Organism: Lathyrus sativus; assembly: GCA_963859935.3. Taxonomy (NCBI): domain Eukaryota; kingdom Viridiplantae; phylum Streptophyta; class Magnoliopsida; order Fabales; family Fabaceae; genus Lathyrus; species Lathyrus sativus. The sequence goes on from OZ012739.1 coordinate 325,954,573, forward strand.
ATTGTGTTTGAAATCTTTATGTGTTTTTCTGTTTGTTTTGAGAAAGAAAGAGACAGAACTCTAACCTACGGTTGCGAAGGGAAACAAACTAACCTAATGTTATCATGCATGGGTTAAGACCTAGTGTCTATCATGCTCCTCTCTTGCACAGGGAGAAACAGAGATCCTAAGGGATAGGCAGAAACAGAAACAATATCAGATATATACAGTAAAACAGTAAAATGCATGGATGCAGCAATACAAGCGAGGCAAGGGAGTCCCACTCAACCTCGAACCTAGAAAACAATAGGCAAAAGTGAACAGGCTTCACTTTCAACCCAGCAGGGTAAACAGCAAACAATACAACTCAGAAAACCAATCAATACATCAAGAAATGAAATACAGCAAAAAAACAGCATCAGCAGCTCAGCATCTGGCTTTAAGCAATCTCCAATCAGCTACAGGCTTCAACAAGCATCAAGCTCCATCTTCATGACCTTCAGGCAAGGGCTTTGATCATCAGTCTTCCATCTGCAATGGCTTTTCTTCAAGTTCAAACCTCCAGGATGAGGGATTAGTCACAAGAGTGAATTGGGTGTTAAGCAATCAGCTGACTACCAAAGGTGGTGAACAGACTGCTTCTAACACAAGAGACATTTTCTCTCAAGAGTTCTATCTCATAGACACTATCACCAAGCCTTCCAAAGGAAGGGGGTGAGTGTCTTAGAGAGACTCTGAATCACAGAGAAGAATGGATGCAAACAAGGCAATCCATGTTTGAGAAACAAACTTTCTAACCTAGAGCTCTGCCTAGCTCCTAAACCCTAGTCTCCTCAGCAGCTACTAGCAAGAAACTCCTCCTCAACTCTGACAGTTGATCTTCAATCTTTGAATCTCCAATGGCTTCATCTTCACAAATCTTCAGCTTCCCCAGGGCCCCAGACAAACCCAATACCCAAACAAACAAGCAACAATCCCCAGAGGGCACACCACACCAGACAACAGATGCACAGACAGTAATAATAGCAGTAAGGGAATCCTGACTTTTTCTAAGGGATCTAGTAGCTACCCATAGCCCCTATAGTCCCATAACTAATCTATTCAAACCCTAAGTCCTAAGGGAAATGAAATCAAACTTCTTAAGTTGTCACCTAAAACCCTAGTTTTGTTCATGATGTTCAAGCATTTATTAATCACCTAAAATTAACTCCTAAAAATGGGAACTAAAATATTTCTACAAGTTGAATGTCTCATCTAAACAATATGAAAAGAATGATCAAAAAATATTAAAGCATGTAAGAGAACAAAAATCCTTAAAATGATGCATGAAATGAATCTATCTAATATGACATTTATTTAGAAAATATGGAAAAAATATGAAATAAAACTAAAAATGAAATTTTATTTAATGAACATTTTCTAGACATTTTAATGAAAATATTGTAAAAAGAATGGATTAAAATGCATTTTTTATGAATTAGTTATGAATTTTCAAAGTGGATGAAAAATTAAAATGAATTAAGAAAATAAAATTGGAATTAAAATGAAGGAGGGGTGTTAAAAGAAGCTCGCCCCAGTTATAAACAGAATGGGCCCTCAGATAGGGGGTGCAGATAGCGCCTTCACGCTAGGCCCAGCAACAATCAGAGTCAAAGAAATAAACAAAGAGCGCTGGGGGTGAGAATAGAACTTCGCTCCAGTTATATCCAGGATGGGCCACATAATGGGGGGTGCTGGTAGCGAATTGCCAAGGCCCAGTAAACATTCAGAATTAAAGAAAAAAAAGAAAAGCGCTGGGGGGTAAGAATAGCATCAAAAATACGTTGAAATTGCATTGGGCCTAGTTGCTGGGGGTGGGGATAACAATAACACTCAGGCCCGCCCGTTTCAATTAATGAAACGGTGCGTTTAGGGCCAGCACAATTCCCTCCAAACTTCAGATTAAACGATGACCCTTGGATCTTCTGGGAAGTCAAAAGTCTTACTCAACATGAAGGGTCCAGATTATCTCTTCTTCAATCGACCTGCAACCTAGGGTTTCATCCCCATGAGACTCCATGCACGAGCTACTTTACACCCTTCGGTTCTCCTTCTACACGCAGTGAAACGCCACGCCATAAACATGAAACCTGCTCAGAATCTTTCCCTCTATAATCCTAGGGCATCAATTCAGTCTGAAACTCAATGAAACTCTCAACCCGATCGAGGTAAAATCTGGCCACCATGGATATGCACTGATATGCACCAATTCAATTCTTCTTCAAACTTACCCTAATCTGATCTATGCACAAAGGTGATTAACCTACACTATCGAGCTAAGATTCTAATGGCTTAACCTAAGAGATATTGATCCAAACAGTTTGTTGCACCTGTCACCAATCATCACCAATCCTTTCCAAATTCATCTAACTTAATCTCCTAACCACCTAGATCAAGTCTAAACTAATAAAATCATGTTAAACTAACTGAATCAAGCTAATCGAATGAAAACTTACCTGATGTAAAACCTTGAGAACAGCTATGGAGATTGATGATTTGAGGCTTTTGAGACTTGGATCTTGATCCACACACTCAGCAATCAATTCTGTATGCAAAATTCTGGAGATTCCTTGCTTGAATTATGCAATTCACTTGAACTTGTGATTTTGATGTTGATGAAAAAAGCACTCGAAAATGGATGAGAATCACCAAAACCTTGCTTCAATTATGATCTATGATGATGATGGAGTAAAATTGAATTGATTTTGATGAAGATTGATGAAGATTTTGGTGAATTGGAATGGAAACTTCAATGAAAAAGTATGAGAAATTTGTGGAATTCTTGGTGCAAATGAGGCCAACCCTTGCCAAATTCTCCTTTCATGAATATATAGACCCCAATGGTACATTCTAGATCCATCTTGCACATTCCCTTGTTTTTCATCTTTGGCTCATTTTGATTATGTTTCTTAAAAGGCAAGCAACCATGGATAACTTCATTTTTTCCTTCTAAACTCAAAAAAGTGTTTGAACCATTGTTCTTAGAATTGTTTTTCCATTCAAAATCATATATTGGAAGTCTCCATTTGGACTTGTAAATCTCCCAAACCATTTTTCACTTTGAAATTATTCACTTTATAAGCCTTTTTAGTTCATATTTTGACCAATTATTCAACTCCATGCTATGAGCTTCTCCAATAACTTGTGACCTTCTATCTAGACTTAAAATCCCATTTGGAGCAAGTTTGATGTTGTAAGTTTTTCCATTTGAGGCCTCCTTGTATGAGTTTTGGACATAGATTAAAATGACCTGTAATTCACAAATGCCCAAAATACCCTTTGCTTGTCAAGACCATAAGTTGAGTTCTCCACATCATATGAAGGCATGCCATACCATTCTAGAAAGCTAAGACAATGAGGAACAATTCTTATGTTGACCAAGAATTCATTTGAAATCTCCTTGAGGGGCACAACTAGCTTGGAAGTCAAGTCACTTTCACAGACAAAAATTCAGATACCCCAGATGACCTGTAACTTGTAAGGACCATAACTTGAGTTCTATAAATCTCCTTGAGGTCTTCCACCACTCAAATTAAAGGTATTGAGATCCTCTACAAGTTTCATGTTGGCCAAGAAGCCATTTGAAGCTAGCATTTTGACTTATCTTGCTTGGAAATTTGACCTAAACTAGGGGATTTTACAGAGAAACCCTAATTTAGTAACTCCTCTTCTCCTTGATTTCTCTTGAATTCTCCTTGGCATATCTCCATATCCTTCTTTATATGTCCAATGATGAACCCCACACCTCTCCAATAGACTTGAATGCCCTCTAAAGTCAGTCAATTGACCTAGGGTTGACCTAGGGTTGACCCAGATGAAACCCTAGTTGACTGTCTTCAACTATAGCTCTTGTGCTCTCCCCAATGACTTGTTTCCTTCTCCAAATGACTTTCTAAGTCTCTCAAGATGTCTAGATGCTCTCCATACCTTCAACCCACAGCTCATAACCCTCTGGTTGATCCTCAGATATCCTCAGCTAGGAGATGGACTCAAGGCTTGATTTGCTGAACTCTTTGCTTTCAAATTCTTTCCTGATGACTTGAATATGATTGAATTGGGATATTAACCTCTTGCTAGGCCTCTAGAGATGAAAATAATGATTGGTCCCCTGTTGAATGACTTGCTATGCTTATGCTATGCAGATGGTTAGTCTATGTACATGACTCTATATGCAAATGCTAATGATATTAAAACATGAACCAAATAAATAAGGTTGGGCAAATTTTAGGGTGCAACACAATGTATGCAATATGCAGATGCGAATGCGGTTATGCGTCGAAACATCGAGCCAAATGCGAGACCCGGTTGGTCAAATTTTGGGGTGCAACACTAACCACTGTGCTCCTTGCACCAAGTCTGAGTCTCCTTGAGCAGCTTCTTCGTATCAAGATGCTCTGGTATCGTAATAAATTCCTGGATGAGGATATCTCTTCTTTGTATGACATCTTCGAGATATTGGAAATATTTTTCCCAAGCATCTTCACCAAAAACATCTTCAAGTCTAGGATCCTCGAGCTTAGGCATCTTTATCTCTGCCTGAATCTTGACCTCTTCAAAAGCTGATAAGGTTTCTCAGAGCTTCTTCTCACTTCTGCATATGCGATATGATTCCACCACAACCTCTCTTTCCTTGAATTTGAGATGCAAATTCAACTTCTCAATCTGATCATGAAGCCCGTCCTTTCTGTTCTTGTGGGTTGCCATTGTAGCATTCCACTGGTCATTGAAATTGGACATCTTAAGATGAGCTCTAGCCAAATCCTTCTTCCTATGATGCAGGAGGCTGTTGGCGTTCTTTAAATCTTGGCCAACTCACTCTCTTTCCTTGATCTCATCAGACAACTCTTTCTCCTTCTTGGTCAATGTCTCTTTTTTCACTTTGGCTAGGTAAACTACTTCATTCCAATCATGCTTTAACTGACTGATTTCCTTATTCAATTCCTCATTCTCTTTGCACAGTTCTTCCTTCTTCTCCCAGAGCTTGTTATACTTCAGAATATCCACAGTCATGGGTTGCAATCACCAATGGATACAAAGGCTCTTCCACAGAGAATGGAAACAGTACTTCTTCGACGCTCCTCTGGTCCACTCCACATAAGGATCATAAGCTCTACAATCACATTTGCCCAAAGAAAGTTTTCCCTTCTTATGGATTTTATCCCATGCATCCACAAGTTTTTCCAGCACATCTGGGTCAGCTACTCCGGTGAAGTATAAAGACTCTTGAACATCTTCGTCTTTTTATTTTCCCTCAAGGCATATCCAAATTGTCTGACAGTGAGAGAAAGGCTATAATTAGTCCTCCATTTCCTCCCCATCAAAGGCACATTAGGGAAACTTCCACGGTTGAAAATGATCTCCTTGCCAAGCAGCACTCAATTAAACCAGACGATGTTCTTCGCAGTTAAATCCATCAATCTTTTTGACCATTCAGAAGAAATACTTGAATCAACAAAGGCTTCGGAACGAGGAAGATAATCCATAAACCAATTATGAAGAAGTGGTTCACAACAAGAAACCATCCTTCGTCTTGTCTTCTCATTCTTATAATGCACAGAATGGTACAAATCTCCTAAGAGAGTTGACACAAGATTCTTTGATGTGAAGAGACGAACAACACTCATATCTATAAAATCCGGCACATTGGGGAACAAAACAATGTCATAAACACACAAGGCCAATGTGGAACTGAAAACCACCAACAACCTTCATCAGCATATTTTTGAGCTTTATCCACCAAGAAAGTCAAAGTAAATCTAGAGACTCCTACTTTTCTAGTAACATTATCCACTAATACTGATTTGCTCAAATAAAGAGCGGCAACAAGCTTGTCAAGATCAGGGTTCTCCTCAGAATAAAAGAAAGGTGCTTTATCATGGACTAGAATTCCCAAGATAAATGCATACTCTTCTAAAGTGGGAACCAAAAAATAGTTTAGGAAGGTGAAACAGCGCAGCGGAAGGTCATAGAACTGAAGTAGAGTGTGAATAACTCTATACTCATACTCTCTGACATTGCAGACGAAACTCAGAATTCTCCCATAATCCTTTTTGAAGTCTTAATTAACATCAAGATCAACCAAATCAATCAGATCAAGAAGGGGTCCCAACTCAGGAGACGAGAACTTATACATAATAATCTTCTTTCTGTCAACCTCCATCTCTATAAAACTCAGACAACCGAAATCAAAGGTAAGACGGGAACCTGAAAATACACAAACATGCATGTTAAGGTGCAGAATGACTATGCAGATGCAAACACGGGATCAAGGTATCCGTATGCTTAAGATAGTTGATGTGTTGCTGACTGAATAAGACTAGTATTTTGCTCTGACCAAAATACCGGGACACTGAGATGATTAAACTACCAGAGTAACCAAAATCAAAGGTCTATAATAATAAGAAAACCAGAAAACTGGGTAGGTTGAAAGTCAAGGTTTCCTGCAGAAAAAACCCATCCCTTCTCACATGTGGGTTCTAGTATCGGACGACATGGCAATCCAGGAAGGTTATCATTATCATAGACTCTCAGGTCGAGAAACGATGATACGTTCACCATTTCTGGTTTGGCATCATCATCATCAATCAAGAAGGCCTCAACCGACTTCCAACGAACGGTCTCCAAAGTCATAAGCTCTCTAAGTCAATATCCTATCACATGCACCAAACGTACAGGATAGAGCATCTCCAAAGAAAATATCGTCTGGACGTGAATTTCGTGCTAAATTTACGTATCCAGAAGCCACGCAAGTCCCACTACTCTCCACTCTAATCTTAAGTGTATACTCAAGCCAAGGTAGTGGGCTTATCTCTCATGGAACAAACCCATACAGCATTACAGCAACAGCTGAAATATGATAGCAAAACTAAAATGCAAATGCAATAATATACAACAGATAATGTACATAAAAGAAAATAATTGCACAATAGTAAGCATCCAATGAAACAAAACAGACAAGCACTAGGACTGACTCGCATAGGGAACCAGAGTCCCTAGCAGAGGCGCCAGCTGTCGCAACTGCGAAAAACACCTGGCAGAAAAAAACAAAAGAGTCGCCACTGAATGTTATTTATCCCGGTGCAGGGAAAGGAAATGATAAAAGAAAACCTGAAGAAAGGGAAAAGACAAGGTCATCGCAACTAAATCTTAGGTGCGGGAGTCAGTTACGCAAGGGTGAGGTATTAACACCCCTCACATCCGTTGTACTCAACGGGATCCATGATTGTTATTTAATTAAAGGGTGTGTTATCTAAAAGCCTACCGCTAAATAAACACGAGAATGAAAAAAAATAAAAAGGAGACTCGATAGGACATTTTCGCCCAATGCCTATGTATTCCCTCGTGCAATGGGAAAGTCAGAGTTAACATAGTTTGGAAAACTACGAGTGAATGGGGGAAGGTTGTTCACCAAGACTTCATCGTCTTGTGCCTAAGTATCCTCATCTGGCATGAGAAATCAGAGAATCAATAGCGAAATTCTGGTATGTAGATCTCAAATGTCCTAAGAGATGCTAAGAACACTGATCTCTGCTAAAACAGAACAAGGACAGAACATGACCATTTTAAATTCCTTTAAAATTAACAATTTCATGACATCTATTGTAACAACTGTAGACTGACAGAACTATTTATCTAACCATTTAAATTATGCAGAATTGTAAATGCTGAAAGATAAATAACACAATGAATTATTAACCCAGTTCGGTGCAATATCACCTACATCTGGGGGCTACCAAGCCAGGAAGGAAATCCACTATTAGTAGAATTAATTCAGAGCTAAACTCCTAGTTTACAACTCCTCACTTAATCTCTACCCAATGCAATTTCTGCCTAGAACACACTAGACAAGAGACACCTCTCACTCCCCACAATCACAGCAGTGATAAACAATTCAATACAAAAAGAAAGACTTTAGAAGATACTCTTCAAAGTCACAATACTTGATTTTGCTTAACAACTTCAATCAAGAACAATACACTCTTGCTTAAAAGCTTTGAGTGAACACTTAACAATTAACACATAACAGCCTAAACATGTCTACCACTATGCATCCAAAGATACAAAGGGTGACTTACAAAGTCACATACAAAAGACTCTCAAAACCCTACACCCTTAGTTTACACTCAAGTGTTTCTTGTTGTGAGTGCTTGCTTTTCCATGCTTCTGCGCCTCCTTAAATAGTAATGCAGTCTAGGCTTGGGCTGATCAAAAGTAACAGCAGGGAGAGAAGATTTCAATGTTCATAAATCACAATAAAAATTAGGTTTAACCAAGTTAATCTAATATCCACAATTCTTGGTGCTATCAAATAGGTCATAGGCGTTTCACGTTATGCTCAGTACTGCCTAGAGTCTCGCCTGAGATAACTAAGGAACCCTAGTAGGTTTCCTAAAATCTAGCCTGAGATAACTCAGGAACCATAACAGAAAAACAAACACGCGCTCTTGATGTCAGCTACCTGATGTCATAACATTCAATATGACATCCAATACACTCTGTTCTAGCTAACCAAACTTACTTTGTAGTATACTCCTGCAGAATCTTCTTCATAACCGTAGAAACAAATATATTATAGTTTCCTAAAAATTCTCAAAGATCCTTTTTTATGAACACCAATTAAATCTGCACTTTGTTCCTAATAAGTCTCTTTGAACTGCACACACTGATGAGGTATATCCAACAGGATCTCATCAAACCAAAACACATCTGTCACGAGATATAAAGTAGCAGCTCCTGATGTACCAGACAAGGATGTCAAGACATCTGTCTTGACATCTTGATTAAAACACATGACAGCAGTTCTGTCACCATAGCAGATGGATGTCACGACATCTATCTTGACATCTTGATTAAAACACATGACAACAGTTCTGTCACCACAACAGATGGAAATGTTATAACATCTTGCTTAACATCAGTGCAGAATCATGTTTTACCAAAATTTAGCCAATCATAGAACCATGGAAAATCATAGAATCATGGAACTAACAATCTCCCCCTTTGGCAAATTTTGGCTAAAACAACCAAGCAAACTTATCCGGGACAGCAGATAGCATTAACACTTTACCCCCCCCCCCTTGGTTTAGCCCAAAAATTGTCAAAAATTGGAGTAAATGTACACACATATAAACTCAAATGCACACATCAAATAGAGCCAAACCCAAAAACTGAACCATAATCACCATGCTTCAAAGCAAGACTCAGCTAACAAACTGCACATGATCTCCAAACATCCAGTCATCTCACAATCTCCCAAGAAATACACGAGCTGCTTGATCTCTAATCAATATACAGACTGCACCACTGCAGCTACAATCCAGCAACAATCGATGCCTTCAACACTGTAAAATCAATCATACACAATCATACAGTCTGTTCTAGAATATGGATGTTAAGACATCTAGGATGACATCCTGAAAAACACCTGTTCCACAACACAAAATACCACCTGCTAGTCCAGACTACAGATGTCACCACCTCTAGTGGAACATCCTGTGATACTCCCCCTCAACTGATGCACAACACATCATGGCACATAAGCCAAACACAACCTGCCAACAATCTGCAGAAACACACATTACCCAAGCAAGAACTAGTCTACTACTAAGTTCCATCAAGGAACACACACATACTCAACAGCAACAACAATAATCACACACACAGGATCATCATCCTGTTCACACCAAGAGATCAACTCTAGCACATCAGCTCACCTGCAAATTAACCCAGAGCAGCAGCATATCATCCTTCACTTGTGATGCACATACAACTAAACCTGTTGTTTCTACTACTACTTTTCCCCCTTTTTAGCCTCAAATTTAGATCACCACTAATGTCTTAGAATTGATCAAATAAGGTCAGAAACACAAATGGTAAAGGATATGGAGACCCCAAAATTTCAAGACAAAGCTCATGAAGAGCAACACACATATCCCATTCTATCAAGGTAGACACCGAAAGCAAAAATCTAACCAAAAGGGAAAACTAGCCAATCCAACAGATCATCAGCACCAGCACGATGTTAAGACAAGTAATGCAACTATACATCAGACAGGTACATAGCTCCTCCTGTCATGCATAATCAGTACTCCCCCTAAAAGAGAGAACCCAAACACATGAAGAATCACTTCAACATATTCATATTCACACACAGGAAACACATGCAACTCTACACCTCTTGTTTCACAAACCACACCTGACCAAATAGCAGAAGGAGTTGCAGGATAGACATAACTATATGTAAGATTACTCAGATTCAACTTTGAAGGGCTAGAAAAATCTCCAAGATGTCAGGGTGAATGTCCTTCCTTATGCACAAGATCAAGGCTGATGGTGTCTTGATCTTTATCTTCACCGGTCATACAAGACAAAACACTTGGATAGAGGCCCAAAAACCTGATTTGATCCATTGATACCCAATGACAGAACCAAAAAATATACACTATCAGGTTCACCATGAGCTAGAGCAGTAACATAATGTCACAACATCTTGTCTGACATTCAATCATCATAGAGGCCTACAATCACAAACTGCTTGAAACCACAAACAATCTTGAACAATAATTGTACTATTGCAGCAATAGATCTTAGAAGTATAACTCCCCATATCAAGGATAACTAGTGCTCTTTTTCCAGAAGCACATGAATGGAAAACATAAGACTCATCTTCATGTCTTCAAGAGGTCACTCTTTGTTCAACACACCTGTTGAATGCATTCATTTACTACTTGAACCGCAAGCAACTAGTACACCCATCAGATAGAAGCTCTCCCCCTATCTTTTATAAAAGATGTTCCAAGATCACCACAGTAACTCAAGACTAACCTCATGCTCATACAGTGAGAAGGTACCAAACTGCTCCACTTCTTACTAGAGTTACCACTTCTCCACAAGACTTCTGGCCTGAGTCAGAGAACAAGATAGACACCCCATAATCCAAGACATTCTTTCCTCATCATTCTCCCATATGATAAGTTAGAACACATCTGGTTTAACTGGTGAATATTCACTTCCATATCATAATCCAGATTTTCATGCAATGAACCAATGATCCACTCCAGTCTTGTACAATACCTTCATATCATAATCCAAGACAGTCCTTTTACCTCATCATTCTCTCATATGACAAGATAGAGTACTGCTTAGTCAAGATGTGAATCACAATTTCCACAATAAATCTTCAAGACCAGCAAACAAAATGATGTTCTGACATTAGTTAGGACATCCTAACATATCACAGACACAACATCCAATGGTTCTTGATATGCCCACAACTGGACTTACTACTTCCTAGTAATCCAAATGAAGATCTTCAGAAATCACAACTCCACCAGCTTGATCAATAAGAACTTCAGACAACCAAAGAGATAAACTATCCTACATCACCAAAAGAAGGTAATCTTCCATAAGCAACTTAGGGATTCTACCACAAGCACCAATACATGAACATAACCACAACCTTCTTTGGTCTTCAAACAACTACCCTTCTGCACAAGAGTAATTTTCTTTAAGCACACTTCTTTAAATAACCAAATGCCACTGTTTGGTTACTCAGCTGCTTCTAGAGCTCTAGAAAATCTTCTGATCCACCAAGAAAACATGATCTTCAAGTTACATATCCTACTTTCTCCATAGCAAGGCATCTTAGATACACCAAGACTTGGACTTGTAACTTCTACTTCTTCTCACAGCTCCTGCAAACTAAAGTTTCTGCTTGATGTCACAACATCTGATCAGACATCCTGCTGGAGAGTTCAGGCTTTCATTCTGCCACTTAGAATAACCTTCTCCACATAACAGAAAAAAGAGTTCCATGTTCTCATAGACTTGATTAACGATATCAGATTTGAGTAGACAACCTCTATTCAGCAATAGCTACCTTCGAAATGCATTTGCTCCAGAAAACACCTCTTTAGAGAAACCAAACATGCCAAGGATTGATTCTTCAGAGAAGATTAGTCACAAGAGATCTTTACAGAAGGAATCTCATTTTCCTTAAGTAGAGACTTCTTTAGAAAGTCAGAGATAACTGCCACTTATCCTTGACCTCCAAGATGAGAAAGGTCACATGCTTCTATGTACTTAGATCAGAAATAAACTGACCCAAGCAGTGCTATCACCAGCACCATATTCTAGACAAGTTTATTGCCAGGAAACTTTCTAGATAAATATCAGATGCTTCTAGTAGAGACTAGAACAAATCTGCTGCACTCCAATAAACTGATCCAAGAAAAATGTCTTCATCTTCACTTCCATCAGCACTAACTTCTAGCCTTAGTTTCTTGCTAAGAACCTTACTAGAATAAAGACATATCCTACCACACATGTGTATGGTACCAAGATCATCAGCTATATCTCCTTTGATCTAGTGATTCACTCCTTGAATCAACAGAATTCTGCACAATCTCTGCTGATGGAATGTCTCAACATCTGGTTGAACATCAGATCCTCAAAGAGATCAAGGGCTTGATACTTGTGCTACAACTGATGAGACAACTTGATCATCAACTAAGCATAATCCATTAAATATTTGAGAATATCTCAAATAGCAATGAATCTTAAATCCTTATAATAAATCATTCTCTGAACTTCATGGATAACCAATTAAATACGTGTTTAGTCCATAATTAGCAACTGATCTTAGATCCACACAACTTGTTGAGAAGACCATCTGATAGATATTTACACTTCACTAATACCAAAAGTATTATTTAGTATAAGTATCTTTAATGTTGAAACAATAAGGCCGCCACCCTTGACTCAACCTGCCTATGACTTCCTCTTTCTAATAGAGCTCTTTCAAAATATGAATGGTGAAAATAAATCACCTCCCATTATATCATTTATTAGCACCAGAGACCTTCAGAAATCCTTTTTGAGCATGAGAGCTAGATTATCTCCCTGAAAGAGCTCTTCTCTTCAAATAAGGTACAAGAAAAAACCAATCTTCCAAGTATAAAGTCAGCAATAACATATATCAATAAACAACTCTCTTCACTCCATTGCTCCCGACGTTGGAATGACTAGAGCTTTCAGAGACGTTGATATCAGAGTTCTTCCATCAGAAAAATATGTAGCAGAACCACCAAAAGAACCTCTTGAACATGCCCTGAACAAGATGTCAGAACATCTTATAGGACACCATACAGAGGAATAAGCCACTCCTCCTTAACTCCATAAGCAGCAGCTCAGACATTTAGCAAGATCAACAAATCAGCTACAACATATCCTTGTTCAAAACACCAGAAAGCATGTCCCAGGATCTCATCCAGAACAGACAGGATTCCTGCTCTGATACCAATTAAAATTCTGGTATGCAGATCTCAAATGTCCTAAGAGATGCTAAAACATTGATCTCTGCTAAAACAAAACAAGGACAGAACATGTCCATTTTAAATTCCTTTAAAAATAACAATGTCATGAGATCTGTTGTAACATCTGCAGACTGACAAAACTATTTATCTAACCATTTTAATTGTGCAGAATTGTAAATGCTGAAAGATAAATAACACAATGAATTGTAACCCAGTTCGGTGCAACATCACCTACACCTGGGGGCTACCAAGCCAGGAAGGAAATCCACTAATAGCATAATTAATTCAGAGCTAAACTCCCAGTTTACAACTCCTTACTTAATCTCTACCCAATGCAATTTCTGCCTGGAACACACTGTCGCTACTGCGAAAATCGGCGCCGGCTATGACAGAAGAGTCGCCACCGTGCGTTATTTATCCCAAAAGAGGGAAAGGAAAATCTCAGAGTAAACCTAACGCAAAATGGGAAAGGAATGGTCATCGCAACCAAATCCTGGATTCGGGAGTCGGTTACGCAAGGGGAAGGTATTAGCACCCCTCACGTCCGTCGTACTCGACGGGATCCGCGCTTGTTTTCTAGTACGGATTGTTATTCTATCTACTCTAAAGGTCTGGGGTTAAAAGAAAATAAAATGACTCGGCAAAGTATCGCACTTTATGCCTACGTATTCCCATCTGGAATGAGAAATCAGAGTCGACGTAGTTCGCCTACCCACGGGAAAGGAGGGGAAGGTTGCTCGCTAGGATACGGCATCCTATGCCTACGTACTTTCATACAGCATAAAAGATCAGAGCAAACGTAGTTCGGGCCACGTACGACACAAGCTTGTCTGTTTATCTTTTATCCTTCTGAAAAAAGGTTTTCTCCCGATTAAGAGTCCAAGCGGACAAAAATGACGTTTTGATTTGTTTCCAGTCTTTTACGTAAGAACTGTTTTTTATGATGTTTGAAATATTATTGTGTTTTTTGATTGTTTCGAGATGAGAAGAGAGACGACGCTCTAAAAACCTAAGGTTGAAAATGGGAAGCAAAACTACCCTAATGTTGTCATGCATGGATAAACACCTAATGTCTGTCATATTTCTCTCTTGCACAGAGGGAAACAGAGATCCTAGGGGATAAATGGAAAAGAAACAGATATACGGTAAACAGTAAACATGTATGCAATGCATCAATACAAGCGAGGCAAGGGAGTCCCACTCAACCTCGAACCTGGGAAAACAATAGGCAAAGTGAAACAGCATTCACTTCAAACCTTGGGGCAAGCTATACCAGCCAACAATCAATACAGAAAAAGAAATAAAACCCAACACCAGATCTGACACCAACACCAGCTCCTATAGTAGGAAGCTCAAACAGCAACAACTCTGACAGCTAGAGTTGATTAACAGCAAAAAAGTTGACAGTAACACGTTCAAGTAAGACCCTATCTTCAATCTTCAATGATCCATAAGCTTTAGACAAGCTCCTATCTTCAAAAGTATCCCAGCTCTAGCAAGCATGAACCTCAACCAGTAGACAGCTTCAAACAGCAGCAAAACCCTAGCTTCAACAGATAACTATCTTTGACAGGCACAAGCTTCATCTTTATCAATCTTCAATGAACTTCATTCTTCAATAGGTTCCCATCTTCAATTCCACCACTCCAGAAGAGAATCAATTATCAGATTAAGTTGAAATGCTAAACAGCTTATTGACAACCAAAGGAAGCCTATAAGCACTTAGCATTTTAGGGGAAAGGTTCCCTCAAAGTTCTACTTCTAAAGTATGTCACTTATCCCTCCAAAGGAGGGATGTGAATAACCTAAAAGGACTTTTTTTCATAGGGAGGAATAGAAGCACAAGATGCTTTCTATGTTTGCAAGAAGAAATCAATCTAATCTAGAGCTCTTCCTTCATTTCCTATCTCCTAAGCCACCTTCAAAGAGAAGAATATTCATGCTCCAAGCTCCATCCTTTGTCTCCATTCATCTTCAAGGTATTCATAAGCCCCAACAAGCAAAGCCCCAGCCCCAAGCCCAAATGAAATAGCCCAAACCAAACAAACAAGCAAAATGCCCAAGAGGGAAACCACACAATCACCACTCAAATTGCAAAAATCAAATAAAATAGTAATACTCATTATAAAATCCTAGATTAATTTCTAAGGGAACCTAACTATATACCCTATATCCCATATAGATCCCAGAACCTAAATCAATTAATAAACCCCAAAACTATGCACTAAACTACACCTAAATGTTGTGAAGCCCTAATTCTAGCACTTAAAGTTCATTATTCAAAACTAACCTAAATTTCACTATAAAAATATGAGAAAAATCAATAAGGGAGCATGTATCTCTACTCTAACCAGATCAAAAAGAATCAAATCAAAACTCAAAATAAAGTGCTCATACAAAAATCAGCAAGTTGGAGTATCAAAGAAATGCAAAATAAAAGCAATTAAACTTGTAAAATATGCCAAAAAATGAAAAATGCATGAAATAATATTTTTATGATTTTATTAAATTCTAGATGTCCTAAGGGAAACAAGGAAAAAAATCTCAACATAAAATGATTATTTTTCAAATTGTTATGAATTTTTCAATTAACCAAAAATGAAATGTGAAAATAGAAGAAAAATAAAAGAAAATGACAAATGAGGCCTGACAAATAGCAATAATATGCAGTTCAAAATGAAGTTGGGCTCAGGAGGGGGGTGTCGATATCATGCGCGTGCTAAGCCCAAAAACAGTTCAGAAAACAATATGGAAAATCAAAGAAAATAGAGAAAAGCTCGTGGTAAATAGCAATTCATCCCTTTGTTAATTCTATTGGGCTTCCAAAGTGGGGTGTGGGTAGCACAAAATCACTTAAGCCCAAAGCCAGCGTTTAATGAAGCGCTGCGTATCACTCTCTTCTCAGACTCCTTCACAAATCATCCATCAATCTTGGCTGTTGGATCAGAGTTCAGTCAAAGTCTCCTCTACATCTAATGGTCATGACACCTTCTTCTCCAATTTAAAACTCTGGGAGGGAAACATACAGGACGGTGGCCGGAGGTTGCTCCACCGCCGTCCCCAATCATCACTTCCCTTAATCCTCACCAAAACTTAACACTAATTACATCAATACACTCGTTTTTTCACACTGAACAAGAATCCAACCTCCATTTTCATTGAAACATCCTCCATTTCAAAACACGATAAAGAACTCAGAATCTGCTCAAACCTCAACCTTCACCATTCTTCAAATTAACAATCCTAGGATCATCTACACCTCACCCTGAGTAAAACTAACCATTCAACTAAGCTTAAATCATCAGGAACTGCAAGAAATGATCCTCAACAGAAAATTGGCTCAACCTAATTTTGTCTCTAAATCGTGAAATTCTTTACCAGAAACGACCTAGACATGATCTATAATGAATCTAACCATCTAAAACCTAATAAATCTACATGAATCATGCCATAAGATGAAGTTTACCAACCTATGAAATTTGGATGAACAGAAGGTGGAAAGCTTCGAATTATGCTTCAAGATCTTCCAGATTCCTTCAATGAGTGATTATCAAGCTTTTGTATGCATCAATTTGTGTTGAATCCTCTTGAATTACCAAATTCGATTCTGAGTTGCAAGCTTCAAACTCACGATGCTATCTCTTGATTCTTCAACAATCTTGACCAGAAATCTCTCTGAATTCAATCAACAACTCAAGATGAAGACACTCAATGCAAAAGTTCGGATTGAAATGGCTCAAATTCGTGTAACTGATTTGGATTTGCAAGATGAAAACTCAAAGTTCTATCTCTCAATTCTCTCTCAATCTTCACTAACCCAGGCTTTGAATCAATCATAAACCTTATATAGAAATTGTAGGAATGCTCTAGAAACTTCAGGAATGATCCATGTGAGAATTTGAAATTCTCATGCACTTGAAATTACCATCTCATGCTTGTATGTGACAGCTGAGTTCTAGCTTGCTTCAACACCTGATTTTGATCCAAATTCTCCTCTAATGACATATTGAATAGATTGGTAAGGGTTAAGGCCTTGGTTCTGATCTAAAGAATGGTTTTGCATGTGTTACTTATGATGTAAGAAAGCATTTTCCAAAGCAACTCATAAAACCATGGCTCATATCAAAATTGTGACATTTCCAATGTGTTTGAAATCCAATTTCCATTCAAAATGACTACCCATATGCCATGTGTATGCCTCATATCTCAAAAATCCCAATTTCCCTCCTTTGAATCATTTGAAAAATCTCCCTTTTTAGGCCATTTTGGGCAACTTTGTGATATAAGCCCATTCAAATCCTCATGACTTCTTACCTTGCCTAAAAACATCATTCTAAACACATCTCAAGTTGAACATTTCTTCATTTGAGGAGTGGAAGATAGAGATTTTGACCTATGTTGAAAAATGACCTATAAATCAACTTTCCCAAAATACCCCTGGATTGCCAAGATCATAACTTGAGTTCCACAAATCTTCTTGAGGACTTATAGTACTCAAATTAAAGGTAAGATCAATCCCTACAATTATTATGTTGGCCAATAATCCATTTGAAAACTCCTTGATGGGAAAATGTTGCTTGGAAGTCAAGTGACTTTCACAGATAAATTTCAGTGTCCTCTGGTGACCCATAACTTGCAAGAACCATAACTTGAGTTCTACAAATCTTCCTGAAGACTTCTTGTACTCAAATTAAAGCTATTTATAATATATACAAGTTTCATGTTGTCCAAGAATCCATTTGAAACTTTTATTTTAACTTATGTGGCTTGGAAGTCCAGTGTTATACAGGGGATTTTAGCCTAGGAACCCTGTATCAAACACCTCTAACCACTCTTGATTCTCTTGAACTTGATCTTGACTCATCCATACACATGCTTTAACATATCAATCCATGACTTCCATGACCTAGAGCTAGGTCTTGATGCCCTTTCTTTGCTCTCCTTGACCTAGGGTTACCCAGATGAAACCCTACTTGTACACACCTCAACTGTGGTTCTTGAACTTGATACCATGACTTGTCTAAGCTTCAATAGGGCTATCTAGGCCTCCCATGGGATCCATACATACCTCATATTCACATTCCATGCTTCTCATCTCCCTGATGATTCTCAATATTCCTCAAGGTAGGAGCACAACCCACATGTAGGCATTCAGAACTTCTCAAGATTTCAAACCTTTTCTGATGACTTGGATGGTCTCTTAAGCTCATATAACACCTCTAGATAGGCTTCTTCTTTTGATAGACACCCTGATCCCTTATTGGAGGCATGCTATGCTATGATATGCAAATGATTAGCCTATGTACATGATGTGACTATGCAAATGAAATGCAATGAAACATAAACCAGGCAAGAAAAAGGTTGAGCAAATTTTGGGGTGCAACAGCTGCCCCTATTCAAACGGCTTGGACCCGACTGGGTGAAGAGCGAACGGCCTTCAAACAATCAAGGTACGAGACGGTTGAATACCAAGAACCCGGGAATTTGCCAACCGCAGAAATAAACTGCACAAACTGCTTGGAAAACAACATCCACCAACTGAATCCGGTTGTTACGGCAACCAACTGATCAATCATCTAATATCAAAATCTGATTTCAATGTCAACCGCCTGTGTAACGCCCCAGGCTTTGAACTCCCTCTTGTCAAAACACCCCGCCTTTTGTCCATGTTAAAACTCCTTCGTCTTTTAACACGGAGAAAACAAATTAGCGACCGTGCTAGGGATCATTTTCATCAACCCGAAAAAGATTTTATCATCGCGGGAATAGAACTTTGTCCACGTTAGGACGCTACATTCCGTCAACACCGAAAAATCCCGACAACTTCGCTGGGGAAACATTTCTGTCTAATCATAGGGAACTCATCTGCCTATCCCTACAGGCAAATCATCTGCCTAAACATAGGAAACCTCATCCGTCTACCTCATACGGGAAAAGTCATCTGCCTGATCACAGGAAAGTTCATCCGCCTGCTTCATACGGGAAAACACTCTGAATACCATTTCTCTACCTACCTCTGCAGTAGCCAACTCCGTTGGTCCCAACCCACAAACGACTTTGAGGAGGACTCTACTGGGGACAGTAACACGAGGAAATCACGGCGACTTCCTTGGGGAAAATACTTTTGTCAAATATCGGAACACAACTCACATACTCTGTCTATCACGGGAGAATCGTCTATCTGGGTACCGGAAAATTCATCCGTCTGCTTCATACGGGAAAACACATCTGCTTGGCTCATACAGGAAAATTCATCCGCTTGCTTCATACGGGAAAACACATCTACCTGATTCTTATAGGAAAATTCATCCGCCTGCTTCATACTGGAAAACACATCTACCTGATTCTTATAGGAAAGTTCATCCGCCTGCTTCATACGGGAAACTTCATCTGCCTGGTTCTTACAGGAAAATTCATCCGCCTGCTTCATACGGGAAAAGTCATCTGCCTGATTCTTACAGGAAAATTCATCCGCTTGCTTCATACGGGAAAACACATCTGCCTGATTCTTACAGGAAAATTCATCCTCCTGCTTCATACGGGAAAACACATATGCCTGATTCATACAGGAAAATTCATCCGCCTGCTTCATACGGGAAAAGTCATATGCTTGATTCTTATAGGAAAATTCATCCGCCTGCTTCATACGGGAAAACACATCTACCTGATTCTTATAGGAAAGTTCATCCGCCTGCTTCATACGGGAAACTTCATCTGCCTGGTTCTTATAGGAAAATTCATCCGCCTGCTTCATACGGAAAAAGTCATCTGCCTGATTACAGGAAAGTTAATTTGGATATAGCTTCTTTGCCTATTCTTTGCAGTAGCTAACTCCACCAGGGATACTCTGAAACTAACTGCCCGACACCCGTTTCGATAACAAGTGCCCACTTCTGAACTTTTGATTTATGAAACCCTGAAATGCTGCCGCGACAGCAAACCTGAAGAAAAACACTCCGCTGGTCGGATAAGAGAAACTTCAACCAGTAACTCTGTGGGGAATGATAACAAGAACTGTATCATCATATGTCTCACGGCGAGACCTCGATCGTCTGGTAACAGATCTGCACTGTAACTTCATACTCCTGCTGAGAAACACACCTGAAAGCAAAAGGTTAACCAACCTGATTTATGTTTCATAATGCGTATGTTTGACAATGGCGTAATGCTCCATACGGCATGGAAATGCTACGCGTTTTTTTGAGTAGATGCAAACATGATAATATATGCAAATGCACATGCAGGTTCAGGCTGCTGGGGGAGGCTCTGACAAGCTTGCTTCATCAACACGGCTGTTGAGGACAAATACCGCCCTGTTGGGGATGAACGGGTATCACAAAGTATTCCGGCAAAATAAATGCCGGAAACACAACCAAACTCTGCCGAGGAGAGATTAAACATCGATTTCCATTGGGAGGAAAGAACAAACACTCTGCTGGTGAACAAACTTAGCTGGGGGGAGAAGCGACCCTTTTGGGAGATAACTGTCTGGGTACAGTTTACAAACTCGGAGCTAACACTCCGCTGGGGATAATCATCCTGACAAAGGCATGACGACCTGCGGGGAGAAAGAAAACCATCTTCTGCAGGGATATTCCTTCTAAACCAACTGAGGCTTGGTTAAACACTGCAGGAATCTTCCCTGTTGAGGATTGACCCTGCACATATCTGACTCACTGGGGAGCGTAACCTCTGTAGGGGATACTGATTTTGTCTAGCTGGGGATGTCCTGTGGACAACTTCCATGAGGATACTCTTCTGGGGAGAATAATCCCTCCTTCGGTAAAGGATAACATCCTCTCAACCTCTGGGGAGGAGGTCCGACCTGCTGGGAAATAGCGTCAAGTAAGGTCAAGTCCTTCATCCGGAGCCTCTGGCTAGGGGATACAATTTTCTGACTGTCTGCTCCAAGGATGAGAACCCTGCAAAACACAAACAAGACAAAACAAATCTATACAACCAAATCTATTCGGGTTAGCATCCACGACATTACTTCAGTCAATTCGAAGTTTTAGCAATTATTGGCAAGGTCCAACAAGATTATGCAAGTGCAAGTTTATCAAAAACATCGGCGTCTTTCACAAACAAACAGTAAAGAACAAGCATCAAGTACTGAATAACATATTTTATTGATAACGAGCCTCTGAATAGGCAAAGTTTTGTACACTGGATGCAACTCCTGAAAAGAGGAAGTTACGCACACACACATACATATATGCACAAAAAGCATAAAATAAAAAAAATACAAAACAATATTTGTATACATGTCAGCAACGTGGTGCAGACAAACATCATGAGCTGATCCTCCTATGACTCGCCTGACTCTGGCGCTTTCCCAATATTGAATTTTCGGAAGAGATTGTGTTGGATAAACGAACCCTCAGGTACTCCCAAACCACTAAGCAATGCTGTATCAAATCCGGACCGTAGTCATTTGCTTTTTCAATCCCTAACTTTTGCGTGAATCGCCCTTTGCGGGTTTTCAATTCACCGGGATACCCTTTTTTGCCGAGGTCGCCCTTTTCAGGTTTTCGACTTCGCAGGTGTACATTTTTTCAATTTTATCCCGAACCTTTTATTCATTTTTTACGGTTCGCCAGGATGCCCCATTTTTGCCTGGACTCTCTTTTTACTGTCCAGCGGGTCACTTTCAAGCAAAGTATTTTTTAACTGTGTCCGAATTTACAGGAGACGTAAAGTCTTCACCATCCATGGTAGATAGTAGCAAGGCTCCTCCAGAGAAGACTTTTCTGACAACGTAGGGACCTTCATAATTAGGAGTCCACTTGCCCCTGTGGTCTGTTTGTGGTGGGAGAATCTTTTTCAAAACAAGATCGCCCGTCTGAAAGCTTCGAGGGTGTACCTTCTTGTCGTAAGCTTTCTTCATCCGGCTCTGATATAACCGACCGTATGCTAAAGAAGCCAGCCTCTTCTCATCCATTAAACTGAGATGATTCAGTCTATCTTTCACCCATTCTGCCTCGTCAAGTTGGACATCTCGTAAAACCCTCAAGGAAGGAATCTCAACCTCTAACGGTAACACTGCCTCCATCCCGTATACCAATGAGAAAGGGGTTGCCCCGATTGATGTGCGTACCGTCATACGATAACCGTGCAAAGCGAAAGGTAACATCTCGTGCCAGTCTTTATATGTCACAACCATCTTCTGGACAATCTTCTTTATGTTCTTATTGGCCGCTTCAACAGCGCCATTCATCTTGGGCTGGTAAGGAGAAGAGTTGTGATGTTCAATCTTAAAATTCTGACACAGCTCTTTCATCATTTTGCTATTCAGATTTGAACCGTTGTCGGTGATAATCCGCTCAAGGATTCCATATCTGCAGATAATATCTCGTTTGATGAATCTAGCGACCACTTGTTTGGTGACGTTGGCATATGATGCTGCTTCCACCCATTTGGTGAAGTAATCAATTGCCACCAAAATGAACCGGTGTCCGTTGGATGCCGTAGGCTCAATCTTACCAATCATATCAATTCCCCACATCGAGAAAGGCCACGGTGATGACATCAAATTCAGAGGACTCGGAGGCACATGGATCTTATCCGCATAAATCTAGCATTTATGACACCTCTTTGCAAACTTGAAACAGTCTGTTTCCATAGTTAGCCAATAATAACCTGCCCGCAGCAGTTTTCTCGTCATAGCATGCCCACCAGCATGTGTACCAAATGTACCCTCATGTATCTCTTCCATGAGAAACTTCGCTTCTTTCTCATCTCCGCAACGTAGCAACACCAAGTCGTGGTTTCTTTTGTATAGGACACCGTCAGGATTCAGATAGAAATTGCCAGCCAATCTCCTGAGAGTCTTCTGATCTCGACTGGATGCCCCAGCTGGATACTCCTTATTTTTCAGGAAATTCTGGATATCAAAGTACCAGGGTTGACCATCGGGAGCCTCGTCAATGGCAAATATGAAGTCAGGCCTATCGAGCCGATAGATAACAATCCGGGGAGCCTCGTTCTAGAAGTTAACTTTATACATTGAAGACAATGTCGCCAGGGCATCAGCCATTTGATTTTCTGCTCGCGGCACATGATGCAATTCCACCTTGTCAAAGAAAGGAAACAACCTCCTTGCATAGTTCATATATGGTATCAAGTTGGGTTGACGTGTCTCTCATTCTCATTTAATCTAATTCACCACTAGAGCTGAGTCTCCGTACACATCCAGATGCTTGATTCGCAAATCAATAGCTTCTTCCAGACCCATGATGCAAGCCTCATATTCAGCCTCATTATTGGTAACGGGAAAGGTCAATCGAGCAGTAAATGGGATGTGCGACCCATGAGGAGTAGTGATAATTGCCCCTATTCCACTACCATAGGAATTTACAGCTCCGTCAAATATTAACTGCCACTTGGAACCCAACTCTGGTCCTTCATCCGGCAACGGTTCTTCACAATCTTTCATCTTTAGGTACATGATATCCGCGTCAGGAAATTCAAACCTCATCGATTGGTAGTCCTCAACAGGCTGCTCCGCAAGGTACTCTGACAGAACGCTACCTTTAATAGCCTTTTGCGAGACATATTGGATATCGTATTCGGTTAACACCATCTGCCATCGGGCAATTCTTTCGGAGAGTGCTTGCTTTTCAAACACATATTTGATTGGATCCATCTTTGAAATTAGCATGGTTGTATGATTCGGCATGTATTGCCTCAAACGTTTGGCGGCCAAGGCTAGCGCACAACACGTTTTCTCGAGCATTGAGTATCTGGACTCACAGTCAGTAAACTTCTTACTCAAATAGTAGATCACATGCTCTTTACGTCCGGTATCGTCGTGTTGACCGAGAACACAACCCATACTTTCCTCAAGAACCGTCAAATACATAATCAAAGGTCTCCCGGCCACTGGGGGTATCAAAACAGGAGGTTCCTGCAAGTATTCTTTTATCTTGTCGAACGCCTTTTGACAATTTTCATTCCAGGTCAACACCTGATCTTTTTTCAACAACTTGAATAACGGCTCGCATGTCGCAGTCAGGTGAGATATGAACCGGGCGATATAGTTCAACCTCCCTAAAAATCCACGCACTTCTTTTTCTGTTTTAGGCGTCGGCATTTCTTGTATAGCTTTTATTTTTGCAGGATCAACCTCTATTCCTTTTTCACTCACGATAAACCCCAGTACTTTACCCGATCTCACCCCAAAGGTGCACTTATTAGGGTTCAGTCTCAACCTGAACTTCCTGAGCCTCTTGAACAGTTTCAGCAGATTAACCAAATGCTCCTCCTCCGTCTGGGATTTGGCAATCATATCATCAACATAAACCTCGATCTCTTTATGCATCATATCATGAAAGAGGGTCGTCATAGCACGTTGATATGTTGCCCCAGCGTTCTTCAATCCGAAGGGTATCACTTTGTAGTAAAATGTTCCCCAAGGAGTAAGAAAGGTAGTCTTCTCCATGTCTTCTGGTGCCATTTTGATCTAATTATAGCCCGAGAAGCCGTCCATGAAAGAGAATACAGAGAACTGAGCAGTGTTATCAACCAGCACATCGATGTGAGGAAGTGGAAAGTCATCTTTCGGGCTCGCTTTGTTCAAATCACGATAGTCTACACACATTCGCACTTTACCGTCTTTCTTCGGCACTGGCATAATATTAGCGACCCATGAGGGATATTTTGTAACAGCTAGGAAACCAGCATCCCACTGTTTCTGCACTTCCTCCTTGATTTTCACAGCCATGTCCGGTATAGTTCTTCGGAGTTTTTGTTTAACAGGTGGACATTCCTCTCGCAGTGGCAACCGGTGAACAACCATATCCGTATCCAACCCAGGCATATCCTCGTACGACCAAGCAAATATATCACTGTACTCTTTGAGCATCTCAACCAACCTTTGCTTGATGTCACTCTGCAGCGCAGCCCCTATACGGATGTTTCTCACAACCTCTTCCAACCCCAAATTGATGATCTCAATGACTTCCTCATGAGGCAGAATGATTCTTTCTTCTTGTTTCAATAACCAGGTCAGCTCTTCTGGTACGTCACCATCTTCAACAATCTCTTCCTCAACATGAAATACCGGGTGCTCAAAGTCGAAGTGAGTCATAGGCGGTTCATAGATGTCATCTGAAATAGTAATCCTGCAAAGGAAATGGTTAAATGCTTCAAAACCCAGACAAAACGAATAACCACATTGCCATTTTATTGTTAAAAACAAAAACAGGAAAACAGGGATCACAATATTTGTATATGAAAAATGCCTTTATTTCATGATTAAACAATATAATGTACATAATCAAATGGCCCTAAGCAAAATCACTATGCCCCGAGTAGGACACAGGATTATTCAACAATTAAGAAAACAAATCATTATTGTTTAGTTGTCACAGGAACAGTTTCCCGGATAGACCAATTGCAGAGACTTTGTCCTGTCACGCTTGGCTTGATCCACGCGTCCCTATCGCAGTCGCTATCTCCGTCTTCAGCATCGGAAACAGCATTGATAGTCTCGAAGCTTACCCCGCTTGGCGTAATCGTAACTGGTCCCTTGAACCTGGGCACTCCTGAAGATGACGCTGACGACGTCGGTCGATACCCTAGCCCGAACTTGTCATTCTTCACGGGAATCTCCAATACCTTCCCCCAGCCCTTGGTTTTGCCTGCCTGCACTAGAGCCTGAGCCTCTTTGTAAGATGACACTGCCACATCTGATATTTTGCTGGAACCCTGGGCTTTGTCTTTAATTCGCAACCCCTCGAAGGCTTGACACGGTGTCTCGTGTATTTCTCCGTCGACCTCAACATATTTAAACGAAGACAAATGGCTAACCAGAATATATTCCTCTCCACAAACAGTGACGACACTATCCCCAACCATATACTTCAGCTTTTGGTGCAACGTGGATGTGACTGCCCCGGCAGCATGGATCCATGGGCACCCAAGAAGACAACTATACGTTGGCTGGATGTCTATTATATAGAATTCAGTTTCAAATATTTCAGGCCCTACCTGCAACGGTAATGTTATTGATCCGAAAATCGACCTCCTCGTTCCGTCGAACGCTCTCACCACTAAATCACTGGGCGTACAGATAATCCCCCTGATATCCAACTTCATCATGGCTTTCTTCGGTAGCACATTTAGGGAAGATCCAGTGTCTACTAAAACATGGGATATGACTGTGCCCCGACATTCTACTGACACATGTAATGCCAGATTGTGCTCTCGCCCTCTCGGAGTCAAATCAAAGTCTGTGAAGCCCAAACTATGCCCCGCATTGACATGCGCCATCACCCCTTCTAACTGATTAACATAAACCTCTTGAGGAACGAACAACGTGTCTAGAATATTTAGCAAAGCGTTCCGATGGTCCTCGGAACATAACAGCAATGATAGGATGGAAATTTTTGACGGTGTTTGCTGGAGGTGCTCCACGATTTTGTAATCACTTTTACAAATGAGCCTCATAAACTCCTCCACATCCTTAAGTGACGTTTCCTTTTCGTTCGACTGAGAAGGACCACCCTCAGTTACCTTGGCTTTACCCTTGGCTAACCTGTCTGCCTCTACCTCGGGTGACGTGAAGATTCTTCCGCTTCTGGTCATACCCCCTGTTCCGACAACACTATCTACAACCCCAGCTGGTTGTCCATTGACTTCAATCTTCTCACCATCGCAATATACCTCCAATCCATAAGTCCACAACACTGCTTTAGTACTCTCAAAAGGAACTGGTCCTGCTTTGGTGTAATACCCCAAATTTTGCCCTAAGATTTGTCGTCGCATTTCATTGCATTTCATTGCATTTAATCAATTACTAACAAATTTGTGTAGTCGTTTGACTTTTTGCAGGTAAATATCATATGGCATGCATTTTTTTCTAAAAAGTAAAAATGGCACAATTGGCAAGAGGACATGTGTAAGGAGTTGTGAGTGTGAGAGGTTGAGAGTTCGAATCTCACCTTAGTCACTTTTTGTTTTTTATTATTTTTACTCTAAATGTTTCTATCTCTCATTAAAAAATAACAAAAGTAGTTTTTTTATTATTATTTAATTATTATTTTCGTATTTTAATTAAATCATTTTTTAAAATATTATTTTTTTTCACTTTTTTCTAAATTATTCATAAAAATATCCAAAAAATCATAAAATAAAAAATGTTGAAAAAAATTTTGTTCTTTTTATAATATTTTTGATTTTAGGAATCAATAGGATTATTAGTTTTTATTTTAATTTTATTTTAATTATTTTAAATTATTTAAATTTTATTTTTTTCTTAACTAATTATTTAGTTTGAGCTTTAAAATGGGCTTTAGGGACATTATTGACAATTTGGTGTTAACCCTAATTTGTTCCCTATATATACATGTGTTGCCTTGTTGAAAAGGGTCAAAAGGTTTTCTTCAGAAAAGAGGAGAGAGAAAGGGAGAAACCAAGGAGATCCCCAGAGAAGAAAGGCGGTCGTTCCCACAACTCGTCAGAAGGATTGGAGCTCTCCAGTGTTCCCTTATTCAAACCTTTTTCACATTTACCGAAGCAAACCTCCGCTTCGTAGGTTAAATTACTAAACCTTTTGCCTTTTCATGTTTATGTGCATATTTTGCCATGTTAATGTGTTTAGGTCCGTTAAATTACTAAACCTTTTGGTTTTTCATGTTTATGTGCATATTTTGCCATGTTAATCTCCATGTGTGTTTAGGTCCCTAGATTTTAATATCAAAACCCTTTTTTAACAAAACTTTTTTTTTAAATCAAAACCCTTTTTTTTATTTATTATTAAAACCTTTTTTTTAGTAAGACCTTTTTTAAAAAAAAAAGCCTTTTTGTTCCGAAGAAAAAAAACCTTTTTGTTCCCAAAAAAACTGAAAAGCCTTTTCCCAAAAAAAAACCGAAAAGCCTTTTCCCAAAAAAAACTGAAAAGCCTTTTCCAAAAAAAACTGAAAAGCCTTTTTTTGGGATGAAAAGCCTTTTCCCAAAAAAAACTGAAAAGCCTTTTTTTGGGATGAAAAACCTTTTTTGTTCTAAAAAAAACTGAAAAGACTTTTCCCCAAAAACTTTTTTTTATAATTTAAAATTAATTTTTTTTATAATTTTAACTTAAATATTTTTTATTAAAAAATTAAAACCTTTTTTTTATAATTAAAATATTAAAAAATTAAAACCTTTTCGTAAGGAACTCCTGATGTTTGATGTTTGTCGTGTCATTTTATGTACCCTTTTATTACTTTTCTTTCTTTGGGCATTTCATGTGCATGCTCGAGGTTGAGATGTACTTGTGGTGGCCACAGCCCCACACTATTTTCCTCCCTCACTTCATTCTAAGTGTCATTACATATTTTCATATTCTTCATGTTTTCAGAAATGTTTCTTTGTTTCTTTATACCCTCTGCCTTTATTACTTTTCTTATTTATGTACCTTAATTATTCCTCCATATAATGATTTGTCATATTTTCACATTTTTTTACAGTTTTATTCTTCCGAAGGATTAGGTCCAGCCTTTTGGCCGCCGAGTCAATAGCCTTACCCCTTTAATGGATCAAACCCTGTTTAGCCTAGGTGTCCCGCAGTGGGCAAAATTACCATGTTACCCCTAGCATTAGGTCAAAGAGCCGCCGCGCTCATTTTAGGGTTTCCCGCCGTGGAATCCCTAATTTAACCCTAATTACAACTTAACAATTTATAACATAGAGATCGGAGTTTAAGACTCCATGTAAGTGTGTCCTTAAGATGCGTTTATTCCCCTTGAGAACTTGACCACAGTCAAGAAGTCTCTAACCTCCCTTTTGACTCTGATTCCATTCCCGTAAGGATATGTAGGCACAAGATGCGATGTCTTGCCGAGTAAACTTAGAATTAACCCCTAGGTCTTTTTTAATTTTCAATCCTTTGTATATACCCTAAAGCAAAATAATTAATGAAATAAATAAAAAAAAATAAACAAAAGGTTCCCGTAGAGTACTACGGAAGTTTAGGGTGCTAATACCTTCCCTAAATTTAACCAACCCCCGAACCTTAGATCTCTCCCTTTTAGGTTTTTCCTTTCTTTAACCTTTCCTTCGGATAAATCAAAGACCAGTTGTAAATGAATTAAGATTCAAGTTAATCAATAGCTTGACATCCAAATTTCACCGCAACAGAAAATGGCGACTTCACTGGGGACTCCTAACTATTGAGGGTTATCCCTATTTTGTTTATTTTTCTTTATATATTTGTTTTATTATATATTTTGCTCACTTGTATGTATATATTGGGGTACCTTACTTGGAGTTACTGTGTTGTGAGATAAGTCCTACACCCGGACTTGATTGACATTATTATAGGATGGCGATATATTCGACGAGGCTTATAGGGAGTGAGTCCCGACTAAGCTAAATCGAGAATCACCGCTCAGTTGAGACACTTTCGAAAATAGTTCGGTTGATCGAGTGTAATCGTGAAAACTTTTACCGTTATCGATTGGAGTCTGTGATATTGAGAACCGTAGTACCTTTACACCATCTTGGCCTTATCTAGGACGTAGTGCGGGAACCATGTGGGAGTAGTCCTATAATGGTTGCTACGCGATGCTGCACTCGAACGAGGTTCTCTTGAGAATATTATCGACCCTTGAGTAAGTCGAGAAGTTGATAATATCTGAAAGATGGACTGATGACTTTGGGCACTGATTTAGAACCCTTGTTCTGCAGGTACAATCAACCTATAGTACATACCACTTTGGGAAGGGTAGACCTTGACTCCATTCATTGTTCCTCTAACTTAGGACCTTTTGTTTGCTTATGTGTATTTGTGCTTCACATCCATAAAGCATCATATCATTTCTAGTTTCAAGGAATTCAGCAGTCCTTTGCAAATTCGAAAAGCCTTACATTTTAAAGTCTAAAATTTTTTCCAACTTTCTTAAAAAGAAATATTCGCAATCGACCGTTGAAATTCTTGAAACCATTGCATGGCATTAGCATCACATTTTTGCATTGCATTTATCCCCCAGTTTCTCCTTCTTGGTCCTATCGTCTTCTAGTGTACCTTTGAGTCGTCAAGCTGATTCCTCGACACAAATATCAGACCAGAAACAGAACAGGAGTCACTTTGATCCTATTCTCATGACTTACACAGAGCTATATCCTGACTTAGTCCGGCAAGGACTGATTACTACAAAGGATTTACCACCTCCTCTTAATCCTCCGGCTGGATTTAGGGCTGATCTCCATTGTGCTTCCCATGAGGGTTCCCCAGGCCATGACTTGGAGCATTGTTTTGCATTGAAGGATAAAGTATGTGAATTGGTTAGAACCGGAATACTTGATTTTACAGACAGTCATCCGGATGTTCAGAAAAATCCCTTGCCAGTACATCAGAAATGAAGTTTTGTCACTAGGCCTTTTCTCTCGTTGTTTGCACTTTCCTTATTTTGTTTAAGTTGTTTGCTTTTAATTATGTTTGTACTTTCATTAATGAAATAAGCATTGTGACTTTTGATTCAATTCATTTCCGTCCATTTATTTGCATCTTTATGCTTTATTTTTCAAATGTTTACTTCTTGTCCAAAATTTTGATATGCTAAGATTGGAGGGAGGATGATGAAAACGTTATACCCATAATTGATGTCAGTATGCTTTCAATCAAACCTTGTTGACGATGTAAGGCATTATTTCAATTCCCAAACACTGGAGAAATAAGGAGGTTAATCCCTCGTCACCCCCTTCGGGCCTAGAAGTTGGAGTTTCTTTCGTTACAAAAAACCCACAATTTTAACCTTGGGATGGGTAGTTCTCAGTTAACTTGGTTGTGTGTTCATACGATACACCTTTCATTAACAAATTTTCCTTCGCACACGTCAAACAAGTGTCGAAGATGTTTTCTAATCAAAAGGTCGATGATGGTTCACCGTAATCATTAAAATCAAACAATCACTTTCCTTCACACAAAAAAATAATATAAAAAAATCAAAAGAAGCCCGCTAAGTCAAAACCTATGAAGGAGATTTAGGCAAAACTGGGGCATCCCGCTGACTGTAAACTCTAAAATAAACAGTTCAGGAAAAATTTAGGGATAATACAAAGAGATTTTTAAATCCTTATATTGAAAATCCTCAATGTCAAAACAATCAAATGTTATAGGGGAGTAGTGGCTGCCTTTTCATAGGTCCCTTGACTTCTGAATCATCATTGCTACGATCAATGAAATCCCTAACTTATGGGAACCTGAATGCATAGTATGAGTTAACTGAGCATAGGACTGAAGATCATCACGTAGATTGGGTGGGTAAATTTTGAGCCTTTATCCTTTGTTTCATAAACCGTGAACTAGGCCACATTACAACCCTCAAAAGACCTAATTGAAGCAAGGTTATTTAGAAAGTATACTACAACAAGGTTGCGTAACCTGACTCCAAAAGATCCTTGCGAATCATTTATTTTGGCAATACACTTTTATTTTAAACTTTGAGTGTCTTGAACCGCCTTGTTCTGACTAACGACTCATGTATTTTCCATCTTTCAAAAATAATTTTTCAAAAATCGCATGAACTTTGCATTACCATGTTTGTATGAATATTTTTGTTTGCAAACTGGCTTTCCTCTAAGGAATTTTCAAACAATGAGAAACTTGGTCAAGTGATCTTATCAGGGGCAAGTTCCTTTTACATCCTGTCAAAGAATTAGTTCAAGATTTGTTCAAGGCAATATCTTCTCAGATTTGGTTTATCCAGAGAATTGTTCAAGACCCAGACTGGGGCAAGCCCTCCGAGGATACAGCAAAACAGTCGATTCCTTGAATTAGACAGCTGAAGCAATTATCAGTTCATTTGACCTGGGGCAGTTTACTTGCATAATCCCTAAGCAGTTATTCATCATTCCTACAGTGACTATCAACTTGATACAGTTTAACAGAATGACAGTGATCTCCGTGTTGAGGAATCAGTCCTCCAGTTTTGTCATCTCACAGAAAGAGTCGAGTCTTGTCGTCGACGTCTGCATTTGCATTTGATCATATGTCATAGCATAATTCCTATACATGTGCACATCTTGGGTGCTTTACTCCCCATTTACATTTCTATCTTGGGTGCTTTACTCCCCATTTACATTTCTATCTTGGGTGCTTTACTCCCCATTTACATTTCTATCTTGGGTGCTTTACTCCCCATTTACATTTCTATCTTGGGTGCTTTACTCCCCATTTACATTTTTATCCTGGGTGCTTTACTCCCCATTTACATTTCTATCTTGGGTGATTTACTCCCCATTTACATTTTTATCTTGGGTGCTTTACTCCCCATTTACATTTCTATCCTGGGTGCTTTACTCCCCACTTACATGTCTATCCTGGGTGCTTTACTCCCCACTTACCTTCTATCCTTGGGTGTTTTATCCCCCATGTACCTTTATCCCGGGTGTTTTATTCCCCGTTTACCAGATATTCCTGGGTTTACCTAACATCATGGTGTTTTACCCCCATTTGCTTTTTTTTTCTCCCTGAGGTCGTGTTTTACTCGTGTCTTACCTTGTGGGCAAAATTTATTTACTTGGCATCATGGGTGTTTTATCCCCATTTGCGTTTTTCTCCTGAGCTCGTGTTTTACCCGCGTCTTACCTTGCGGACAATTTCTAATTTACTTGGCACCTATCAACAATTCTGTGTCGTGTCTACCCGACGTTCTTCCAGATATGACATGTCTTCTTCCCTAGTGCAATTCCTCGATGGGTCGTCCCCTGTGACGTTGTTTCGTCTGTATCCGTGCATTTGTCATTTTCATCATACGCATCATATCAGATTCATATTATATTTAGCATTATAGTTCGTTTTGTTTCGTCCATATCATTGCATAGCACTGCGTCTAAAGGCAAAATTTTCGGTTATCTGTATTTAAATCCCTCCACCACGATTTCTCGAGTCTCCGTTGCTCGAATCACCCGGTGAAGTTATTTAAATAGGGGCAACTGTAATACCCCAAATTTTGCCCTAAGATTTGTCGTCGCATTTCATTGCATTTCATTGCATTTAATCAATTACTAACAAATTTGTGTAGTCGTTTGACTTTTTGCAGGTAAATATCATATGGCATGCATTTTTTCTAAAAAGTAAAAATGACACAATTGGCAAGAGGACATGTGTAAGGAGTTGTGAGTGTGAGAGGTTGAGAGTTCGAATCTCACCTTAGTCACTTTTTGTTTTTTATTATTTTTACTCTAAATGTTTCTATCTCTCATTAAAAAATAACAAAAGTAGTTTTTTTATTATTATTTAATTATTATTTTCGTATTTTAATTAAATCATTTTTTAAAATATTATTTTTTTTCACTTTTTTCTAAATTATTCATAAAAATATCCAAAAAATCATAAAATAAAAAATGTTGAAAAAAATTTTGTTCTTTTTATAATATTTTTTATTTTAGGAATCAATAAGATTATTAGTTTTTATTTTAAGTTTATTTTAATTATTTTAAATTATTTAAATTTTATTTTTTTCTTAACTAATTATTTAGTTTGAGCTTTAAAATGGGCTTTAGGGACAATATTGACAATTTGGTGTTAACCCTAATTTGTTCCCTATATATACATGTGTTGCCTTGTTGAAAAGGGTCAAAAGGTTTTCTTCAGAAAAGAGGAGAGAGAAAGGGAGAAACAAAGGAGATCCCCAGAGAAGAAAGGCGGTCGTTCCCACAACTCGTCAGAAGGATTGGAGCTCTCCAGTGTTCCCTTATTCAAACCTTTTTCACATTTACCGAAGCAAACCTCCACTTCATAGGTTAAATTACTAAACCTTTTGCCTTTCCATGTTTATGTGCATATTTTGCCATGTTAATGTGTTTAGGTCCGTTAAATTACTAAACCTTTTGCTTTTTCATGTTTATGTGCATATTTTGCCATGTTAATCTCCATGTGTGTTTAGGTCCCTAGATTTTAATATCAAAACCCTTTTTTAACAAAACTTTTTTTTAAAATCAAAACCCTTTTTTTTATTTATTATTAAAACCTTTTTTTTAGTAAGACCTTTTTTAAAAAAAAAAGCCTTTTTGTTCCGAAGAAAAAAAACCTTTTTGTTCCCAAAAAAACTGAAAAGCCTTTTCCCCAAAAAAAACCGAAAAGCCTTTTCCCAAAAAAAACTGAAAAGCCTTTTCCAAAAAAAACTGAAAAGCCTTTTTTTGGGATGAAAAGCCTTTTCCCAAAAAAAACTGAAAAGCCTTTTTTTGGGATGAAAAACCTTTTTTGTTCTAAAAAAAACTGAAAAGACTTTTCCCCAAAAACTTTTTTTTATAATTTAAAATTAATTTTTTTTTATAATTTTAACTTAAATATTTTTTATTAAAAAATTAAAACCTTTTTTTTATAATTAAAATATTAAAAAATTAAAACCTTTTCGTAAGGAACTCCTGATGTTTGATGTTTGTCGTGTCATTTTATGTACCCTTTTATTACTTTTCTTTCTTTGGGCATTTCATGTGCATGCTCGAGGTTGAGATGTGCTTGTGGTGGCCACAGCCCCACACTATTTTCCTCCCTCACTTCATTCTAAGTGTCATTACATATTTTCATATTCTTCATGTTTTCAGAAATGTTTCTTTGTTTCTTTATACCCTCTGCCTTTATTACTTTTCTTATTTCTGTACCTTAATTATTCCTCCATATAATGATTTGTCATATTTTCACATTTTTTTACAGTTTTATTCTTCCGAAGGATTAGGTCCAGCCTTTTGGCCGCCGAGTCAATAGCCTTACCCCTTTAATGGATCAAACCCTGTTTAGCCTAGGTGTCCCGCAGTGGGCAAAATTACCATGTTACCCCTAGCATTACGTCAAAGAGTCGCCGCGCTCATTTTAGGGTTTCCCGCCGTGGAATCCCTAATTTAACCCTAATTACAACTTAACAATTTATAACATAGAGATCGGAGTTTAAGACTCCATGTAAGTGTGTCCTTAAGATGCGTTTATTCCCCTTGAGACCTTGACCACAGTCAAGAAGTCTCTAACCTCCCTTTTGACTCTGATTCCATTCCCGTAAGGATATGTAGGCACAAGATGCGATGTCTTGCCGAGTAAACTTAGAATTAACCCCTAGGTCTTTTTTAATTTTCAATCCTTTGTATATACCCTAAAGCAAAATAATTAATGAAATAAATAAAAAAAAATAAACAAAAGGTTCCCGTAGAGTACTACGGAAGTTTAGGGTGCTAATACCTTCCCTAAATTTAACCAACCCCCGAACCTTAGATCTCTCCCTTTTAGGTTTTTCCTTTCTTTAACCTTTCCTTCGGATAAATCAAAGACCAGTTGTAAATGAATTAAGATTCAAGTTAATCAATAGCTTGACATCCAAATTTCACCGCAACATTTGGTAATTGTGATTGTCGGCCTCCTGGAAGGCGCCGTTATCGTTATTGTTTTCCTCGGAATCGTCACCGTCGCAACATCCTTCTGCTCATCACACAACGCCTCTATAGGCTTTTCAACCGCGGTTCGATCAAATTGCAAGGTACCTTCATCCATCATAGCCTGAACGCCCTACTTCAACTCATTACAACCCACTGGCTAGGTCCAACAATCCAAGCAAAACTCATCACATCCCGGGAATACACCCCCTTTTAACAGCGTGCTTTTAATCTCACCCAGCGGTGTCTTCAGCTCATTGACATCCATCACTAGATTCAAATTTTCTTTTGTCAAGATGGCGTTTGCCCCATGATTGGGCATATGCTGTTGTACGATATTTGGACCCACCTGTCCAAAGTTGATAGCTTTGTTATCCAATAAATCCTAAACTTTGTGTTTAAATGCCTGACAAGCTTCTACATCATGCCCGGGTGCCCCGGAATGGAATTCGCAATGCTTGTTGACGTCATACCCATAAGGAAGTACCGCCCCTGTAGGTGGTGCCAAAGTCCTCTTTTCAACCAAGTTCAACCCTAGCAAGGTCTGGAGTAGTTCTGCATACGTGGAAGGAGGTGCGTCGAACACTCTTTTCGGCCTCGTGTTCAGTACCCTTCTCTGACCAGGGTTCTGCCCTTGCTGCTGCGGTGGTTGTTGTTGTTGTTGTGGCTGCCTCTGTGGCGGAAGCGGGATAGTAACACTAGCTATCTGTTGAGGCTGAACATACTGATTCTTTCCTATGCCCCTGCCCCTGCCGCCAAACATGGTGCTAGTATCACCCTGGCGTCTACCACCGAATGCTTTTCTTGTACCTCCTACTGAGGTAGCCTCACCTGCTTGGAATCTTCCAATTTTAATCCCGTTCTCGATCTTCTCCCCCATAAGAATCAAATCTGAGAAACTGCCCAACGACACACTAAACAATCTTTCGTAGAACATCCCCGTAAATGTCCCAATGAACATATCGTTCATCTCCCTTTCGATTAAAGGAGGATGCACCCTTGCTGCCATATCGCGCCACCTTTGCGCATACTCTTTAAAACTTTCCCTGTTTTTCTGTGACAAACCCTGTAATTGGACCCTGTTTGGTGCCAGATCGCTGTTATATTTGTAATGTGTCACGAAAGCCTCAGCCAAATGCTTCCAGGTTTTAATCTGCATGGGCTCCAGCCCCATATACCACTCAAGCGACGGTCCTGATAAGTTGTCCTGAAAAAAATGCATGAGCATCCTTTCGTCATCCGAATACGTGGACATCCTTCTGTAATAAGAGCGGACGTGGACCTTAGGGCAGGTATCCCCTTTGTATTTGTCAAATGTTGGAGCCTTGAATTTCAATGGCACCCTCAGCCCTTGTACCAACCCCATAGTAGTCATATCTAATCCAGCGGAATTCTGATCAACCACACCTTTCATCTGCTCTTCTAGCATTTTGATCCTCTGAACCGGGTCAATAGGGCCTTCAGGTCCCATACCTCTTCCTGAAAAAGCGTCATCCTGTTGATCCACATTCCAATCATTGTTGTATCCATCATAACCCATGTTACGGCCAAATCCCTGCTGATTGAACACAGGACCCTGTCCTCGGTTGCCGAACCCCAGATTGACCCCAGCGGGTCCAAAACCATTGTTGAAAGGAAGCGCCCCAGCGCCGTTCACATTCACATTACCGAATCCACCATTGCCGTAGCCGTACCCCTGGTTGTTGCCGTAACCATCATTACCGAAGCCTTGATTGTTGAACCCAAAGTTCTCGTCCTGATTGGCGTTGCCATACCCATTGTTTCCAAAGCCAACATTGTCGATGAATCCTTGATCAGCATCCACAGTGTTACCTTTGTTGTTAACAACCTGCCCATCACCACCATTCCCAGTATTGCCGTTACCAGCGCCAGCACCTGCACCAATACCGGTGTTCTCATTGACAATCACAACAGGTGGAGTAACAACTGCCGGTATCTCATTCTCCCGGAGAGGAGTTTCAACAGAAATATGGTTAGTGTTGCCGTTTCCGTTTGCCCGCGCCAGTAGCGGATGCACCAAGGTCTGAAGATTCTCCTGGCCCTTGGCCATGCTCTCCATAGCTTGCATGAACAGATTCAGCTTCTTGCGGATTTCCTGCATCTCAACTTGGACTTGATCCATGATTCTCTTGCAGTTGTTTCGGGTTGAGTAGCGGTGGACTCTTCGTTCGTCAATCCTGAAAAACCTGTGAGATGCAGGAAATGAGATACAAATTCAACAAGTAACTGGCAATGTAAAATGGATATGCAGATGCAATATGTGTTTGTGCGTTAGGGAGATCAACCCCTAATTCTAGTGCCAAAGTGCCAGTGTAGTGACAGTGGTAGCAATAAGAAGCTCGAAATCCAATCATGGAAAACATCTCATATATTGCGGAAAAGCCCATCAAGTCAGGAATACAATATTACTGAGTGTACAATAGGAAGGCATGACCTCAACCAACAATCCTGGTGATGGCCAGCACAATACAAATAAAGCATACACATCAATACATGAGATAATCAAGTGCGACCATATTCCTGGTACTCCTCTAATAATCTCTTAGTCTTGGGATGATTCGGCTGAGAAAGCAACCCTTCGACGAGCGAGACTCTTTGCCTGATAACACGCTGGAGATCACCAATGGATTCCTCCCAAACACCTTCTCCAAAGCAATCTTCTAGCTTCCGCTTCTGGGACGCAGACTCTTTCTTGCGCTTGATAACTTTGTTCAAGGCATTCTGGACATCATACCTCCGTGTAACCTCTTCTTCCAACCTCTTCTGGATAGCTTTCAACTGACCTTCCAGCTCAGAGATCTGCAGCTTCAGTTTGTCTTCTCTTTCCTTATTGCCGGTCAGCATGGCGTTCTAGGTTTTATTGAATGCAGAGATCTCCCGGTAGGCTATATCAAGTGCTTTCTTCTTAGACTCCAGCATATCATGGGAGCTCTTGAAGTCTATCCCCAAACGTTCACGCTTCTTTCATTGTTCAGGCAGTTCCGTGCCTAGTTGATTCACCAGCTTCGTTTGCTGCTCGAAGGAATATACGACTTCATTCCTTTTGCTCCTGAGTTGCACTAGCTCTTCTTCCAGCTTCTCGTTGGCTTTCATCAGCTCTTCTTTCTCCTTCACAACCTGTTCATATCTCGCAATAGGCACGGTAGTCGGCTCTTCAATCACGGGGGAAGCAGGAGGTAATGCTGCAAGAAACAGCATCCGCACCTGCTTTGCTCTATCTTGGATCCAGACTTTGTACGGGGGATAGGTCTGACAATCATTCTTACCCAACAATGGCTTACCCTTTCTGTTGATGTTTCTCCAAGCATGCTGAAGATTGAACAATAGTTCTCCCTTCAAATCGCCTGTGAAGTACAGAGATTCCTGCACTACCTCCTCTTTTGGTGGGATTTTCAAAGCATACCCGAATTGCCTGATCAACAATGAGGGATTGTAGTTAATGCACCCTTTCCTCCCAATCAGAGGAACGTTAGGATATCCGACGCAGCTGTAGATGATCACAGATCCCAGTAAATGTTTATCAAACCAGACAACTTCTTCTGACGACAGTCCCATCAGATGCTCAGACCAATCCACCGTATCTACAGACTCAGCGAAGATACCCTTCTTGGGCAGATGACTCTCAAACCACATATACAGCAATGACCCACAACAAGAGATGTTCTTGCCCCTCCTGTTCTCGTTCTTATAATGCAGTGAGTGATAGAAATATCCAATCAAAGTAGGCATAGGATTTCCTGAAGCAAATATATAGAACACATCCAGGTCAACGAAGTCAGGCAGGTTTGGGAACAGTACAATACCATAGATACACAGAGCAAGAATAGCATTAAACACAGTCTAACATCCACTCTTGGCATACTCTTGTGCTTTCCCAACCAAGAGCTTGAGAGAAAAACCAGACACTCCATTCCACGAGGTTAACAACAACTCTGAGGAGTCTAAATGCAAGGCAACAGCCAAATCCTCCAGTTTGGGCTCAACATCCATATGAATGAAAGGTACCCTGTTCTGAATGGTCAACTCTAAGATCTCAGCATATTCCTCCATAGTCGGAGCCAGAATGAAGTCAGGGAAAGTAAAACACCTCAGCGGGGGATCATAGAACTGCATTAGCGTGTACAATCCATTACGCTCATACATGGATGGTTTGTAAACCAACCTAAGTAATTTCCCGTAACTCTTCCTGAAGCTTCTCTTCACATCATCATCAGCTAGAGATATCAAACCAAGCAAAGAAGAAACATCTGGAGTAGGCAACTTGTACGCCACGGTCTTCTTCAGAGTATCCATAATATCAGCAGACAGAAATCCTGGCAACTAGAACCAGAGGTATGAAAATGCACCTGCAGCACAGACACACGTTAATGATATGCAGAATGAGTATGCAACAATGCAATATGCAAACATGCAACAGGGATCAAGTGATAGATTGCTGAAGAGATCCATCCACAATATCTGTCTCAACAGTCCCACAATACTGCTCAACCTGGTCTCAACAGACCCATAAAAATGCTCCACTTTGCCTCAACAGGCTCGAAACAATGCTCCAACCTGGTCTCGACAGACCTATAACACTGCTCTGGTGAAGAAACCCTAAGTAACCACACATACTGATCCAAAATCAAGAAAACCGGGTGATCTGGAGGTCAAGTTTCCTACATGCCCCAATCCCCCTTACAGGTAGGTGTCCTATCAACGGACACAAGGTACGGTATCCTATGCGGTCATCGGCGTCATAGACTTTCAAGACTGATGATACGATACCCAGAAGGTGTGGCATCATCATGTCCTGAAGAGGCCTCACTTAGCCAACTTCCAAATGATCGGTCCCCGGAGTCGACAATCCAACTAACCAACAACCCCCTCAACCCAAAGGGTTGAAAAAGAAGTCAACCAGAAGAACCTCGTCCGAGCGTGGATTTTGCAGGACACTGGTACATGCAAACCATGCACGCGCCCACTACTTTCCACAACTAATTCTAGGTGAACTCAAGCCCAGGTCCGACTTATCTCTCAATAGATCACCCCATCCCCACAACAGCAATACCAATATAAAGCTGACAATAAACTGCGGAAAGAAAAGACAGAAATGTAAATCCATACAAAACCCACGACGAGAAAACAAACGCTAGGACTGACTCACGCAGGGAACTGTTGGAGTCCCCAGCAGAGTCTCCAGCTGTCGCTACTGCAAAAATCGGCGCCGGCTATGACAGAAGAGTCGCCACCGTGCGTTATTTATCCCAAAGGAGGGAAAGGAAACGCTCAGAGTAAACCTAACGCAAAACGGGAAAGGAATGGTCATCGCAACCAAATCTTGGATTCGGGAGTCGGTTACCCAAGGGGAAGGTATTAGCACCCCTCACAGCCGTCGTACTCGACGGGATCCACGCTTGTTTTCTAGTACGGGTTGTTATTCTATCTACTCTAAAGGTCTGGGGTTAAAAGAAAATAAAATGACTCGGCAAAGTATCGCACTTTATGCCTACGTA
Source organism: Lathyrus sativus (assembly GCA_963859935.3). Lineage (NCBI taxonomy): Eukaryota > Viridiplantae > Streptophyta > Magnoliopsida > Fabales > Fabaceae > Lathyrus > Lathyrus sativus. The sequence goes on from OZ012739.1 coordinate 325,995,767, forward strand.
TTCCCGTCTGGAACGAGAAATCAGAGTCGACGTAGTTCGCCTACCCACGGGAAAGGAGGGGAAGGTTGCGCGCTAGGATACGACACCCTATGCCTACGTACTTTCATACAGCATGAAAGATCAGAGCAAACGTAGTTCGGGCCACGTATGACACAAGCTTGTCTGTTTATCTTTTATCCTTCTGAAAAAAGGTTTTCTCCCGATTAAGTGTCCAAGCGGACAAAAATGACATTTTGATTTGTTTCCAGTCTTTTGCGCAAGAACTGTTTTTTATGATGTTTGAAATATTATTGTGTTTTTTGATTGTTTCGAGATGAGAAGAGAGACGACGCTCTAAAAACCTAAGGTTGAAAATGGGAAGCAAAACTATCCTAATGTTGTCATGCATGGATAAACACCTAATGTCTGTCATATTTCTCTCTTGCACAGAGGGAAATAGAGATCCTAGGGGATAAACGGAAAAGAAACAGATATACGGTAAATAGTAAACATGTATGCAATGCATCAATAAAAGCGAGGCAAGGGAGTCCCACTCAACCTCGAACCTGGGAAAACAATAGGCAAAGTGAAACAGCATTCACTTCAAACCTTGGGGCAAGCTATACCAGCCAACAATCAATACAGAAAAAGAAATAAAACCTAACACCAGATCTGACAGCAACACCAGCTCCTACAGTAAGCAGCTCAAACAGCAACAGCTCTGACAACTACAGTTAATTAACAGCAAAAAAGTTGACAATAACACCTTCAAGTAAAACCCCATCTTCAATCTTCAATGATCCCCAAGCTTTAGACAAGCTCCTATCTTCAAAAGTATCCCAGCTCTAGCAAGCATGAACCTCAACCAGTAGACAGCTTCAAACAGCAGCAAAACCCTAGCTTCAACAGATAACTATCTTTGACAGGCACAAGCTTCATCTTTATCAATCTTCAATGAACTTCATTCTTCAATAGGTTCCCATCTTCAATTCCACCACTCCAGAAGAGAATCAATTATCAGATTAAGTTGAAATGCTAAACAGCTTATTGACAACCAAAGGAAGCCTATAAGCACTTAGCATTGTAGGGGAAAGGTTCCCTCAAAGTTCTACTTCTAAAGTATGTCACTTATCCCTCCAAAGGAGGGATGTGAATACCCTAAAAGGACTTTTTGTCATAGGGAGGAATAGAAGCACAAGATGCTTTCTATGTTTCCAAGAAGAAATCAATCTAATCTAGAGCTCTTCCTTTATTTCCTATCTCCTAAGCCACCTTCAAGGAGAATAATCTTCATGCTCCAAGCTCCATCCTTTGTCTTCATTCATCTTCAAGGTCTTCATAAGCCCCAACAAGCAGAGCCCCAACCCCAAGCCTAAATGAAATAGCCCAAACCAAACAAACAAGCAAAATGCCCAAGAGGGAAACCACACAATCACCACTCAAATTGAAAAAATCAAATAAAATATAAATACTAATTATAAAATCCTAGATTAATTTCTAAGGGAACCTAACTATATACCCTATATCCCATATAGATCCCAGAACCTAAATCAATTAATAAACCCCAAAACTATGCACTAAACTACACCTAAATCTTGTGAAACCCTAATTCTAGCACTTAAAGTTCATTATTCAAAACTAACCTAAATTTCATTATAAAAATATGAGAAAAATCACTAAGGGAGCATGTATCTCTACTCTAACCAGAGCAAAAAGAATCAAATCAAAACTCAAAATAAAGTGCTCATACAAAAATCAGCAAGTTTGAGTATCAAATAAATGCAAAATAAAAGCAATTAAACTTGTAAAATATGCCAGAAAATGAAAAATGCATGAAATAATATTTTTATGATTTTATTAAATTCTAGAGGTCCTAAGGGAAACAAGGAATAAAAATCTCAACATAAAATGATTATTTTTCAAATTGTTATGAATTTTTCAATTAACCAAAAATGAAATGTGAAAATAGAAGAAATATAAAAGAAAATGACAAATGAGGCGTGACAAATAGCAATAATATGCAGTTCAAAATGAAGTTGGGCTCAGGAGTGGGTGTGGATATCATGCGCGTGCTAAGCCCAAAAACAGTTCAGAAAACAATAAGGAAAATCAAAGAAAATAGAGAAAAGCTCGTGGTAAATAGCAATTCATCCCTTTGTTAATTCTATTGGGCTTCCAAAGTGGGGTGTGGGTAGCACAAAATCACTTAAGCCCAAAGCCAGCATTTAATGAAACGCTGCGTATCACTCTCTTCTCAGACTCCTTCACAAATCATCCATCAATCTTGGCCGTTGGATCAGAGTTCAGTCAAAGTCTCCTCTACATCTAATGGTCATGACACCTTCTCCAATTTAAAACTCTGGGAGGGAAACATACAGGACGGTGGCCGGAGGTGGCGCCACCGCCGTCCCCAATCACCACTTCCCTTAATCCTCACCAAAACTTAACACTAATTACATCAATCCACTCGTTTTTTCACACTGAACAAGAATCCAACCTCCATTTTCATTGAAACATCCTCCATTTCAAAACACGATAAAGAACTCAGAATCTGCTCAAACCTCAACCTTCACCATTCTTCAAATTAACAATCCTAGGATCATCTACACCTCACCCTGAGTAAAACTAACCATTCAACTAAGCTTAAATCATCAAGAACTGCAAGAAATGATCCTCAACAGAAAATTGGCTCAACCTAATTTTGTCTCTAAATCGTGAAATTCTTTACCAGAAACGACCTAGCCATGATCTATAATGAATCTAACCATCTAAAACCTAACAAATCTACATGAATCATGCCATAAGATGAAGTTTACCAACTTGTGAAATTTGGATAAACAGAAGGTGGAAAGCTTCGAATTATGCTTCAAGATCTTCCAGATTCCTTCAATGAGTGATTATCAAGCTTCTGTATCCATCAATTTGTGTTGAATCCTCTTGAATTACCAAATTCGATTCTGAGTTGCAAGCTTCAAACTCACGATGCTATCTCTTTATTCTTCAACAATCTTGACCAGAAATCTCTCTGAATTCAATCCACAACTCAAGATGAAGACACTCAATGCAAAAGTTTGGATTGAAATGGCTCAAATTCGTGTAACCGATTTGGATTTGCAAGATGAAAACTCAAAGTTCTATCTCTCAATTCTCTCTCAATCTTCACCAACCCAGGCTTTAAATCAATCATAAACCTTATATAGAACTTGTAGGAATGCTCTAGAAACTTCAGGAATGATCCATGTGAGAATTTGAAATTCTCATGCACTTGAAATTACCATCTCTTGCTTGCAGGTGACAGCTGAGTTCTAGCTTGCGTCAAAACCTAATTTTGATCCAAATTCTCCTCTAATGACATATTGAATAGATTGGTAAGGTTTAAGGCCTTGGTTCTGATCTAAAGAATGGTTTTGCATATGTTACTTATGATGTAAGAAAGCATTTTCCAAAGCAACTCATAAAACCATGGCTCATCTCAAAATTGTGACATTGCCAATGTGTTTGAAATCCAATTTCCATTCAAAATGACTACCCATATGCCATGTGTATGCCTCATATCTCAAAAATCTCAATTTCCCTCCTTTGAATCATTTGAAAAATCTCCCTTTTTAGGCCATTTTGGGCAACTTTGTGATACAAGCCCATTCAAATCCTCATGACTTCTTACCTGGCCTAAAAACATCATTCTAAACACATCTCATGTTGAACATTTCTTCATTTGAGGAGTGGAAGATAGAGATTTTGACCTATGTTGAAAAATGACATATAATTCAACTTTCCCAAAATACCCCTGGATTGCCAAGATCATAACATGAGTTCCACAGATCTTCTTGAGGACTTCTAGTACTCAAATTAAAGGTAAGATCAAGCCCTACAATTATTATGTTTTCCAAGAATCCATTTGAAAATTCCTTGATGGGCAAAAGTTGCTTGGAAGTCAAGTGACTTTCACAGATAAATTTCAGTGTCCTCTGGTGACCCATAACTTGCAAGAACCATAACTTGAGTTCTACAAATCTTCTTGAAGACTTATAGTACTCAAATTAAATCTATTGAGAATCTCTACAAGTTTCATTTTGTCCAAGAATCCATTTGAAACTTGTATTTTGACTTATGTGGCTTGGAAGTCCAGTGCTATACAGGGGATTTTAGCCTAGGAACCCTGTATCAAACACCTCTAACCACTCTTGATTCTCTTGAACTTGATCTTGACTCATCCATACACATCCTTTAACATATCAATACATGACTTCCATGACCTAGAGTTAGGTCTTGATTCCCTTTCTTTGCTCTTCTTGACCTAGGGTTACCCAGATGAAACCCTACTTGTACACACCTCAATTGTGGTTCTTCAACTTGATACCATGACTTGTCTAAGCGTCAATAGGGCTCTCTAGGCCTCCCATGGGATCCATACACACCTCATATTCACATTCCATGCTTCTCATCTCCTTGATGATTCTCAATATTCCTCAAGGTAGGAGCACAACCCACATGTAGGCATTCAGAACTTCTCAAGATTTCAAACCTTTTCAGATGACTTGGATGGTCTCTTAAGCTCATATAACACCTCTAGATAGGCTTCTTCTTCTGATAGACACCCTGATCCCTTGTTGGAGGCATTCTATGCTATGATATGCAAATGATTAGCCTATGTACATGATGTGACTATGCAAATGAAATGCAATGAAACATAAACCAGGCAAGAAAAAGGTTGAGCAAATTTTGGGGTGCAACACACACTAGACAAGAGACACCTCTCACTCCCCACAATCACAACAATGATAAAAAATTCAATACAAAAAGAAAGACTTTAGAAGACACTCTTCAAAGTCACAATACTTGATTTTGCTTAACAACTTCAATCAAGAACAATACACTCTTGCTTAAAAGCTTTGAGTGAACACTTAACAATTAACACATAACATCCTAAACATGTCTACCACTATGCATCCAAAGATACAAAGGTTGACTTACAAAGTCACATACAAAAGACTCTCAAAACCCTACACCCTTAGTTTACACTCATGTTTTTCTTGTTGTGAGTGCTTGCTTTTCCATGCTTCTGCGCCTCCTTAAATAGTAATGCAGTTTGGGCTTGGGCTGATCAAAAGTAACAGCAGGGAGAGAAGATTTTAATGTTCATAAATTGCAATAAAATTTAGGTTTAACCAAGTTAACCCAATCTCCACAATTCATGGTTCTATCAAATATGTCATAGGCGTTTCATGTTATGCTAAGCACTGCCTAGAGTCTCACCTGAGATAACTAAGGAACCCTAGCAGGTTTCCTAAAATCTAGCCTGAGATAACTCAGGAACCATAACAGAAAAACAAACACGCCCCCTTGATGTCAGCTACCTGATGTCATAACATTCAGTATGACATCCAATACACTCTGTTTTAGCTAACCAAACTTACCCTGTAGTATACTCCTGTAGAATCTTCTTCATAACAGTAGAAACAAATATATTATAGTTTCCTAAAAAGTCTCAAAGATCCTTTTTTATGAACACCAATTAAATCTGCACTTTGTTCCTAATAAGTCTCTTTGACCTCCACATACTGATGAGGTATATCCAACAGGATCTCACCAAACCAAAACACCTCTGTCACGAGATATAAAATAGCAGCTCCTGCTGTACCAGACAAGGATGTTACCACATCTGTCTTGACATCTTGATTAAAACACATGACAGTAGTTCTGTCACCACATCAGATGGATGTCACGACATCTGTCTTGACATCTTGATTAAAACACATGACAGCAGTTCTGTCACCACAGCAAATGGATATGTTATAACATTTTGCTTAACATCAGTGCATAATCATGTTTTACCAAAATTTAGCCAATCATAGAACCATGGACAATCATAGAATCATGGAACTAACAAATAGTTCGACAAACAAATCGTTAAGTATTTTTCTATGAGAGATGTTAAGTTCCCCATTCCAGCAGTTAGGGTCAATGCTTGTTTGCGGTAGAACAAAAAAGTAACGTGCTCTTTCTGAAAATAGTTTGAAGTTTGTTTGTGAGTTTTAGGGAAGTGAATTGATTGAATTTGAGATTAACATTGCACTAAAGTCTATGATATAGGAGCGAATGCGTCGCATATCGCCCCTAGACAGGACGTACGCTAAACACTCTAGACAAGCAAGGAGAAACCCCTCACTCATCATTTCTCATATACTTAAGGCTCGTGGCGCACATTGTTCATCGTATTTATTAAGTTTTTTGAAGTTTTTTTGAGATGAGAAGGGAAAGACTTACAAAAGGTCTAAATGGAAACTTGGTCCTAATGTTGTCATGCAAAGTGGCCCTAAGGTCGGGATGCAAAAGGAAATTCTATCATAATGTTAACATGCAAAAAATGGACCTAAGGTTGAGATTAAAAGGGACTAACATAATATTATCATGCATAAATTTAACTCCTAATGTCTATCCTACTCCAAGCTTAATTAAAAATTAAGTTGGACTATTAGGCCTTAAGAGGGCATGCAAAAACAAGGCAAAAAACAAGAAAAACAAGGCAAAAACAGCAGCTACAACAACACTTACTACACAAGATAGCAATAAAATCTAGCACACCAGAAAAATAGCCTATAACAGCACATGCATTCAGGCAGAAACAGGTGTAAAAAGCAGCAGGCAGCATGGATGTACAACTAACAGCATGTCAAAATCCAGCACAACAGGTGTGAAAAGTGCATGCAGCAAGTATACATGAGCATGCATAACAAACCAAAACAAGCATCAAAAGTGCAAACATACAAGACTAAGCAACAATTGGAATTTGATCAAACAATTCAAGAACAAAATATGATCATGCAATCACAATTCAAAAAATGCATATGACAATGTGTAGATCGAATATGAACATCTAACAAGCAAAGTCAATTGATGAACTTGCATTAACAATTAAGCAAAATAAAACTCCACAATATCACACAATTGGACAAGCAACAATAACGTCATGCACTTAACATCAATTAATGAATTTGAACGATTACGCAATTAGGAGTCAGAAGAAAACATAAGCATGTGATACAAATCCAGCAAGACAAACATCAATAATCAACAATCCACAATGTGCAAACAATTATGCAATATGATCAATACACCAAGAATGCAACATAATGATAAAAAACGTTCGTCAACGGAAAACCAAAATTCGCGTGTCGAAGAAACACAAGCATGCTATCAAAAATGATGGAAAAGGTAAAAAACAACAACTCACGTAAATGAATCACATCAATCCATAAAGTTTAAGGATGAAAAGGAACTCAAACAAGCTTGAAAATGCAAGAAAAAGGCAATATGTCCTAGTGGTAATCGATTACGATGATTAGGATAATTGGTTACCCTATGAAAATTTGCAAAAAAATGTGAAAAACAGGCAGGGTAATTGATTACCCTGATTGTGGTAATCGATTACCACTGATAAAAATTCCACTTCCAAAATCACTTTTCAGCAACAAATGACTTATCCGATCATCCAAATGAACAAGCACTCGATTATGCACAAAAATTAGATCATATTACAACAAGCAAACACCAATTGCATCAAACAAACAACAACATCAAAGATCAATTCAAGAAAATGGATCAAAATGCAACAAAATCCAAGGATCTACATTGTAACATGAAAGATTAAGCAATATCAAAGCTAGATCTAGAAATTACTAATCAACAAAGTTGAGAATTGCTTTGCTAAGTATTGTTAAGCTGTAATTAACAGATCCAAGCAACAAATCCAAATATCTATGATGCTTTAACAAGAAAACTTGAAGATCCAAGCAAGAATCCACAAATAAGTAAAAGCTCTTCCAAAAGTGATTCCAACAACTTAATTCAAGATCCAATTGAACTGTAAAACCAGAATTGAACTAAGGATGATGATGCAATGAAGGTCTAGCTCAAGGATTCACAAATTGCAATGCAAAATTTAAAAGCCTTTTTGGTTATGGAGCTTTGGCGGAAGGTTGAAGATGAAGATTGAGAATGAAAAAGTGAGAGAGAATTGAGAGCAAATTATGAAAAATGAGAGTGAATGAGTGTGTATTTTTTGAATTATGGTGAGGTTTAGAGTAAATTTGATTAAATAACCCTTAGGTTAGGAATTGAAATGTGGTTTAGAATATGAATTAGTGTGAGGAGTGAGAATTAGGAGTGGAATTAGGAATGGAGTGTTTGAAATTTGAAGGGAAATGGTGAAAATGAATCAATTCTAGATCTTTCTAGTGATGCAAATGTGAAATGAAGGGTTGAAAATGATTGGAAATTCTGTAGTGCTAAAATTTGAAGCATTTTTGCAAAATGCGCTTGAAGTAATCGATAACCCCTTTTATGGTAATCCATTACCACATTCAAAAATTGCTACTTTTGGCGCCATGTGGAGGGAAACTTGCGTAATCACCCGTTGTCGTCTGTTTTGATCCCCATTAAGCCTATGAAACTTGTCTTTTGACACTGCATATGTGAAACACCCAAAATAAAGTGTGAACTACCTCCTGAGTTCAAAATTACCTGTTAAAGAATATAATCAGGTTCTCGATTGCTGAGCAAAATAAATGCTAAAGTCTCTGATGCTTTTTGTTCTAAAAAACTTGTAATAAAAGGAAGTCTTGACCCACAGAAACACCTTGATCCCATGTCTCGAGAGCCAATGTCATGATATTAAAGAATGTGAAATAAACGAAACATAAGCCAGTTGCGGTTAAAACAAAAGGGCAAATTTTAGGGTTTGCACAACGAACTTAGGGCGAACATGACAGTAATTCAAAAATTATGGTTTTTCTACTTGTGGTTTATTATAACACTCTTTCACAACAACAGGCTAACAAATGCAGTAAGGAAAATTGGAATACTCACAATGTCGAAGTGCCTCCCAACAAGTGCTTTGTTTAAATTCGTTTAAGCTCGACGGTCTGACGGTTGAAACCTCAAAACTAAAAACGATTGAATTAGCTCTCAGATGAACCCACTCTACCACATGCTGACATATCATGAACACTAGCATGATGAAAATGATGGGATGGTAAAATGAAAAAGCGCAAACAACAACGGAGGCTAACAAAGAAAGAGTCATCACAAAAGGTAATCATTAACTGGGGATGACAATAACACTAGGGAAATCTAAAGTGTTCAAACACAGGTTCAAACATGACCAGGATGATACTCTAGAGGGAAAGTTCTCCACTGGAGATAAAACCAAACAGGTGGTCTCTGTTGGGGAAAAAGAAAATCAACAAATTCAAACATGATCGGCAGGCAAACCGGGGAGGAAAAGAATATAGAACAGGAAACATTTTTAGGGATAAAACCAGAAAGAAACATGACCTCCACCAGGGATCAAGTTACACCAAAAATGGACCTCTAACAAGAGAAACAACCAGGGCAGGAATGATCTTCTAATGAGATATTGGAAAAAACCAAGAATTTCCTTAAAGAGAAGAGTTCAAACGGAATCTTCAGGAAACAACAAGAAAAGAAAACAAAATAAATCATGGATATGCCAAAAGGATTTGGACTCTGAGAATACCCACGACACCTAGACTTCATAGGGATGTTAGTGATAACCCGCAATCAAAATATAATAGAGCCAGGTGAAATTGCCAATAACCATTGGGCTTTAAACAATACCATTAACCACTGGATTTTCAAATAATTCCAATAACCATTAGACTTTCAAATAATGCCAATAACCATTGGACTTTAAACAATTCTAGTCACCACTGTACTTTCAAAAGAATGCCAATTACCATTGGGCTTTAAAAGGATGCCAATTACCATTGGACTTTAAACAATGCCAATTACCATTGAACTTTAAACAATGCCACTCACCACTGGACTTTCAAAAGAATGCCAATTACCATTGGACTTCAAAAGGATGCCAATTACCATTGGACTTTAAACAATGCCAATTACCATTAGAATTTAAACAATGCCAGTCACCACTGGACTTTTAAAAGAATATCAATTACCATTGGACTTCAAAAGGATGTTAATTACCATTGGAATTTAAACAATTCCAGTCACCACAGGACTTTCAAAAGAGTGTCAATTACCATTGGAATTTATACAATGCCAGTCACCACTGGACTTTCAAAAGACTTCCAATTACCATTGGACTTTAAACAATGTCAGTCACCGCTGGACTTTCAAAAGAATGCCAATTACCATTGTACTTTAAACAATGTCAGTCACCACTGAACTTTCAAAAGAAGGAAAATTACCATTGGACTTTAAACAATGCCAGTCACTACTGGACTTTCAAAAGAATGCCAATTACCATTGGACTTTAAACAATGACAGTCACCACTAGACTTTACCGGAGATTGCTAGTAACGACTAGAATTTAAGAGAAATGACTGGTAATGACCAGACAGATGGTATCAACAGCCGATAGAGTCAACTGAAAATACTAGTAACCGTTAGAGTTAAAAGGGAATGCAGGTAATAACCCATAAAATAAAGAAATAAACTAGTGACAACTAGGGTGGATACATTGGAGACAACCAAGGATCTGGCAATGAAAGACACCAGTGACAGCTGAACTTAACAAACAAGATAATGGTGATAACCAAAGATCTGGAAACAAGCTAAATGCACATGATATGTCATGATGTGAATGATTAATGATATGCAAGAGTTGACTCTAGCAAGAGACAAGAAAATTCAGAGACTTAAAGGGGAACATAGATAAACATATCTACTTCACTTGGGAAACAATGAAAAACACTGAATTCAAAGGAGCAAGGTATCCAAAAGTCCACTGGGAAATAAACTCCCTCCACTTGGGAAATATAAGGCTTAAGCAAACTTACTGGAATTGGAAATGTACTTTAGTAGAGACACCTGATGACTCCATTAAGGACGAATCTTCACACCATCAAAAATTGCATCGTATAGAGGATATTGGGGAGGCTGTTTTCAATCTTGATAACCACACGATCAAAGGAACAAACCAATAAATAAAGTCAACTTATGCTTCAATATGGAATCATGCTGAGATATCACATCAAGGCTTCTGCCACCTTAAGACTTCCTAGAGACTATATGATTTCTACTGAATCTTTCCACGAGCCAAAGAAACTTTATGTTTTGTTAAATTTTCAAAAAAAACATTTTAAATTCAAAAATTTTTGCTCTTAAAATCATTACTAATAAATAAATGATGTTTTGCATAACAAGAAAACAGTAGAGAAATTAGTAAATTACAAACAACTGAATGGCCCAAAATTTGATTTTATTCAAGAATGGTAACTTGCAAGTGGCAAAGCTTCATGGAAAGTTTACAATTGAAAATGGCAACAGGGAAAAAGTTAAGTTGGATCCAATGACAATCTAACCCTATTAATCCAGAGTTTTCCAAAACCTCGCTTCTGACAAGAGTGGTTGAAATGAACTTCTCCTGTAATCTTCTGCAGAGGTGATAATCATCTGATGTAGTGAAATTCCTTTGCCCCTAACTTTTTCCTAGATCGCCCTTTCGGGTTTTCAATCCACCAGGGTGCTCATTTTTTCCTAAGCCGCCCTTTTAGGTTTTCGACTTAGCAAGCTTTTCTATTTTCATTTTATCCTTAATTTATTTCCTGAATCTCCTTCATAGGTTATTATCCACCAGGATACCCTTTTTTTCCTAAGTCGCCCTTTCGAGTTTTCGACATATCGGGTCTTTTAGGCATAAAATTTTCGTACTGCATCAAAATTCACCGGGTGAGTAAGTTGTTCTCCATCCATAATTGTAAGAACTAACGATCCTCCTAAGAATATTGTTTTTAAACGAATAGGTCATCATAATTATGCATTCATTTACCACGCATGTCCTTATGAACTAGAAAAATCTTTTTGAGTACAAGGTCCCCTTCTTAGAACTCTCGGACATGAACCTTCTTGTCAAAAGCTCTCTTGATCCTCTTTTGATACAAATGATCGTGACATATCGCATTCATGCGCTTCTCATCAATAAGGTTCAGTTGATCAAATCTTTCTTTGACACATTCCGCTTCATCAAGTTTGCCTTCCATCAAAACCCTTAAAGATGGTATCTCAACTTCAATGAGAAGAACTACATTCGTCCCATATACCAATGAAAAGGGGGTTTCCCTTGTCGAAGTGCAAACATACATTTTGTATCTATGCAAGGAAAATGACAACATCTCATGCCAATCTTTATAAGTTTTCACCATTTTCTACAAAATCTTCTTGATGTTCTAATTTGCAGCTTCGACAACTTCGTTCATATTTGGACGATAGGGAGAAGAGTTATGATGTTCAATCTTGAAGCTATGATACAGCTCTTTCATTATCTTGTTGTTCATATTGGTTCCATTATTTGTTATAATCCGACTTGGGATTCTGTATCGATAGATAATCTCCCTTTTGAAAAAATGAGTAACCACTTGTTTAGTCATGTTGGTGTAAGAAAGATATTTAACCCACTTCGTGAAGTAATCAATAGCAACAAGTATGAATCGGTGTCCATTGGAAGCCTTTAACCGGATTTCCCCAATCATGTCGATGCTCCACATAGGGAATGGCTAAGGTGATGACAACATGTTTAACAATGTTGAAGGTACATGGCCCTTGTTCCCATGAATCTAGTACTTGTGACATTTCCTAGCATATTGGATGCAATCAGTTTCCGTAGTCAACCAATAGTACCCAGCTCGTAGAATCTTATTGGATATGGCATATCCATTGGCGTGAGTGTCAAATGTTCCTTCATGAATATCTTGCATTAACAACTCTGCTTCTCGTCTGTCGACACACCTAAGCAAGACCATGTCATGATTTATTTTGTAAAGCACATCATTACTGAGAAATAACTTGGATATCAGTCTCCTCAAAGTTGTCTTGTCGAGTGATGTAGCATCAATTGGATGCTCATGAGTCTGAAGATAATTCTTAATATTGTGAAACCACGGTTTCCCATCTATTTCTTCTTCCACCATTTAACAATAAGCAGGCTCAATATTTCTCTCGATTCGGATGAGTGTTGCTTCATTAACAAATCTGACCTTCCACATTGATACTAGCATAACCAACGCATATGCGATGTGATTTTCAGTCCTCGAGACATGTTCGAAAGTGATCTTATCAAAGTATTTGATCATTTCCACAATGTAAGATCTGTATGGGATTAACTTCTCATTTCTGGTCTTCCATTCACCTTTGACCCGATAAATCACTAAGGATGAGTCACCACTCACTTTAAAATTTTTAATGCGAAGGTCAATTGCTGCTTTGAGGCCCAAGATACAAGCTTCATACTCGGAAATATTGTTGGTACACTCAAAGCATAGCCTGGCTATGAATGGAGTGTAACCACCAACTAAATTCATCAAAATAGCACTTATACCATGCTCATTGTAGTTGGAGGAACCTTCGAACATCATCTTCCACTGGGAACCGGGTTCGGGACCTTCATCTGGACCTGGCTCTTCATAATCCTTTTTTATCAACATAATATCCTCATCGGGGAAGTCAAACTTCAGAGGTTCATAATCTTCTACCAACTGATCTGCAAGGTAATCTGAAAAGATGCTACCCTTGATAGACTTCTGAGTAACGTACTGGATGTCATACTTTGATAATAACATATGCCAACTGGAGAGTCTTCCTGTATGAGCAGGCTTTTCATAAATATACTTTATCGGATCCATTTTCGAGATCAATAAAGTAGCATGACAGATCATGTATTGCCTCAAACGCTTGTGTAATACCCTAAATTTTGCCCTAAGATTTAGTCGAATCATTTCGCATTTCATTGCATTTCGCATCGCATGTTGACTAACCACTAATGGGTTATGCAGTTGGTTGATTTTTGCAGGAAAATATCATGTGGCGCGCCCTTTAGTGCATGAAGGGTAAAACGGTCTTTTGCCTGCAGCCGACCGTCAAATTACGAATTTTGGGCTGTAATCAGAGAATTTGGGCCGTTTGTTTTGGTTGATGTAAATCAGGGCCGAGGTGGCTGGAATGGTTTGATGGTGGGAGGTTTTGAGTTGTTGAACTAAACCGATTTGAGTGTGGATTGTTGTTAGCTGCATATTACGAGCATTTGAGTTTAATCGGGCAGTGGGATTTATTCGGATAAAGCTGTTCATTTGAGAATCACCAGAGGTTTGGTCGAAAGTGTGTTGGAGACCGGGATAGACGGATAGTTCGGATGAATCGGAAGTTAATAGAAATATAGCATTTAGTAGTATTTGCATTGCATTTTTTCTAAATCAAAATGATAAAAATAATTTCATTTCCTTTAATATTTGTTTTTTATTTCAATTCTTCCAATTTCATCTTATTTTTCAACAACTTGATTTCAATTTCATTCGAATTTCATTTTTAGTCAAACATATCGTATATTTTTAAGGTTAGTTTCATTTTATTTTCTTTTTCATCTTGTTTTCATTTCATTTAAATAAATTTTATTTTTAGTTTTATTGTTAAAATAATGGTTAATTGTTATTTATATTTATTTCACTATATTAAATAAAAAGAAATAATCTTATTATTATAACAAATATAAAATATATTTACATTGATTATTGACAAAAATATAAACAAAATTACAAAAGTTAATAAATACAAAATTACAAAAATAAGATATAGAAATTTATTTTTCCTAAAGTCTTCGATTCTTCCGACTCCGACTTTTTCCGATTATCCATGTCGAGCCTGCAAAATAACAAAAGCAAAGAGATTTAATCGGTTAGTGGGACTTCGAAACCCTCAGAACACTGTCATCATCGGGTGTCGGGAGGGCAACGAATTGCTCCAAAGCCGACTCCCGATCTGATTCTCGGCCAATGTAACAGCCCGAATTTCATTAAATAATTAATTATAGTAATTAATTGATTTAGTGAGATTTTTATTAATGTTGGAAATTAATTTTTATTAATTGGTATGGATAAAAAATTAAGAAGGAATTGGAGAGGAAGGAAAATGAAGGAAATATATAAGAGAGAAAGAAGAGAAAAGAAAGATAGAAAAACATTTGGAAAGAAAGAGGAAAGAAGAAGAAAGAAGAGAAAGAGAAGAGAAGAAGAGGAAAAGTGGAAATCATCAAGACCAACATCAAAGCTCCGATTAATCGAGGTAAGGGTGAGAAACATTGCTATTTAATCATTGTATGCTATTATGTGTGTTGGGTTTGGGTTTGTGGATGTTTTTCATCACTTTTCATTTAGGGCAAAAGTTGGAATAATCGGTAGATTGATGATTTAATCGGTTGAAACTGAGCAATAGTGCCGTAGAATAGTCGGGTAACATGTATTGATGCTATTTGTACTGATTTGGATATTCAAGAGTTGGTGGATGATGGATTGGTGAAGGAGGAACAGAGAGTGAATCTGTTCTGCGCAGGTTCGCTGGCTCTCGCCAGGCGAGCGAAGGAGAAGCTTCGCCAGGCGAAGCCTA
Source organism: Lathyrus sativus (assembly GCA_963859935.3). Classification (NCBI taxonomy): domain Eukaryota; kingdom Viridiplantae; phylum Streptophyta; class Magnoliopsida; order Fabales; family Fabaceae; genus Lathyrus; species Lathyrus sativus. The sequence goes on from OZ012739.1 coordinate 326,011,163, forward strand.
GCGAATGCTGGCGAATAATTATGATTAAGTTCCAGTGGACTTCGCTGGCGAGTTCGCCAGGCGAAGTTGGATAGCGAAGGTTCGCCCAGCGAAGGTGCTGGAGAATGGTGGCGAATGAAGTCAGTAGCTACTGACTTGGGCTCGCTGGAAAGTCTCGCCAGGCGAAGCCTAGCGAGTGTTCGCTGAGAGAGTTCGCCAGGCAAAGGCCAGGCAAAGGTTCGCTGCGAGGGTTCGCCAGGCGAATGAAGGCGAATGTGACAGCATTTTTCTTTTGCTATGTTGTTCATGTGGTGATTGTTTGGTTGATTCACATAGGTTAATACCTCTTTGATATGAATAAGTATGTGATCCATGGTGATGATATGTGTTGTGGGTAGCCTTTGGGCGTGAATCCTAGAGTTGTGATATGAATGATTAATTGTAATCGGTTAAAATACATGAGAACATAATGATGATTATGTGTGTATTAATTGATGAGTTTGTGAATGTTTGATTGTTGTGTACAATTATGTAATAAGTATGCATGAGAACATTGTGGATATATGTGTGCATGGCTTATAATTGTATTATTGGTATTGTGAGGCGTATACCTTGTATAAAATAGCATGAGATGAATAATAAACATACTATGAAAAATGTATTGTGAATGCATATTGTTTATATGCGATTGTATGTTAAAATACATGAAGAATGCATGAGAGCATATTGATGGATATGCGTGCATTGCTTGATAAATATAATGTTTGAAATGAATTGTGATTGTATGCGGGTAATGCATGAGAACATATCGTGGATATGTGTGCATTGTGTGATAGTATTGAATTATGAATACGTTGATGATTATTATGATATGTTGTGTGTGCAATCATGATATAATTCACGAAGGGGTTAATTATTCGAATACATGGGAATATAATGATGAATGTATGTGTATTGTCTAATGAATTGTGAGTGCATATTTGTATGTGATTGTTGTGTAAATGCATGGGAACATATGTGATATGTGTGCATTGTTATTGAATATTATGATGATGATGGGTGAAATGAATACATTGATAAATGTTTGATATATGTTGTATGTGCAATCATAATGAAATTCTCGAAGGGGTGAATTATTCGAATGCATGGGATTAAGACGCGGGAACGGTCTTAAGTGCATTTATTGTGATTGCTTGATTGTACATGCATCATTCAGTCAAGAGGCAATGTCTGTTAGTTTCATGGAAACTAGTGGCTTGTCCCAAACCTAGAAGGGTGGGTTTGAAGCCTAGGGGACGGGCTTGGTTGTTATCGGTCTAGAAGGGTAGACCCGGTTTAAAGTAAAAACCGAAAAATGATAACAAGTTATCGGTCTAGAAGGGTGGACCCGGTTTAGAGTGAAAACCGAAAAAAGATAACGAGAGTCGGTACCGCATTTCATTGAGTTGCATTGAGTTGTTGAGTCACATTGTATAATGTCATTGATATATGAAGTATGCATGTGAATGAGATGTTTGTTGAATACTTATGAAGCGTGCATGAAGAGATGCTTACGTGTGAATGTTAAGATTGTGGAATTGGGGATGTATGCATGATGTAAAATGCTTGGTGAATATTCATGTTGTATATATATATGTAAGTGACGATGTAAATGACTATGAGTTGAATTGTGGTGAGAAATAGGGAGTTAATTATATGATACCTATGTATACATGATTTTATGCTTTGATTATTATGGTAATATTTCTCACCCTTCTACTGTTTTATAATGCTCTATGAGGCATTGTAGATTAGGATGCTGGAGGCCTTTATGAAGTTCTGCTTGTAGTTCGAGGTTGCTATGTGTGTAGCGGTTTAGTAATTATTTATGGGTCGAGTCATGCTCTGGTCGTGTAACACGGGGATCGATTGCTTATGTTTTAGGATTACATTATGTAACCTAAGTTATGTTTTCATATTTGGAGTAATTGAGATAATGAGATGTTGGCCTTAGTGCCTAGAGATGTTGATTTTATATGATGAAAGTAAATGTTTCTTTAAAGGATTTTCATTAATGAATCCGCTGCTAAATGGAAAGGTGTTTATGAGCATGACAAATTGTTTTAATGTGGTGCAAGTTTTGTGTGATGCCCTTTTATGGATGCATGTTAACTTTTACTCTGATTATGCATATATTATTTGCGGGGTTTAGAAGGGTGTTACATTAGTGGTATCAGAGCAAGTCAGTCCGTCCGGCCAAGTTGTCTAATGTTATTTGTTCCCTTGTATACGACATGTGTGTGAAAACACTGTCGATACATGTTGTTGCTTAACCTTGTCTGGAGAAGTGGGAATGATCTAAGTGGGGGAGAAGTTGTGCTTCTCCAAGATGCTGCAGGTGTAGAAGTTGTAGCTCAGTGGGTGGTTAACACTCTTGTGGTTTGGTAAAGATAGTCTATACTCCATCATGATTTTCAGCTGCCTATTGACAAATTGAGGAACTGATCACCCTTAATCTCTTGTTGATAGTAGTTGGAGTTCTGTTGGATGGGATGGACGTGTCTTGCAAGCTTAGGTGGCGTGAGCAGAGAATTGTTTGGAGCTAAGCCAGGTGCTTAAGAAGTGTGTTGATGAGTCGGCACGAGACAATGAGGAGATGGTTAATTTTGATGGGAATTCGGGGTGCTAAGGAAAGTGGGAAGATGGCGGTTTTGCCGACTAATTATATCTGTTTGGACAGTCGAAGAATTAAATTGATTGGGTAGTGTTGAGAATTATGTCTGGTGTGTGTGCTACGGCAACAGATTGTGGAGTTGAGTATAAGGGTGGATAATGACTTCTAGTGATTACTAAAGGAAATGAGATGTGGAATACATGGTTGGTATAATTGGACCCTTAAGCATTTCAAGAGTTGGAGAGGTATTGGATGACCTTTAAGTGTGGAAGGGTTGTTTCCGTGATTTTGTCGTAACGGAAAACCGTAATTCGGAATGACGCAAGATTAGAAGCGTTGGAAGATATTACAGTGCTCTATGTGATGGGAAAGGAGTGACATGGAATTAAGTATTTATTGGCGAAAAATGTTTGGATGTTATGGTAAGCGCGGAGAGTGCGGTTTGTGTTATCACCATAAGTTCACAGCTGAGTGTCCGTTTGATATAATGATTTTCCACACTTGATTGAGAGAGTCAATGGTTATGTAACTGATGGTGTTTGGATATGTTCAGAGAGTATAGGGGTTCATGTTGAGCGTCGGGAACTTGAGTTATTAGTATTGGGGAAGAGGCAGTGATGTACTACTGTGAAGAAAGTTCAAAGAGTTTTGAGAAAGCTGTCAACAGTTCGTGTATTGGTTTTGCCAAGTCCGACAGGATTGTCGTTGTGTTTTGAGATACTTTGTTGATATGATTAAGAGATGTGTTAAGTACAACATTGATGAGTTTTGGTTATGCTTGAAGGCAATATAAAGTACAGAGAGGGATTATCTGACAAGTAATTTGGAGTGGGTTGCTGTTGTGTGTTTGTACCGGAGTTTGGAAGCCTCAATTGTTTAGTTGAGATTTGAGATGGTTACTGACCTTAAGGTATTTGTTTTATTTGAGAGAGAGTCAAATATGAGACAGAGAAGTAATTGGAACTCCTGAAGGAGTATGGTTTTGGTTAAATTACCATTCGGATGAGACCAAGTGGTAGCTAAGATATCGAATCGGGAATTTTGGTATGCACTAATGAAGATGGTAAGGAAGTTAGAACTGATTAAGCAAATTCAGATATGAGTTCGGCCTGTGAAGAGACTTCTTATGGAGTTGAGCCTTGGATGTTGAGATTGACTTTTGGTATTCTGATGAGGTTCGAGGAAATCGGAATTCTGAGTTGAGTTGATAGATTAATTGAATTTAATGGATAAAAGTCAGAGGGCTTATTTTTGGATTGAGGGAAATGGTATTGTGAGATGTCGTGATGAAGTGTGTATTCTGAATAGTGTGAGTTGGATATGAGTACTTAGGGAGAAGTACATCGAGAAAGATGGAGTATCCGTACAGGTACTAGGAAGATGTGACCGAATTTGAGAAATAGTTTTGGATAGCCATAGATGGAGAAGGAATTGATTGAGTTTGTATATGTTGATTAGACTTGCTGGGAATTGAAGTATGGACATTAGAGATGGTTGGATCTGATACAACCGTTGAGTATTTCGAGTGGGATGGGATAGTATTCCCATGGGCTTTGTGCCGGGTTTTCTGATGAATTTGAGGAAGTATGATCCGATTTGGACAGTTAAGAATGGATTAACAAGAGTAACTCGTTGCCTACCAGTGAAGATGAATCATTCTGTTAGATGGGAACTCAAGTTTTTCGTTAAGATTATGGGAAAGATTGCGAAAGCGGTTGGGTGCCATGTTGAAGATGAACTCTGACTAGCGTTCGTGAATGGCATGGACAAACGAAGAAAACTATCCAGTATGAGGAGGACTCGTTGAGAGCTTGTGTGTTGGACCAAGATGGATCTAAGGGTAGTTAATTGTCGTTGATGGAGTTGCCTACAATAACTGTTGCCATTTCGTATCGGAAACAACATCGTATGAAGTTTGTTGGGTAAGAGGGTATGACTCCTTTGTGTTGTTGCATGTCCAACGGGAGTGTTGTACTCGGATCAAAGACCATGAAAGGGACGATGGAAACGATCAAAGAATCCAAGTAAGGACGTGTTTTGAGAGTTATGGTAGTAATTGGTGTTGGTCGAGCTTGAAGTCTCGTGAGCACCCTGTGTTTTGTTGATCTGTATCAGAGTAGCACAGCGGAAGCGTGAGGCGGATAGCATGTTAGACTGTTTTACCATTGTCACTTGAGAGGATTGCATGAGGTGTTCATATGTCTAAGTTGAAGAGGTACATTGATTCAGGTGGGTGGTGTACAAGTGAGAGAGAATTTGACTTCGGAGGCGTGGCTAGTTCTAGTTGTTGATAAGAAACAACTTCGAAGTATAGAGATTCCTTTGGTGGAAGTAGTTATGGGAGAATTGGATTTGGAAGAATTGGAATGCGAGAGTCGTATCCAGAGTTGTTTGGATCAGATAACATTTTCGAGGACGAAAATTCCTAAAGTGGGGGAGAGTTGTAACAGCCCGAATTTCATTAAATAATTAATTATAGTAATTAATTGATTTAGTGAGATTTTTATTAATGTTGGAAATTAATTTTTATTAATTGGTATGGATAAAAAATTAAGAAGGAATTGGAGAGGAAGGAAAATGAAGGAAATATATAAGAGAGAAAGAAGAGAAAAGAAAGATAGAAAAACATTTGGAAAGAAAGAGGAAAGAAGAAGAAAGAAGAGAAAGAGAAGAGAAGAAGAGGAAAAGTGGAAATCATCAAGACCAACATCAAAGCTCCGATTAATCGAGGTAAGGGTGAGAAACATTGTTATTTAATCATTGTATGCTATTATGTGTGTTGGGTTTGGGTTTGTGGATGTTTTTCATCACTTTTCATTTAGGGCAAAAGTTGGAATAATCGGTAGATTGATGATTTAATCGGTTGAAACTGAGCAATAATGCCGTAGAATAGTCGGGTAACATGTATTGATGCTATTTGTACTGATTTGGATATTCAAGAGTTGGTGGATGATGGATTGGTGAAGGAGGAACAGAGAGTGAATCTGTTCTGCGCAGGTTCGCTGGCTCTCGCCAGGCGAGCGAAGGCGAAGCTTCGCCAGGCGAAGCCTAGCGAATGCTGGAGAATAATTATGATTAAGTTCCAGTGGACTTCGCTGGCGAGTTCGCCAGGCGAAGTTGGATAGCGAAGGTTCGCCCAGCGAAGGTGCTGGCGAATGGTGGCGAATGAAGTCAGTAGCTACTGACTTGGGCTCGCTGGAAAGTCTCGCCAGGCGAAGCCTAGCGAGTGTTCGCTGAGAGAGTTCGCCAGGCAAAGGCCAGGCGAAGGTTCGCTGCGAGGGTTCGCCAGGCGAATGAAGGCGAATGTGACAGCATTTTTCTTTTGCTATGTTGTTCATGTGGTGATTGTTTGGTTGATTCACATAGGTTAATACCTCTATGATATGAATAAGTATGTGATCCATGGTGATGATATGTGTTGTGGGTAGCCTTTGGGCGTGAATCCTAGAGTTGTGATATGAATGATTAATTGTAATCGGTTAAAATACATGAGAACATAATGATAATTATGTGTGTATTAATTGATGAGTTTGTGAATGTTTGATTGTTGTGTACAATTATGTAATAAGTATGCATGAGAACATTGTGGGTATATGTGTGCATGGCTTATAATTGTATTATTGGTATTGTGAGGCGTATACCTTGTATAAAATAGCATGAGATGAATAATAAACATACTATGAAAAATGTATTGTGAATGCATATTGTTTATATGCGATTGTATGTTAAAATACATGAAGAATGCATGAGAGCATATTGATGGATATGCGTGCATTGCTTGATAAATATAATGTTTGAAATGAATTGTGATTGTATGCGGGTAATGCATGAGAACATATCGTGGATATGTGTGCATTGTGTGATAGTATTGAATTATGAATACGTTGATGATTATTATGATATGTTGTGTGTGCAATCATGATATAATTCACGAAGGGGTGAATTATTCGAATACATGGGAATATAATGATGAATGTATGTGTATTGTCTAATGAATTGTGAGTGCATATTTGTATGCGATTGTTGTGTAAATGCATGGGAACATATGTGATATGTGTGCATTGTTGTTGAATATGATGATGATGATGGGTGAAATGAATACATTGATAAATGTTTGATATATGTTGTATGTGCAATCATAATGAAATTCTCGAAGGGGTGAATTATTCGAATGCATGGGATTAAGACGCGGGAACGGTCTTAAGTGCATTTATTGTGATTGGTTGATTGTACATGCATCATTCAGTCAATAGGCAATGTCTGTTAGTTTCGTGGAAACTAGTGGCTTGTCCCAAACCTAGAAGGGTGGGTTTGAAGCCTAGGGGACGGGCTTGGTTGTTATCGGTCTAGAAGGGTGGACCCGGTTTAAAGTAAAAACCGAAATATGATAACAAGTTATCGGTCTAGAAGGGTGGACCCGGTTTAGAGTGAAAACCGAAAAAAGATAACGAGAGTCGGTACCGCATTGCATTGAGTTGCATTGAGTTGTTGAGTCACATTGTATAATGTCATTGATATATGAAGTATGCATGTGAATGAGATGTTTGTTGAATACTTATGAAGCGTGCATGAAGAGATGCTTACGTGTGAATGTTAAGATTGTGGAATTGGGGATGTATGCATGATGTAAAATGCTTGGTGAATATTCATGTTGTATATATATATGTAAGTGACGATGTAAATGACTATGAGTTGAATTGTGGTGAGAAATAGGGAGTTAATTATATGATACCTATGTATACATGATTTTATGCTTTGATTATTATGGTAATATTTCTCACCCTTCTGCTGTTTTATAATGCTCTATGAGGCATTGCAGATTAGGTTGCTGGAGGCCTTTATGAAGTTCTGCTTGTAGTTCGAGGTTGCTATGTGTGTAGCGGTTTAGTAATTATTTATGGGTCGAGTCATGCTCTGGTCGTGTAACACGGGGATCGATTGCTTATGTTTTAGGATTACATTATGTAACCTAAGTTATGTTTTCATATTTGGAGTAATTGAGATAATGAGATGTTGGCCTTAGTGCCTAGAGATGTTGATTTTATATGATGAAAGTAAATGTTTCTTTAAAGGATTTTCATTAATGAATCTGCTGCTAAATGGAAAGGTGTTTATGAGCATGACAGATTGTTTTAATGTGGTGCAAGTTTTGTGTTATGCCCTTTTATGGATGCATGTTAACTTTTACTCTGATTATGCATATATTATTTGCGGGGTTTAGAAGTGTGTTACAGCCAATGGCCAAAACCGGCAATTTCGATTCTTATTAAAGGCTCCGAAAGATGAAGAGGGAAAGTGGGTTCGAAATAAGCTGTGGGCCAAAAGAGCTTATTTGAAAAGCTTGTTTGAGAAGTGATTTTTTTTCTCAAGAGGACGGTTTGCCCCATTGGGACCGTAACTCCAATCCTCCGAAAAAAACCATTTACGGCAAAATCCGACAATCCAACAAGCGGAAATAGTTCAAACCAGTTCAGTTCAAACCAGTTCAGAACCAGTTCAGTCTCACAAACCGTTTCAACAAACAAGAGTAATTCCAACCAAGTCCAACAACGGTAACAGGCTTGAAAAATCAACAAGCAGTTCAACATGAACGAATCATGTGAAAGACGTTGCAACATTCAAAGTCAAAGCCCAGTAAACCGAGATACGAGGAAACGAGCTTCCGAAAAAAGTTCCAGAAGGCATCCATCAACGAAGCAAACTCAACGGCACCAACAAAAATTGCACAGCAAATCCAGAAAATCAAAAGCCCATAGATCAAAACAAGAAACCATATAAAAGGATGAGAAGAAAGAGTTCAGAAAAAAAAACCCTAATGAGCAGGAGAGGCGGCCGCGAACTATCACAGCGGGAGCATCAGCAAAACTGTTCGGAACAAACTCACCATCCAACAAACCTCTGAAACCGCAAATCAAAGCGAAGAACAAGCCCGATCCGAGATCGCCTTCGCCGTTCACCACAAACGGCGGGCAAGCAACAGCTCTCACCTCAGGTTGACTTCATCATCGGCCACCACCAAAACACAAGCCGTAACATCACCAGAAAGGCAACCGCGAATCCAAAAGCCACCGTGAGCCTCAGCTTACACATCATCGGACCAATAAGTCATTACCGCCATCAATGGACGGGTTTCGAAGCTCAGAAGGAGAGTCGTTACTCTCACCTCATCATCGCCTCCGCTGCCATCATCGAAGTCTCGCGTAGCAAGACCGCTCCAAAAACCAAAGAGGTGAGCAATCTATTTCCATTCACGGTTGATTTGTGATTTGTAGGGACGAAAAAGGATCAGAACGGTAACATGTAAGCGAAAGGGAGGGACGGAAAAAGCTTCGAAAAGCCGTTAATGGAAGACAAGCCGCCGGCGCCGTTTAGAAGCCAGGAAGAAGACAGACAAGCCAAGAGAGAAAGGATCGGTGCCGCCGCGAAAAAAATTGGGGTTCTTTTGAACCCTAATTTTGTTTTCCAGTTTTTATACATGGACCCCTGGGTCGGGTCTGGGAAATGGGTACCCAGCCCGACCCGTTTTGCGTTTTATTATTTTTTTTATTTTTCTTATGTTGTTTTTTGTTTTATTTAATGCTGTTAATAAATTCCTATAAGTCATTAAGTTAAACTTATTTTTTTTAAAACTCTTCATTTTCTGAATTTAAAACTAAAAAATAATTTAGTGAAAACTTAAATTTCTTCATTTAATTAAAAAACTTTAAATTTCTTCATTTAATTAAAAAACTTAAATATCTTTATTTAATTAAAAAACTTAAAATTATTCATTTAATTAAAAAACTTAAAATTTTTTATTATTAAAAACTTAAAAAAAAAATTATTATTAAAAACTTAAAAAAATTTATTATTAAAAACTTAAAACATTTTTTATTCATAAAACTTAAAACCTTTTTTTCATTATTTAAACTTAAAACATTTTTTCGCTAAAATTAAAACTTTTTTCAATATTAAAATTAAAATGTATTTTCGATAATTATAACAAAACCAAATTTTTCTTCATTAAAAAAATCTAAAATTAAAACATTTAGTTCTATCTTTTTTTTCCATGATTAAGTTCAAAAGTAGTTTCTCCTTTAAAATAAAAAAAAAATCAAAATAAAGTTCTTGAGTTCGTCGTTTCATCTTCGTCTGCCCATTGGTTTGTTCTTTGCAACTCGTTAATATTTCATCTGTTTGTAATATTTTTGGCATGGATGTAATTTATGCGAGGCCATGATCGCAGTTGTTTTATTTTCGCATTTGTTTTTGGGACTTGTAATTTACGCGAGTGATCATCGCGACGCTTTCTTTACTTTCCGCACTTTAATTTTGCCGTATAGTGATTTGCCAGGTTTGCATGTTTTACCGTTATTTTCCATCCGAAGGAATTAGGTTAAACCGTTTGAGCGCCGATCAATAGTCCTTACCCTTTGAACATTTCAAAACCCTAATAGCCTAGGCGTCCCGCCGTGGATGAAAACGCCTTTTACCCTAGCTTTTAGGTCAAAGAGTCGCCGTACTCTGTTTTAGGGTTTCCTGCTGTTGTACCCCAAATTTTGACCCCTTAGATCCTCATTATCATTTTTAGAAACATGATCATGAATTATCTAACCCTAAATCAGTGCAAGTTCATTATTGTCAAGTTACAGACGAATCAGGGTTCTCGCACCGACAAATTCAAAACAACCAAGGAATGATCAACCAATGATTTGGGCCAATTAAATCATTGAATGAAATCAAAGATAATATCAAAGTCAAAAGAGAAGTCAATTTGAAGAAATCATTTCAGAATCAAGAATAGTGCAGTCAGGAGGCCTCGATTAGGGTTTTTAACTAGTGAAAAGTCAACTGTGGTTTGACTTTGATGTTGGAAGATGTTTTAATGGTGGGATTGAGGTCCATGAAGTTCATATAGACTATTAAAGACTATTCAAGAAGTATCAAAGTCTCAGGATGTCCAGAATGTCAACAGGCAACTCAATCGGCACCGATCGATCGTACGGTTGACCAAAAAGTCAACTCCTCAAATTTTGAGAATTGGAATCCAAGTTGTGAATCAAAGTTGTTCCTTATGTCATAATGGACTTTCATATCAATATTCATGATCATTGGATCAAGGATGAGAGAGTAATCGAGAAATCGGGAAATTAGGGTTTTGAAAAGGGCTAGACCATAACTCCTTAACCACACATCCAATTGAGTTGGTTCAAATCTCATTTTGAAGCTCTTGACAATTCCTACAAAAGTCCCATACTAGTCCACAACCAAAAAATGCATACTTTTTGAGATAGAAGCAAAAACATTCTTAGAAGGGAAAATAACTTAGAAAATTTCTAAGTTATTTTCACTTTAAAAACTTGTGTGCAGCCAACTTTGAGGGGGTTTTTCACCTAGTTCCAATTGGAGTTTGATTTCTTGGCAAACATGAATGTTTTAGAGCTATGTGAGGGCTTTCTAAATTGTACTAGAACATCTCAAGAGGAGTTATGAGCAGAAAGTTACATAGGTGCAAAGTTGGAGGTTTCACATGTTAAGTCCCACATTGGCTGAATTTTCAAAATTGATTTCTTTCACTAAACTTGCCATTTTTTCTTGATCTAACTTGTTGTATGTGACATATAATATGTGTGTAGCCTGTTAGAACAGAAAGTTTTCATAGAAACATCATAAAATTGAAATTTGGAGCTTCATTGCCAAAGTTGAAAATGTGGACTTTTCAAAGCATAAGGTGGAAAGTGAAATATGATCCAGCCCCTTTCCTATGGTTCCTAGCATGCTATGAGTCTGAGAAATACATCATTATGCTCCACAAGTTGGCCTTGTATCAGAACCAATGGACAAAACCCTCCAAGGGAGGTTTGGTTCAAAATATCCAAAGCTTACTTCATGTTGAAGAAATCTCCCTAGCAAGCACCTCAATCACTTTCTCTATAAAAGGAGAGCTCCCTCACCTCATTTCCAACACAATTCATCTGATAGAAACCATAGAGAATCTCTATTATCTCAATTTCCACTCCTTGCTTCAAATCCTCAAAAACACCAAAATCCATGAAAACACCAAAAATGGTCATGAAGTGAAATTTGCTCAAAATCATTTCTACCCTTTCAAACACCCCAACAACCCTCCATACACTCTCTAAATATCATATGGGAGGTGTCTAGCCCTTTGAATTGCCTAGAAACTTCAAAAATCAAAAAGTCAATTTCCTACCTAGCTTACTTTGACCAAAAGCTACAAAAACCACCAAAGTGAGTTCTAAACCTTTCCTTGAGGTTGTGATCACTTAGACACCTCACAAATAACATTCCTCAGCTGTCCAAACTATTAGCAACCATTGGAGACTCTTATTTTTACATTTAGCATCATCAGTGGATTGTTACTTGAAGGTGAAGTAAGGACCAAGGCCAAGAAGTGAAGTAAGAGATCTCTGGTTTTCTCAACTGTTCTAACCTGTTTAAAAGAGTCTACAAGAGGTATGTGGTTGGTCTCTATTAACTTTTTCATCATTTTCATACTTTTGGCATTTGTGTGTGAGATTTGAAGTTGTGGTTGTTGTTGATTTAACATGACATTCGTTGTTTGGTGAGTATAAGTTTTCAATGAACCTTAAAGTGTATGTTGGAACTATTCTTGTCTTGATCTTCATATCAATGTATTAAAAATTGTTGTTATGCTGTCAAGACAGTTTAGTGCATTCTCATATATTACTCTTGTAGCTCACTTACCATTTCTTCACAAAGATTATGCTAGAACAGTTTAGGTACCCCAAAACCATTTGTTGGCATACTTATGTGTATATGTGTTTTCAACTTATCTTTATGCCTGATTCATTTTAATGCTGAGATGGTCAAACATGAATCAACATTGTTATTGTCCTTACATTCATGACTTTATAAATCTGTTTTGGAATTTGAGTTGGATTTTGGTGTAGTCATGATGATGTACTATTTCATTACACTACTGTTGGTCTTTACATCCTAGGCAGACTTGTGTTATTTGGTTATTTGAACTATAGGTCAGTTGGTATAGTTGTTAGGCCAATTGATGATTGGTGAGTGAGCTTTGTGTGAAAACCCTAGCATCCCTCCCACTATCAGTAGCACAACCAGTTGGCAAGACCTTTTCCATAAGAACAGTCCATAGTCTGCTGCAGCTTTAGGGTGGTGACCCTGTTTTGTTCTTGTCTTGAGAGGGAGCTTTTGATTTGAGGAAAAGAATCCACATCCTGTTACTCATGAAATTGCTAATATGGAAACATTGTGCTGTTGTAAGAAACACTTGATCAGTTTGTTGGCAACCCTGGAAATTCTGGTGCATAAAAGACTATCCTGAGTTTGTAAGTTAGACTCATTACCAACCTCTGTTGAGTAGCAGACACCATCATAATGGAGATCTTCCAAGGATTAAACACAAATACCCTTTGGGGGCCTGGTGTGGACAGCCTAGCATATCTGGTTTGTGGCAAGCTTAGAGGGTTTCTGCTGGCCATAGTGTTATCTTCGTTAGATTTAGAACAGTTTTTGATTTGGTGTTCTTTGCATGTATACCTTGCTCTTTGTGTGATTTTGTATCTCTGTTTGAGTTTAGGATGTTGGCAATTCATCTTAGAGAAACATCAAATCCCTGTTGATATTATTATGAGACATCTGTCAACATTTGCATTTCATACTCATTCTATTGGCTTTAGATACTAGCTGTTTTAAATGCAAAACTACTTTGAGCTATTTCCATCACCCTGCAAATGATCAGTCCTTTCATGATTTTGTTTCTTGAAGCATAAACTCATAGCATGCTAAGAATAGATATAAGGATGCATTCAGTCTTTCTTTCTCCACAACAGCTTTTAGCTCATAAGTTTCAAAGTGCATTTGATGCATTTAACATGTCATAATGAAACTTGATTATTGATTGACTGCAGGCCTCAGGGTCCCTGGTATAGACAGTTATGAGTTGTGCACCTTTGCATATTCTTAAAATTAAATGTCGTGAATTTCACATTTTCAAAGCATTTTTCAAAGTCATCAACTCAAGTTAAATATCATTTTTCACGCAAACTCTTTTTTCATTCAAACTACTTCACACACACCTCACTTTAGTCATTTGAAACATGATTGCACAGTTGTTTCATTGAAAATCACACTGTCCTAGAAAATCACTTTCAAAATGCCAAAGTATCACATACACTTCCACACACTTAGCTACTTTTTGCAATAGCTGGTTTTTTTTGCAAAGCACCTTGCACACACTTGATTTTAAGTATATGAGAGATGTTGAAACATTGGTTTTGCATTAAAACACACTGTACCACAATCCCCCCCATGAGATGCTCATTCTTTTCAGAAAATGACATGTTCATATCAATTTTTTTACCTTACAGTATTTTAAGGTAGTTTGTTAGTTCTAACAGATTAGAATGAACTTGTGAAAGATGTTTGTATAATCAAAACACACTGAAACCACTTGAACATGATCACACCTCACACAATGCACACAATGCACAATGAAGCATGTTGAACACTAAATCCCTACACAACCATCACAAATCCCTAAGTCCCACATAAATACCCTCATAATCATGCTTTGTATGTGTTTGAAAGGTTGCCTTGGTTTGTACTGCCCTAAAAAGTATCCTTGTTCATGCTTTGTCATTCATGTCATAGTTGCAAGACACATGTGATTTATCACCACAGTTTATTTCCAACACTTGGAATGTTTTGAATTATTTCATCATCACCTAAATGTCATGTATGTGTGCTTTATTTGAATGTTGGTCATGTCAAATTACAATTTATGAAACATAACACACACCAGTTGCAATTTGAAAACCAAATATCCACACACTTGTTCCAATTCCAATTTTTCCACATGCACATACTTAAAACCATGTTTGAGATGTGTTCACAAGGTTACTTTGGTTTGTATTGCTTTTGAACACAGAATGCCCAACTGTCATGCATGTTTGTTTTTGACCATTTGCAACTTGAGTGTGATTTTCTACAGTCAATGATTTCTGGCCATGAAAGTGTCCTTGCTTGTTTAGATATCATTCAACTGAAGTGTATGTGTGCTTTGTATGGATTTAACATGTTTGTATCAAGCTGTCCATAGCCTTTTGCAAATTTTAAGCCAAATCAAACACCCTATCGGGTTTTTCAATAGGAAATGAATTTCAAAAAACCAAGACCACCATGTTAATCCTCACATTTTTCTACCCCAAAAGCATATAAAGTTTGTCCCAAAACTCAAAAAATTGAGGGAGTTATGACCCCTTTTGCATCCTTGAAAAACACTTCTATTTTGCCCAGCCATGAATGAAAACACACATTATATATTTATCCTTGCGCTTCAATTAACGGATGTATGGCCGCCCCAGCGGTAGAAGTTTGCGCGCGTATTGTTCTTGGCATGGGTTCGATCCTTGTGATAACCCTTGTTGCCACTTTTTTTTCATTTTGTACATGAAACTTCAAAGTCATAACTCTCTCATTTTTTATCATTTTTCACCCATTCTTTTTTTATTGTGTTTGTTTTAATGTGTACTTTCATGTCATAATTTTATTTTCCATGTTTGATTAATTTTTCACCATGTTTGACTATGTGCAACTTGTCATATTGACAGTACTAACCCTAGCTGTTGCAGATGAAAGTTTAAAGGGTTCCACTTGTTTTTCTTTGTGAAAATTGATTGTTCTCATTCCTATACATGTTTGTCAACATGTTAGGATTTTTACTTTGAATTATTATCATGCCTATCTCATCTGTTTGTTAATTGTACTCCAGGTGCGATCTGTCGTCACAGTTTTCGTACTAATCATCTGCTTTGATTGTTATCATTGCTCTTCATCTTTAATATTTTTCATTGGTTGTCACCATGATTGCTCTTGTATGACGTTTGTATTTTATTTTTATCCCCAAGTGATGAAGCTTGTTAGCTTTCGTCCAGTTGCCAACAATACTGTCCCTCCAAAGGAAGGTCTGTCCACTTGACTGTCAATGTCTTGGACCAAAATCTCTGTTTTCCCTTTGACTTTGTTAAGTCATTTTAACCCTAATTAAGAAACCTCTAGACTTTGCTTGAAGTCTAAGAAACCCACCCATACTAGGAGTGTTCTTCAACTAGAACCCTAGGAAAGAGTTCGTCAACTCTGTGTAAGAATCATCGTCATGATTTCTTACTTCCCCTTTTAATTTAGACTAGGGAGTTTTGTCAAACTCCACACAAACATTGTCATGTTTGCTCCCCCCTTGAACCTTGATCATCATCAAGAGTTCTTTCCCCTTGTGAGGTGAACTACGATTGCTCTGATTCTATCCTAGTCAGGATACGTAGGCAGAAGGTGCAATGCCTTTGCGAGCAAACTTAGAGAACCACTTAGGCCTTTGTTTCTCTTTATCCTAAACCATAGCACAATTCACAAACTTAGCAAGTAATTAAACAAAAGGTTCCTGTAGAGTACTACAGATATTTAGGGTGCTAATACCTTCCCTAGATATAACCAACCCCCGAATCCCCGAATCTCTTAAAAGCGTTGTTGTTACATCGCAAAAAAGGTTCTTTCTTTCTTTAGACCTATCCTTTGGATAAATTAAAGACCGGTTGTAAAAAGAAATACAGTTCAAGTTAATTAATAGCTTGATATCAAATTTTCACCGCAACAGAAATGGCGACTTCACTGGGGAGATATGGCTCTTGCTTTTATTTTGAGGGTTCAACCTATTTTGTTTAACTAATTGCTATCTGTGAATACTTGTATATATTTGTGCTCTATTGGTTTGGGAAACTTGAAATGGTGAGACCGCACTACCCCCGTGCTCAAGCTTACTTATGATAGGAAGGTGATATATTCAAGAAGGCTTATAGGGAGTAGATTCCCGACCAAGCTGACTTGAGAAAATCACCGCTCAGTGGAGGCCCTCTTGAGAGCTAGTATTGTTGATCGAGTATTCGTGAAAACAATGCTGCTTTCTACATAGGTGCCCATGACACTGAGGACCTTTAGATACCTTTTCCCCCACTATGGCTTTCTTAGGATGTAGTGCGATGACTATAAGGAAGTAATTCCAAAGTAGTTGATACGCGATACTACACTTGGACGAGACTCTCTTGAGAATATTATCGACCACCAAGTATTTGGGAAATTGATAATATCCGAAAGATGGGTCGAGGACTCCAGGAACTCTTTTAGAACCTTGTTCTGCAGTTGTGGGAACCTTAGTACATACCTTTGGGGAGGGTAGACCTTGACTCCTTACTCATATTCTCCAAACCCAAAACCTTGTCTGTTTACTTGTGTAAATCTGTGAATATGTGATTACCTGTGTTTGTGCATTCATGCATCCATAAACATCATGTCATAAAAGTTTTATGGAACTCAGAGTCGTTTATTTATAAAATATCAGGAACATCATAGACAATGGAAAAAAGAAAACTATAAAGTACACTTACAAAAGCCCTAATGTAGATGAGATTGAAAGGTTGAGCACTCTGACCACAGATGTAGAAGGATTCAAAAGCAGGAACGGGAATTTGTTGTCTCTACTGAAAATAAGGAAGAAAATGGATTTGGGACTCCTTTCCACATTATTCCAGTTCTATGATCCACTTTATCACTGCTTCACATTTCCGGACTATCAGTTAGTGCCGACACTTGAAGAGTATTCCTGTCTGATTGGGTTACCCATCCTTGATTCATCTCCTTTTCCCGTCATGGAGAAGGACCCTAAAGAGGAAGAAATTGCTAAAGCCACACGTATCGGGTTGGTAGACATTCAGAAGAACATGGTTACTAAAGGAGGGATCTTTGGGCTGACTGCAAAATTCTTGATTGGGAAAGCTCAGTATTATGCCGATCACTTGAGTATGGATGCTTTTGAGGCTATTCTAGCCTTGCTTATTTATGGGATCTTTTTGTTTCCAAGCTTTGACAACTTTGTGGATCTCAATGCCATCAAAATATTCTTGAAGAAGAATCCAGTACCTACTCTACTAGCTGATGCTTACCACTCTGTTCATCAAAGAAATCTTCACAAAGGAGGAATGATCGTCTGTTGTGTTCCGTTGTTGTATAAATGGTTTATTTCTCATCTACCCAAAGCCCATACTTTTTGGAGCAAAGGATGGTGGTCTGAAAAGATTATGGCTCTTACTCACTCCGATATTGACTGGTACAGCCGTAGTTATGATGGAATCAAAATCATTGATAGTTGTGGAAGCTTCGGGAATATACCTCTCCTTGGTACAAATGGGGGAATCACCTATAACCCTGTGATTGCTCGTCGACAATTTGGTTATCCGCTGAAAGACAAACCTTGCAGCGCTCGCGTAGAAGGTATTTTCTTCATAGGAGTTTCAGAATTAAAAGATGAAATTCTCAAAGCATGGGGGCATATACACAGAAAAGGAAAAGAGGACTTGGGAAGACCTAACTGCATCTCTTTTGAACCTTATCTCCAATGGGTACGAAAGAGGGCCATTCAGTTGAAAATGCCTTATCCTCCACAAAAGCCTATGGTCTTAATAGAAGAACAACCGTTGATTTTCATGTCTGAGGAAGAGAAGCTGAAGATTGCTCTGAGGAAGTCACAGCAGACTGAGGTATCCTGGAGGTACAAATATCAGGTGGCTATGGAAGAGAACGAGGAACTCCGCAAACAACTTCAGTCGAAAGAAGAGGAAGCAGTTGCAAGCAAGAAGAGGAAGGCACAGGAAGATGCATTTTATTCCAACCATCAATCAACTCCTTGGAAGGCTATGGTAGACAAACTCATCCTTGAGAAAGCGCAGGTGGAAGAAGCGCTCAGAAGAATCAAGAAGAGAGAGGATTTTCTTTTAGAGCATATCAAGTTGTAATGTTAGGGCTTTTGTAAGACGTACTAAGATCTTTTGTAATACCCCTTTGAAAAATCAATGAAATGAAAGGATATTTTGGTAAATTTGAGTTCCATAAAACTTTTGCATTTATAGTTGCATTCTTGTTATTTTAAACATTCAAGGAACTAAAAGATTATTTTGCAGAAATTATAGGATGGATTCTGGAAAGAAAGAAGAGG
The DNA here is from genome assembly GCA_963859935.3 of Lathyrus sativus. Lineage (NCBI taxonomy): Eukaryota > Viridiplantae > Streptophyta > Magnoliopsida > Fabales > Fabaceae > Lathyrus > Lathyrus sativus. Next base: position 326,029,828 of record OZ012739.1, read on the forward strand.
TTGTGTTCCGAAGACCAAGATTAGAGAACTTGAAGAAACTGGTAAGTTTGGTAGAAGACCCCGAGGCGTTCAGAGAAAGACATGGGAATATGCTGTCGTTACTAGAAGTTCGAGTGTATGAAGAGATGTTATCCGCATTCGTGCAATTCTATGATTCAACCTATCATTGTTTCACGTTCCCAGATTATTAGTTGTTACCAACTTTGGAAGAGTATTCCGCCCTAATGGGAATAGGTGTTACTCCTAGTCCATTTTCTGGAAGGGAGGGGACTCCTAATGAAAGAGCAATTACAGAGGTCGCATATTTGGAGTTGGACGAAGTGCGATCTCATATGGGTGCTAAGGGAGGATTGTATGGAATTTCAGCTATGTTCCTATATGAAAAGGCTCAGAGCTATGCCTTGTCACAAAATACTGAAGCATTTGAAGCCATCCCGGTGTTACTTATTTACGGACTATTCCTGTTCCCAACTGCTAGTGATTTTGTGGACGCAGATGCGATCAATCTTTTCTTGATCAAAAATCCTGTACCTACCTTGCTGGCCGAAACTTATTTTACCCTCCACCGAAGGAACCGCTATGGGGTTGGACGAATTGAATGTTGCACCGTTCTCCTGCACAAGTGGTTTATTTCACACTTGTCAGAAATTCCAGCCATTTGGGATAAGCAAAATGGACTCTCATGGACAGAAAAGCTGCTGTTGCTCAAACACTCAGACATTAAATGGTATGATCCTATGTATGGAGGAATTTCCATGATCCAAAGCTGTGGAGATTTCCCGAATGTACCGCTCATCAGCGTCAATGGTTGCATCAGCTATAATCCTATTCTGGCCCGTCGACAGTTGGGGCACCCCATGGAAGATGAACCAGATCCAGACTATTTGAGGAAATTTTACTTGGAGGAAAGGAAGAATCCCGCTTATAGGGCTCGAATCGCGTACGCTTGGCGTTATGTCCACACAAGAGGAGTAACTGCCCTATGCCCCCACAACGCTACTATTTCAGAATCTTACCTATCATGGGTGAGAGAAGCGGCAATGAAGATGTTCTATACCCGCTTTGAGCCTGACTCGCCCAAGCCTACCCTCGTAGAAGAGTTGAAAGCCGCCTTGGCAAAAGCTGAGAAAGAAGGGAAAATGTAGAGAGATAAGTATTTCAAGGCTATGCAAGAGAAAGAAGAACTTCAAGAATTGGTACGTCAAGGTGGAAGAAAGAATCAGTCTGAAGATGAAGGACCATCCAGCAGAAGAATCTAGAATCTATTGTTGTTGTTTTTCGTATTTTGTAGAAGCTTGTATTTTCATTTCCCGTTTGATGTTGTAAACTCTCCAGATATTATCAATGAAGATTTGGCTGTTTTTCCTATTTATTGTTATAATATTCGCAAATAACGCTTTTATTCCCTTGAATGTTTAAAATCTGCATTTTGCATGTCTGCATTTCATAAACATTGCATATACATGTTCCTGAGTCGAGTCTCATCCCTCTGTCTTGTCAACAGAATCACACTGAGACCTCGCCATCAGTACAACACACGAGCCCAAGATCGCTTAAGGATGGAATAACAAAACTTAGATGTAGACAGAATCGACAATGAACTCGGGGAGCTCCGAGGAGGCATGGGACAGATCAAGGAAGCCTTACAAGTCATCCGCGCAATGCTGGACACTCGAGCCACCGTTGTCTCTGAAATCACTGTAGAACCAATCCCGACAGCTGTAACCATTGCAAATGAATCGCCTTATGGTTTGTCTCTAGGCTTTGTGCCACCACCAAGAGTCACTCAGCAGACAGTTTCCCTAGGGGGAGAAGTTCCTCAGGCAATTCCTACATATACTCCAGCTGCTGTACAGATTCAGGCACGCCCTGTGTTCCACAATCCTCCACCAGTATACGAAGGACCCGAAGGGTATGAAGAGGAGAATGAATCACATGAGAAGTTGAGGGAAAGTGTTGAAACTATAGGGAGAAAGATCCGAGCGATGGAAGGAAACGATACCTTTGGCACTGACGCCAGAGAAATGTGCTTGGTATCTGGACTAGTAATACCACCAAAGTTCAAAATCCCAAATTTCGATCAGTACTCGGGAGCTACTTGTCCATGAACTCACTTAATCATGTACTATAGAAGAATGGCAGCACACGTCGAAGACGACAAGTTAATGATCCATTGCTTCCAAGACAATCTGAAAGGAGCTCCAGCAAAATGGTACCTAAGTCTAGATCAGTCAAGGATCCACAGTTTTCAAGATTTGGATGATGCATTCATGAAACATTACAAATATAATATGGATATGGTACCTGACCGAAGGCAATTGTTGAACATGTCCCAGAAAAACACAGAGTCATTCAAAGAGTACGCTCAGCGGTGGAGAGAAACAGCGTCCCAGGTAGAACCACCTCTAAGTGAGAAAGAACTGACAGACTGGTTTGTTGACACAGTGAGACCAGAATTCTATGACAAAATGATCAGCAGTGTGTCTGCATGTTTTTCAGACATTGTGGCCGTAGGAGTGAGGGTAGAATTGGGAATGAAAAGTGGAAAGGTAGCCAGCAGCTCCAGCAGTTCTAACAACAGCAGTATTAAGAAAGTCAGCAGTGGGTTTCACAAGAAGAAAGAAGGTGAAACAAATGCCGTAATGGGAAGAAGGAATCGTACCGTGAGACCTCCATATCAGCAATATCAGCCGCCTCAACAAAGTTTCTTCCAGCCAATCCAACCTAACTATGTTCAACCGTTTCATCAACAAAGACCCGTGTACCCGATACAGTATGCCCCTCAGCAATATGTGGCAGCTGTGACCCCAGCATTCAACCATTCCACTTCAAACTATCAACCAGGGCGACCAGCGCCCATGTCTCAGCAAAACCAGCAAGGGCATCAACGAGCGCCCAACGCTCCGCCCTTTCAACAAAATCAGCAGCAGAGGGTACCGCAACCCAGGCAACAATACCAGAACCGGAGGCCAACCCCAAAACCTCCACTCCCACAAATACCAATGACGTATACTGAGTTATATCCATCTTTGGTCCATCAGGGGTTGATCACGACAAGACCGCTTAATCTGGATACCACGTCTCCACATTATAACCCAAATGCCCATTGTGGTTTCCATGAAGGTGCTGCCGGCCACGACTTAGAAGGATGCTTTGCCTTAAAACATCTGGTAAGAGAGTTGATGGAGAAGAAAATCCTGTCCTTTGATGATGTACCACCTAACGTCAAAAGTAACCCACTGCCAAACCATGGAGGGGTCAATGCCATTGAAAAGTCAGATGAAGAGATAATTAATGATGTGTCAAAAATCAGAACGCCATTGAAGACATTGCATGATAAGCTGACAGAAGCAGGGTTGTTGGGAAGTGTTCATAACAAATGTGAAAAATGTACTGTTAGTTCCAGTGGATGTAATGGGATACAGGAAGATATACAAAGATTGATAAATGAGGGGATGTTACAAGTATGTGGTAAGGAAAGGAAAGAAGAGGTTTCTATAATAGAGCCAGTTCTCGACCTGTCCAGGAAAAAAGAGAAAGTTCCAGTGTTTAACAGGGGTGCAAGGCCAGTTTTCAACAAAGCTGCTATTGGTCAACCGCGAGCAATCGTAGTTCAAAAACCGAGACCGTTCCATTATGACAATACAAAAGCTGTTCCATGGAAGTACGATGTGACTGTGGTAGACAAAGAAACGAGAAAGGTTGTTCAGACAGATAATCAGAAAGATGTGACCAACATTGCCGGCACTAGCAAGATGACCCGCAGCGGTCGGATCTATCAGCCGAAAGAATCAGTAGCTATTCCAAAAGAAGTCATTCCTGCTGTGGTAATCAAAGAAAAAGAAGCTCCAAGCACAGAAGAAGAAAATGATGAGTTTTTGAGGATTATCCGAAGAAGTGATTACAAGGTGATAGATCAGCTTCATCAGACGCCATCAAAAATATCAATCTTGTCACTCTTGATAAATTCTCCAGCTCACAGGGAAGCATTACAGAAAGTATTGAGACAAGCACATGTAACCAAGGATATTTCACTTGGGCAGTTTGATTCAGTAGTGGCTAACATCACGGCATGCAATACTTTAAGTTTCAGCGACGCCGAGTTACCGAAGGAAAAACGTGATCACAATCGTGCACTACACATATCCATCAAATGCCAGGAAGATACTTTGGCACGAGTACTGGTCGACACAGGATCCTCGTTAAACGTGCTACCCGCAAGATCACTGTCCAGACTAGCCTATGTCGGGGCAGAGATGAAACCAACCTCATTAATTGTAAAAGCTTTTGATGGTTCGAGGAGGACGGTCATCGGAGAAGTAGAATTACCGATTTTGGTGGGACCCCATGAGTTTAACATTGTATTTCAGGTGATGGACATAAATCCAGCTTATAGCTGCCTACTGGGACGTCCCTGGATCCATGAAGCAGGGGCGGTAACTTCTACCCTGCACCAAAGAATGAAGTTTTTGGTAAATGATAAGCTGGTGATTGTTCATGGTGAAGAGGAATTAATGGTCAGTAATCTTTCATCATTCCGATACATTGAAGCAGAAGAGGACACGCTAGAGACATCATTCCAAGCACTAGAAATAGCAAACGCAGTGATGATAGAGGAGACGGTGGCAAAAAGTGGTCCAACTTTCGCATCTGCTCAAGGCGCCAAAGCTACGATGGAAGAAGGCACTCCCGCAGGATGGGGAGAAGTCATTGAGGTAAAGCCGAAGATGAACCGCCAGGGGTTGGGTTACAAACCAACTCAAAGTGAAGAACCGAGACATGACAACAGCCGGCCAAAGGCTATTCAAGAAATATTTATCAGTGGCGGTTTTCAAATTAACGCCGTGGAAGGAAATCTTGAAAATGAAGACATAGGAGCGCTAGTGTATCATGACGAAGCTACTCTGAACAACTAGGAGGCTATCGAAGTTCCTGTAGTTTTTCCCGAGTTAAAGTAATTTGTTGTTTTCTTTCTTTGTTATTTTAAAATCTCCATAGCCGTTCCCAAGGCTATAGGAATGTTTTGTAAGGGCCCCATGCTTTCAAAGAAATATCAATGAGAATGGACTATTTTGTTAAAAATCCTCGTGTTGTTTCTTTACCGTTTTTTTTGCTTTTACTTTGAAAGAAAAATGGCAATACAAAAAAACCAAAACAAAAACAATTTTCTCTTTCTCTGTGTGAGTTGCATTTGTTGATTGTGTGTTTTAATAAAGTAAACCCTTCAAACATGCAGTGATGACCATAACCCCATTGAATCCTATGACCATGCATCTCCTCCTGACCTTGATTCACCAATTTACCAAGCTGAAGACGAGGATGAGGACTGTGAAATTCCTGATGAACTGGTAAGATTGGCCCAAAAAGAGGATGCAGAGCTCCAACCCCATAAGGAACAGATAGAAGTTATCAACCTTGGCACAGAAGGAGACAAAAAAGAAGTCAAAATTGGGGCAGCCCTAGGGGCAGAAGTAAAACAGCAGTTAAAGGAACTCTTAAGAGAATATGTAGATGTGTTTGCTTGGTCTTATCAGGATATGCCTGGTTTGGATACAAACATAGTGGTTCACAAGTTACCACTCCAACCTAAATGCTCTCCGGTCAAACAGAAACTCAGAAGAACCAGACCCGACATGGCTCTTAAAATCAGAGATGAGGTAAAAAAGCAGATTGATGCAGGCTTCCTTGCAGTGGCCAAATATCCAGAATGGGTAGCCAACATTGTTCCTGTACCAAAGAAAGATGGAAAGGTAAGGATGTGTGTGGATTATCGAGATTTAAACAAAGCCAGTCCAAAGGACGACTTCCCTCTACCACATATTGATACTTTTGGTAGATAATACAGCTCGGTTTGCAGTGTTTTCCTTTATGGACGGTTTCTCTGGTTACAATCAAATCAAAATGGATCCTGACGACATGGAAAAAACAACCTTCATCACTCCATGGGGCACCTATTGTTATAAGGTTATGCCATTCGGTTTAAGGAATGCAGGCGCAACTTATCAAAGAGCTATGGTGGCTTTGTTCCACGACATGATGCACAAAGAAATAGAAGTATATGTGGATGACATGATCACCAAGTCTCAAAGTGAAGAAGACCATCTAGAACATTTGTTGAAACTATTCAAAAGGCTCCGGAAATATCAGTTGAGGTTGAATCCCGCAAAGTGCACTTTCGGAGTCAGATCAGGAAAATTACTCGGTTTTATTGTCAGCCACAAGGGGATTGAAGTGGATCCAGACAAAGTCCGTGCCATCCAAGACATGCCAGCTCCGCGGACCGAAAATCAGGTTAGAAGCTTCCTTGGAAGGTTAAATTACATATCCAGGTTCATTTCCAATATGACCCCTACCTGTGAACCAATCTTCAAGTTGTTACGAAAGGATCAAACAATTGTATGGAATTCTAATTGTCAAACAGCGTTCGATAAAATCAAAGGTTATCTCCAAGAACCTCCAATTTTGATACCCCCTGTTCCGGGAAAGCCTCTCTTTATGTATTTGACAGTACTTGAAAACTCAATGGGCTGCGTTCTGGGCCAACAAGACGAATCCGGACGGAAAGAACATGCCATTTATTATCTGAGCAAGAAATTTACTGATTGTGAAAGCAGATACTCCCTCCTGGAAAAGACTTGTTGTGCTTTAGCATGGGCCGCTAAGCGTTTGAGGCAGTATATGATTTGTCACACCACTTTATTGATCTCGAAAATGGATCCAATAAAGTACATCTTTGAGAAACCTGCACAAACCGGAAGACTCGCCCGGTGGCATATGTTACTATCAGAATATGATATTCAATATGTGGCTCAGAAATCCATCAAAGTCAGTGTGTTATCAGAATATCTCGCAGATCAACCTGTTGAAGATTATGAACCTCTGAAGTTTGATTTTCCGGACGAAGATATCATGTTAGTAACAGATTGTGAAGAAACAAGTTCTGACAAAGGTCAACAGACAGAGAATTGGTGGAAAATGATGTTCGACGGTTCCTCCAATTATAGCGGACATGGCGTAGGTGCAGTCTTAATGAATCCTGAAGGTGGTTACACTCCGTTTACAGCCAGACTAGACTTTGATTGTACAAATAACATTGCTGAATACGAAGCATGTATCCTTGGTCTCGAAGCAACCATTGATCTCCAGATCAAAAATCTCGAAGTCAGTGGAGACTCAGCTTTGGTTATCTACCAAGTCACGGGCGAATGGGAGACAAGACATGAAAACCTGATTCCTTACAGAGCTTATATCGTTGAAACAATCAAGTATTTTGATGAAATCACCTTTAAACATGTTCCAAGAGCAGAGAATCACATCGCCGACGCCTTAGCCATGCTGGCCTCAACGTGGAAAATTAAAGATGTCAATGATGGCACACTTATCAAAATTGAACGCAAGACAGAACCTGCTTACTGTCAAATGATCGAAGAAGAAACCGATGGCAAACCCTGGTATCATGATATAAAGAATTATCTGTTGAAGCAAGAATATCCCACAGATGCTACGACACTTGACAAGAAAACACTGAGACGATTAGCATCCAAATTCTTCCTCAGCAATGGTGTACTATACAAAAGAAATCATGATATGGTCTTACTCAGATGTGTTGACAAAAGAGAAGCGGACTTGTTAATGGAAGATGTTCACGAAGGAATGTTTGGTACTCACGCCAACGGATACGCCATGTCCAAAAAGATCTTGAGAGCTGGTTATTATTGGTTAACTTTAAAAACCGACTGCATTCAGTACGCCAGAAAATGTCACAAATGTCAGATCTACGTGGATAAAATGCATGTACCTCCAACACTGTTGAATGTACTGTCATCACCATGGCCTTTCTCTATGTGGGGGATTGACATGATTGGGGAAATTGAGCCAAAAGCTTCAAATGGACACCGTTTCATTCTGGTTGCCATCGACTATTTCACAAAATGGGTTGAAGTTGCATCCTACACCAATGTTACACGTCAAGTGGTGGCTCGTTTCATTAAAAAGGAGATCATCTGTCGTTACGGGATCCCAAGCAGAATTATAACAGACAACGGCACCAATCTGAACAACAAAGTTATGAAAGAATTATGTGATGACTTCAAAATCGAACACCACAACTCTTCCCCTTACCGTCCAAAGATGAATGGAGCTGTGGAAGCTGCAAATAAAAACATCAAGAAGATCTTGCAGAAAATGGTTAAAACCTACAAAGATTGGCATGAAATGCTGTCGTTTTCCCTGCACGGATACAGAACCTCCGTCCGCACTTCCACAGGGGAAACTCCTTTTTCTCTGGTATATGGAATGGACGCAGTTCTTCCCATCGAGGTCGAGATCCCATCCCTCAGAGTCATCATGGAAACCAAGTTAGAAGAGGCAGAATGGATTAAAGAAAGATTTGATTAGCTGAACCTCATCGATGAAAAGCGCATGTCTGCGATGTGTCACGGCCAGTTGTATCAAAAAAGAATCAAGAGGGCGTTCGATAAAAAGGTCCGTATCAGAGAGTTCCGTGAAGGAGAGCTTGTGCTCAAGAAAATCTTACCAGTTCACAAAGACGCAAGAGGGAAGTGGATGCCTAATTATGATGGCCCCTTTATTGTGAAGACAGTATTCTCCGGAGGTTCACTGGTCCTTACTACCATGGACGGAGAACAACTCACACACCCGATAAACTTTGACGCAGTTCAGAAATATTACGCCTAAAAAGTACCCGATAAGCCGAAAAATCCAAAAGAACGGTTTATGCAAAAGTTAGGGTAAAAAAAGGAAAAAGAGAAGAAAAGAAAAAGAGAAAAGAAATAAAAAAGCTCGCTAAGTTGAAAACCCGAAAGGGCGGCTTAGGCAAAAATGAGCGTCCCGGTGGATTGAAAACCCGAAGGGGCGATCCAGGCAAAAATTAGGGACAAAGGCGTTTCGCTGCATCAGACAAAGCCATCAACACTGCAGACTCAACAAAGATTCATCTCAACAGCTCTCGTCAGAAGCAAGGATCTTGGAGAATTCTAGTCTTTAGGGATAGTTAGGTCACAGGATTCAATGTAACCTTATCCACTTTTGCCATTTTACTTGTAAAAATTTCCATGGAATATTGTCATTGGCAAGATTTCATCCTTTAAATAAAATCAGCCTTTTGAGCCTCTCTTTCTTGTGCAAATTATCAGTTCCTTATTTTCTTTGTTATGCAAAATACCGTTCGTTAGTCAACGATTGTTTTTGAAAGCATTAAAGTCCAAATTTTTGAAAAAAATAATTCGGAAAGATTTTACAAATTTTTTTAACTTGTGGAAAGACTCGAGGAAAATCATACTTCCTCGAAACTTCAGGGTAGCAGGAGTCTTGATGCACAGTCAGAATTTACATTCCCCAATGAAATGCTAGCAAGTTGAGCGACGAAGAGTCCTTTCGCCATGCATGATTACCAAAATTGAAGATTATCCCTCAGGATTTCTTGTGATGATATGAAGGTTCATTCCCCAGCGAAGTATTTCTGGGCATCTGTTTGAATTCACCTCAGCAAAATCTACCTACAGGCTCTATTCCTCAGTAGGTCTTCGGGTTTATTTTCCCGAGTCTACGTACACCCCTCATCATGGGATCAGTGTGATTCGTTTGTTCCCCGAGTCGGTGACATCTATCAATCCCCGCGAAGTCTAAGTTATTACGCACTTCGTTTCCAAGTATAAGCCCAGTCGTAACTGGCATTTTGTTCAAACCAATTGTTGTTGATATTCATTTGGTCGTCACCATCCATGTCCTTTTAAAGCCCAGTAGTCACTGGCATTGTCTAAATCCAAACGTCATTGGCATCTCGTTAGTCGTCACTAACAAATCCACGTATAAGTCCAGTCGTCACTGGCACTGTTTAAAAGTCATATTGTCATATGCGCCTCTTGGTTTGGTCGTTACCAACCTTTCCCCGGGGAATCCAGTCATCACTGGTATTGTTCCAAATATTATTGGTATCTTGTTAGTCGTTACTAACTCTCCCCATGAAGTCTAGTCGTCACTGGCACTACCTAAATCCAATCGTCATTGGTATCTTGAGGTTTTAACCAATTTTTCCCTTTGAAACCCAGTCATAACTGGTATCATCATCTAGAGTCCAATCGTTATTGGAATCTGTTTCGTCTGATCGTTACCAACACCCCAGCTAGAAGATCTAGTAATCACTAGCATTTTTGTATAACCAATCGTCATTGGTATTCCCCAGCATGGTCGTCACCATCTTCATCAAAAATCCAGTCGTAACTGGCATTGTTTCATAACTAATTGTCATTGATACCCTGATTTGGTCGTCACCAATCACCATTAAAAGACCAGTCATCACTGGCATCGCTTGGAATTCGGGTCGTTACCAATTCCCCAGGAAGTCTATCAATTACCAGCATTGCGTGAACTGTTTGCAGAAACTGAGGGTGTATCCCCAGTAATCCATGTTCCCAGTCAAGACCTGGAGATCTAGTCGTCATTAGTGGCCTCCGTGTGTGATTAGTCTTGATTCTAGTCCATTCCTGAAGATCCCGTTTGAACTCTTCACTATAGGAAGTTCCTCATCTGATCATCCCCAGTGAGGTTGTATCCAGTCTCTCGCTTCCCCGGTGAATCCTAATTCTCTTTTCCCGATGGAATTAATTTTCCATTTCCCCAGTAAAAGTATATCCTTTCCCCAGTAGAAGCCTATTCTTCTCCCCGGTGGAGTACCTATGTTCCAAAAAGATTGTCATCTTTATTGGATTTGCCTATTCCCCACGTGAAGTTTTCCTTCTTACGCTATCAGTCATGTCTAAACTGTTAATTTAGTTTTTCAGTACGAGTCCCCAGTGTCGAGTCCTTGTATTTGTCACTGTTTGTTTTTTCTTTTATTTATCGTTGTGTCTATGTTGTTTGCATTCAAGCATCATAAAGCATCATTTAGAGTGCATGACTTGTCCTTTAGCATGACATCGGATCTAAGGGACAAAATTTTCGGTTATATATATTTAAATACCTTTCACTGCAATTTAACGAAGATTGTCATCTCTCGTTCCCCGTCTAGTGAAGATATTTAAATAGGGGCAACTGTTGTACCCCAAATTTTTACCCCTTAGATCCTCATTATCATTTTTAGAAACATGATCATGAATTATCTAACCCTAAATCAGTGCAAGTTCATTATTGTCAAGTTACAGACGAATCAGGGTTCTCGCACCGACAAATTCAAAACAACCAAGGAATGATCAACCAATGATTTGGGCCAATTAAATCATTGAATGAAATCAAAGATAATATAAAAGTCAAAAGAGAAGTCAATTTGAAGAAATCATTTCAGAATCAAGAATAGTGCAGTCAGGAGGCCCCGATTAGGGTTTTTAACTAGTGAAAAGTCAACTGTGGTTTGACTTTGATGTTGGAAGATGTTTTAATGGTGGGATTGAGGTCCATGAAGTTCATATAGACTATTAAATACTATTCAAGAAGTATCAAAGTCTCAGGATGTCCAGAATGTCAACAGGCGACTCAATCGGCACCGATCGATCGTACGGTTGACCAAAAAGTCAACTCCTCAAATTTTGAGAATTGGAATCCAAGTTGTGAATCAAAGTTGTTCCTTATGTCATAATGGACTTGCATATCAATTTTCATGATCATTGGATCAAGGATGAGAGAGTAATCGAGAAATCGGGAAATTAGGGTTTTGAAAAGGGCTAGACCATAACTCCTTAACCACACATCCAATTGAGTTGGTTCAAATCTCATTTTGAAGCTCTTGACATGTCCTACAAAAGTCCCATACTAGTCCACAACCAAAAAATGCATACTTTTTGAGATAGAAGCAAAAACATTCTTAGAAGGGAAAATAACTTAGAAAATTTCTAAGTTATTTTCACTTTAAAAACTTGTGTGCAGCCAACTTTGAGGGGGGTTTTCACCTAGTTCCAATTCGAGTTTGATTTCTTGGCAAACATGAATGTTTTAGAGCTATGTGAGGGCTTTCTAAATTGTACTAGAACATCTCAAGAGGAGTTATGAGCAGAAAGTTACATAGGTGCAAAGTTGGAGGTTTCACATGTTAAGTCCCACATTGGCTGAATTTTTAAAATTGATTTCTTTCACTAAACTTGCCATTTTGTCTTGATCTAACTTGTTGTATGTGACATATAAGATGTGTGTAGCATGTTAGAACAAAAAGTTTTCATAGAAACATCATAAAATTGAAATTTGGAGCTTCATTGCCAAAGTTGAAAATGTGGACTTTTCAAAGCATGAGGTGGAAAGTGAAATATGATCCAGCCCCTTTCCTATGGTTCCTAGCATGCTATGAATCTGAGAAATACATCATTATGCTCCACAAGTTGGCCTTGTATCAGAACCAATGGACAAAACCCTCCAAGGGAGGTTTGGTTCAAAATATCCAAAGCTTACTTCATGTTGAAGAAATCTCCCTAGCAAGCACCTCAATCACTTTCTCTATAAAAGGAGAGCTCCCTCACCTCATTTCCAACACAATTCATCTGATAGAAACCATAGAGAATCTCTATTATCTCAATTTCCACTCCTTGCTTCAAATCCTCAAAAACACCAAAATCAATGAAAACACCAAAAATGGTCATGAAGTGAAATTTGCTCAAAATCATTTCTACCCTTTCAAACACCCCAACAACCCTCCATACACTCTCTAAATATCATATGGGAGGTGTCTAGCCCTTTGAATTGCCCAGAAACTTCAAAAATCAAAAAGTCAATTTCCTACCTAGCTTACTTTGACCAAAAGCTACAAAAACCACCAAAGTGAGTTCTAAACCTTTCCTTGAGGTTGTGATCACTTAGACACCTCACAAATAACATTCCTCAGCTGTCCAAACTATTAGCAACCATTGGAGACTCTTATTTTTACATTTAGCATCATCAGTGGATTGTTACTTGAAGGTGAAGTAAGGACCAAGGCCAAGAAGTGAAGTAAGAGATCTCTGGTTTTCTCAACTGTTCTAACCTGTTTAAAAGAGTCTACAAGAGGTATGTGGTTGGTCTCTATTAACTTTTTCATCATTTTCATACTTTTGGCATTTGTGTGTGAGATTTGAAGTTGTGGTTGTTGTTGATTTAACATGACATTCGTTGTTTGGTGAGTATAAGTTTTCAATGAACCTTAAAGTGTATGTTGGAACTATTCTTGTCTTGATCTTCATATCAATGTATTAAAAATTGTTGTTATGCTGTCAAGACAGTTTAGTGCATTCTCATATATTACTCTTGTAGCTCACTTACCATTTCTTCACAAAGATTATGCTAGAACAGTTTAGGTACCCCAAAACCATTTGTTGGCATACTTATGTGTATATGTGTTTTCAACTTATCTTTATGCCTGATTCATTTTAATGCTGAGATGGTCAAACATGAATCAACATTGTTATTGTCCTTACATTCATGACTTTATAAATCTGTTTTGGAATTTGAGTTGGATTTTGGTGTAGTCATGATGATGTACTATTTCATTACACTACTGTTGGTCTTTACATCCTAGGCAGACTTGTGTTATTTGGTTATTTAAACTATAGGTCAGTTGGTATAGTTGTTAGGCCAATTGATGATTGGTGAGTGAGCTTTGTGTGAAAACCCTATCATCCCTCCCACTGTCAGTAGCACAACCGGTTGGCAAGACCTTTTCCATAAGAACAGTCCATAGTCTGCTGCAGCTTTAGGGTGGTGACCCTGTTTTGTTCTTGTCTTGAGAGGGAGCTTTTGATTTGAGGAAAAGAATCCACAGCCTATTACTCATGAAATTGCTAATATGGAAACATTGTGCTGTTGTAAGAAACACTTGATCAGTTTGTTGGCAACCCTGGAAATTCTGGTGCATAAAAGACTATCCTGAGTTTGTAAGTTAGACTCATTACCAACCTCTGTTGAGTAGCAGACACCATCATAATGGAGATCTTCCAAGGATTAAACACAAATACCCTTTGGGGGCCTGGTGTGGACAGCCTAGCATATCTGGTTTGTGGCAAGCTTAGAGGGTTTCTGCTGGCCATAGTGTTATCTTAGTTAGATTTAGAACAGTTTTTGATTTGGTGTTCTTTGCATGTATACCTTGCTCTTTGTGTGATTTTGTATCTCTGTTTGAGTTTAGGATGTTGGCAATTCATCTTAGAGAAACATCAAATCCCTGTTGATATTATTATGAGACATCTGTCAACATTTGCATTTCATACTCATTCTATTGGCTTTAGATACTAGCTGTTTTAAATGCAAAACTACTTTGAGCTATTTCCATCACCCTGCAAATGATCAGTCCTTTCATGATTTTGTTTCTTGAAGCATAAACTCATAGCATGCTAAGAATAGATATAAGGATGCATTCAGTCTTTCTTTCTCCACAACAGCTTTTAGCTCATAAGTTTCAAAGTGCATTTGATGCATTTAACATGTCATAATGAAACTTGATTATTGATTGACTGCAGGCCTCAGGGTCCCTGGTATAGACAGTTATGAGTTGTGCACCTTTGCATATTCTTAAAATTAGATGTCGTGAATTTCACATTTTCAAAGCATTTTTCAAAGTCATCAACTCAAGTTAAATATCATTTTTCACACAAACTCTTTTTTCATTCAAACTATTTCACACACACCTCACTTTAGTCATTTGAAACATGATTGCACAGTTGTTTCAATGAAAATCACATTGTCCTAGAAAATCACTTTCAAAATGCCAAAGTATCACATACACTTCCACACACTTAGCTACTTTTTGCAATAGCTGGTTTTTTTTGCAAAGCACCTTGCACACACTTGATTTTAAGTATATGAGAGATGTTGAAACATTGGCTTTGCATTAAAACACACTGTACCACAATCCCCCCCATGAGATGCTCATTCTTTTCATAAAATGACATGTTCATATCAATTTTTTTACCTTACAGTATTTTAAGATAGTTTGTTAGTTCTAACAGATTAGAATGAACTTGTGAAAGATGTTTGCATGATCAAAACACACTGAAACCACTTGAACATGATCACACCTCACACAATGCACACAATGAACAATGAAGCATGTTGAACACTAAATCCCTACACAACCATCACAGATCCCTAAGTCCCACATAAATACCCTCATAATCATGCTTTGTATGTGTTTGAAAGATTGCCTTGGTTTGTACTGCCCTAAAAAGTATCCTTGTTCATGCTTTGTCATTCATGTCATAGTTGCAAGACACATGTGATTTATCACCACAGTTTATTTCCAACACTTGGAATGTTTTGAATTATTTCATCATCACCTAAATGTCATGTATGTGTGCTTTATTTGAATGTTGGTCATGTCAAATTACAATTTATGAAACATAACACACACCAGTTGCAATTTGAAAACCAAATATCCACACACTTGTTCCAGTTCCAATTTTTCCACATGCACATACTTAAAACCATGTTTGAGATGTGTTCACAAGGTTACTTTGGTTTGTATTGCTTTTGAACACAAAATTCCCAACTGTCATGCATGTTTGTTTTTGACCATTTGCAACTTGAGTGTGATTTTCTACAGTCAATGATTTCTGGCCATGAAAGTGTCCTTGCTTGTTTAGATATCATTCAACTGAAGTGTATGTGTGCTTTGTATGGATTTAACATGTTTGTATCAAGCTGTCCATAGCCTTTTGCAAATTTTAAGCCAAATCAAACACCCTATCGGGTTTTTCAATAGGAAATGAATTTCAAAAAACCAAGACCCCCATGTTAATCCTCACATTTTTCTACCCCAAAAGCATATAAAGTTTGTCCCAAAACTCAAAAAATTGAGGGAGTTATGACCCCTTTTGCATCCTTGAAAAACACTTCTATTTTGCCCAGCCATGAATGAAAACACACATTTATCCTTGCGCTTCAATTAACGGATGTATGGCCGCCCCAGCGGTAGAAGTTTGCTCACGTATTGTTCTTGGCATGGGTTCGATCCTTGTGATAACCCTTGTTGCCACTTTTTTTTTCATTTTGTACATGAAACTTCAAAGTCATAACTCTCTCATTTTTTATCATTTTTCACCCATTCTTTTTTCATTGTGTTTGTTTTAATGTGTAATTTCATGTCATAATTTTATTTTCCATGTTTGATTAATTTTTCACCATGTTTGACTATGTGCAACTTGTCATATTGACAGTACTAACCCTAGCTGTTGCAGATGAAAGTTTAAAGGGTTACACTTGTTTTTCTTTGTGAAAATTGATTGTTCTCATTCCTATACATGTTTGTCAACATGTTAGGATTTTTACTTTGAATTATTATCATGCCTATCTCATCTGTTTGTTAATTGTACTCCAGGTGCGATCTGTCGTCACAGTTTTCGTACTAATCATCTGCTTTGATTGTTATCATTGCTTTTCATCTTTAATATTTTTCATTGGTTGTCACCATGATTGCTCTTGTATGACGTTTGTATTTTATTTTTATCCCCAAGTGATGAAGCTTGTTAGCTTTCGTCCAGTTGCCGACAATACTGTCCCTCCAAAGGAAGGTCTGTCCACTTGACTGTCAATGTCTTGGACCAAAATCTCTGTTTTCCCTTTGACTTTGTTAAGTCATTTTAACCCTAATTAAGAAACCTCTAGACTTTTCTTGAAGTCTAAGAAACCCACCCATACTAGGAGTGTTCTTCAACTAGAACCCTAGGAAAGAGTTCGTCAACTCTGTGTAAGAATCATCGTCATGATTTCTTACTTCCCCTTTTAATTTAGACTAGGGAGTTTTGTCAAACTCCACACAAACATTGTCATGTTTGCTCCCCCCTTGAACCTTGATCATCATCAAGAGTTCTTTCCCCTTGTGAGGTGAACTATGATTGCTCTGATTCTATCCTAGTCAGGATACGTAGGCAGAAGGTGCGATGCCTTTGCGAGAAAACTTAGAGAACCACTTAGGCCTTTGTTTCTCTTTATCCTAAACCATAGCACAATTCACAAACTTAGCAAGTAATTAAACAAAAGGTTCCTGTAGAGTACTACAGATATTTAGGGTGCTAATACCTTCCCTAGATATAACCAACCCCCGAATCCCCGAATCTCTTAAAAGCGTTGTCGTTACATCGCGAAAAAGGTTCTTTCTTTCTTTAGACCTATCCTTTGGATAAATTAAAGACCGGTTGTAAAAAGAAATACGGTTCAAGTTAATTAATAGCTTGATATCAAATTTTCACCGCAACACCCGCCGTGGAAAACCTAATTCAACCCTAATTTTAATTCAACTTTTCAACGTAGAAATAGGAGTTGTAAAACTCCACGTAAGCGTGTCCTTAAGATACGTTTATTCCCCATTGAAACCTTGACCACAGTCAAGAAGTTTCTAACCTCCCTTTCGAAGGGAACTACGATTACTCTGATTCCATTCCCTATCCAGGATACGTAGGCACAAGATGCAAATCTTGCCGAGTAAACTTAGGACTAACCCATAGGCTTTTAGGTCACTCTATCCCTTAGCTCAGTATATATTTCAAGCAGATAATAAAATAAAATAGCATACAATAAACAAAAGGTTCCTGTAGAGTACTACAGAAGTTTAGGGTGCTAGTACCTTCCCTAAACTTAACCAACCCCTTACCTAGGTCTCTCCCCGCATTGTGTTTACGATGCAAAAATAGGTTTTCCTTCTTTTGACCTTTTCCTTCGGATAAATCAAAGTCGGTTGTGAATCAATAATTGTGATTCAAACTAATTAATAGTTTTCTATCCTATTTCCACTGCAACAGCTTGGAAGCCTATGCCAAAGCACGCCAAGTTTTCTCTAAAAGTGAATATCGACTTTCACAATTAGTGAACTTCTGGCTCAAATAATAGACGACGTGCTCTTTGCGTCTAGACTCGTCTTACTGACCCAACACGTAGCCCATTGATCCTTCAAGCACAGTTAAGTACATGAAAAGAGGTTTTCCAAGAATAGGAGGAATTAAGATCAGACGTTCTTGAAGGTAAGCCTTGATTTTATCAAAAGCTTATTGAAAATTTGAATTCCAAACAATCGTCTGATCTTTGCACAAGAGCTTAAAAATTGGCTCATAGGTAGGAGTCATATTGGAAATAAATCCAGAAATATAATTCAACCTTCCAAGGAAACCTCTAACTTGTTTCTCGGTATACGGAGCCGACATCTCTTAAATAGCTCGAATCTTGTCTAGATCTACCTCAATCCCTCGTTGACTAACAATGAAACTGAGCAGTTAATGAAGCTGAGGCTGAATCCTAACAAGTGCACCTTCGGGGTGAGATCTGAAAAATTAATGGGTTTCATTGTCAGTGAAAGGGGTATTGAGGTAGATCCTGCCAAAATAAAAGCTATACAAGACATGCCTGAGCCGAGAACAGAAAAAGAGGTTCGTGGATTTCTGGGGAGATTTAACTATATTGCAAGTTTCATATCTCATCTTACAGCCACTTGTGAACCAATATTCAAATTGCTAAGAAAAGATCAAACGGTCAGGTGGAATGAAAATTGCCAAAAAGCGTTCGAAAGAATAAAAGAATATATGCAGGAACCTCCAATACTCATGCCTCCAGCTGCAGGGAGACCACTGATCATGTACCTCACGGTTCTTGAGAGTTTAATGGGATGTGTGCTCGGCCAACAAGATAAGTCAGGTAGAAAAGAGCACGCCATCTACTACCTGAGTAAGAAGTTCACTAATTGTGAGTCAAGATACTCGATGCTATAAAAAACATGTTGTGCACTCGCTTGGGCCGCTAATCGTTTGAGACAGTATATGTTAAACCACATAACCCTGTTGATTTCGAAGATGGATCCGATCAAGTACGTCTTTGAAAGACAAGCACTCTCTGGAAGGATTGCCCGATGGCAAATGGTTTTAACAGAGTAAGATGTTCGGAATATCTTGCGGAACAGCCAATTGAGGATTATCAGCCGATGAAGTTTGACTTTCTAGATGAAGACGTCATGTTTTTGAAGATGGAAGACTGTGATGAGCCTTTACCTGACAAGGGTCCCGAGAGTGGATCTCAGTGGAAGCTGGTTTTCGACGGAGCGGTTAATTCATATGGCAATGGGATCGGGGCTATCATTACTACTCCTCGCGGTTCTCATATACCGTTCACTGCCCGATTGACTTTCGCCTGCACCAATAATGAAGCCGAGTACAAAGCATGCATATTGGGTTTAGAGGAGGCCGTTAATACGAGGATCAAGAATTTGGATGTGTACGGTGACTCTGCGTTAGTCATTAACTAAATCAAAGGAGAGTGGGAAACTCGTCAGGCCAACCTGGTGCCTTACAGGGATTATGCAAGGAAATTGTTGCTGTTATTTGATAGAATTGAGTTCCATCATGTGCCAAGAGTCGAGAATCAGATGGCATATGCCTTGGCTACGCTATCTTCGATGTACAAAGTGAACTTCTGGAATGAAACTCCATCCATCACCATTATGCGTCTTGATAGACCTGCTTTCGTGTTTGCAATTGAGAAAGCATTAGATGGAAAGCCTTGGTATTTTGATATCAAGCATTTTCTCAAGACTCGGGAATACCTTGAGGAGGTTAGCCGATAACTTTTATCTGAACAAAGACGATGTGCTCTACAGGAGAAATTTTAACATGGTCTTGCTGCATTGTGTTGATGAACTTGAAGCAAACCTGTTGATTGAGGAAGTCCACGAGGGTTCTTTCGGTACTCATGCCAATGGACATGCAATGGCTAGATAATTGTTGAGAGATGGGTATTATTGGATGACTATGGAATCTGATTTCTTCAAATACGCCAGAAAATGCCATAAATGCCAAATTTATGCGGATAAGGTGCATGTGCCACCAGCTCCTCTGAATGTGTTAACGTCTCCTTGGCCTTTTGCTATATGGGGAATCGATGTGATTGGAAAGATTGAGCCGACTGCTTCTAATTGAAATCGCTTCATTCTGGTTGCGATTGATTACTTTACGAAGTGGGTAGAAGCAGTGTCCTACGCTAATGTCACAAAACAGGTGGTCACCCGATTCATAAAGAAGGACATCATTTGTCATTATGGAATTCCTGAGAGAATCATTACTGATAATGGTTCAAATTTGAATAACAAAATGATGAAGGAACTGTGTCAGAGTTTCAAGATTGAGCATCGCAACTCTTCTCCATATCGTCCGAAGATGAATGGCGCTGTTGAGGCAGCTAACAAGAATATCAAGAAGATTGTGCAGAAGATGGTAGTAACCTATAAGGACTGGCATGAGATGGTGCCCTTTGCTCTTCACGGTTATCGTACTTCGGTGCATAGATCAACCGGGGCAACTCCTTTCTCACTAGTGTATGGTACGGAAGTAGTCCTGCCATTAGAAGTTGAGATTCCTTCTTTAAGGGTATTGTCGGATGTAAAGCTTGACAAAGCTGAGTGGGTGCAAACCAGGTTGAATCAGCTGAGCTTGATTGACGAGAAGAGATTGGCGGCTATTGCACATGGCTGGGTGTACCAGAGTAGGATGAAGAAAGCCTTTGATCAAAAGGTGCGTCCCCGATGCTTCCAGACGGGTAATTTGGTGTTAAAAAGGATCCTTCCTCCTCAGACAGATCACAGGGGAATATGGACTCCTAACTATGAAGGTCCGTATGTGGTAAGAAAGGTTTTCTGTGGAGGAGCCTTATTACAATCTACCATGGATGGTGAAGATTTTTCGTCCCCTGTGAATGCAGACGTAGTTAAAAAATACTTTGCTTAAAGAGACCCGTTAGACAGAAAAAGAAAAGTCCAGGAAAAAATGGGGCATCCCGACGAACCATAAAAAGAGAAGGTCGGGCAAAAATTAGGGACAAAAAGGAAAGATGTAAACCCGCAAAGTTGAAAACCTGAAAAGGCGACTTTGGCAAAAATGGGTATCCCGGTGGATTGAAAACCCGAAAGGGAGATCCAGGCAAAAGCTAGGGATTTGAAAGTAAACGACTGCGGTCTGTGTTCGATCTGTGAGCTTAAGAGCAGTTATCCCGAAGGAAAGGAATTAGTCCAGTCAGTCTTTTCAGAAGGCAAAACACAGGGCACATCGAAGACATACGGGTCATAGCCGAATCGACACATGGTGGTTGTCTGTTTCCATGTTGCCGACATTTGTATATATTCTTTTGCTTTTACACAATTGCCTCTTTTCAGGAATTGCATCTGAATTGTAATTTGCCTATTTACAGGCCTTTTATCAATAAAGTATTCACTTCAGTCAAAGAGCTTTCCCTTTCTTGTTTTACTTTTACTGTTTTGTTTGCAAAAACGTCCGATATTTTGATAAACATTGCAGGTGAAAACAGGAGGCTTTATAGAGCGTAACAAAAGAAAATGACTTTGCTCGTGTGGTACGTGTCATGAATGTTAACGAAGGTAACCATTTCGCATGTGCGCATTCTTTTGTTTTATTGCAGGATGGTAGCTCTCCCTAGCAGATGTGTTCCTCCACGGCATTGAAATTATAATACAGACTCATTTCTCCCCTAGCAGAGATTTTGTCTTACCCGTAGAGTCTCACTATCAGGTTAGGTATCGCCAGCAGAGGTGTGTAGTGAATCTCCAACGGAGTAGGGTTTCGACTCCCTGCAAAGGCTAACCTTCGGCGTGGTGGGTTTGTTCTCAGCATATTATTCTCCAGCAGAGGCAACATTTTCGACGCCCTCTCCCCAATGGAGTCGACTTTCTGGTGTTTTCACGGTAGTATCAGTATTTAGGGTTTCTTCCTCGAGCAGAGTTTAGTGCTGATTCCCTCGACGTGGCAGATGTTTAGGCGAAGCGTGATCCATTTCTAGATAAAGTGGAGCTCTCAGTAGAAGTATTTGATATTCTCCAGCATGGTGGAATTTCTTTCCAAGCAGAGTGGAGCTATTTCCCAACAGTTTACTTTACTTTCCGGTAAGGTCGTATTCTGTACGATTCTCCCCGGGTGAGTATGTTTATTCCCCAGAGTGTTGAAAGGTTGTTCCGGGCGTTTCCCCAGTGTTGCGGTGAAATTTTGATGTCAAGCTATTGATTAACTTGAATCTTAATTCATTTACAACCGGTCTTTGATTTATCTGAAGGAAAGGTTAAAGAAAGGGGAAAACCTATTTTGCATCGTAAACACAATGCGGGGAGAGATCTAAAGTTCGGGGGTTGGTTAAGCTTAGGGAAGGTATTAGCATCCTAAACCTCTTTAGTACTCTACAGGAACCTCTTGTTTTAAAATGTTTGTTATTGCTATGTGTCGCTACTGCGAAAATCGGCACCGGCTAGGACAGAAGAGTCGCCACCTTGCGTTATTTATCCCACAAAAGGGAAAGGAAACGCTCAGAATAAACCTAACGCAAAGAGGGAAAGGAATGGTCATCGCAACCAAATCCTGGATTCGGGAGTCGGTTATGCAAGGGGAAGGTATTAGCACCCCTCACGTCCGTCGTACTCGACGGGATCCACACTTGTTTTCTAGTACGGATTGTTATTCTATCTACTCTAAAGGTCTGGGTTAAAAAGAAAAGAAAATGACTCGGCAAAGTATTGCACTTTATGCCTACGTATTCCCGTCTGGAACGAGAAATCAGAGTCAACGTAGTTCGCCTACCTACGGGAAAGGAGGGGAAGGTTGCTCGCTAGGATACGGCATCATATGCCTACGTACTTTCATACAACATGAAAGATCAGAGCAAACATAGTTCGGGCTACGGAAGACATAAGCTTGTCTGACTGGTTTTTTATTACCTTATGAAAGGGTTTTTCTTGATTAAGAGTCCAAGCGGACAAAAATGACACTTTGATGTTTGTTTTGAATCTTTTACGAAAGAAGTGTTTTTTTTATTTTATTTGCAATCTCTGACGCACTAGAGACTATGATTTGAGAGTGACTATGTCGCATGTCACCCTAAGGGTACCATACTAAGCAGTCAGATTACTGAAGAGTGACCCTCCAGCAACCTTTTCTCAAATAGCTTAAGGCTCGTAACATACGACGTCGATTAACCTTATTACTGTATTTTTGAGTTGTTTTGAGATAAGAAGAGAGAAAGAAGCTCTAAAAAGCCTAGGGTTGAAAGGGAATAAAACTAACCTAATGTTGTCATGCATGGATAAGAATCCTAATGTCTGTCATAATTCCCTCCTGCACAGAGGAAATCAGAGATCCTAGGGGATAAACAGAAAAGAAAGCAAGCAAATACCGTAAAATGCATGCAATGCAGCAATATAAGAGAGGCAAGAGAGAAAACAATAGGCAAGAGGAGACAAGCTCCACCTCAAACCTAGGGGCAAGCTACACAAACCAACAAACAATACAGAAGACAAAAGCCACAGCAAAGAAAGCAGCCCAAGCAGCAGCACCAATCTCCTACAGCAACCAGCAGCTCTGACAGCAATAGATGATTAACCAGCAAAAAGTTGACAGCAACAACCTTCATCTTCATGAATAACTCCTATCTTCAAGCTTCAATAACTTTCAATCTTCAATAGACACCAAACTTCAACAAGCCTCAGCCTAAACAAGTCCAAACCCCAGCCAGTAAACAGCTTCAACCAGTTCCTGACCTTAACAGGTTCCTAGCTTCAACAAGCAAACAAAACACTAGCTTCTACAAGCTACCTCATTTTTTCCTTTACCAAGCTTCAACAAGCACCTCCAAGGAAGAATCATCCAACAAGATCAGGTTGAAGTGTTAAGAAGCTCAATGACAACCAAGGGAAGACATTAAAATCTTAACACTGTAAAGGAACTGTATCCTTAAAGTTCTACTCACTTGGGCATACCACACATCCCTCCTAAGTAGAGATAGAGCTTCCCAAGGAGGACTTTATGTTATTTGCTTGAATGGAGATGAACAATATACTCCATGTTTGAAGAAACAAACAAAACTACTCTGATGCTCTTCCTAAAACCCTAGTTTCCCTAAACTTCTGACAAGCACTCCAACAGATGAGAAATCTTCAACTCCAAGCCCATTCAAGCTCTCCAAAGCACCTTCAATTGGTCTTCATGATCACCCAAGCTCAAAAGCAACACCACCCTAACCTAAGGGGAACTATTGAGTCAAACTAGCCAAATTAGTTCATCAGAAACACCTAGAAGTTAGTCCTAAAACTAATTCTACTTAAAATACCAAACATGATTGTAAAATCCTACAATAATTACTAAGGGTTCCTAAACCTCTTATGAATCTCTCATACAAAAACCAGGGGGTTAACCATTCATTTGGACCTAAAACTATGCCCTAAACCTAAAGGTACTATCCTAAAACCCTAATTCTAAACCACCCGATTTTCAATGCTCAAACTAGCCTAAAATTCTCTCAAAAAAATATTAGAAAATTAATATGGGGAGATGCATATCTAAGCTATCTAGCCCAAAAAGAATCAACTCAAAATTCATCACCAATCATTCACAATAAAATCAGCAAAATCACATGTCAACCATATTGAAAATTAAAACCAATTAAAATACAAAAATGCAATTAAAATATAAAATGCATGAATCATATATTTCTTAATCCTATTAAATTCTACACATTCTAAGGAATCAAGGGAAAAAAATCTAGCTTAAAAAGATTAATTTTTCTATTTATTATGGATTTTAGAATCAAAATGCAATAAAAATAAAAGAAAATCAAATAAAAGAAATAAAAATGCTGAAATAAACACACGCCCTTGGATCAGTGACTAAGTATGCAGATCAAATGGCTTAGAGCGTGTCCACATGTGATGCTGACTGGCATCTGATGGGCTTGCCACATCGTTTAATGAAACGATGCGTTTCAAGGATTTGGAGGCAAAGCTGACGTTAAATCACGGCCACATGATCTGTGTAATAAGTCCAACTTGGAGACTGATCCAACGTCTCAGACTTCATCTTCTCCAAAAGCTCAGGCGACCTGAGATATATCCAGGCGGTGGTCCACGGTGGAAACCACCATCTTCTCCAGTGAGATGGTGGTTGCAGGTGATCAGAAGACACAAGGTAAACACCAATCTTGACCAGAATTTTACAAGGATTTCAAATCTTCAATCCAAATCACCTAAATCTCACCACATTTCTAGATTCGAAAGCAAACAGAAATTGCACCATGACTCTGATCAACACTAAATCCAAAATTAGAGCCACAGATCCCTTCCTCTTGTTGCACTGATCATTAACAGCTAGCCAATTCAAGTCAAAACCTCAAGATCGTCCATAATCGTCTTCAAACAGAAATGGTGTATCACACTTAATTGTCTCTAAACACTAAAATTCTCACCCAGAAACGATCTATGATCAACCTAGGTCCTAACCACATGCAAGATTCTACTCAATTCTTCCTAAATTGTGAGGAATTTGAAGGTTTACATACCTGGAAAAATTGGATCAACAGAAGTAGCAAATGCTCAATTCAAGCTTCAAGACTCTTCAGACACGATCAGTGATACACAATGGAGCTTCTTCAACCTTTAATTTGGCTTGATTATGCTTGAAAATCCAAAACCGATTCTGACTTGGAGCTCTTGAAACTCCACTTGCTATCTCAGCATCTAGCACGAAATCATCCCCAAACTGAGTCTGAACTCACTCCACTCAATATATAAAAGCTTCCCATGGGCTTTTGAGCCCAGTTTGAAGCCCAATTCAGTGAATCCACAATTCTGATTTTTCTCTTGAAATTTCAATATGATTGTTGTGAAATATTACTCCTAGGTCGTTCTAGAAGATTCTAACCAACTCCTTGTGGCCTAGTGAATGTGTTCAGATCAAAATGGAGACCTGAATTGCATTGGTTGTTGATTTGGATGTGTGACTTGTTTTGGAAGTAACAAATTTGCAAAACAAGTCATGAAACCAAGCCTCAATTCAAAAATGTAATATTTCCAATGTCTTTAGAATTTGATTTCTAGTCAAAAAATGTATTCACTTGCCATGTTTAGGACCTATAACTCAAAAATCACAATTTCCCTCTTTGATTCATTTAAAATCCTTCCTTTTTTTAGGCCATTTTGAGTGACTTTAGATACAAGCTCATTCAATCCAACATGAATTCACATTTGACCTAAAAACATCATTTTAAGCACATTTCATGTTGAACAATTTTTCATTTGAGGAGTGGAAGATGGAGATTTTGGCACATGCTTGAAAATGACATATAATCACCAATACCCAAAATACCCCTAGATTGCAAAGATCATAACTTGAGTTCTATAAATCCCCTTGAAGACTTCTAGTACTCTATGGAAAGCTAAGATCAATATCTACAACTCTTGTGTTGGCCAAGAATCCATTTGAAAACTCCTTGAAGGGAAAAAGTTGCTTGGAAGTCTAGTGACTTTCACAGATAAATTTCAGTGTCCTCTAATGACCTGTAATTTGCAAAGACCATAACTTGAGTTATACAAATCCTCTTGAATACTTATAGTATTCAAATTAAAGGTATTGATAATATCTACAAGTTTCATGTTGGCCAAAGATCCACTTGAAACTTGTATTTTGACTTATGTGGCTTTGAAGTTGGGCACTAAACAGGGGATTTTACACTGAAACCCTAATTTAGCAACTCCCCACATTCTTGATTCTTCTTTGCTTAACCTTGGCACAACACCTCACATTCACCAACATACCAATCCATGAATCTCATGACCTCAAGGTAGGCTTTTATGCTTTCCAACTACTCAATTGAATTAGGGTTGACCCAGATGAAACCCTAGTTGACTGCACCTCAACTATGGTTCTCATACTTGAATCAATGACTTGTCTCAGCTTCAATAAGGCCCTTTAGACATCCCATGAGATCCATACACACCTCACGTTCACATTCCCTGCTTCACATCCCACTGATGATTCTCAATATTCCTCAAGATAGGAGCAAAACCCACATGTAGACACTCAAACTTCTCAAGACTTCAAATCACTCCTTGATGGCTTGGATGATCTCTCAAACTTGAATAACACTTCTTGTTAGGCTCTTCTCTTGATAGACACCCTTGATCCCTTGTTGGAGGCATGCTATGCTATGAGATGCAAATGATTAAACTATGTACATGATGTAACCATGCAAATGAAATGCAATGAAACACAAATCAGGCAAGAAAATGTTGAGCAAATTTTGGGGTACAACAGCAGCCCCTATTCAAACGGCTTGGACCCGACTGGGTGAAGAGCGAACGGCCTTCAAACAATCGAGGTACGAGACGGTTGAATACCAAGAAACCCGGAAATTTGCCAACCGCAGAAATAAACTACACTGCTTGGGGAACGACATCCACCAACTGAATCTGGTCATTACAGTAACAACTGATCCAACGTCTGATAATAATTCTGATTTCAACTTCAACTACCTATGTAACGCCATAGGTACTGAACAATTTTTGCAAAACACCTCCGTCCACAACTGAACCAACCTTGCCAACACAAGAAGGGAAGCAAATCCGTCAACACGAATAGAGATTTTGTCGTCACAGGAGTAACCTTGTCCACATCTGGACCCCAAATTTCGTCAAATCACGAATACGCAAATCTGTCCACGTTAGGACTCACATCTCAACAACACAGGAATAGAACTTTCTCCACATTAGGACGCTTGTTTCGTCAACACGAAGAAATCTCAACTTAAACTTGTCCACGTTAGGACTCAAATCCCGGCGACTTTGCTGGGGATGACTCGTCTGTATCTCATCAGCACGAGGGGATCCTATCAACATAGGAATGAATTGTCCACATCAGGAATAAATCGTCCACGTTAGGAATAAACTGTCCACGTTAGGAATAAACTTTCCACATTAGGAATAAACTTTCCACGTTAGGAATTCATTGTCCACGTTAGGAATACATCGTCCACGTTAGGACTCACACCTCATCTTGATTTGTCCACGTCAGGACTCACATCTTCGACCCGCTGAGGAAATAAAACTTGTCCATGTAGGGACTCACGCTTCGCCAACACGAAGAAAGATAAATTTGTCCACGTCAGGACTCACGCATCTTGTCATCACGAAGAACTATAAACTTGTCCATGTCAGGACACACATTTCACCGATACGAAGGAAGATATCTGCTGGGGATAAATGGTCCATGAAGAGTAATCAATTTTGTCCACGTCAAGACTTCACGTTCCATCAACCCGAGGAGATAAATCTGTCCACGTTAGGACACCCAATTCACTAGCACGAAGAAATCCCGTCAATATAGGAATAAATTGTCCACGTCAGGAATCATATTTCGTCAACACGAGGAACTCCTATCAATATAGGCAATAAAATTTGACGATCTCCGGGGAAATACTCCTGTCAACCAGTAAGAAAATACATCCGTTTGTTCATACGGGAAGATACTGCGAATACCGTTTCTCTGCTTATCTCTGCAGTAACTAACTCCATTGGTCCCAACCCACAAATCTTTTGGTGCTGACGTGACAACGGCTTTGAGGAGGACTCTACCGGGGATATTTGGAAACCAAACTGCCGGACGCCTGTTTCAATAACCGGCGGCACCATTCTGAAATTTTGATTCATAAAACCCTTTGACGTTGACGTAACAACAAATTTGAAGAAAATAATCCACTGGCCGGATAAGAGAGACTTCAACAAGCAACTCTGGCGGGGAAAACGAGAGAAATCTAAGCAAACAACTCTGCTCGGGGTCAAAGAGAAACTTAACCAATTAACTCTATGGGGAAAAATAGAGAGATGAATCGTATCATCACACGTCTCACAGTGAGACCTCGAATGTCTGGTCATAGATCTGAGCTAGAACTCCATACACCTGTTAAGAAAACACACCTGAAAGCGAAAGGTTAATCAACCTGATTTATGTTTCAAAATGCGCATGTTTGAAAATGGCGTAATGCTCCGTACGACGCGGAAATGATACGTGTTTGAGTAGATGCAAATATGACGATATATGCAGATGCAAATGCAGGATCAAACTGTCGGGGCCGTTCTGATAATACTGTCTCAACAACATGAAAGCTGAGGGTAATGCCAACTCCGCTGGGGAGAACAAGTATCACAAAATATCCTGGCGAAATAAACGCCAGAAATGCAACCAACTCTGCCAAGGAGGGATTAAACATCAACTTCCACTGGGAGGAAATGACAAACACCCTGCTGGTGAACAAACTTAGCTGGGAAAGAAGCAATACTTCTGGGCAAAGTACACAGTCTGGGCACAGTTTACACATTCAACGTTACCACTCTGCCGAGGATCAACATCTTGTCAATGGCATGACGACCTGTGGGGAGCAAGAAAACCATCCTTCGCGGATATAAACCTTCCGAACCAACAACTTGGTTAATTGTTTTGAGAATCTCCCATGCTAGAGATTGAACATGCACATCTTCGATTTGCTGAGGAGCGCAACCTCTGCAGGGGACACTGATTTTGACTGGCTGGGATTAATCCTATGGACGACTTTCTATGAGGACACTCTCTTGGGGAAAATAATTCCCCCCTTCGGGAATGGATAACCGCCGTTCTAACCCTCTGGGGATAAGCTGCGACTAGCTGAGGAATGACATCAACTGGAATCAGGTCTTACATCAAGCGACCCTGGCTGGGGGAATATGATTCCTGACCATTTGCTCCAAAGGTAAGAACCCTGCAAAACACAAACGAGACAAAACAGGCCTATACAACAGAATCTATCCGGGTTAGCATCTGTGACATTACTTCAGTTAATTCGAAGTTTTAGCAATTGTTGGCAAGGCCCAGCAAGATTATGTAAGTGCAAGTTTATCAAAAAACATTGGCGTCTTTCACAGACAATAGTAAAGAACAAGCATCAAGTACTGAATAACATGTTTTATTGATAATGGGCCTCTGAATAGGCAAAGTTTTGTACACTGGATGCAACTCCTGAAAAGAGGAAGTTACGCACAACCACACATAAATATATGCACAATAAGCATAAAGAAAATACAAAACAATGTTTGTACACATGTCGGCAACGTGGCACAGACAAACACCATGAGCTGATCCTCCTATGACTCGCCTGACTCTGCGCTTTCCCGATACTCGATCTTCGGAAGAGATTGTTTTTGGATAGACGGTCCCCAGGTATTCCCAAACCACTAAACAATGTCGTATCAAATCTGGACCGCAGTCATTTGCTTTTTCAATCCCTAACTTTTGCGTGAACCGCCCTTTGCGGGTTTTCAATTCACTGGGATACCCTTTTTTGCCGAAGTCGCCCTTTTCAGGTTTTCGACTTCGCGGGTGTACATCTTTTAAATTTTATCCCTAACTTTTGCCCGAACCTTTTATTCATTTTTCATGGTTCGCCGGGATGCCCCATTTTTGCCTGGACTCTCTTTTTAATGTCCAGCGGGTCACTTTCAAGCAAGGTATTTTTTAACTGCGTCCGAATTCACAGGAGCCGTAAAGTCTTCACCATCCATGGTGGATAGTAACAAGGCTCCTCTAGAGAAGACTTTTCTGACAACGTAGGGACCTTCGTAATTAGGAGTCCACTTGCCCCTGTGATCTGTTTGTGGTGGGAGAATCTTTTTCAAAACAAGATCGCCCGTCTGAAAGCTTCGAGGACGCACCTTCTTGTCGTAAGCTTTCTTCATCCGGCTCTGATATAACCGACCATAGGCTAAAGAATCCAATCTCTTCTCATCCATTAAGCTGAGCTGATTCAGTCTATCTTTAACCCATTCTGCCTCGTCGAGTTGGACATCACGTAAAAACCTCAGGGAAGGAATCTCGACCTCCAACGGTAACACCGCCTCCATCCCGTATACCAATGAGAAAGGGGTTGCCCCGGTTGATGTGCGTACCGTCGTACGATAACCGTGCAAAGCGAAAGGTAGCATCTCGTGCCAGTCCTTATACGTCACAACCATCTTCAGAACAATCTTCTTTATGTTCTTATTGGCTGCTTCGACAACTCCATTCATCTTGGGCCGGTAAGGAGAAGAGTTGTGATGCTCAATCTTAAAATTCTGACACAGCTCTTTCATCATTTTGTTATTCAAATTTGAACCGTTGTCGGTGATAATTCGCTCAGGGATTCCATATCTGCAGATAATATCTCGTTTGATAAATCTGGCTACCACTTGTTTGGTCACGTTGGCATATGATGCTGCTTCCACCCATTTGGTGAAGTAATCAATTGCCACCAAAATGAACCGGTGTTCGTTTGATGCCGTGGGCTCAATATTGCCAATCATATCAATCCCCCACATCGAGAAAGGCCACGGTGATGACATCACATTCAGAGGACTTGGAGGCACATGGATTTTGTCTGCATAAATTTGGCATTTATGATACCTCTTTGCAAACTTGAAACAGTCTGTTTCCATAGTCAGCCAATAATAACCTGCCCGCAGCAGTTTTCTTGTCATAGCATGCCCGCCAGCATGTGTACCAAATGTACCCTCATGTATCTCTTCCATGAGCAGCTTTGCCTCTTTCTCATCTATACAGCGTAGCAACACCAAGTCGTGGTTTCTTTTATACAGGACACCGTCAGGATTCAGATAGAAATTGCCAGCCAATCTCCTGAGAGTCTTCTGATCTCGACTGGACGCTTCAGCCGGATACTCCTTGTTCTTCAGGAAGTTCTGGATGTCAAAGTACCAGGGTTTACCATCGGGAGCCTCGTCAATGGCAAATATGAAGGCAGGCCTATCGAGCCGAGAGATAACAATCCGGGGAGCCTCGTTCCAGAAGTTAACTTTATACATTGAAGACAATGTCGCCAGGGCATCATCCATTTGATTTTCTGCTCTTGGCACGTGATGCAATTCCACCTTGTCAAAGAAAGGCAACAATCTCCTTGCATAATTCATATATGGTATCAAATTGGGCTGACGTGTCTCTCATTCTCCTTTAATCTGATTCACCACTAAAGTTGAGTCTCCGTATACATCCAGGTTCTTTATTCGCAAATCAATGGCTTCTTCCAGACCCATGATGCAAGCCTCATATTCCGCCTCGTTATTGGTAACGGGAAAGGTCAATCGGGCAGTAAATGGGATGTGCGACCCCTGAGGAGTAGTGATAATTGCCCATATTTCGCTACCATAGGAATTAACAGCTCCGTCAAATATCAACTGCCATTTGGAACCCAACTCCGGTCCTTCGTCCGGCAACGGTTCTTCACAATCTTTCATCTTCAGGTACATGATATCCTCGTCAGGAAAATCAAACCTCATCGATTGGTAGTCTTCAACAGGCTGCTCCGCAAGGTATTCTGACAGAACGCTACCTTTAATAGCCTTTTGCGAGACATATTGGATATCGTATTCTGTTAACACCATCTGCCACCGGGCAATTCTTCCGGAGAGTGCTTGCTTTTCAAACACATATTTGATCGAATCCATCTTTGAAATAAGCAAGGTTGTATGATTCAGCATGTATTGCCTCAAACGTTTGGCGGCCCAGGCTAGCGCGCAACACGTTTTCTCAAGCATTGAGTATCTGGACTCACAGTCGGTAAACTTCTTACTCAAATAGTAAATTGCATGCTCTTTACATCCGGTCTCGTCGTGTTGACCGAGAACACAACCCATACTTTCCTCAAGGACTGTCAAATACATAATCAAAGGTCTCCCGGCCACTGGGGTTATCAAAATAGGAGGTTCCTGCAAGTATTCTTTTATCTTGTCGAACGCCTTTTGACAATTTTCATTCCAGGTCAACACCTGATCCTTTTTCAACAACTTGAATAACGGCTCGCATATCGCAGTTAGGTGAGATATGAACCGAGCAATGTAGTTCAACCTCCCTAAAAACCCACGCATTTCTTTTTCTGTTTTAGGCGTCGGCATTTCTTGTATTGCTTTTATTTTTGCAGGATCAACCTCTATTCCCTTTTCGCTCACAATAAACCCCAGTAGTTTACCCGATCTCACCCCAAAGGTGCACTTATTAGGGTTCAGTCTCAACCTGAACTTCCTCAGTCTTTTGAACAGTTTAAGCAGATTAACCAAATGCTCCTCCTCTGTCTGGGATTTGGCAATCATATCATCAACATAAACCTCGATCTCTTTGTGCATCATGTCATGAAAGAGAGTCGTCATAGCTCATTGATATGTTGCCCCGGCGTTCTTCAGTCCGAAGGGCATCACTTTGTATCAAAATGTTCCCCAGGGAGTAATGAAGGTAGTCTTCTCCATATCTTCTGGCGCCATTTTGATCTGATTATAGCCTGAGAAGCCATCCATGAAGGAGAATACGGAGAACTGAGCAGTATTATCGACCAGCACGTCAATATGAGGAAGCGGAAAGTCGTCTTTCGGGCTCGCCCTGTTCAAATCACGGTAGTCTACACACATTCGCACTTTACCTTCCTTCTTCAGCACTGGTACTATATTAGCGACCCATGACGGATAAGTTGTAACGACTAGGAAACCAGCATCCCACTGTTTTTGAACTTCCTCTTTGATTTTCACGGCCATGTCTGGTCTGGTTCTTCTGAGTTTCTGCTTAACAGGCGGACATTCCTCTCGCAACGGCAGACGATGCACAACCATGTCCGTATCTAACCCAGGCATATCCTCGTACGACCAAGCAAATATATCACTATACTCTCGCAGTATCTCAATCAGCCTTTGCTTGACGTTGCTCTGCAGCGCAGCCCCTATACGGATATTTCTCACAACTTCTTCCGACCCCAAGTTGATAATCTCAATTTCCTCCTGATGAGGCAGAATGATTCTCTCTTCCTGTTTCAACAAACGAGTCAGCTCCTCTGGCAGGTCACTATCCTCAACAATATCTTCCTCTGCTTGGAACACCGGGTGCTCGAAGTCGAAACGAGTCATAGGCGGTTCGTAGGAGATGTCATCTGAAATATTAGTCCTGCAAAGGAAATGGTTAAACGCTTCAACACGCAAACAAAGCAAATAACCACGTTGCCATTTATTTCTAAAGCAAAAACAAGAAAAATAGGGATCACAACATTTGAATATGAAAAACGCCTTTATTTCATGATTAAACAGTGCAATACACATAATCAAGTAGCCCTAATGTAACATCACTATGCCCCGGGTAGGACATAGGATTATTCAACAATTGATAAAATAAATCATTACTGTTTAAAAGTCACTGGGACAGTTTCCCAGATGGACCAGTTGCAGAGACTTTGTCCTGGCACGCTTGGCTTTATCCACGCGTCTATATCGCAGTCGCTATCCCCGCCCTCAGCATCGGAAATAGCGTTGATAGTCTCAAAGCACACCCCGCTTGGCGTAATTGTGACCGGTCCCTTGAACCTGGGAGCTCCTGAAGTTGAAGCTGACGACGTCGGTCGGTACCCTAGCCCAAACTTGTCATTCTTCACGGGAATCTCCAATACCTGCCCCCAGCCTTTAGTCTCACCAGTCTGCACTAAAGCCTAAGCCTCTTTGTAGGATGACACTGCCACCTCTGATACTTTGCTAGAACCCTGAGCTTTGTCTTTAATCCGTAACCCTTTGAAGGCTTGGCAAGGTGTCTCGTGTATTTCTCCGTCGACCTCAACATATCTGAACGATGACAGGTGACTGACCAAAATATCCTCCTCCCCGCAAACGGTAACAACACTATCACCCACCATGTACTTCAACTTCTGATGCAATGTGGACGTTACGGCCCCTGCAGCATGGATCCATGGTCGTCCAAGAAGGCAGCTATAAGCGGGGTGTATATCCATGATGTAGAATTCGGTATCAAAATTTCCGGCCCCACCTGAAGCGGTAATTGTATTGATCCAAACACCGATCTTTTTGTCCCGTCAAACGCCCTCACAACCAAATCGCTGGGCGTGCAAATAATTCCCCGTATGTCCAATTTCATCATGGCTTTCTTTGGTAGTACGTTCAACGATGATCCCGTATCCACCAATACCCGCGACATTACGGTGCCCCGGTATTCCATCGATATATGCAAAGCCATGTTGTGCTCTCGACCCCTGGGCGTTAGATCAAAATCTGTGAAACCTAGGCTATGTACAGCATTGACATGTGCCATTACCCCCCCTAACTGATTTACAGAAACTTCTTGGGGCACGAATGACGTATCCAGAATCTTTAGCAAGGCGTTCCGGTGGGCCTCGGAACATAACAACAACGACAAGATAGAAATCTTCGATGGCGTCTGCTGTAGGTGTTCAACAATTTTGTAGTCGCTTTTGCGAATCAGTCTCATGAACTCCTCTACGTCCTTGAGCGACGTATCCTTTTCTTTCGATTGAGTAGGCCCGCTTTCATTTACTTTGGCTTTGCCTTTGGCCAACCTCTCTGCTTCTATTTCAGGTGAGGTAAAGATCCTTCCGCTACGGGTCATGCCCCTCGTTCCAACGACATTATCAACAGCCCCAGCTGGCTGGTTATTCACCACAATCTTTTCCCCGTTGCAATACGCTTCTAATCGATATGTCCACGAGACAGCTTTCGTACTCTCAAAGGGAACAGGCCCTGCTTTGGTAATCATAATAGTTGGCTGTTGGGCGGGCGCCGTTATCGTTATAGTTTTTCTCGGGATCGTTATCGTTGCAATATCATTCTGCTTATCACATACTGCCTCCACAGGCTTCTCAACCGCAGTTCGATCAAATTGCAAGGTCCCTTCGTCGATCATGGCCTGAATGCCCCGCTTCAAATCAGTATAACCCTCAGGATGGGTCCAACACTCTAAACAGTATTCGTCACACCCAGGGAATACTCCCCCTCTGAGCAACCTGCTTTTCACTTCACTCAATGGTGTCTTCAGTTCGTGAGCATGCATCACCAAGTTCAAATTTTCTTCTGTTAAGATAGCATTTGCCCCATGTTGCACCCCAAAATTTGACCAACATTTATTTACCCATCAAGAGTTGTATGAGACTTTGAAGCTAGCCAATAAGGTTATTCAAGTTGTTCAAGTGATTAAGGGTTGATATCCTTGTCAGAGAACTCTAGAGATCCTCAGAGAGATTGGTTGAAACCAAGTTTGTGTGTCTCATAACTTGAGAGTTGTGGGAGCTCCTCAGATGATTCTGAGATTATGAGGTTGGACTTGAAGCTTTGAGAAAGCTTATGAGATGTCTTGAAAGCCATCATGAAGCCTAGAGAGGCCATTATACAAGAATTCAGAAGATTCAGCCATGAGTGGTGGAATTAGGGTTTGACTGGGTCAACCCTAGGTCAACTGATGATTTGGAGAGGGTTGAGACCTAATCCAAGAGCCATGTGATCATGGAATGATGCATTGAGATGCTATAAGGATTACTCCTAGACCAACTCATCATGATCGAGGAGTTTGAGAAGTTTCAAGCTAGGGTTTCTAAGGATTGACAGTGTAAAATCCCCTAGTTTGACCCCTATCTTCAAGGCAGTTTAGCTCAAGATGTGATTGTCATCTCATCTTCCTCACAACATGAACGTTGTAGAGCTTGTTCTTAGCTTTAATTTGAGTACTAGAAGTCCTTGATAGGATTTGTAGAGCTCAAGTTATGACTTTGACAAATTACAGGTCATCTGAGGTATGTGAATCTGGGTCCTTGAAAGTCACCCAACTTGCATCCAACCTTTGCCCTAGTAGGATGATTCCTATGAACTCTTGGTAAACATGAATGTTGTATAGAATCTTCTTAGCTTTCTAGATAGTACTAGAAGTCCTTGATAGGATTTGTAGAACTCAACTTATGGCTTTGACAAGTCAAGGGCATTTTGGTCATTTGGAGGTTATAGGCAATTTCAAGCATAAGGCTATATCTCCTATTTCCAAGCTTCAAATGGAAAAATCTTCAACATTAAACTTGCTTAGAATGATGTTTTAAGGCTAGTAGGGAGGTCATGAGATGTTGAAAAGGCTTGTATCAAAAAGTGATGAAAATGGCCTAAAATGGAGGCATAAGTTAATTAAGGTGAAATTGAAAATTGGAGATCACAAGCTATAAATCCAAACCATGTCATATAATAGGTCATTTTGACTCCAAATGACATTCTAAGAACAATGGTTCAGCCACAATTTTGATTTGAGGCTTAGATCATAGGGCTGCTTTGGAAAAGGCTTACTTGCATCTTAAGGTACCAAAGCAAAACTCAACAAAACTCAATAAGCAAGTTGGTTATGCATTGTAACATATCATAAATCTCACATGGGGAGAATTTCAAGTCAGAATCAAAGGTTACAAGGGCTATGGCATGAGATAGCATATGGTGAGAAGTGAAATTAAAATGTCATGACATGAGATTTCCAAATACTCATTGGATTGTCCTAGATGGTTCTAGATGATTCTAAACCACTCTATATAACATATGTAACTTGCTCAGATGCAAGGTTGGTGAGAATTGGTGCAGAGAAGAGAGAGTGAGATCAAGAATCTTCCATTGCAAGTCAAGTTTCATTTCTTCATTCTTCTTCATTTCCATTCCTTTTTTCCATTCAAACACTTCCCATACATCATAGTGAAGGAGTGCAGATCAAATTGAGGGCAATTCCATTGATGAATTGCGCATGAGCTTTTGGATTTTCACCTCTGCAATTCAAGATCGGTTTCCAAGAATCAAGCTGTTTCAACCATTCTTTTTGCATACAGAAGCAAGAATACTACTCAGTGAAGGAATTGGGAAAGATTGAAGCATTGATTTGAGGGATTTCTTCATCTGTTCACTCGATTTTACCAGGTTTGCAACTTTCTTCGTGCACCTTAATTTATGCATGATTGATTAGATTTGATAGGTTAGAATGGTTAGAAATCACTAGGAGATCATTTCTGGAAAGTTTGAAGAGAATTGATGATGGTTTTGTTGTTGACAAGATTTCTGTTTGGACCAAGAACTCCTTGAATCTTGAGTAATAATCTTAGTTCTTTAGTGAAGGTTGGTCAGTGATAGGAGGTGAACATTTTAGTGTAAGAAATTTCAAGAATCTTGAGTTTTGATGTTCAAGCATAATTTGAAGTTTGATTCGTGTTTTAAGTTTGAGTGAGATTCAATGGAATTTGAGATCATGGTTAGATTCAGTGTTGAAAATCAAGTGGATTAGGGTCTTGAATTTTAATTATTGATGAAGTTTTGAGGAGATACGAGTTGAGAGGATGAAGCTGCTAGTGTTAAGCTTCCATGGATTTCCCTCCAAGTTCAGAGTTCAAATGAAGGTGATGAAGTGTAAACCCTTGGATCATACGAGACTTGTTGACCAGAGCAATATCCCACGACCGTGATTCAATTTCATGTTTGTGAAGGG
This sequence comes from Lathyrus sativus, assembly GCA_963859935.3. Lineage (NCBI taxonomy): Eukaryota > Viridiplantae > Streptophyta > Magnoliopsida > Fabales > Fabaceae > Lathyrus > Lathyrus sativus. The sequence continues at coordinate 326,067,894 of OZ012739.1, forward strand.
GGAGAATTCTGATACCCAAAACGAACCGTTTCATTAAATCATAGATAGTGGGCTTAAGTTTGAAGTTTCTAATCCCACCCCCAATCAAGGCCCACTTGGATTTTGTACTGAAAATCAGTGCTATTCTCACCGTGTTCTTTTCTTTTTCTTTATGTTTTATCATTTATTTTCTGATTAATGAATGGGCCCAGTGCGCGTTACTATCTGAACCCCCCATTTTGAGCCCATATGTGAATTGAACTGCATTGCCTTGCTAGCTGCACCCCAGTTCCATATTTGCATTTTATTTTCCTCCATTTTATTTCAATCTTTGAAAATTCATAATAATTGGAAAAATAATGATTTTTAAGTGGGAATTTTTGCTCCCATTTCATATTTTTGTCAAGAAAAATATAAAATAAAAATATTTTCCTTCCATGCATTTTTAGTATTTTTTGTGTATTTCCTACTTTTATTGCATTTTATTTCTTTTATGTTGATGCATGAATTTGCAGAATTTTGTTTAGGAAGTTCCCTTAACTTTTTTAGGCCATTCTTTTTAGGATAGTTAGATATATGCTTTAGCTTCCCCCTGGATTTATTCCATAATTCTTTGATGAATTTTAGGTTAGTTTTGATTAGATGACATTAGGTTGTGTAGAATTAGGTCAAACTTCAACATAGGTGCACAATAACCTTAGATTTTTGGGTTTTTAGGACAAGTTAGACTATGGGACATATAAGGGTATTAAGGGTAGGTATGTAGGATCCCTTAGAAATTATATTAGGATTTAATATAGTAGTATACTATTTTTAGATGATTTTTGTAGTTGATGATTGTTTGTGTTGCCCTTGTGGGCTTGAATTGTTGTTTGCTTTGCTTTGTGGGCTTGGGGAGCTTGGCTTTGTTCTAAGGAGCATTGAGGAGCATAGTATAAGACTTGAAGATGGATTGAGGAGCTTGAGAGCTTGATCTTATTTGTTTTGTTATTGTTTTAGGGTTAGGGATTAGGAAGAGTTTAGACTCAGATAACTTCTTTCTTAAACATGGATGGTATCTTCCACCTCCATTCCTCCCTATGATTCAAAGTCCTTCCATGGTGTAGACCTCTCTCCTTTGGAGGGATAAGTGATTGTACCTAGGAAGTAGAACTTTTGAGGGAACCATTCCTTTGATGTTGAACCCTTATAGGTCACCTTTGGTGGTCAATAAGCAGTTCAATATCCCCAGCTTATCCAGTAAGTGATTTCCTCTGGTTTGATTATCTTGAGAGATGTTGAGCTTGAGTTTGAAGATGAAGACTTCATTGAAGAGTGTTGAAGAGGATGAATCCTTGAGTATTGCCATTCCAGCTGAAGCTTGAAGAGCAACAAGAGCAAGTTGATACTTGAAGACCCCTGAAGATTAGTGAAGCCTGAAGGTGGAGCTGATCAAGAAGCTGAAGCTTAAAGGAGAAGATAAGTTGAAACTTATGTTGAAGGGTTGAAACCTGGAAAAGCAAATTGATATTTTGTCAGGAGTGATTGAAGTCTGAAGACTGAGTTGCTGTTGGGAGAAGCTGAAGCTTGAAGTTGAGAGAGGAGTTGATCTGCTTTCTTTTCTTTTTCTTTGTTGTATTGACATGTTTTGTTTGACTTGCTTGATGCATTAGAATAAGTTCATATCTAGAATAAGTAGAATCTAGGAGCATGATTTCACTAGAGGTTGAGTTGCTCCCTCTGCTTGTATTGTTACTGTGTGGCTTTGCTTGCGGGTATTCGGTAGAGCCCAGCTCCCTTGCCCATGTGGTTTGTTTGCCTGATGGCATTTTATATTCTCTCTCTTCTGTATGATTACAGTTTACTGTTTTTGCTTGATGGCATGTTTTATATTTCAGTATGATTACTGTTATCCATTTTGGCTTGAGGTTGAGATGAGCTTGTGGAGGCTGAAGCCCCACACACATTTCCTCCCTCACTTGCATTGCATGCATTTTACTGTTAAAGCTGATGCTTTGTCTGTTTTGGTGTATCATTGACATGATCCCTTAGGACTCTCATTTCCTTTGATAAGGAATTGATGATAGAATTTTAGGTTGAAACCTATGCATGACAACTTCTAGGAGTTCCCTGTTCAAACCTTGACCATAGGATGAATCCACGACATGACAACAGTAGGACTTGATAGTCTCCCTCCTAGTTGGGCCTGTTCTCTTCTCATCTCAAAACAGTTTAAGATACAGTAATCATGAATGATTTCTTTCGTACGTTACGAGCCTTAAGCTATCTGAGAAAGGATTGTGGGAGAGCTTCTTTTCCACAGTCTGGATGTTTAGTATGGTACCCTTTGGGTGACATGCGACGCATTCATTCTCAGGTCATAGTCTCTAGTGCGATTGAAATCGCAAACACAATAAAAAACACTTCTTTCGTAAAAGACAGGAAATAAACCGTAGTTTCCCGAACTACGTGAGCTCTGATCTCTCATACCTGTTGAGAGTACGTAGGGACAAGATGGCGATGTTTTGGAGAGCTACCTTCCCCCATAACCCATCGTAGGTCGAACTACGTTGACTCTGATTTCTCATTCTCTGATGAGAATACGTAGGCATAAAGTGCGACGCTTTGCCGAGTCATTTTTCTTTTCTTTTTTCAGCCAGCTTTGATAGGTAGATAGAATAAAACCAACCCGTCCAAGTAAACACAACAAGCGAGGATCCCGTCGAGTACGACGGACGTGAGGGGTGCTAATACCTTCCCCTTGCGTAACCGAATCCCGAATCCAGACAATGGTTGCGACGACCTTGTCTTACCCTTTTTTCGTTAGGTTTTTCCGATCGTTTCCTTTCCCGTTCTGAGAGATAAATAACGAAAGGTGGTGACTCTTCTGTTGTGTCGGCACCTTATTTTCGCGCAAGCGACAGCTGGCGACTCTGCTGGGGAATTTCATAGTTTCCTAGGGATCCAACGTCCCGAAAGCGAGTCAGTTTGGAAATTCCGGTTCCCTGCGAGAGTCAATCCTAACGCTTGTATGTTTGTTTGTTGGGTTGCGTTTATTTATCGCATTTTACTTCTCGCACTTTATTTCCCGCATTTTATATTCAGTATAATATGATTATCTGTGCTGTTGTGGGATGGGAGTTCTGATGAGTGAGAAGCCAGACCCAGGCTTGAGTGCACTATAAACTTAGAGTGGAAATTAGTGGGCGCGTGCTTGCTTTGCAGGAACTAGTGTCTCATGAAATCCACGCTCAGACGAGGTTCATCCGGTTGGCTTCTCTTTCAACCCTTTGGGTTGAGACGGTTGCTGGTTTGGTGGATTGTCGACTCTGGGGACCGATCATTTGTGATTCAGCCGAGTGTGGCCGCTTCATGAGCTGGTGATGCCACACCTTCTGGGTATCGTATCACCCCTCTTGAATGTCTGTGACGCTGATGAACGCATAGGATGTCGAACTTGAGTCAGTTTAGGTCCATACCTGTGAGCAGGGTTAGGTTTATTGCAGGAAACCTTGACCTTCAGACTACCTGGTTTTCTTGACAGTGAATCAGTTTTGTTGGTACCGGGGTTTCTCAGTTGCAGATTTTTCTGTTCTTGATAGAGCAGGTTTTGATCAGAGGAACTTATCATCAGATGTGTATTTGTTCTTGACAGGGCAGGTTTTGATCAGAGGATCTTATCATCAGGTGTATGGCTGTTCTTGATAGAGCAGAGTATTGTCATCAGTTGTTTGTTCTTGATAGAGCAGATTTTTGGGATCTGAAGATCTCATCAGCAGATGTTGTTTGTTCTTGATGGAGAAGATTATTGGGGTCTGAAGATCTCATCAGCAGATGTTGTTTGTTCTTGATAGAGCAGATTTTTGATTTGGGGTCTGAAGACCTCATCAGCAGATATTTCTTGATCCTACATCCGAGGTCCTTATTATCAGACATTTGTTCTTGACAGAGAAGAATTATGATCCCGTATATGGTCCTATCGGATGGTTGTTCTTGGCAGATCAGATTTGTGGTCCGATACCAGGATTTCTTCTCATCAGTTACAGTGGTTGTTCTTGATAGAGAAAGATTATGGTTTTGTTGATACAGAATCTCCACAACACCAGTTGCCTTGGCCTCTTATTGCATGATTGCATTTTGCATTAGTTTGCATACTCATTTGCATTTCATTAACGTGTGTCTGTGTTGCAGGTACCGTCTTCCCCGATCCAGGATTTCTTGCCTCCTATTGTATTGTTATGGGCTCTCTGAGGAAGACTGTGGCTTACAAGTTCCCCGCCCCTGATGTGGTTAAGCTGACTGGTTTGATAGCTCTAGCAGATGATTATGTAAGGATGAGTTCAGGAAATCCTATGGCAGGTTGCTCAGTTTGGTTCATAAGCCTTCTATATCCGAGTTGAATGGGTTGCACGCTCTGCTGCAGTTCTACGACCCTCCGCTGAGATGTTTCACTTTCCAGGATTTTGTTCTCGCACCTACGCTGGAAGAGTATGCTGATTTGCTAGGTGTGCCTATCAAGAGGCAGATGCCTTTTGTTCACATGGATGCTGAGCCTGATCTGGCTGGTTTAGCTTCTTCACTTCACCTGGATGCCTCCGAGTTAGTATTGACTAGTTGGAACAAGGTTCCTGGGTTCTCCTTGCAGTTTCTGGTGGGTAAGGCTCAGCAGTGTGCCAAGGACGGATGTTGGGTCGCGTTCAATGCCATCCTCGCTCTATGTATATATGGCATCATCCTGTTCCCTAATATGCCCGATTTTGTAGACTTTGATGCGTTTCACATCTTTGCTTCAGGGAATCCGGTCCCTACCTTGATAGGAGATGTCTATCATTCAGTTCACTACAAAAACGAGAACAGGAGGGGGAAGAATGTCTCGTGCTGTGTACCCTTGCTGTACAAATGGCTTGATAGTCATCTGCCCAAGAGGGGTCCTTTTGTCTCATCTGCAGCCACAGCTGAGTGGCCCGAGCGTCTGATGAGTTTATCTGCAGAGGATATTGACTGGTTCGACAGAGATAGGTTGGGTACTGAGGTGGTCTTCAGTTGCAGCGGGTTTCCAAATGTACCTTTGATAGGTAGGAAGGGCTGTATAAACTACAATCCATCATTGCTGATTCGACAGTTCGCATATGCTTTGAGAACTCCGCCGAAGGATGAAGAGGTACAGGAATCTCTGTACCTCACTGGTCTTCTAGAGGGGGATCTGTTGTCCAAGCCTCAGCGCGCGTGGAATGGTATCAGTAAGCGAGGAAAGCCATTGCTGGGAAAAAGCAACAATCAAGCCTACCCTCCATACGTGACTTGGATCAGAGCCAGGGCAAATGCTATAGGGATGCCGTTTCCTCAGGCCAAGCCAGAAAGTCCTCCAATGATCGAAGAGCCTACTACTGTGCCCATTCAGCAGCATAACCAGGTATTAGCTGAGCGGGATGAATTGAAGCGGGCGAACAAAGAATTGGAGAAGGAATTAGCTCAGCTCCGAAGCGAGAGGAATAAAGTCGTTCATTCTTTCAAAAGGCAAACAGAGTTGGTGAACCAGCTAGGTACAGACCTGACTAAGCAGATAGCCGAGCGTGAACGCATGAGTCGAGACTTCAAAGCTGTCAACGACGTACTGGCTACAAAGAAGCAACACTTGGATGAGGCATATCGGAGGATATCCAAGTTCAACCAGCATTGGAAAGCTTCCCTGGCCACCAGGAAAGAGCGGGAGGATAAGCTGATGCTACAGATCTCCAAGCTGGAAGCCCAGGTGAAGGACAGTGAAAAGAGGTTTGATGAAGAAACCGCCCGCAGGTACGCCGCCGAAGGCCAGCTCAACAAAGCTCTCGCTAACCTGAAGGAGCGAAAGCTGACGTTTGAGTCCAAGAAGCGGAAATTAGAAGATTGCTTTGGCGAAGGAGCATGGGAAAGTTCGGTTGAGGGACTTCAGTATACCATTGTGCAGAGGGAATTACTCGTCGAAGGGTTACTCACTTTGCCAGATCATCCAGAGACGAAGGAGTTGTTAGAAGAGTATCGCGCCCGTGGCCGTACTTGACTATTTGTATTCCTTTTGCTTTGATCATTGTTGTATGCTGACCATCACCAGGCTTGTTGGCTGAGGTCACGCTGTTGATTCATCTTGTACTCGTTGATGCTATGTACTGCCTTGATAGGCTTTCTTTATATATGAGATTGTTGTTTCCATGATTGGGCTCGGACTTCTTCTTCTTATTATTATCAACACTGGCACTCAGGCACTAGGATCGGGGGAAATCTCCCAAACGCACAGACACACGCATGCATTTGCATGAAGCATTTGCATGGCGCACATTTTGTTGTTTTTCCTAACCCTTCTGTGTTTAAACAAGTTTTTCAGGTTTTTCAGGTCCCAGGCTGTTTCCGTTTGTTCCTTGATTGATCAGAGACTAATTCACCATTATCCGACTAGAGCTAATCAGACCAGAATCATGGATCAAGTGCAAACAGATGTTTAGGAGCTCTGCGAGAGGATGGATCGCTTCATGGAACTCATGCAAGTGGTCGCCAATGGTCAGGACCAGCTCAGGACTTTGGTTCAGCCTTTGATCTCCAGGGTTGATAGTAACGGCATACTCCATGGCGGGGTTGTGCCTACTCCTCCACCAGTTGATACTCCACAGAATGGTGTCCCCGTGGCCGGGGGCAACGGCAGTGCTAATGGCAATGTGATGGCCAATATCGGACTCAATACGACGGGCGTCGGTAATGGGAGTCTGGGAGCTAATGTCAACATCGGGCAGGGCAACGACAATGCAGGCGTCGGGAATCTGTTGGTGCCTTAGCCATGGCTTGAGGATCATCAGGATGATGTGTTCTCTCAAAGAGGTGCTGAAGGGGAGCTGAATGCTGAAGCGCGACTCAGATTCAAAGCACTTGAAGATAAAATGAGAGATATTAAGAATCAGAACACTTTGGGCGTTGATATGTCCATGCTGGGATTAATCGCTGATTTCAAGGTACCTCCTAAGTTCAGGGTACCTGACTTTGAGAAATATAAGGGCACCACTTGCCCTCGTGTCCACCTGAGATCGTACTACAGGAAGATGTCTGCCTATTCCGAAGACGAGAAGCTGCTGATGCACTTCTTCCAGGACAGTCTCTCCGGGCCGTCCCTCGAGTGGTACATGGGTCTGGAACCCACTAGCGTGCTCACATAGAAGGATCTCGCTGAAGCGTTTGTCCACCATTACCAGTACAACAGCGACTTGGCCCCGAACCGAGTCTAGCTCCAGAACCAATCGCAGAGGAATAATGAAGGATTTAAGGAGTATGCCCAGCGGTGGCGTGAGTTGGCAGCCCGGGTTCAGCCGCCGATGGTTGAACGCGAGCTCGCGCAGATGTTTGTAGCTACCCTCCCAGGGGTTTACTACGAAAAGTTAGTCAGCGGTATGTCTGGGACGTTCTCAGCTCTCATTATCATGGGCGAGCATGTCGAGAATGGAATCAAGATCGGGAAAATTCAAGGTGAGTCATCCTCAGCTGGAGGAGGTGGAAAGAAACCTTATGCTGGTAAACGACGAGAAGGAGAAGCGAGTGCTGTGACCAACGCTCGAAGGAAGGGCAAAGGCCTTCAGCAGCAGATAGCCAGTATAAATATCCCAGCAGCCCCGCAGCCGCAGCAGCAGCAGCAACCGAATCAACAGGGATATAGAAAGTACCAGAATCGGGCCTCTTTGGCAAACCGTCACTTCGAAGCACCGCCCATGTCGTATGCGCAGCTCTTGCAGACCTTGCTTCAGCTTCAGTTGGTCCAGAAGAGGACGATGGCTCCCTTGACAGGGGCACCTCCACCAGGGTACGACGCAAATGCCACTTGCGAGTTTCACTCAGGGGCACCAGGCCATACAATCGAGAACTGCAAAGCCTTCAAGCACAAGGTGCAGGATTTAGTGGATGCCAAGATCATTAACTTCTCCGATAATGTGCCCAATGTCACGAAGAACCCTATGCCGAATCATAGGGGAGGAGGAGTGAACGCCATTATCGAAGAAGAGAGTGCGGATCTGTTGACTGATGTCAGAGACCTAAAGACGCCGCTTAGCTTCGTTAAAGCTAAGTTGTTGAAAAGAGGGTTCTTTCCAGGGTGCGGAGAGTTATGCATGGACTGTGCTACACATTCTGACGGATGTGAGCAGTTGGTTGAAGGAATTCAAAGTCTGATGACTGAGGGGAATCTGCAGTTTAGCTGGAAGGCTGAAAATGTATCAGGGGAAGTAGTGTTGAAGCAGGCCGATGAAGTCGCCACCATCACCATCCCTCGCCAGCCAATAACCATTTCTGCGCCCAGACCGCCCATAATCACTATTACCAAAGCTGGGCCGATACCATTCGAGAGCACTAACGCCGTTCCGTGGCATTATGGGGCTGAAGTCTATTGTAACGGACAGAGGTTGGAGCTAGAGCCGTATGGGTCGACTGTGGAGAGTCTCGCAGGAATCAGTGGTATTACTCGCAGCGGAAGAGTGTTTGCACCGCCAGAGGTCGTGGCAGAGAAAGAGGTCAGAGCTGATGCGGCCGATAAGGGAAAAAGCAAAGTCGTCGAAGAGGTCCCGTGTGGGGCAGAAACAGATTTGCTTGTCAAAGATGCCGAGGAGTTTATGCGGTTGATCAAAAAGAGCGACTACAAGATTGTAGACCATCTCCATCAGACGCCTTCGAAGATTTCTATTCTCAACCTGTTGCTGTGTTCTGAAGCACACCGCAACGCGCTGCTGAAGGTATTGAACGCTACCTACGTACCGCAGGAGATATCGGTGAATCAGCTAGAAGAGGTGGTAGCCCACGTTAATGCTGGTAATGGGCTAGGTTTCACAGACTTAGAGCTGACACCAAAAGGGAAGAATCACAATAGCGCCCTACACATCTCGATCGAGTGTAGGGGCACAATCATGTCGCACGTGCTGGTGGACACGGGTTCATCGCTTAATGTTCTTCCGAAGAAGGCCTTAATGAAGTTGGATACTCGTGGAGTGAGATGCACACCCAGTGATCTGGTGGTGAAAGCATTCGACGGAACTAAACGCCACGTTTTCGGGGAGGTGACCCTGCCGGTCCAAGTCGGTCCGGAAACGTTCGACACGGTCTTTTATATTATGGACATCATGCCTGCCTACAGTTGTCTCTTGGGCCGGCCGTGGATCTATGCCGCTGGTACCGTGACCTCCACGTTACACCAAAAGCACAAATATGTTGTCGGAGGAAGCGTCGTAACCGTGTGCGGCGAGGAGGACATAATGGTGAGCCATTTGTCATCCTTTAAGTATGTTGAAATGGATGGCGAAATCCATGAAACTCTCTGCCAGGCATTTGAAGTCGTCAAAGTGAAAGAAGTAGCTCCTGCAGTCGTAGAAAAGCTAGAGATGAATCTCTCCTCGTTCAAAGAAGCTCGAGCCGTTGTCCAAGCTGGATCTACCCCAGGCTGGGGGCGAGTTTTGGAGATACCGAACAAATAGAATAAGTTTGGGTTGGGGTATTCTCCTGAAGCTGAAGCTTCTTCTTCTTCGTCTAGCAGTGCGTCTCGAGGTAAAGGGCCGATCCAATTTACCAGTGGCGGAGTGATTTTCGAAAGCATCAACGCAACGTCTGAAGACAGCGGGGATAGCAATTGTGATCTCGACTCTTGGATCCAGCCAAGCAAGCCGGGCGAGAGACTCAACAATTGGACCATCAAGGATATCATCCCGATGACAAGTGAAGAGTAATGATTTACTTTTTCCAATCATTGTACAACCCTATGTCCTACCCGGGGCATAGCGGTTTTATTGTCAGGGCCTTGTTGGATTATGTACATGCATTTTGTTAATAAATCAAAGGCGTTTTCTTCGTATTCAAATATTGTGATCTCTGTTATTCCTGTTTTATATTTGTTTCGAAAAACAGTAAAATGGAAATGGGGTTTGTGCTAACCTGCATATTCTTGTTTTAAACTTAATCCTTGTTATTGCAGGATCCACATAACAGATGACATCGACTCTGGACCTTCTACGACTCACTTCGACTTCGATTGCCCGATCTATCAAGCTGAAGAAGAGATTGATGAAGACGAAGACCTTCCTGAAGAGTTGGCCCGCTTGTTGAAACAAGAGGAAAAGGTTATTCTGCCTCATGAGGAGGAGATCGAAATCGTGAACCTGGGTTCTGAAGAACTCGTCAGAAATGTCAGGATAGGGGTCGCATTGCAGAATGATGTCAAGCAGAGATTGGTCGAGATGCTAAGAGAGTATAGTGACGTCTTTTCTTGGTCATACGAAGATATGCCCGGACTTGACACGGACTTCGTGGTCCACCACTTGCCGTTGCGAGAAGATTGCCCTCCCGTCAAGCAGAAGCTTAGGAGGACGAGACCAGATATGGCCGTTAAGATCAAAGAAGAAGTGCAGAAACAGCTTGACGCTGGCTTCTTAGCGGTCACCACTTACCCTCCGTGGGTCGCCAACATAGTGCCTGTACCGAAGAAGGACGGTAAGGTACGCATGTGCGTCGATTATCGGGATTTGAATAGGGCGAGCCCTAAAGATGATTTCTCGTTGCCTCATATCGATGTGTTGGTCGACAACACAACCCAGTTCTCCGTGTTTTCGTTCATGGATGGCTTCTCCGGTTACAACCAGAACAAGATGGCGCCGGAGGACATGGAGAAAACGACGTTCATCACTCCCTGGGGAACATTCTGCTATAAGGTAATGCCCTTCGGTCTGAAGAACGCAGGGGCCACTTACCAACGAGCAATGGTAACTTTGTTTCATGACATGATTCATCATGAGATTGAAGTCTATGTTGATGACATGATTGCAAATTCCCAAACGGAGGAAGAGCATCTGGTCAACTTATTGAAGCTTTTTGAGAGGCTTAGGAAGTTCAGGTTGAGGCTGAATCCTAACAAATGTACTTTCGGAGTACGGTCCGGAAAGTTACTGGGGTCTATCGTGAGTGAACGAGGCATCGAGGTTGATCCTACGAAGATTAAAGACATTCAAGAAATGCCAGCGCCGAAAACAGAAAAAGAAGTTCGTGGTTTCTTGGGCAAAATAAACTACATTGCAAGGTTTATCTCTCAGCTCACGGCCACGTGTGAACCAATGTTCAAGCTTTTAAAGAAAGATCAGGAGATTACTTGGAATGAGGATTGCCAGAAGGCATTTGACAAGATAAAGCAGTATCTTCAAGAACCTCCGATCTTGATACCCCCAGTGGCTGGACGACTATTAATCATGTACTTGACAGTTCTTGAGAATAGTATGGGGTGTGTTCTCGGTCAGCACGACGAGACGGGCAGAAAGGAGCATGCCATTTACTATTTGAGTAAAAAGTTCACTGACTGTGAATCTCGATACTCGATGCTGGAGAAGACGTGTTGTGCACTAGCCTGGGCTGCCAAACGTTTACGACAGTACATGCTGAATCACACCACCATGCTAATTTCGAAGATGGATCCGATCAAGTACGTCTTCGAGAAGCAGGCTCTTTCGGGCAGGATTGCCAGATGGCAAATGGTGTTAACAGAATACGATATTCAATACGTGTCCCAGAAGGCCATCAAGGGAAGCGTATTGTCTGATTACCTTGCCGAGCAGCCGATCGAGGATTATCAGCCGATGAAATTTGACTTCCCTGACGAGGATATCATGTTTCTCAAAGCGAAGGATTGCGATGAGCCGTTGCCCGACGAGGGGCCAGATAGGAAATCCCAGTGGAAATTGATATTCGATGGGGCGGTTAATTCCTATGGAAGTGGCATCGGGGCTATCATCACGACTCCCCACGGATCCCATATCCCGTTTACTGCGAGACTGACGTTTCCAGTCACCAACAATGAGGCGGAGTACGAAGCATGCATCATGGGTCTAGAAGAGGCAATTGATTTGAGAATCAAGAACCTAGACGTATATGGTGACTCAGCGCTTGTGATCAACCAAATTAAAGGGGAGTGGGAGACTCGTCAATCGAATTTGGGGCCGTACATGAACTATGCTAGAAGGCTGCTTCCGTTCTTTGATCGAGTGGAACTCCATCATGTGCCCAGAGCTGAAAATCAGATGGCTGATGCCTTAGCCACATTGGCTTCGATGTATAAAGTCAATTTTTGGAATGAGGCTCCAAGAATTGTCCTTTCCCGTCTTGATAGACCGGCATTCGTCTTTGCAATCGAGGCAGCCGCCGACGGCAAGCCATGGTTCCATGACATCCAGACTTTCCTTATGGCTAAGGAGTATCCTGCGGGTTCGTCAACCTAGGATAAGAAGACTCTGAGGAGGCTGTCTGGAAACTTTTATCTCAATCCTGATGGAGTGTTTTATAAAAGAAACCATGATCTCGTGCTACTCAGATGTGTAGATGAGAAAGAGGCGAGTATGCTCATGGAAGAGGTCCATGAAGGCACATTTGGTACGCACGCCGGCGGGCATGCTATGACGAGAAAGATCCTGAGAGCAGGATACTACTGGCTGACGATGGAGTCGGATTGCTTCAGATTCGCGAAGAGATGTCATAAATGCCAGATTTATGCTGATAAAGTTCATGTGCCGCCGTGCCCGTTGAATGTCATGTCCTCCCCGTGGCCGTTCTCCATGTGGGGCATCAACATGATAGGCAAGATTGAGCCCACTGCATCTAACGGTCATTGCTTCATTCTAGTAGCTATCGACTACTTCACCAAGTGGGTGGAGGCAGCCTCGTATGCTAATGTGACCAAGCAGGTGGTGGCTAAATTCATAAAGAGGGACATCATCTGTCGTTACGGAATTCCCGAGCGGATCATTACTGATAATGGTTCGAATCTGAATAACAAGATGATGAAGGAGCTGTGCCATAGTTTCAGGATTGAACACCACAACTCATCTCCTTACCGGCCGAAGATGAATGGCGCCGTTGAAGCGGCCAACAAGAACATAAAGAAGATTGTTCAGAAGATGGTTGTGACCTATAAAGATTGGCACGAGATGCTGCCATTTGCACTGCACGGTTATCGTACGACGGTACGTACGTCAATCGGGGCAACTCCTTTCTCCTTAGTGTACGGTATGGAAGTTGTCCTACCGTTAGAAGTGGAGATCCCCTCTTTGCGAGTTTTAGTTGATGTGAAACTCGACGAGGCAGAATGGATTATGAATCGTCTGAACCAACTCAGCCTGATGGACGAGAAGAGGTTAGCGTCGATTGAGTTTGGTCGTCTGTACCAAAGCCGAATGAAGAAAGCTTATGATAAGAAGGTGCGTCCTAGAAGCTTTCAGACGGGTGATCTCGTCCTGAAAAAGATTCTTCCTCCACACTCCGATCACCGGGGCAAGTGGACTCCGAATTACGAAGGTCCGTACATCGTCAGCAAGGTCTTCTCGGGAGGAGCTTTGTTGTTATCCACGATGGATGGTGAAGATTTTTCATCCCCGGTGAACGCGGACGCAGTTAAAAAATACTTTGCTTGAAAGCGACCCGCTGGACAAAAAAAGAGAGTCCAGGCAAAAAAGGGGCATCCCGGCGAACCAAAAACAGAATAAAAAGGTTCGGGCAAAAATTAGGGATATAAAGAAAAAATGTACACCCGCGAAGTCGAAAACCTACACTGGGCGGCTTCGGAAAAAAAGGGTATCCCGGTGAACTGAAAACACGTAAAGGGCGGTTCACGCAAAAGTTAGGGATTCGAAAAAGCAAATGACTGCGTTCCGCGTGTGGACTGTCATTGTTTAGTGGTTTGGAGGACCTGAGGGCCGTTTATCTGAATCAATCTCTTCCGAAGCTGAAGCGTCGGAGAAGTATCGAAGTCGAGTGAGTCATAGAGGGATCAACTCATGGTGTTCGTCTACGCCTCGTTGCCGACATTTGTATATACTGATGTATATTTATGTTTTATTTTTGCGCGGCTTCCTCATTCCAGGAGCTTGCATCTGTTGTAAAACATTTGTTACCCGTTCAGGGGTTCGTTATCAATAAAATGCATACTATTCAGCAATTTTGTTTGTCTGTTTAGCATTTGTCTGTTTTGTTTGCGAAAGAGAACGCCGATGTTTTTGATAAAATGCGCATACATAAACTTACGGGCCTAGGCCACTGATTGTTGAAACAATTAATTACTTGAATATTGTCACGAGATAATAACCTCGATAGGCCCCTTTGAGAAGGGTAGCTTGTCTGTTTGTTTGTGTTGTTACAGGTGTAGCATGTTCCAGACAGAGCGTCGTGCGCATCCCGAAGCAGGATGACTCCTCCTTCTCCAGCAGAGTTCAGCAGCCTTTCCCCGCAGAGTCTGAACGCGAGATAATGAGCATTGATATGTCTCCCCGGGAAGAGATGATTCTCTCCCCAAGCAGATGTATCCTGAAGGAACGTCATCTCCTCAGCTGAGTCAGGCGCCGAAGCATGAATTTACCCCCAGCACCGGGTCACAAGTGCAGGTTTCGTAGGAAACTATTCGTACGCCGAAGTACGCAGCAACTGATGGTGCCAGACTGAAGTCTCCAGCGGAATTAGAATTCCCCACCAGAGTCGTACTCTCCCCCGAAGTCGAATGAGTCCTTCTTTCCCAGCGGAATTGAGATTCCCACAGAGTTGTACTCCCCAGCGAAGCAGAATGATTTCTCCTTCCTCAGCCAAGTTTGTAGATCCCCAAGAGAGGCGAATCCTTGGAAGACGCTCAAGCCATGATTGGTTTTCCCCAGTAGAGTGTTGATCAACTGAAGTTGTTTCCCCACAGAGGTGTTATCTCCAGAGAAGTAGCCGAGAAGGCCACACAGTTTATTCTCGCGATTGACATCGCTTTTCCCTCAGCAGGTCCAGGTTCTCGTAGAGCTTCGTTCCCCTGCAGCAATCAACTGAAGTTGTTTCCCCCGCGGCAGTCAACTGAAGTTGTGTCCCCTGCGGAGTCCAATTGAGATTGGCGTGACCTTGTTCTCCTCAGCAGGATGATTCCTCTATCTGAGTAGTTCTTTCTCCTTGACATGAGGATTCCCCCTTCGGCATTTATTTTGCTGACGAGATCGCATCATTGTGCATGATTGCATAGCATTTATCATAAGCGCATAACATTTCCACCGTGTGGAACATTGTGCCATTGCCGAAGCATATGCATAATAAACATGATCTAGGTTGTTACCGTTCTTGTTTTGCAGGTGTTCAGCCGCAGAATTGATTGCTCAAGACGATTCCAGACATTCTTCCCAACGAAGTCGCTTGCTCAAGATGATTCTTGAGATCCCCAGCGAAATCGTCGGTTCAGGATGATTCATGATTTCCTCAGCAGGGCCGTTCGCTTAAGATGATTCTTAAGACCCCAGTGCAGTCTCCAGAGTTGGTTGCTCAAGCTGATGCTTAGAGTCCCCAGTAAAGGTTGCCCAGGATGATTCCTGAAATCCCCAACAGAGTGTTCGCTCAGGATGATTCCTGAAATCTCCAGAATGGTCGTAGGTTCAAGATGATTCTTGAAGTCCCCGGCGGAGTTATTTGTCCAAGATGATTGTTGAAGTCCTCAACGGAGTTGATTTATCCAGAATGATTTCTGGACCCCCGGAGCGGAGTTACTTGATTGTTCTCCAGAACCCCCAGCGGCGAAGCGTCATCCCCAACAGGTTTCTAGCGGCGAAGTTGAAACCTCCCTTGAAGACTCCATGATTGAAGTCCGACCGTGTTAATGAAGCAGTTCTCTCAGCTGATGCGGAGTGCCTGATGGCAGAGGTTTAGATGTTCCCAGTTGGCTCATGATTGACCAAGAATTCTATTCCCGACTTGCTAACGAAGCCCGGCTGATGCCCGACAGTAATGCGGAATGCCTGATGGCATGATCAACCTGATGGTTGAAGTCCGGCTGATGCCCGACAGTTTCTTCGAATGCCTGATGGCATGATCAACCTGATGGTTGAAGTCCAGCTGATGCCCGACAGTGTTCTTTGAATGCCTGATGGCATGATCGACTATGTATTACCGGTTACCGTGTGACCAATTCCCCAATGTAGCTTCTTCACCCTGACGGCGAGGTCAGACGATGTTGAGAGTTGACGGCGATATCAGGTGATTCAGTCCCAGCGGCGATGTTGGATGTTTCTGGCGGCGATGTCAGGTGATTTAGTTCTCCAGCGGCGATGTTTGGATGTTTGGTTCTGGCGGCAATGTCAGGTGATTTAGTTCTCCAGCGGCGATGTTTGGATGTTTGGTTCTGGCGGCGATGTCAGGTGATTTAGTTTTCCGGCGACGATGTTGGATGTTTGTTTCTGACGGCGATGTCAGGTGATTTAGTTTTCCAGCGGCGATGTTGGGTGTTGTGGTTGTCCGACGGTGATGTCAGACGCTTTATTATCATGAATGTCCGACGGCGAGGTCAGGTGTCCGATGACAATGATAGAGGAATTTAATGTGGGTAACTGACAACAAGGTTCAGATCAGTATGTCTCCAGCAAGTTACCGTGCAGCTATTATTTCAGCGCTCGAAGATTTGTTCCCACCAGAGTACCACGTATTTGTGCAGTTGGCAAATTTCGGGGTTTATCGGTATTCAACCGTCTCGCACCTTGGTTGGCTGAGAGTCGTTCGCTCCTCACCCAGTCAGGTTCAAGCCGTTTGAATAGGGGCAGCTGTTGCACCCCAAAATTTGACCAACATTTATTTACCCATCAAGAGTTGTATGAGACTTTGAAGCTAGCCAAGAAGGTTATTCAAGTTGTTCAAGTGATTAAGGGTTGATATCCTTGTCAGAGAACTCTAGAGATCCTCAGAGAGATTGGTTGAAACCAAGTTTGTGTGTCTCATAACTTGAGAGTTGTGGGAGTTCCTCAGATGATTCTGAGATTATGAGGATGGAATTGAAGATTTGAGAAAGCTTATGAGATGTCTTGAAAGCCATCATGAATCCTAGAGAGGTCATTATACAAGAATTCAGAAGATTCAGCCATGAGTGGTGGAATTAGGGTTTGACTGGGTCAACCCTAGGTCAACTGATGATTTGGAGAGGGTTGAGACCTAATCCAAGAGCCATGTGATCATGTAATGATTCATTGAGATGCTATAAAGATGATTCCTAGACCAACTCATCATGATTGAGGAGTTTGAGAAGTTTCAAGCTAGGGTTTCTAAGGATTGACAGTGTAAAATCCCCTAGTTTGACCCCTATCTTCAAGGAAGTTTAGCTCAAGATGTGATTGTCATCTCATCTTCCTCACAACATGAATGTTGTAGAGCTTGTTATTAGCTTTAATTTGAGTACTAGAAGTCCTTGATAGGATTTGTAGAGCTCAGGTTATGACTTTGACAAATTACAGGTCATCTGAGGTATGTGAATCTGGGTCCTTGAAAGTCACCCAACTTGCATCCAACTTTTGCCCTAGTTGGATGATTCCTATGAACTCTTGGTAAACATGAATGTTGTATAGCATCTTCTTAGCTTTCTATAGAGTACTAGAAGTCCTTGATAGGATTTGTAGAACTCAACTTATGGCTTTGACAAGTCAAGGGCATTTTGGTCATTTGGAGGTTATAGGCAATTTCAAGCATAAGGCCATATCTCCTATTTCCATGCTTCAAATGGAAAAATCTTCAACATTAAACTTGCTTAGAATGATGTTTTAAGGCTAGTAGGGAGGTCATGAGATGTTGAAAAGGCTTGTATCAAAAAGTGATGAAAATGGCCTAAAATGGAGGCATAAGTTAATTAAGGTGAAATTGAAAATTGGAGATCACAAGCTATAAATCCAAACCATGTCATATAATAGTTCATTTTGACTCCAAATGACATTCTAAGAACAATGGTTCAGCCACAATTTTGATTTGAGGCTTAGATCATAGGGCTGCTTTGGAAAAGGCTTACTTGCATCTTAAGGTACCAAAGCAAAACTCAACAAAACTCAATAAGCAAGTTGGTTATGCATTGTAACATATCATAAATCTCACATGGGGAGAATTTCAAGTCAGAATCAAAGGTTACAAGGGCTATGGCATGAGATAGCATATGGTGAGAAGTGAAATCAAAATGTCATGACATGAGATTTCCAAATACTCATTGGATTGTCCTAGATGGTTCTAGATGATTCTAAACCACTCTATATAACATATGTAACTTGCTCAGATGCAAGGTTGGTGAGAATTGGTGCAGAGAAGAGAGAGTGAGATCAAGAATCTTCCATTGCAAGTCAAGTTTCATTTCTTCATTCTTCTTCATTTCCATTCCTTTTTTCCATTCAAACACTTTCCATACATCATAGTGAAGGAGTGCAGATCAAATTGAGGGCAATTCCATTGATGAATCACGCATGAGCTTTTGGATTTTCACCTCTGCAATTCAAGATCGGTTTCCAAGAATCAAGCTGTTTCAACCATTCTTTTTGCATACAGAAGCAAGAATACTACTCAGTGAAGGAATTGGGAAAGATTGAAGCATTGATTTGAGGGATTTCTTCATCTGTTCACTCGATTTTACCAGGTTTGCAACTTTCTTCGTGCACCTTAATTTATGCATGATTGATTATATTTGATAGGTTAGAATGGTTAGAAATCACTAGGAGATCATTTCTGGAAAGTTTGAAGAGAATTGATGATGGTTTTGTTGTTGACAAGATTTCTGTTTGAACCAAGAACTCCTTGAATCTTGAGTAATAATCTTAGTTCTTTAGTGAAGGTTGATCAGTGATAGGAGGTGAACATTTTAGTGTAAGCAATTTCAAGAATCTTGAGTTTTGATGTTCAAGCATAATTTGAAGTTTGATTCGTGTTTTAAGTTTGAGTGAGATTCAATGGAATTTGAGATCATGGTTAGATTCAGTGTTGAAAATCAAGTGGATTAGGGTCTTGAATTTTAATTATTGATGAAGTTTTGAGGAGATACGAGTTAAGAGGATGAAGCTGCTAGTGTTAAGCTTCCATGGATTTCCCTTCAAGTTCAGAGTTCAAATGAAGGTGATGAAGTGTACACCCTTGGATCATACGAGACTTGTTGACCAGAGCAATATCCCACGGCCGTGATTCAATTTCATGTTTGTGAAGGGGGAGAATTCTGATACCCAAAACGAACCGTTTCATTAAATCATAGATAGTGGGCTTAAGTTTGAAGTTTCTAATCCCACCCCCAATCAAGGCCCACTTGGATTTTGTACTGAAAATCAGTGCTATTCTCACCGTGTTCTTTTCTTTTTCTTTATGTTTTATCATTTATTTTCTGATTAATGAATGGGCCCAGTGCGCGTTACTATCTGAACCCCCCCATTTTGAGCCCATATGTGAATTGAACTGCATTGCCTTGCTAGCTGCACCCCAGTTCCATATTTGCATTTTATTTTCCTCCATTTTATTTCAATCTTTGAAAATTAATAATAATTGGAAAAATAATGATTTTTAAGTGGGAATTTTTGCTCCCATTTCATATTTTTGTCAAGAAAAATATAAAATAAAAATATTTTCCTTCCATGCATTTTTAGTATTTTTTGTGTATTTTCTACTTTTATTGCATTTTATTTCTTTTATGTTGATGCATGAATTTGCAGAATTTTGTTTAGGAAGTTCCCTTAACTTTTTTAGGCCATTCTTTTTAGGATAGTTAGATATATGCTTTAGCTTCCCCCTGGATTTATTCCATAATTTTGTGATGAATTTTAGGTTAGTTTTGATTAGATGACATTAGGTTGTGTAGAATTAGGTCAAACTTCAACATAGGTGCACAATAACCTTAGATTTTTGGGTTTTTAGGACAAGTTAGACTATGGGACATATAAGGGTATTAAGGGTAGGTATGTAGGATCCCTTAGAAATTATATTAGGATTTAATATAGTAGTATACTATTTTTAGATGATTTTTGTAGTTGATGATTGTTTGTGTTGCCCTTGTGGGCTTGAATTGTTGTTTGCTTTGCTTTGTGGGCTTGGGGAGATTGGCTTTGTTCTAAGGAGCATTGAGGAGCATATTAGAAGACTTGAAGATGGATTGAGGAGCTTGAGAGCTTGATCTTATTTGTTTTTTTATTGTTTTAGGGTTAGGGATTAGGAAGAGTTTAGACTCAGATAACTTCTTTCTTAAACATGGATGGTATCTTCCACCTCCATTCCTCCCTATGATTCAAAGTCCTTACATGGTTTACACATCTCTCCTTTGGAGGGATAAGTGATTGTACCTAGGAAGTAGAACTTTTGAGGGAACCATTCCTTTGATGTTGAACCCTTATAGGTCACCTTTGGTGGTCAATAAGTAGTTCAATATCCCCGGCTTATCCAGTAAGTGATTTCCTCTGGTTTGATTATCTTGAGAGATGTTGAGCTTGAGTTTGAAGATGAAGACTTCATTTAAGAGTATTGAAGAGGATGAATCCTTGAGTATTGTCATTCCAGCTGAAGCTTGAAGAGCAACAAGAGCAAGTTGATACTTGAAGACCCCTGAAGATTAGTGAAGCCTGAAGGTGGAGCTGATCAAGAAGCTGAAGCTTAAAGGAGAAGATAAGTTGAAACTTATGTTGAAGGGTTGAAACCAGGAAAAGCAAATTGATATTTTATCAGGAGTGATTGAAGTCTGAAGACTGAGTTGCTATTGGGAGAAGCTGAAGCTTGAAGTTGAGAGAAGAGTTGATCTGCTTTCTTTTCTTTTTCTTTGTTGTATTGACATGTTTTGTTTGACTTGCTTGATGCATTAGAATAAGTTCATATCTAGAATAAGTAGAATCTAGGAGCATGATTGCACTAGAGGTTGAGTTGCTCCCTCTGCTTGTATTGTTACTGTGTGGCTTTGCTTGCGGGTATTCGGTAGAGCCCAGCTCCCTTGCCCATGTGGTTTGTTTGCCTGATGGCATTTTATATTCTCTCTCTTCTGTATGATTGCAGTTTACTGTTTTTGCTTGATGGCATGTTTTATATTTCAGTATGATTACTGTTATCCATTCTGGCTTGAGGTTGAGATGAGCTTGTGGAGGCTGAAGCCCCACACATATTTCCTCCCTCACTTGCATTGCATGCATTTTACTGTCAAAGCTGATGCTTTGTCTGTTTTGGTGTATCATTGACATGATCCCTTAGGACTCTCATTTCCTTTGATAAGGAATTGATGGTAGAAGTTTAGGTTGAAACCTATGCATGACAACTTCTAGGAGTTCCCTGTTCAAACCTTGACCATAGGATGAATCCACGACATGACAACAGTAGGACTTGATAGTCTCCCTCCTAGTTGGGCATGTTCTCTTCTCATCTCAAAACAGTTTAAGATACAGTAATCATGAATGATTTCTTTCGTACGTTACGAGCCTTAAGCTATCTGAGAAAGGATTGTGGGAGAGCTTATTTTCCACAGTCTGGATGTTTAGTATGGTACCCTTTGGGTGACATGTGACGCATTCATTCTCAGGTCATAGTCTCTAGTGCGATTGAAATCGCAAACACAATAAAAAACACTTCTTTCGTAAAAGAAAGGAAATAAACCGTAGTTTCCCGAACAACGTGAGCTCTGATCTCTCATACCTGTTGAGAGTACGTAGGCACAAGATGGCGATGTCTTGGCGAGCTACCTTCCCCCATAACCCGTCGTAGGTCGAACTACGTTGACTCTGATTTCTCATTCTCTGATGAGAATACGTAGGCATAAAGTGCGACGCTTTGCGGAGTCATTTTTCTTTTCTTTTTTCAGCCAGCTTTGATAGGTAGATAGAATAAAACCAACCCGTCCAAGTAAACACAACAAGCGAGGATCCCGTCGAGTACGACGGACGTGAGGGGTGCTAATACCTTCCCCTTGCGTAACCGACTCCCGAATCCAGACAATGGTTGCGACGACCTTGTCTTACCCTTTTTTCGTTAGGTTTTTCCGATCGTTTCCTTTCCCGTTCTGAGGGATAAATAACGAAAGGTGGCGACTCTTCTGTTGTGCCGGCACCTTATTTTCGCGCAAGCGACACCCCATGATTAGGCATGGGCTGTTGTACAATGTTAGGCCCAGTTTGGCCAAAGTTGATGGTTTTACTGTCCAACAAGTCTTGAACTTTATGCTTGAAAGCATGACAAGATTCTACATCATGTCCGGGCGCCCCGGAATAGAATTCGCAGTGCTTATTAGTGTCGTACCCATAAGGAAGTACCGGTCCTTTAGGCGGTTCCAAAGTTCTTTTCTCAACCAAATTCAAACCCAACAGTGTCTGAAGAAGCTCTGCATATGTCGATGGAGGCTTATCGAATACCCTCTTCGGCTTTGCATTCTGAAACCTTCTTTGACCCTGATTCTGCCTTTGCTGCTGCTGTGGTTGCTGTTGCTGCTGTTGTTGAGGAATTGGAATAGTAACACTGGCTATTTGTTGACTGTACTGATTTCTACCTCTGCCCCGGCCTCTGCCACCAAACACAGTGCTCGTATCACCTTGTCGTCTTTCGCCGAACGCTTTTCTCGCACCCCCAGCTGAAGTAGATTCACCTGCTTGAATCTTCCCAATTTTAATTCCATTTTCGATCCTTTCTCCCATAAGGATCATATCGAAGAAGCTACCCATTGAAACATTGAGTAACTTGTCATAGTACATTCTTGTAAATGTCCCCACAAACATGTCATTCATCTCCCTTTCAACCAAAGGAGGGTGCACCCGAGCTGCCATATCGCGTCACCGCTGCGCGTACACTTTGAAACTTTCACCACTTTTCTGCGACAGATTCTGCAACTGAACTCTGTTTGGTGCCAAATCGCTGTTATATTTGTAATGCATAACAAAAGCATCAGCCAACTGCTTCCAGCTCCTAATCTGGTTGGGCTCCAGTCCCATGTACCATTCCAATGATGGTCCCGATAAGCTGTCTTGAAAGAAATGCATGAGCATCCTTTCATCATTGGAATACGCAGACATCCTTCTATAATAAGAACGTACATGGACATTTGGGCAGGTATCCCCTTTGTATTTGTCGAATGTTGGAGCCTTGAATTTCAGTGGCACCCTCAGCCCTGGTACCAACCCCATAGTAGTCATGTCTAACCCAGCGGAGTTCTGATCAACCACACCTTTCATCTGCTCTTCTAGCATTCTGATCCTCTGAACAGGGTCAATAGGGCCTTCAGGTCCCATACCTCTTCCTGAAAAAGCGTCATCCTGTTGATCCACATTCCAGTCATTGCCATACCCATCGTAACCCATGTTACGGCCAAATCCTTGTTGATTGAACACAGGACTCTGTCCTCGGTTGCCGAACCCTTGATTGATCCCAGCATGTCCAAAACCATTGTTGAAAGGAAATGCTCCAGCGCCGTTCACATTACTGAATCCACCATTACCGTAGCCATACCCCTGATTGTTGTCGTAACCGTAATTACCGAAGCCTTGATTGTTGAACCCGAAGTTCCCGTCTTGATTGACATTGCCATACCCATTGTTTCGAAAGCCAACATTGTCAATGAATCCTTGATTGGCATCCACAGTGTTGCCTTTGTTGTTAACAACATGCCCATCACCACTATTTCCAGTGTTGCCATTACCGGCGCCAGCGCCTGCACCAGTACCAGTGTTTCCGTTGACAGTCACAACAGGTGGAGTAACAACTGCCGGTATCTCATCCTCCCGGCGAGGAGTTTCAACAGAAATGTGGTCAGTGTTGCCATTTCCGTTCGCCCGCGTCAGCAGCGGCTGCACCAAGGTCTGAAGGTTCTCCTGGCCCTTGGCCATGCTCTCTATAGCTTGCATGAACAAAGTCAGCTTCTCGCGGATTTCCTGCATCTCGACCTGAACTTGATCCATTATCTTCTTGCAGTTGTTTCTGGTTGAATAGCGGTGGATTCTTTGGTCGTCAATCCTGAAAAACCTGAGATGCAGGAAATAAGATACAGATTCAAAAATACCGGTCATGCAATATGAGGATGCAGATGCGAATGTATAAATATGCTATAGGTTATATCCCCCCCGATTCTAGTTTCAGAGAGAAGTCCATCACGACAATGGAGTCCCCATCAAGCAAGCAAGGAATCAGAAAACCCTCATACATAAACAAATGCCAAGAGGCAGAGTACAAGAGTACAACTGAATATAACTGAAGATACCTCGGCCAACAAGCCTGGCGATGGTCAAAATACAAGTATAGATAACAAAAGCAAGGCAAAGATAACTCAGGCCAAATGGCGCGCTCTGAAATCTTCCAATATCCTCAACGTCTCCGAATGACCTAGTGTGGAGATTAGCTCTTGTATCAGTAATGCATGTCGCTCAGCAGTGGATCTCAGCTTTTTGGCATCGTCATTGCAGGTTCCTTCGCCAAAACACTCGTTGAGTCTGCATCTCTTGGAGTCGGCCTTCAATTCATAACCTCTCAGCTTCTCGCCAAGTTCCCTTACTCTAAGCTCAACAGCGCTCCTAAGTGATGTCTCTTAAGCGATCTTGTCATCCTGGGCTCTAACTTACGCCTCTAGCGTGGCGATCTGCAGCTTCATCTCATCTTCACGCTCCTTCCGCTTGGTAAGCGTGGTATTCCATAACGTTTCCCACTTGCCGAGTCGGGAATAAGCTTTATTTAAGAGTTCCTTCTTGGAAGCAAGCACCTTGCTAACACCGTTCAAAGCTGCTCTCACCTTTTCCCTCTTGTTGGTCTCTTCAGTCAAATCTGAACCCAACCTATTAATCAATTCAATATGTTCCTTCACAGTGAAGGTAGCTTCATTCTTCTCACGACACAACTGGAAGATCTCTTTCTTTAACTCATCATTGGCTTTCTTCAATTCTTCATTTTCAGCCAACAATTTGTTATACTTCTCAATCTCTACCGAAGTAGGTGCCTCAATCATTGGAAGATACAGAGGTTCCACATCAGGATATGGCATCAAGGAAACCCTAGCTCTCTCGTGGATCCAAGCCAAATAGGGATCATAAGCTTTGTTGTTGCTTTTACCAAGCAAAGCTTTCCCTCTCCTATGGATGTTAGCCCATGCACGTCTCAACCTGATCAAAACAGTCTCTTCTAATGAGCCCGTGAGATACAGAGATTCCTGTATCTCAACCTCAATAGGAGCATCTCTCAAGGAATAACCAAACTGTCTCACCAGCAGAGAAGGGTTATAGTTGATACAGCCTTTCCGTCCAATCAAAGGGACATTCGGAAAGCCACTGCAACTATATATAATATCAGTGCCAAGAATGTTTCGATCAAACCAAATGATGTTCTCAGCAGACAGCCCCATCAACCGGGAAGACCAATCCAAAGTATCAACAACATCAACAAAAGGCCCTGTCTTCGGAAGATGTCCCTGGAACCACCTGTACAAAAGAGGAAGACAGCAGGAAACATTCTTGCCACGACGTTTCTCATTGTTATAATGTACAGAATGATAAACATCGCCTAAGAGAGTAGGAACTGGATTCTTCGAGGCAAGAATCAAGAAGGAATATGAGTCAACAAAATCTGGCACATTAGGAAACAAGACAGTCCCATAGATGCAGACAGCTAGAATGGCACTGAAGGCAACCCAACATCCACTCTTCGCGCACTGCGTAGCCTTCCCAACCAGGACAGACAAGTGAAAACCATAGGCTCCGTTCAACTTGACCAATCCTCCAGGAAACTCAGAAGTGTCTGTTGCACCCCAAAATTTGACCAACAATTATTTATTCATTGAGTGTTTGAAAGTGGATACCTTCATCAGAAAGTTCAAGAGATCCTCAGAAGAAATGGGTTGAAACCAGGGTTGTGTGTTTCATAGTTTGAGAGTTGTGGGTGCTCCTCAGATGGTTATGAGACTTTGAGAATGAATTTGATGTTTTGGGAAAGTCTATGAGATGTCTTGATAGTCTTCATGAAGCCCAGAGAAGTCATTATGCAAGGATTCAGAAGATTCAACCATGAATGGTAGAATTAGGGTTTTGACTGGGTCAACCCTAGGTTAACTGAAGATTTGGAGAAGGTTGAGATCCAATCCAAGGGCCATGAGATCATGGGATGATGCATAGAGATGATATAAAGATGATTCTTAGGCCAACTCATCATGAGTGAGGAGTTTGAGAAGTTTCAAGTTAGGGTCTCCAAGGATTGTCAGTGAAAAACCCTAATTTGATCCCTATCTTCCAGGCAGTTTTAGCTCAAGATGTGATTGATATCTCACCTTCCCCACAACATGAATGTTGTAGAGCTTGTTCTAAGCTTTAATTTGAGTGGTGGAAGTCCTTGATAGGAGTTACAGAGCCCAAGTTATGGTTTTGACAAATTACAGGTCAGCAGAGGTGTGTGAATCTGGGTCCTTGAAAGTCACCCAACTTGCAGACAACTTTTGTCCTAGTAGGAGGATTCCTATGACTTCTTGGTCAACATGAATGTTGAAGAGGATCTTCTTAGCTTTAATTTGAGTGGTAGAAGTACTTGATTGGATTTGTGGAACTCAACTTATGGTTTGAACAAGACAGGGGTATTTTGGTCATTTGTCAGTTATAGGTCATTTTAGTCAATGCCTAAAACTCCTATTTCCAAGCCTCAAATGAAAAAACCCAAAACATGAAAGTTGTTCAAAATGTGATTTTAAGTCTAGAAAGAAGGTCACAAATTGTTGGAAAAGCTCATAGCATGAAGTTACATGATTGGTCAAAAAATGAACTAAAAATGGCATATAAGTTTGAAAAGTTGAATTTGAAAATTGATTTGGAAGATCCACAAATCCAAAATAGGTCATCCAATATATCATTTTGATTGGAAACATCATTTTGAGAACATTGGTTTAGCTAGAATTTTGATTTGAAGCTTTAAAATGGGTGATGCTTTGAAAACTTGTTACTTGAAAAAGAAGGCAATGTTGAAAAACCTTACACAAGCCAAAGATGAGCTTGTTTTTCACTCATCCATACTCAATATCTCTCATAAGGAGAATTTGGCACAAAATGGTAAGGCATAAGGCATGAGATGAGAGAAATCCAACTTGTCCCCACATGAGATTTTCAAGAATTTTCCATCATATTCTAGATGAATCTAGAAGCATCTAATGATCATTATAAAAAGAAGGCCATGAAGAGAGTTCAAGGTTGGTGATAGAGAGAGATTTCAGGAGAGAGAGAGAGAGAGAGAGAAACAGCCATTGAAGTTCTTTCTTCAAGTTCAAGCAATTCAAGAAATCTGCATCTACAAGCCATCTCCTTCCCAACAAGTGCAAACAGAAGCATTTCCACCATTGGAGGATCATCCTGAAGCAGTTACAAGGCTTGCAACATCCTCCACGAGCACCTACCATCATTACTTGACAGGTTGGTTCCTCTCCCTAATTCTCCTAATTTATGCAGTTTTAATTAGTTTTATAGATGTAGAATTGATGCATTAGGTTAGAGGATGAAACCCTAGAAGTTATAGCACGATCCATGGAGTTCCATAACAGAGCTATGAATCTTTAGAGATCAAGAGCATGCACCCTAGGCTGCCATATTCTTAGGTTGTTAGCTTAGTGTAATCCCCTCAGCATATAGAACATTCTAGGTTAGTATGGATTCATTCCATTACCATGCATATCAGTGTGAATCAAGTGTACCCGAAACTTCCATCTTCCATAGTTCTTTGTAGAGTGAGTTTTAGAAGAATATAGCACCATGATTGTGTAGAGGGAGAGGAGTAGAATAAGTTTGCTGTTTGGATCGAGGAAAATGGTGGAGAATCGAGTGAGCTAGATGAAGGAGAAGGTATGGTGCATGGAGGCTGTTTCGAAACCCTAGCAGACCAGAGGTTGAAGACGCAATCTTCACCGTCAATTCGCGTGGAATGTTTGACCTTTCATGTTAATCCAGCGGCCCAGATTCAATCTGAAGATGGAGGGAAAATTCAAAGAAATGAAGCGCGGTCGTTTCATTTAATCTGCCACTCTGGGCTTAATTCGCTATCCCCACCCCCCTTTTATCTGGCCCATTCTGAAACCAACTGGCGCGCGTTGCTTGTCACACCCCCCCTCCCTTTAATTGATTTAATTTCTTTTATATTGTTTTAATATTTTTCTTGTCTTTGAAAATTCATTAAAAATTGAAAGATAACTCTTTTTTAATTCTTCTTTTTTCTATGAGTAGATAATAATGTGTAGAAAATATTAAAAATAAAAGTGGGATTTTATTTTTAGGTTTAGTATTTTTAATAGATTTTTCTTTTAAATAGCTTTTATAATGTCTATTTTGGTATCATGATTTTGTAGGAATTGTTTTAGGGCTTTCCTTTAGTCTTTTTAATCCATTCTTTTTTGTGCAATTAGATGATGAATCATAGTTCCCCATAGGATTTATTCTAGAATTTTAGAATTAAATTTTGATTAGTTTAATTAGGGTAGATGTAGGGTATCCTAATTAGGGTTTAGGTTGTGCTTAAGTGAAGAATTCACTTTCTTTGATTGAGTTTTGTCTTGATTTTTAGGTAGAGGCCTATGTAGATGTTATGAATAGACTTTGTAGACCCTTGTGAATAATTGTTAGATTTTTCCCCATTGGTTTAGTATTTTTAGGTATTTTCTGAAGTTGCCTATTGATTTTGTCTGCCCTGTGGTTATCTGTTCATCTTTGGGGTTCATTGTGGGGAATTTGTTGTGGGGCTCGTGTTGCCTTGAAGACCTTGATGGAGAGCATCATGAAGTGAAGATTGTAGATCAAGATTCAGAGACCCAGAGCTTGGCTTGTTCCTTGTCTGTGAGGTTTGAGATCCTGAAGTTTGAAGGAAGTTCATGGTACTTTCCTGAGGAAGGCACTATGAATGACTTTCATTCTTTATTCTCACCTCTTTCTTAAGTGTCAAGTGATGTTGGAGCCAACTTGTGAGTTTAATTTCTCCTGAGGAGGAATGTAAACTGATCACATGTTGTTGAGCCACATGGGATGCAATTCCTAAGTGGAAGCCTCCTAGTACTTTCCTGAGGAAGGTCCTATGGGTCTATTCACTTAGTTCCCTTAGTTTATCTAGGATTTCTCAAGTATCCAATGATGTTGGAGCCAACTTGTGAGTTTAATTTCTCCTGAGGAGGAATGTAAACTGATCACAGTTGTTGAGCCACATAGGATACAACTCCTAAGTGGAAGCCTCCTAGTACTTTCCTGAGGAAGGTCATATGGGTCTATTCACTTAGTTCCACTAGTTCAGATAGGATTTCCTAAATATCCAGTGATGTTGGAGCCTGCTTGTGAGTTTAATTTCTCCTGAGGAGGAATATAAACTGATCACAGTGGTTGAGCCACATAGGGTATGACTCCTGAGTATACACCTCTTAGTGCTTTCCTGAGGAAGACACTATGAGTCTGCTTGCTTAGCTCCCTTTCTTTGGTAAGCTTGTTCTGAAGCTTGAGGACTGGGATTGATTTCTTTTGTTTAAGGTCTTGCTTTAGTGCTTAGATTTGATCAGATTTTGTTTTAGGATAGGGGGGTAGATTCTTTCTTTCTCAAGCATGTGTGTTTTGTTTGCCTGTTGGCACTTCATTCCTTTATCTGGTTCTTTGCTTGATAGTGTGTTGTTTATCTTCAGTATGATTACTGTTATTTCATGACTGGCTTGAGGTCGAGACGAGCTTGTGGAGGCTGAAACCCCACACACATTTCCTCCCTCACTTGCATTGCATGCATTTTACTGTTAAAGCTGATGTTTTTGTCTGTTTTGGTGTATCATTAACATGATCCCTTAGGACTCTCATTTCCTCAGATGAGGATTTGATGATAGACTTTTAGGTTGAAACCTATGCATGACAACATCTAGGAGTTCCCTGTTCAAACCTCAACCATAGGATGAATCCATGGCATGATAGCAGTAGGACTTGATAGTCTCCCTCCTAGTTGAGCCATTTTAACCCGTAGTTTCCCGAACTACGTTTGCTCTGATCTTTCATACCAGATGAAAGTACGTAGGCATAGGATGCGATATCCTAGCGAGCAACCTTTCCCCGTAACCCGTAGTTAGGCCGAACTACGTTGACTCTGATTTCTCATTCTCTGATGGGAATACGTAGGCATAAAGTGCGACGCTTTGCCGAGTCATTTTTCTTTTCTTTTTCAGCCAGCCCTGATAGGTAGATAGATTATAACCAACCCGTCCAAGTAAACACATAAGCGAGGATCCCGTCGAGTACGACGGACGTGAGGGGTGCTAATACCTTCCCCTTGCGTAACCGACTCCCGAACCCAGACAATGGTTGCGACGACCTTGTCTTACCCTTATTCGTCAGGTTTTTCCGATCGTTTCCTTTCCCGCTCTGAGGGATAAATAACGAAAGGTGGCGACTCTTTTGTCATGCCGGCACCTTATTTTCGCGCAAGCGACAGTGTCTAAACTGACAATCTCAGCAAGTGCAGCCAACTCAGGCTCAGCATCAACATGTATAAAGGGCATCTGGTCTAACACAGGAACTCCCAACATAGCAGAATACTCCTCCAAAGTGGGTGCCAGAATATAGTCGGGGAACAGGAAGCATCTCAGCTGAGGCTCATAAAACTGCATCAAAGTATACACCCCAGTCGTCTCAAATGCTGAAGGTCTGTACAACAAACTAAGCAATCTCCCATAAGATACTCTGAACTCAGCCCTCACTCTCTCATCTGCTAGAGCAACTAATCCCAGCAAGGCACTGATATCTGGCGAATGCAACCGGTAAGCAACTGTCCTCTTCATGGACTCCATGTTTGGCTAGAAGATATACTAGAATCAGAGGGGAATGATCACACCTGCAACATACATATACGTTAATGAAATGCAAACATGAAAATGCACATGCATATGCAAACAGGGGATCAAGTGCAATGCTGATGAAACGTGCTGCTTTGTACTGAAGCCTGAGAACCATCAAATCTTCATCTCAAACAAAAGCAACCACTCAAATGAACCCTGTAACCACATCTCACTGACAGAGATAAACCAGGTACTCTGAGGTCAAAGGTTTCCTGCAAACAGACCTACCTACCCCTCACAGGTATGTACTTAACTCGCAGACGAGGTACGACATCCTATGCGGGTTCAACGTTACAGACTTTCAAGAGCGATGATACAATACCCAGAAGGTGTGGCATCATCATCCCTTGAAGCGGCCTCACTTAGTTGGATCCCAAATGATAGGTCCCCAGAGTCGACAATCCTTGGGTCAGACAACTTGTCGAGCCCTAAGGGCCAGGCAAGAAGCATCAAAGAGAATCTCGTCCGAGCGCAGATTTCACGGCTAGCTGGTGCGAGCTAAGCAAGCAGGCTAACCACTACTTTCTACTTCTAAGTCTATGTGCAAACTCAAGACCAGGTCCGGCTTATCTCTCAATCTAACCCTCTTCCCAGCACAACAACAATAATATAATACTGAAAGTAAAGGCAGAAAGGTAAATACATACAAAACCCCAGACGGGAAAACAAGCGCTAGGATTGACTCGCGTAGGGAACTGTTGGAGTCCCCAGCAGAGTCGCCAGCTGTCGCTACTGCGAAAATCGGCGCCGGCTATGACAGAAGAGTCGCCAGTGTGCGTTATTTATCCCATAAAAGGGAAAGGAAATGCTCAGAGTAAACCTAACGCAAAGAGGGAAAGGAATGGTCATCGCAACCAAATCCTGGATTCGGGAGTCGGTTACGTAAGGGGAAGGTATTAGCACCCCTCACGTCCGTCGTACTCGACGGGATCCACGCTTGTTTTCTAGTACGGATTGTTATTCTATCTACTCTAAAGGTCTGGGTTAAAAAGAAAAGAAAATGACTCGGCAAAGTATCACACTTTATGCCTACGTATTCCCGTCTGGAATGAGAAATCAGAGTCAACGTAGTTCGCCTACCTACGGGAAAGGAGGGGAAGGTTGCTCGCTAGGATACGGCATCCTATGCCTACGTACTTTCATACAGCATGAAAGATCAGAGCAAACGTAGTTCGGGCTACGGAAGATACAAGCTTGCCTGACTGGTTTTTTATTACCTTATGAAAGGGTTTTTCTTGATTAAGAGTCCAAGCGGACAAAAATGACACTTTGATGTTTGTTTTGAATCTTTTACGAAAGAAGTTTTTTTTTAGTTTATTTTCAATCTCTGACGCACTAGAGACTATGATTTGAGAGTGACTATGTCGCATGTCACCCTAAGGGTACCATACTAAGCAGTCAGATTACTGAAGAGTGACCCTCCAGCAACCTTTTCTCAAATAGCTTAAGGCTCGTAACATACGACGTCGATTAACCTTATTACTGTATTTTTGAGTTGTTTTGAGATAAGAAGAGAGAAAGAAGCTCTAAAAAGCCTAGGGTTGAAAGGGAATAAAACTAACCTAATGTTGTCATGCATGGATAAGAATCCTAATGTCTGTCATAATTCCCTCCTGCACAGAGGAAATCAGAGATCCTAGGGGATAAACAGAAAAGAAAGCAAGCAAATACCGTAAAATGCATGCAATGCAGCAATATAAGAGAGGCAAGAGAGAAAACAATAGGCAAGAGGAGACAAGCTCCACCTCAAACCTAGGGGCAAGCTACACAAACCAACAAACAATACAGAAGACAAAAGCCACAACAAAGAAAGCAGCCCAAGCAGCAACACCAATCTCCTACAGCAACCAGCAGCTCTGACAGCAACAGATGATTAACCAGCAAAACGTTGACAAAAACAACCTTCATCTTCATGAATAACTCCTATTTTCAAGCTTCAATAACTTTCAATCTTCAATAGACACCAAACTTCAACAAGCCTCAGCCTAAACAAGTCCAAACCCCAGCCAGTAAACAGCTTCAACCAGCTCCTGACCTTAACAGGCTCCTAGCTTCAACAAGCAAACAAAACCCTAGCTTCTACAAGCTACCTTATCTTTTCCTTTACCAAGATTAAACAAGCACCTCCAAGGAAGAATCATCCAACAAGATCAGGTTGAAGTGTTAAGAAGCTCAATGACAACCAAGGGAAGACATTAAAATCTTAACACTGTAAAGGAACTGTATCCTCAAAGTTCTACTCACTTGGGCATATCACACATCCCTCCTAAGGAGAGATAGAGCTTCCCAAGGAGGACTTTATGTCATTGGATTGAATGGAGATGAACAATATACTCCATGTTTGAAGAAACAAACAAAACTACTCTGATGCTCTTCCTAAAACCCTAGTTTCCCTAAACTTCTGACAAGCACTCCAACAGATGAGAAATCTTCAACTCCAAGCCCATTAAAGCTCTCCAAAGCACCTTCAATTGGTCTTCATGATCACCCAAGATCAAAAGCAACACCACCCTAACCTAAGGGGAACTATTGAGTCAAATTAGCCAAATTAGTTCATCAGAAACACCTAGAAGTTAGTCCTAAAACTAATTCTACTTAAAATACAAAACATGATTGTAAAATCCTACAAAAATTACTAATGGTTCCTAAACCTCTTATGAATCTCTCATACAAAAACCAGGGGGTTAACCATTCATTTGGACCTAAAACTATGCCCTAAACCTAAAGGTAC
Source organism: Lathyrus sativus (assembly GCA_963859935.3). Taxonomy (NCBI): domain Eukaryota; kingdom Viridiplantae; phylum Streptophyta; class Magnoliopsida; order Fabales; family Fabaceae; genus Lathyrus; species Lathyrus sativus. The sequence goes on from OZ012739.1 coordinate 326,101,169, forward strand.
TATCCTAAAACCCTAATTCTAAACCACCCAATGTTCAATGCTCAAACTAGCCTAAAATTCTCTCACAAAAATATTAGAAAATTACTATCAGGACATGCATATCTAAGCTATCTATTCCAAAAAGAATCAACTTAAAATTCATCACCAATCATTCACAATAAAATCAGCAAAATCACATGTCAACCATATTGAAAATTAAAACCAATTAAAATACAAAAATGAAATTAAAATATAAAATGCATGAATCAAATATTTTTTAATCCTATTAAATTCTAAATATTCTAAGGAATCAAGGAAAAAAATCTAGCTTAAAAAGATTAATTTTTCTATTTATTATGGATTTTAGAATCAAAATGCAATAAAAATAAAAGAAAATCAAATAAAAGAAATAAAAATGCTGAAATAAACACACGTCCTTGGATCAGTGACTAAGTATGCAGATCAAATGGCTTAGAGCGCGTCCACATGTGATGCTGACTGGGATTTGACTGGCTTGCCACATCGTTTAATGAAATGATGCGTTTCAAGGATTTGGAGGCAAAGCTGACTTTAAATCACGGCCACACGATCTGTGTAATAAGTCCAACTTGGAGACTGATCCAACGTCTCAGACTTCATCTTCTCCAAAAGCTCAGGTGACCTGAGATATTTCCAGGCGGTGGTCCACGGTGGAAACCACCATCTTCTCCGGTGAGATGGTGGTTGCAGGTGATCAGAAGACACAAGGTAAACACCAATCTTGACCAGAATTTTACAAGGATTTCAAATCTCCAATCCAAATCACCTAAATCTCACCACATTTCTAGATTCGAAAGCAAACAGAAATTGCACCATGACTCTGATCAACATTAAATCCAAAATTAGAGCCACAGATCCCTTCCTCTTGTTGCACTGATCATTAACAGCTAGCCAATTCAAGTCAAAACCTCAAGATCGTCCATAACCGTCTTCAAACAGAAATGGTGTATCACACTTAATTGTCTCTAAACACTAAAACTCTCACCCAGAAACGATCTATGATCAACCTAGGTCCTAACCACATGCAAGATTCTACTCAATTCTTCCTAAATCGTGAGGAATTTGAAGGTTTACATACCTGGAAAAATTGGATCAACAGAAGTAGCAAATGCTCAATTCAAGCTTCAAGACTCTTCAGACACGATCAGTGATACACAATGGAGCTTCTTCAACCTTTAATTTGGCTTGATTATGCTTGTAAATCCAAAACCGATTCTGACTTGGAGCTCTTGAAACTCCACTTGCTGTCTCAGCTTCTAGCACGAAATCATCCCCAAACTGAGTCTGAACTCACTCCACTCAATATATAGAAGCTTTCCACGGGCTTTTGAGCCCAGTTTGAAGCCCAATTCAGTGAATCCACAATTCTGATTTTTCTCTTGAAATTTCAATATTACAGTTGTGAAATCTTACTCTCAGCTCGTTCCAGAAGATTCTAACCAACTCCTTGTGGCCTAGTGAATGTGTTCAGATCAAGATGGAGACCTGAATTGCAATGGTTGTTGATTTGGATGTGTGACTTGTTTTGGAAGTAACAACTTTGCAAAACAAGTCATGAAACCAAGCCTCAATTCAAAAATGTAATATTTCCAATGTCTTTAGAATTTGATTTCTAGTCAAAAAATGTGTTCACTTGCCATGTTTAGGACCTATAACTCAAAGATCACAATTTCCCTCTTTGATTCATTAAATTCCTTCCTTTTTTTAGGCCATTTTGAGTGACTTTTGATACAAGCTCATTCAATCCAACATGAATTCACATTTGACCTAAAAACATCATTTTAAGCACATTTCATGTTGAACAATTTTTCATTTGAGGAGTGGAAGATGGAGATTTTGGCACATGCTTGAAAATGACCTATAATCACCAATACCCAAAATACCCCTGGATTGCCAAGATCATAACTTGAGTTCTATAAATTCCCTTGAATACTTTTAGTACTCTATGGAAAACTAAGATCAAGACCTACAACTCATATGTTGGCCAAGAATCCATTTGAAAACTCCTTGAAGGGAAAAAGTTGCTTGGAAGTCAACTGACTTTCACAGATAAATTTCAGTGTCCTCTGATGACATGTAATTTGCAAAGACCATAACTTGAGTTCTACAAATCCTCTTGAATACTTCTAGTATTCAAATTAAAGGTATTGATAAGCTCTACAAGTTTCATGTTGGTAAAAGATCCACTTGAAACTTTTATTTTGACTTATGTGGCTTTGAAGTTGGGCACTAAATAGGGGATTTTACACTGAAACCCTAATTTAGCAACTCCCCACATTCTTGATTCTTCTTTGCTTAACCTTGGCACAACACCTCACATTCACCAAAATACCAATCCATGAATCTCATGACCTCAAGATAGGCTTTGATGCTTTCCAACTACTCAACTGAATTAGGGTTGACCCAGATGAAACCCTAGTTGACTGCACCTCAACTATGGTTCTCATACTTGAATCAATGACTTGTCTCAGCTTCAATATGGCCCTCTAGATATCCCATGAGATCCATACACACCTCACATTCACATTCCCTGCTTCACATCCCACTGATGATTCTCAATATTCCTCAAGATAGGAGCAAAACCCACATGTAGACACTCAAACTTCTCAAGACTTCAAATCACTCCTTGATGGCTTGGATGATCTCTCAAACTTGAATAACACTTCTTGCTAGGCTCTTCTCTTGATATACACCCTTGATCCCTTGTTGGAGGCATGCTATGCTATGAGATGCAAATGATTAAACTATGTACATGATGTAACCATGTAAATGAAATGCAATGAAACACAAATCAGGCAAGAAAAGGTTGAGCAAATTTTGGGGTACAACACTATGCTATCTGCTTAAGGTTATGCTAAGGGTAATAGTGAAGAGAAGGACCTAAAGGGGTTAGTCCTAAGTATACTTGCCAAGACTCGCATCTTGTGCCTATGTATCCTGGGTAGGGGATGGAATCAGAGTATTCGTAGTTCCCCTCACAGGGGGGGGTGAGGAATTTCTTGACTGTGGCCAAGGTTTCTGGGGAAAAATAAACGTTCATAGGGAAGCGCTTATTTTTGGAGTACGACAACTCCTATTTCTACGTTAAAGCTCAAATTAGAAGGGTGAGGAGTAAGTATTCCACGGAGGGAAACTTATATGGAGTGCGGCGACTTCTAATCCTAAGGCTAGGATAAAGGGTTAAAGGTATGTCCATGGCGGGACGCCTAAGCATGAGTACGGCGACTCGGGTCCTAAGGCTAGGATGGGGTGAAGTTGAGGTATTGACCCGACGGTCAAATGGGGTAACCTTTCCTTCGGAAGGGATTATAAGCGAGATAATTGAAAGTGGCACTCGAGTTAAATTTGAACAGAGGCATTAGGTTGATTAAGTGGAAGTGGTGAGATTATTTTTAGTTTGAGAAATTAGAAATTATGGTTAATTATTTTTGTTTGTATTTTTTTTTTGAGGATCTAGATTTAAATTCAAATTAATTCAGAAAAGTTAAATTTCTAGAAAAGACCAAATATTAAGAAATAAAATGAGTTAATGTTCTAATTACTTTTGTTTAGAAATGTTTGAAATTAAATAGAGGTTAATTGGTAAGACTAAATTATTCTAAATTTTTCTTGGTTCAAATTAAATTAAAATCTAGATTGCTTGAATTATTAAAATTAGTTAAATGATAAAGGATATTAAAATGCATTCTTATTATTGTTATTTTTAAAGAAATTTGAACTCCTTATTAAATCTAAAATTTTATTATTTTAATTCTTTTAAAATGTTTTTAATTAGAATGGTATATTTTATTTTTGTTATTTTTTATATTTATTATGAAAATGAGATTTAAACTAAATTAAACTAAATATTTTGTTATATTTTTATTTATAAAAGAAAAAGGAGATTAAATTAAATTACCAGCACAAAAATTGTATTTTTATTTTAATTATAAAAAGAAACTATACAGTTATTTCTAAAAACCTTTTTATTATTTAGAGATCAAGATTTGTTTGTTTTTTTATTTTGTCATTTATTATTAATAAAAATATTTGCCAATTAAAATATTTATTTTTAATTAAGTTAGTAATTAGTTATTGTTAGTGTTAGTAGTTAGCTTTTTATTAATAATTAAAAATTACAAATAACCAAACTAAAAAAATGATAAATGAAAAATGAAAAAAAAAATAAAAAAGCAAACGGGTGGGCTGGGGCGGTGAAATCCCCAGACCCGGCCCGATCAAATTGGAAGAGGGGGAAGAAGGGTTTGAAAACCCTAACTTCACCGAGAGCCGCGACGGCCTTGCACTTCTTTCTCCTTCTTCTCTACTCACTTTCTTCCCCGACCTCTTTTCTCCTCTCTTCTTCGTTTTCTTCTTTCACTCAGTTTCCTTCGTGTTCATTCTCTTCTCTACCCTGCGAATTTCCACCTGCACAGATCGAAAAAACTCAAACAGAGATTAGCGAGCAAAAGAAATTTACCCAAGGGAGCGACAAGGGATTTTGAAGCGCGAAACTCAATGGTCGGTGGTAGCTTGCGGAGACGCGGTAGTTTTGAGGCAACTCTGAGGATTTCGACACCGGTATTGGTTTCTCGGTGAAACTAACGCAGATAAGTCGTTTTTTTTCTTTTCGTGGTGTGATGATTTTCGCTTGGTGTCTTTTTTTGTGAATGGTGAATCTTGTGTTGTCCCCAATTTCGTATGGAATCCCCCCTTTTATAATGACTGATGAACTTGTTTTATGATTTCAACATTAATGCGTGAGATTCTGCCAAGAATTCTTGCTTTAGAAACAATTTTATGTTGCCTTGATCATGTTTTATTTTGTCTGGGGACCTCTGATTCTTTATTAATTTGGGCAAAAAACATCTTTGAATGGTCTTGCTGTAAGGATTCAATGCGTTTCCACTTTTACTAATTCTTGTTGGAAGCATGCTTGGTGCTGTTTTGGAAATAACTTGATTTTGTTTGATCCTGTTTTAAGGGATGATAGACCTGCGGATTTCCTACTTGATGGAGTTAAATCCCTATCCATTATTAACAGAACATGTTCTGTTTTATGCGCTTTTTTAGCTTTTGAGCTGGTTTGGAACTATCTAACTCCTTTGTTACTTATTTTTCTCATGCCGTATTTGTGCAGGTTTCGACTGACATGAATGAAGCCAACATATCCCAAAGTTTAGTGTGGGTGAGCATCGGGGTCAAAAGGTGGTGTGTCATTGAACTGCACCAGAGATATTATCACATAGCCTGGCATCGGGATTTTCAGAATCAGATAAAGCAAGACTGATGGCAATTCTCTCCAATGAAGACAGTTGTAGTCCGTTACAAAAGCTTTCGAGGAAGCTTTCATTAATGTCTACATTCTTCATTGGCTCGGAAAACCCTGTGCTGAGGTTTGGTTTGTCCAAGAGGTACTTAACTATTGCTCCAAAAATTGGCTCATGTCGCATATCTTTTCTATTTCTTCATAACTTAAGTGATCCCAGCAAGTTTGGAGCAGCGAAATGCATCCAACCGTTCCAAATCCCGTGAACTGAGAGAGTTGCTGGAGAAAATGGAGTCAAAGTTGACTTCGTTCAAGGAGTTGAGCAGGAGCCGAATCTGATTGGAAACCGTGGAGGGAAAAAATGGCCATCATTCGCGAGGAGTCATCAGGGGAAGCGATTAGAAGTTTGTGTGAGAGAAAAAGACATTTCAGTCAAGACTTGGGTCTCAAGGATGGTTTATTGTCCTCATGGGTGCAATATTCTTTAAGTTTGGTGGCCACACTCTCTTATTTAAATTATACTCCTTTGTTTGGTTTGGTCTTAACTGTTCTGAAACTAACTAAGTTTCCATTTCCATCTATGCAGCAGAGGAGTTTGATTTCCAACAAGCAAGCCTAGATAGGATTGGTGTGTGACGTACAGCCTGCGGAAGAAGTTGTGCCTTATGTACTGCAGCAGGTGGTTATCTTTAATTATGGACTAGCAACTTCTACTGTGTTCCCTTTTCTTGCAGGAAGTTCTGAGGAGCATCAATGGATGGACTTGAACCCCTTTTTGTGATCATTTGGAGATGTGCAGAGCTGAACTTCAACATATTGCAACCAACGGCGCGAGCTGGCATGTCAAGTGAATCCTTTTTCATCCTCTTGTAAGTAGCAACAGTGGTGTTTTTAGTTGAATCATGTTTCACACGATGCACTAGCTTGAGTGAGATGTTTATTTTCTATCCATTATCTTCAATGTGTTGTTAATGTGCTTGATTAAATCATGAGTCGTTTTGTGTTGCTTATTATTCAGGCTCGACCGTGGCTGAGGCTGACATAGGGCATTGCATTGTTCAAATCCTGTGGTGTTCTGAGATATAATTCTATATGGTATTGTAAAGAAATTTAACAGGTTTGATAGTTTCATTTTATTATGCTGCTGAAATTCTTCTTGCCAATCACCCCCACTTAGTTGTTCAGTCTGAATTATAGAATCTACTGAAGTTGTGGATGTTTCAGGAAGAGCTCTTTGGGATTGATGTAATTGTTTTTGATGATCAAGAGAACTTTGCGGTCGATGTAAGGACCCTGATGCTTGGAGTTTCTGCTGCATATCTCGTTGCGAAGAATTTGGTTGCCGCTGCAAGCCCATTTGTTGTTGCATCCGTGCAGGCTGATTGTGAATCTGCGACATTAGCTACTACTGTGAAGCTTGTGGCTGGTACTGCTGCGACTGAGATGGCAACGACTTTGACGCATTGTGTTGCAACTGTTGCTGCATTGAAACCTTTGGCTGTTGCAACATGTGTGCAGAATGATGGTTTGTTTGGATGCCTTGGGTGCCAGAATCAGTTCCAAACCGCTATTGTTGTATCCCTAGTGGTACGTTATTTCCCGACTGCTGCTGATGCATATTTGTTAGATTGTTTTGCTGGTTTATTAATTGTTGTTGTTGTTGCACAGGCAAGATTGATTGTTGAGTCATTGGTCTTTGTTGCTGAAGCCTAGACTATGCGGACTGTTGAACATTGTTAGACCGCTTATTTTTGTGGAAGGCTAGATGATTACATCGTCGAAGGCTGCTGCATGGCAGATGATGTTTGCACAACAGTTCGTTGAGAGGTATTCAACTGACTTGGTTGCAGAAGGTTCTGCTGCTATTTTTCTAACTGTTTGCTTATCTACAGCATCTCCACTCATGAAGCTCATTACGTGCAGTACAAGTGTGGTCTGAATGCGACTCTGGTGTAGAAACTATGCATAACTTGTTAGAAATTGTGTCTTTAGTTTGATTTTCTTGTAAAACATGACAGTGGTGAACAAAATCTGGCAGTGTATCATTGTACTTTTGTTTCTGTTAATCAATCATTTCCTGGCATTGTTTATCATAGCAAATTGTGAATTCCACCTCTGTATCTTATCTCTGGCTGCTTTTTGCACCCATGGGCATTGTAATCTTTTTCTTGTCATGGCTATAATGTTTCATTTGAGTTTTCTAATGCAGAGTCTTCATTTTCGGTGACTGCATTCCTTAGAGCAATGATACTTTTGGGTTAAGCATGATGTGAGTCTTGGCGAAGTATTTTTTTCTCATAATAGTTTAGGACCTTTGTGAGACCTTATGCCTTAATTAAAGAACAAGACTCCTTAGTAATTTAAAGGAATGACCACCCATGATTTGAGTAAAAATGTTGAAACATCTTGGGTTTCTACAAATCCTTGAAAATTTCTTGGCCTAAAGCTTGTATTCATAAAGTGGTTTCAATCTCTTAATTTTGAGGCATGAATTAAATTTATACGGTACTCTCGGAAATAGAGGGATTTAGCACTTGGGGTAGATTTGGCCATGATTTGAGATAAACTAGAGAAAAAGCTTGAAACCGGATTGAAGCATAGTATAGAAACCAACTTGGAGTAAATTAACTTTCAAATTGCCTTGAACGTTTCTTGAGGCATGTCCTTTGATCGATTTAAGGACTTATTTGTAACGTTCTTCAGATTAAGTCTTAACTCCACTTTTCCGTTCATGGATGAAATTTCGAAGTTCATGATTCACAAACTACCAAAAATCCAAACTTTTCCACCTGATTATTGATGTTCCAACTTTATGAATAAGAAACCAAACATGCCGTGCAAGATCCTTTGAAAGTGAGGGTAACACCGGTTGCAAATTGTGGCAACCTTTTTTCGTCATTCATCAAGACTTAAAAGGGCACACACTATGCTTTTATGAATTTTAAAATTCTTTAGCCATCTGTAAAAAAAAACTAGGAAAACTGGTTAACGGTTAGTTTAACAATGAAAAATGGACAAAATGAAATGCTACATGATCGGTGAATCTAAGGGTAAATTTTGGGGTACAACAGTGGCCCCTATTTAAATAACTTCACCAGATGATTTGAGCGACGAAGTCTCGAGAAATCATGGTGAAAGGGAGTTAAATATAGATAACTGAAAATTTTACCCTTAGATGCAGTGGTATGTAATGCTATGGATCTAGTATGATGCATATGATGGAATAATAAATGCGAGGATGCAGGTGAAACGACGACACAGGGGACAAATGCAACGAGCAAATACACATTGGGAAAAACGACGCACTCGGAAACAACGCGAGACCAGGGACAATCTAAAGTGATAGACCAACCAGTTCGAGCATGACAGTTGTTACTTTAGAAAGTAAACAAAGAAGAGATCCGTAATGGAGATGGCACAGGCGAGACGGCCTCTACTGGGGAAATAAGCAATAATATAAAGGCTCAACAGGTTCAGGCATGATCGGCTGATGCTTTAAAGTGATGTACCAACGGGTTCAGTCATGACCAATTGACACTTTAAAGTGATGGTAAAAGAGATCCTCAATGAAGAAGGCACCGGCGAGACGACCTTCATTGGGGGAAAGTATCTGAGAGTAGCTGCTCAACAGGTTCAGGCATGACTGGCTGATACTCTAAGATAAAGGTAAGCTTCCATAATCAAAATATGATTTAGCTTCTTCTTTAACTAAATGACTCATTGAGAAAGGGTTACTAAACTTCTTCACGTTTCAAGGTCTGTTGATCCCTAAATTGCTTCAGTTCCTTCTTTTACTAAAGGGTAAAAATTATCCACGGCGGGACGCCCAAGAATGAGTAACGGCGACTCAACGTCTTAAGGTTTAGGAAAGGATATGATGTGTCCACAGCGGGACGCCCAAGAATGAGTACGGCGACTCAACGTCTCAAGGTTTAAAGTAAAAAGGTGTCCACAGCGGGACGCCCAAGAATGAGTACGGCGACTCAACTCTTAAGGTAAATTTCTTAGGCGAGAATTGTTGCGAATCTGTGACGGTTGTAAAAGGCTCTTCTTGATAGATAGTGCAAAATACATGCACGTCCAGGTAGGTTCGGCGACTGACAGAGACCGAAGTTCAATCTTGGATCGAGCTAGGAAGAAACTGTCAAACAAGATTCCATTGAGGGAATGAACTCTAATGGGAATTATCTATTCCTGGCGCGGAAAAGATAACTGAAATAACCATCATCCACGAGGGTTGAACTCTGTGGGGAAGCTGAACATAGCAAGTGTTTTATGCTTAGGGTTGACGATCTACTTGAAGAGAACGGACAATCCCAATTACTCGGCGGTAACCACAGCCAAAGTGAAGATGAAAGACAATGAGGATAGCAAACATGTTGATGCCAATGCCTAGGTCGATGTGTATGTAAAAACGAAAACGTGATGTGAATGCAATGATTATGCTCATGCATATGCTGACAAAACAGACAAGAGGAAGGAAACCGGGAGATGAAATAAATATCTCGACGGGGATACCCAACGACCTCTGCAACAATACATCTATCAAGGGATAGGAAAGTTGATGGCGGAACCAAATCTTGCTTCAAAGTTCCAAATTCTCTGGGGAGAACAAAATTCCACTTGGGGATAAAATATCATGACTTCACTGGAGGGATTGCCGTCATGAATCTGAATTCTGATCAGAGAAGACTTGTTTACTGGGAGAGTCGTCTTAGGATTGGAGACTTCCGGGGATAAAATAAATATCTGTTTCGTTGGGGAAGTGTAGGGCTAGGAAGCTTCATGGAGAAAGCAGCAGTTTCCTGGAGAAGTACATCAGCTTCCCTGGGGAACGTAACTTGACTTCTTGGCGGGAGCATGGCAATCCCCTGGGGAATATTTCCGGATCTGTCCAAAAGTGTTGTCGGCTTATAGTCTCGTTGGGGACTGCTCTGAGGCAATGGTTTAAAAATGCTTCTGCAACAATGAGACTTACTGGAGAAAGGAAGATATCCTTCAGAGATTTCCAATAAGTCAAAGCAACTTTGTATGTACCAAAAGCGTCTTCAAAAATAGTTTTAAGTTTAGAAAACTTTTCACCTTCAAGATTATTATCAACAAATAGAAAATTTGCATAACAAAAATATTATAATAGACAAAAATTTGAATTGCAAATGGTTTTAATTTATTAAAGAAATGGCAGCTTGCTAAGGGCAAAGCTCCATGGGAAATTACAATTGAAATTGGCAAGTAGGGAAAGGCTACATTGAATCCGACGACCTCTACTAACCCTAATAACTGAGTCTACCCAAAATCCGGCTTCTGACAAGAGCGATTGGATTGGAATTTATCTTCTGTAAAATGTTCTTTGATGATCGATGTTATCCAATGCAGTGAAATGCCTTTGTCCCTAACTTTTGCCTGGATCTCCCTTTCGGGTTTTCAATCCACCGGGACGCTCATTTTTGCCTAAGCCGCCCTTTCAGGTTTTCAGCTTAGCGAGCCATGTATTTTTTTATTTTCATCCCTTATTTTGGCCGGGATCTCCTTCATAGGTTATGATCCACCGGGATACCCATTGTTGCCTAAATCACCTTTTTCAGGTTTTCAACTTAGTGGGTTATTTTAGGCATAATATTTTCTGACTGCATCAGAGTTTACAGGATGTGCAAGCTCTTCGCCATCCATAGTTGTAAGAATTAAAGATCCTCCGGAGAAGATTGTCTTCACAACAAATGGGCCTTCGTAGTTGGGCATCCATTTCCCGCGCATATCTTTGTGAACTAGCAGGATTTTCTTGAGTACGAGCTCTCCCTGGCGGAACTCACGGGTTTGGACTTTCTTGTCAAAGGCTCTCTTCATCCGTTTTTGGTATAACTGACCATGGCACATAGTTGTCATGCGTTTCTCGTCGATAAGATTCAGCTGGTCAAATCTGTGTTGAATCCATTCGGCTTCATCAAGTTTGGTTTCCCTCAATACCCGTAAGGAAGGTAACTCAACTTCGATGGGGAGGATGGCGTCCATTCCATACACCAATGAGAAAGGGGTTGCCCCTGTTGAGGTTCGCACTGAAGTTTTGTATCCATGCAAAGCAAATGGTAACATTTCATGCCAGTCTTTGTAAGTCTTGACCATCTTTTGCAGGATTTTCTTGATGTTCTTATTCGCGGCTTCAACAACTTCATTCATCTTAGGACGGTAAGGAGAAGAATTGTGATGTGTAATCTTGAAACTTTCGCACAACTCCTTCGTAGTCTTATTTTTCAAATTGGTACCATTGTCTGTTATGATCCGACTTGGAATTCCATAACATCAAATAATCTCTTTTCTGATGAAGCGGGCAACCACCTGCTTGGTCACGTTGGTGTAGGAAGCAGCTTCTACCTATTTGGTGAAGTAGTCAATAGCGACTAGAATGAATCGGTGACCGTTGGAATCTTTCGGCTCAATTTCCCGGATCATGTCAATGCCCCACATGGAGAAAGGCCACGGTGAAGATAAAACATTCAACGGTGTTGGAGGTACGTGGACCTTGTCAGCATAGATTTGGCACTTATGGCATTTTCTGGCATACTAGACGCAATCAGATTCCATGGTTAACCCGTAATATCCAGCTCTCAGAATCTTCTTGGACATAGCATAACCATTGACATGAGTTCCAAAGGTTCCTTCATGAATCTCTTGAAGTAACATGTCTGCATCACGTTTGTCAACACATCTAAGCAGGACCATGTCGTAGTTTCTCTTGTATAGCACATCATTGCTGATGAGGAACTTGGATGCTAGTCTTCTCAAAGTCTTCTTCTCGAGATTTGTAGCATCGCCTGGATATTCTTGCTTGATCAAGTATTTCTTAATGTCATGAAACCATGGCGTATCATCATTTTCTTCTTCAACCATCTGGCAGTAGGCAGGCTCAGTCTTGCATTCAATTCGAATGAGAGTAGCATCATTGGAATATCTGACTTTCCACATTGAGGCTAACATGGCTAGAGCATCGGCGATATGGTTTTCAGATCTCGGTACATGTTTGAAAGTGATCTCATCAAAGTACTCGATCATTTCAACAATGTAGGCTCTGTATGGGATTAACTTCTCATGTCTGGTTTCCCATTCACCTGTAACTTGATAAATAACCAATGTTGAATCCACATTCACTTCAAGAATTTTGATTTTGAGGTCAATTGCTGCTTCAAGGCCAAGAATGCATGCTTCGTATTCGGCGATATTGTTGGTACATTCAAAGTCTAACCTGGCTGTGAATGGGGTGTAACCACCTTCTGGATTCATCAGAACGGCGCCTATGCCATGCCCACTGTAATTAGAGGAACCATCAAACATCATCTTCCAATAGAGACCCGGCTCGAGACCCTCATCAGGACCTGGCTCTTCATAATCTTTTACTAACATAATGTCTTCATCAGGAAAGTCGAACTTGAGAGGCTTATAGACTTCAACTGGTTGATCTGCAAGATAATATGACAAGATACTACCTTTGATAGCTTTCTGAGTCACATATTGGATGTCGTATTCTGATAACAACATGTGCTAACGGGCAAGTCTTCCAGTCTGAGCAGGCTTTTCGAAAATGTACTTTATTGGATCCATTTTTGAGATCAACAAGGTAGTGTGACAAATCATGTATTTCCTGAGACGCCTAGCAGCCCATGTTAATGCACAACAAGTCTTCTCCAAAAGTGAATACCTGTTCTCACAATCAGTAAACTTCTTGCTCAAGTAGTAAATGACATGTTCTTTTCTTCCAGTCTCATCGTGTTGACCCAATACGCAACCCATAGACTTCTCAAGAACAGTAAGGTACATGAACAGTGGTCTTCCAGGAACAGGAGGAATCAAGATAGGAGGTTCTTGCAGATGACCTTTTATCTTTTCAAATGCTTGCTGACAATCGGAGTTCCAATCAACCGTCTGACCCTTGCAGATTAATTTGAAGATCGGCTCACAGGTAGCAGTCATATTAGAAATGAATCTGGAGATATAGTTCAGCCGTCCAAGAAAACATCTAACTTGTGTTTCAGTTTGCGGAGCAGGCATGTCCTGAATGGCTCGAACTTTATTGGAATCTCCTTCGATTCCTTCGATGGCTCGAACTTGTGTTTCAGTTTTCCAGATCTAACACCAAAGGTACACTTAGCAGGATTCAATTTCAACTGGTACTTCCTCATTCGTTCAAACAGTTTCAGCAAATGATCCAAATGGTCCTCTTCATTTTGGGATTTGGCAATCATATCATCAACATAAACTTCGATCTCTTTATGCATCATGTCATGAAAGAGAGCGAATATGGCTCTTTGATATGTTGCCCCTGCGTTCTTCAAACCGAAGGGCATAACTTTGTAGCAGTAGGTTCCCCAAGGAGTAATGAAAGTGGTCTTTTCTCTATCGGCTGGATCCATCTTGATCTGATTGTAACCGGAGAAACCATCCATAAAAGAGAAAACTGCAAAATTGGATGTATTATCAACAAGTGTATCAATATGCGGTAGAGGGAAATCGCCTTTTGGGCTTGCCTTATTCAAATCCCTGTAGTCTACACACACTCTGACCCTACCGTCCTTTTTGAGCACTGGAATAATGTTGGCCACCCAATTAGGATACTTTGCAACTGTAAGAAAACCTGCATCAAGTTGTTTCTTAACCTCATCTCAAATTTTCAAAGCCATGTCAGGTCTTGTTCTTCGAAGTTTCTGCTTGATAGGTGGACATTCCGGCTTAAGTGGTAGCTTGTGAACTACTATATCAATGTCTAACCCAGGCATATCTTGATACGACCATGCAAACACATCAGAATATTCCTCTAGAAGCTTTACCAATTTCTGCTTGACCTCGGCCCCAAGTGTTGCACCAATCTTGACCCCTTTCTTATCTTCATCAGTGCCAAGATTAATCAACTCTACCTGCTCTTTGTATGGTTGAAGCTCGGTGTACTCATACTCAACCAATTTTGCCAGTTCAGCGGGTACTTCAAAATCTTCATCACCCTCATCTTCGGCTTGATAAATGGGTGAATCCCAGTCAGGAGTGAAAGCAGGATCGTCAGATTCAACAAGGTTTTGGATATCACTGTAATGTTTGGGCTTATTTTATTAAATGCACAAGGAAAATGCACGAGGAAGAAAAATGCTTTTAAATTTATTTTTTGTAGTTTTTGAAAAGGTTTGCCAATTTCATTTTAAAAGTGAAAACAAAAAACGCAAGTGAAACAAATGGAATTTAACAAAATGCATTTATTAATATCATTTTAGAAAGTGAAAAGGTGGCCCTACAAATTATCCAATAGCTTCGGGCGTAGCTATTGAATTTTTGAAAACAGCAAATGAAAACTTTAAATTACTTTGAAATGGGAAAAATCACGGGGATCTCTATAGCTTCCTGTTGCACCCTAAATTTTGCTCAACGTACTTCATTTGGTTTATGTTTCAATTGCATTGTCATTTGCATAAGCAGTCATGTACATAGTCTAATCATTTGCATAGCATAGCATAACAAGCCATCTGACAAGGGATCAAGTGCTATTTTTCATCTCAAGGAATGTATTCAAGAGGTTCTTATCAAGATTCAAGCCTATTCAAATCACCAAGAAAGAAATTGAAGCTTTGAGAAGTTTAAAGGCCAAGCAGTGGGTTTCTCTCCTATCTTGAGGATATGTGAAGATCATCAGAGAAGTTATGGGTTATGAATTGAGGGCATGGAAGACCTAGAGGGTCATTTTGAGAGTGAGACAAGTCATTGGCATGGGTACAAGAGTTACAAGTGCAGACAGTCAACTAGGGTTTCATCTGGGTCAACCCTAGGTCAAATGCTTGATTGAAGGGCATAAAGGCCTATTTGGAGGATGTGGGATTCATCATTTGATATGTGGATATGGATGTGGTGTTGTGCCAAGAAGAAATCAAAAGAAATCAAGAAGAAGAGAAGTTTCTAAATTAGGGTTTCTGTGTAAAATCCCCTGGTTTAGGTCAAACTTCCAAGCAAAGTAATTCAAAATGCAAGTCTCAAATGGATACTTGGCCAACATGAAACTTGTAGAGTATCTCAATACCTTTAATTTGAGTGGTGGAAGGCATCAAGGAGATTAGTAGAACCCAAGTTATGGTTCTTGCAAGTTACAGGTCCTCAGAGGCATCTGAAATTTTGTCTGTGAAAGTTACTTGATTTCCAAGCAACTGTTACCCCTCAAGGAATTTTCAAATGGATTTCTTGCCAACATGAAAGTTGTTCCCCATGATCTTAGCTTTCTAGAAAGGTATGGTATGCCTCAATCTGATTTATGGAGCTCTACTTATGATCTTGACAAGCCAAGGGCATTTTGGTCATTTGGAGGTTATAGGTCATTTCAAGCATAAGGCCATATCTCCTACTTCCAAGCTTCAAATGGAAAAATCTTAAACATCAAAGTTGCTTAGAATGATGTTTTAAGGCTAGTAGGGTGGTCATGAGATGTTGAAAAGGCTCATATTAAAAAGTGATAAAAATGGCCTAAAAATGAGGCATAAGTTAATTCAAGTGAAATGGAAAATCATAAATCCCAAGTTACAAGTCCAAACCATGTCATATGATAGGTCATTTTGACTCCAAAGGACATTATAAGAACAATGGTTCAGCCACAATTTGGATTTGGGGCTTGCATCATAGGGTTGCTTTGGAAAAGTCTTGCTTGCATAATAGGGCACCAAACCAAAACAAGGAAAAGCTTGCTAAACAAGGAAAATATGCATTGTAACTGATCCAAAATATCATGTGGGGACAAATTCAAGTTGGTTACAAGGATTATGAGGCATTTGGCATGAGATATCATATAAGGAGAAATGAAAATGCAAATTACCATATCATGGAATCTTCAAGTTCTTACTAGATGATTCTAGGAGGTTCTAGACTTTTCTAAACCTCTCTATATATTGAGTGCAGCTTGCATTGGTGAAGGGTTGGTGTTGATTGTGGTAGAGAAGAGAGATTGAAATCCATTTTCCTCATTTGCAAATCATATTCAAACTTCACATTCTTCTTCATTGCTATCTCATTTTTCTTCACAAATCTTCTCCATATACATTGCTGAGTATGTTCATATTGGCTTGAGACTCCATTGATGAAGATTTGAAGGTTTTCACATTGAAATTGCAAGGAAGCAAATCCCATTGGATCTTGAAGCACAAGCAATTCTAGCCATTTCTTTTGCAAACAGAGGAATATTCATCACCTAAGGACCATTCTTGAGGAGTTACAAGGCTTGGATTGAAGATTTTCAGCACCTACCATATCCAAGAGCAAGGTATGTAATTTCTGTTCTACACCTCAATCTAGGCATGGCTAGGGTTAATTATTAGTGTAGATCTATTAGAGACAATTAGGTGGTGGTTTTTGATGAGTTTGAGACCAATTGGGGAAGTTTCATTAATGGAGACCAATTCTTGGATGAGCTAGATCATGCGAAATAATGAGTGTTAAGGCAAGATTTATGGCTGATTTCAATGAGTGTAGCATAAGGATCATTTTGATACCAAGAATTCTTAGTTTGGTTGAAGTTAAAACTTGATGATATTTTGAGATTGGTTTGGTTGTGCATTCGGTTTGCATGATTTAGAGGGTATCAATGTATTCCAATTCCATAGCTGTATTCAGGGTGAAATTCTGATCAAAATTGGTTTTTATATCGTATTGATTGGTTGAGAAACGAAGGCACACGAGCAGTTGGAAAATCCGTGCATGGCATGCGTGTTTTAATGGATTCTGCGAAACCCTAGCGAGAGGTAGACGAAGATGCTTCAGCCGTTGGATCACCCACTTGACCTTGACTCTAAAACTGATCCTATGTCCCAGATTCAAACAAAACGAGAGGGAAAGCCAGCACGCGTATGAAACGCGGCGTTTCATTAAACGCCTCTGCTGGGCTTAAATGGATATTGCTAGCGCCACCCCCTTTTCCAGCCCAATCCAGATTTGCACTATGATTTGTTTCTTTTTGCACCGATAGTTTTCTCAATTTCCTTCATTTTTTTTAATTTGTTTTTTCTGATAATAAAACTGGGCTTAGACGTATTGATTTTCAGACCCCCAAGCGAGGCCCATCATGCATTTGAACTGAATTTCCATTCTATTTGCACCGTCCTTTTTTCTTTTTCTTTTTTAATTTTTTCATTTAATTTCTGAACTAATCTGGGCCCAAGCGCTTTTCTATTCAGACCCCCAGTCTGGGCCCAGCAACAGTTTGAACTGAATATTATTGTTTTTCATACCCCCATGCATATTTTCATATTATATTTTACTCCTTTTTTTTTCATAACTTTGAAAATCCATATTAAATTGAAAAATGAATATTTTTTAATGAGAGTTTTTTCCCCACTTTCCATTTTCTGTCTAGAAAAATATAAAGTAAAAACATTTGGCATATCATTCATTTTTATATTTTTTGCATATTTTTACTTTTAATTGCTCTTTAATGCTTTTATGTTGGTACCTTAGTTTGTAGATTTTAGTTTAGGTAGTTCCCTTTAGATTTTTAAGTCAATCTTTTTAGGGTAGTTAGATGTATGTTTTAGGTTCCCCCTGAATTAATTACATATTTTTGTGACAATGTTTAGGATAGTTTTGATTAGGTAATGCTAGGTTGTATAAAATTAGGTTAAACCACAACTTAGGTGCATTAAAACAATTTCTTTTGGGTTTTTTAGGACAAGTTAGGCTATGGGGAGTATATGGGTATTAAGGGTAGGTTTAGTAGATACCCTAAAAATAATATTAGAATTTTCCCTACTATTTTAATATTTTTAGTATATTTTGCAATTGTATGTTTGTTTGGTGTGCCCTTTTGGGGTTTATGTTGTTTGTATGGGCTTATTGGGCTTGCTTGGGGTGTGGGCTTGGCTTGAGGAGCATGATGATGAAGCATAATGAAGACAAAGAGTTGAAGATCAAGTTCAAAGTTGATGAAGATGCTAGGCTTGCTTGAAGATTGATTGAAGATCATAGGACCTATGAGCTAGGTAGAGCTTTAGAATACAAAATTTCTTCACAAATATGGATGGCTTCTGTTGCCTCCATTCTTCTCTATGATTCAAAGTCTCTCTTTGATACTCACCTCCTTCATTTGGAAGGATTAGTGACAGTATCTAGGAGATAGAACTTTTGAGAGAAACAGTCTGTATGTTGTTAACAGTCTGTATGCCACCTTTGGTGGTTAACTGACTGTTTAACATCCCAAATCATCTTGTGAACTATTACTCATCTAGGAGAGCTTGCTTTGAAGAATCCTTGAAGATTGAAGATGAAGTTCATTGCTTTGAAGACTGATAGAAGAAGAGGCTTGTGCTGTCAGGTTGCTGTTTAGAGCTGCTGGTGCTGTTTAGAGCTGTTGATGTATTATTTGAGTTTCTTGACTGTATTGTTTGATTTTCCCTTGAGGTTGAAGTGAAGTTGTTTCACTTTGCCTATTGTTTTCTAGGTTCGAGGTTGAGTGGGACTCCCTTTCCTCGCTTGTACTGCTGCATTCATGCATTTTACTGCTTTACTGTATATATATTGTTTCTGTTTCCGCTTATCCCTTAGGATCTCTGTTTCTCTCTGTGCAAGAGAGAAATATGACAGACATTAGGCTTTCATCCATGCATGATAACATTAGGTTAGATTTTGATTCCCTTTTTAAACCATAGGTTTTAGAGTTCTGTCTCTTCTTTCTCAAAACAATCAGAAAAACACAATAAACAATTTCAAACACAATAAAAAACAGTTCTTGCATAAAAGACTGTAAACCAATCAAAAACGTCATTTTTGTCCGCTCGGACCAGTAATCAGAAAAACCTTTTTCAGAAGGAAATAAAAACAATCAAGACAGACTTGTATCGTACGTGGCCTGAACTACGTTTGCTCTGATCTTTCATGCTGTATGAAAGTACGTAGGCATAGGATGCGATATCCTAGCGAGAAACCTTCCCCTCCTTTCCCGTAGGTAGGCGAACTACGTTGACTCTGATTTCTCGTTCCAGACGGGAATACGTAGGCATAAAGTGCGATACTTTGCCGAGTCATTTTCTTTTCTTTTTAACCCTTAACCCTGTAGAGTAGATAGAATAACAATCCGTACCAGAAAACAAGCGTGGATCCCGTCGAGTACGACGGACGTGAGGGGTGCTAATACCTTCCCCTTGCGTAACCGACTCCCGAATCCAGGATTTGGTTGCAATGACCATTCCTTTCCCGTCTTTGCGGTAGGTTTACTTCGAGCGTTTCCTTTCCCTCCTTTGGGATAAATAACGCACGGTGGCGACTCTTCTGTTCAGCCGGCGCCGATTTTCGCAGTAGCGACAGCTGGCGACTCTGCTGGGGACTCTAACGGTTCCCTACGCGAGTCAATCCTAGCGCTTGTTTTCCCGTCGAGGATTTTGTTTGGATTTACTTTTTCTGTATTTTACATTCAGCATTATATTTCTGTTATTATTGCTGTGGGTATGAGGGGGTTCTATGATTGAGAGATAAGCCGGACCTGGGCTTGAGTGCACCTAGAATTAGAGTGGAAATTAGTGGGCGCGTGCTCGCTTTGCAGGCACTAGTGTCTCATGAAATCCACGCTCGGACGAGGTTCTTCTGGTTGACTTCTTTTTCAACCCTTTGGGTTGAGGGGGTTGTTGGTTAGTTGGATTGTCGACTCCGGGGACCAATCATTTGGAAGTTGGCCAAGTGAGGCCTCTTCAGGACATGATGATGCCACACCTTCTGGGTATCGTATCATCAGTCTTGGAAGTCTGTGACGCCAACGACCGCATAGGATGCCATACTTTGTGTCAGTTATTAGGACACCTACCTGTGAGAGGGGTTGGGGCCATGCAGGTAACTTGACCTCCAGATTACCAGTTTTCTTGATTGAGATTCAGTGATATTTTGAGGACAGCATTCTGAGGTCTGTTGGAGACCAGGTTTGAGCACCGTTTTGATTTGCTGACACCAGGTTCGAGCAGTGTTATGGGTCTGATTAAGACCAGTATGGTGGACTCTTCTCAGCCAGGGGCACTTGGTCCCTTGTGTGTGCATTTTGCATTTTGCATGACTATTTGCATTTACATTTCATTTTGCATATTCATCCTCATCCGGAACAGGGAGCTTACCCGTTTTTGTCCACTTCATCAGTTGATTTCCCGACATTCGCATTGGACTTGAGTTAGCACTGGAAAGATCATGGCTTCAGGAGAGAAGAACTTGGTTATTACTCGGGCGGAGTTTGAATTGTTGAAGCACCAGTTGAGTCAGTTCATGACAACTATGAATAGAGGAGATAACAACAGTCAAAGGACTCCAGTGGACAATGTTGCCCAGCCTGTGCAAACCCCTGTCAGAGGTCCATATTCTTTCAATGACGCAGAGTGTCACCATTCTACTTTCTCTACGCCAGATTCTCCAAGGATTGTTCCATCTTCAAGAGTTGTTCCGCAGGTTAATATTCAGGACCCACTGACTGTTGAGTATATGAGAAGACTTCAGACGTTGGAAGACCAGATTGCTGCCCTGGTGAATAAGAATACTCTTGATCTGAATGCTGCAAGCATGTGTTTGGTTCCAGGTCTTGTATTGCCTCCAAAGTTCAAAGTGCCCAATTTCGAGAAGTACAAAGGGGATAGCTGTCCGAAGCTACATTTGGTTATGTTCTGCAGAAGAATGACTCCTTATATCACCAATGACAAGCTCATGATTCACTGTTTCCAAGATAGTTTGATCGGAGCGTCTTTGGATTGGTACATGCACTTGAAGAGTGATAGTATTAAATCATGGGCGGACTTAGCCAATGCCTTCGTGAAGCAGTACGACTACAACCTGGAAATGGCTCCTTTTCGCGTGCAGTTGCAAGAATCATCTCGTGCGGAGAATGAATCCTTTAGGGGGTATGTGCAGAGATGGAGAGAATTGGCTGCTCGTGTTCAACCATCGATTCAGGAGAGAGAAATGGTTAGCCTCTTTGTGGATACTCTGAAGGGCCGTTATTATGACATTATGTTCACTTGTACCAAGCTTTGAAGGTTTGATGAGAATGGGAGAACTTGTTGAGAGAGGACTCAAGAATGGAAAGCTTAGAGAGGCCCCTTATATCCCGGTTGATAAGAATGAATCATTTATCACTTCTCAAGAGGAAAGGGAAGAAGGAAGCGATGTTGTCTCAGAATCTCTAGCGCCTCAGGCTCAGTTTTCAGACACTTCAAACCAGCAGTCATATTATCGTCAGCCGCGTCGTCATGCCCGACAAAGACCAAGGAAACCTGAAAGGCAGTTTACTCAGCTACCGGTGTCGTACAGTCAGTTGTTGCCAGATATGGTCGAAAGTGGATTAATAGTGCCGAAAGAGACTAATCCAACGATCCCGCCTTATCCTTCAGGTTCTGATGCCAGCGCCCGCCGTGAGTACCATGTTGGGGTACAGGGGCATTCGACAGATGATTGTAAGGTGCTTAGAAGCCAAGTTCAGAATCTGCTAGACTCTAACAAGATCTTCATCACGCCTCAGGGTTTTGTTCGGATTATTGATTATCCTTCATCCAGTTGTATGGGTTCGTCGGTCGATGTTATGGGATACTCCACTGAGAGTGTATGTTTGGAAGAATGTCCAGCTGAGAGCTCAGTTGAATATAGGGGAAGTTGCTAGAGGTTTCTGTGTCGGGTGTCGTATCTGTTTTCTCTGCTGATTGTTTAGCTTTCGTGCATTGTTGTTTGCTGACCACCACCAGGCTTGTTGGCTGAGGTTATTGTATTTTGTACTCGGGTGTGCTTGTTTACTGCTCTTATTGACTTTGCATAGTGGTGTGAGGTGTTTATATATGTGCTTACAGCTTGGGGTTTATTTGTCTTGTCTTGAATATGTGTTGATTTCTGCATTGCATTCTCGCATAACAGGTACATCAGAACTGTGGGTCTTATTTCCTATCATCCAGTTTGTTGCAGGAATTCCTCAGAGGAATGGAACAGAATCAGGCTGAATTGATTGAAGTCCGAAGCCAGCTGAGGCAGATGGTGAAAGAAATGCAAGAGTTGCGTCTGGATCAGAAGATGCTCAGAGAGGAAAATAATCAGCTGAAGACCCAAATGAGCTTGATCATGGAAGTAGTCAAGAACGTGATTAGGAAAGAGGATGATCAGCTATCTGAAGCCGCAGTGAAGGAGTTTGTTCCGCCTGTGCCTGTGGAGCCCGTGCCTGTGGAACCCGAGCTTAAAAGACGTGTTGATTAACAACAACAACAACAACAACAACAACAAAGGATACATCCGGCTCAGCAAAGAATTCAGGAGGGGAGGCCAAAGAGGGTATTTAAGGCGCCGCCTTCAACGTATGCTGAGCTCTTTCAGACTTTATTGAGTTTGAAGCTGGTTGGAAAAAGAACATTGGAGCCACTCACAGGAACGACGCGTCCTTATGGGTATGATACCAGTAAGCAATGTGAATTTCATTCCGGGGCACTCGGACATGATATCGAGAGTTGTCATGCTTTTAAGCATAATGTTCAAGACCTAGTTGACGCAAGAGATATTAAATTCACGTCGGGCGGCGTAATTGTACACAATGGTCTTATCCCAGTTGGTGCTAAAATGACGGACGCTCCTGAAGCTGCAGTAGATCAGAAGTATATTCTGCAATCATTGGTGTCAGAATCCCCCTGTCCTCAGTTGCTGCCTAAACCAAGCCTGAGGATGAAAGCGTTTGAACAAAAGGAGTCCCTGATAGTTCAGACTCGACCTCCAAGTGGTTCGAATGATCAAAATCAACGATATGTCCAGTCTTCGCAACAGACGTCAACTCCTTTCTAGAATCAGCTGCCTTACCGTTATCGGTCAAACCTGCGTGCTAGACAGAGCCCAATGAAGTCAGAAAGGAAATTCACCCGGCATCCGTGTTAAACAGTATGGTCAGCAGGCAACTTTGAAGATGGATGGTTCAGCAGCAAGTCAGATGTGAAAGCCTGATTCTCGGAAGCTGACGTTTTTCTGTGTTTCATCTTGTCATTTCTTTATGTTTGTAGTTTCTTTCTTGTTAAAGTGCAATCTCGTTTGTAAAACTTGTTGTTTTCATTCAATTGATGATAATGAAATGAGTATGCATGTTTTGAATAAATTCATTCGTGTTCACTAATTGATTTTTACAGATATCCAACGCTTGGTTAAGCGGAACCCGGGGAGGATGACGAAAAGAACGACATGCAAGCTTCTGATATTGTATGCCTTTGAAATAAAACCTGCTGATGATGTACAGGCATTGTTTCAAATCCCTAAACACCGGAGATATAAGGAAGATAATCCCTTGATAACCCATTTGAGCCTAGTTGTAGGAGTTTCTTTCTGAAAACGAAAAACCCTCAATGTCAACCTGGGGCAGGGTAGGTGTTAGCTAATTTGACCGAGCGTCCAAATTGCAAAAGGAGTGTCCGTTCAAAGATCAATCACACCTTCATAGGTCGTGCCTAAAAAGCCGCAGTGGTTAAGCGTCAAGGGTGACCCAGTCACATTATTCCCCAAAGAGTCAGACAACCAGTGTCACACGACTTGTTCGAAAAAAAACGAAAAGCGAAAAGAATCAAAAGCCTGCTAAGTCAAAACCTGAAAGTAAACGACTTAGGCAAAAATAAAGGCATCCCGCTGGACTTAATAATAAAAAAGAGTCAGTCCAGGCAAAAGTTAGGGAAAGAAAATAAAAAATGAAAAGGATTACAAAAGAAAAGTCCTCAAACGAAATATGAGTCGTGTGACCCCGAGTGTCAAAGACGAAAAGTGAGTGGCTATCACTCCAAAAGCGCATAGTTTCTCGAACTATCACTCCTATATTTCAACCTCCCAGAGGTGAGCGCTAAGATCGAATTAGCTGAACGTAGGATCGGAGAACATCAAGGCGAATGGGTGGGTTAAAATTAGACTTTGAGCCTTTATCCCTTTCTTTCAAAACCGTGAACCTGACCACGTTACAACCTTCAAAAGTCCTAATTGAAGCAGGGTCGTTTCGAGGGCATATATCGGTTAAGATCGCGTCGAAGCTGACTCTTAAAAGGGTTCTTCTTACCATGTTTGCGCTGATATTGATATTCTGATAAATGATTTGTGCATTGTATGCCATAAACTGTTTTCCCATTTTTCCAGTGAACAGATTGGATGTTAAAACTGCCATATGCATTGCATTAATATAGCTTTTATACAGAACAACTGGTTTTCCTTACGAGTAAGCACTTGACAGCAGGAAAGTTTCCTACAGCGGAAAGTCGGATCAGGATAAAATGCAGGATGCCCGAATATTCCGAGAGTCGGGGCAAGCTATTATCAAGTGATCCCCAGTGAGGTCAGCCATCCAAAGTGTCGCTTGCGCGAAAATAAGGTGTCGGCATGACAGAAGAGTCGCCACCTTTTGTTATTTATCCCTCAGAGCGGGAAAGGAAACGATCGGAAAAACCTGACGAGAAAAGGGTAAGACAAGGTCATCGCAACCATTGTCTGGGTTCGGGAGTCGGTTACGCAAGGGGAAGGTATTAGCACCCCTCACGTCCGTCGTACTCGACGGGATCCACGCTTGTTTGGTTTACTTGGATGGGTTGGTTATAATCTATCTACCTATCAAGGCTGGCTGAAAAAGAAAAGAAAAATGACTCGGCAAAGTGTCGCACTTTATGCCTACGTATTCTCATCAGAGAATGAGAAATCAGAGTCAACGTAGTTCGGCCTACGAAGGGGGAAAGGTTGCTCGCTAGGATATCGCATCCTATGCCTACGTACTCTCAACAGGCATGAGAGATCAGAGCTCACGTAGTTCGGGAAACTACGGGTTATTTCCTGCTTTGAAAGAAGTGTTTTTTATTATGTTTGCGATTTCAACCGCACTAGAGACTATGACCTGAGAGTGAATGCGTCGCATGTCACCCAAAGGGTACCATACTAAACATCCAGACTGTGGAAAAGCAACTCTCCTACAATCCTTTCTCAGATAGCTTAAGGCTCGTAACGTACGAAAGAAATCATTCATGATTACTGTATCTTAAACTGCTTTGAGATGAGAAGAGAACAGGCCCAACTAGGAGGGAGACTATCAAGTCCTACTGTTATCATGCCATGGATTCATCCTATGGTTGAGGTTTTAACAGGGAACTCCTAGATGTTGTCATGCATAGGTTTCAACCTAAAAGTCTATCATCAAATCCTTATCAAAGGAAATGAGAGTCCTAAGGGATCATGTCAATGATACACCAAAACAGACAAAGCATCAGCTTAACAGTAAAATGCATGCAATGCAAGTGAGGGAGGAAATGTGTGTGGGGCTTCAGCCTCCACAAGCTCATCTCAACCTCAAGCCAGTCATGAAATAACAGTAATCATACTGAAAATAAGTAACATGCTATCAAGCAATATACAGATAAAAGAAATGAAGTGCCATCAGGCAAACAAACCACATGCTTGAGAAAGAAATTATATACATCTAAGTTCTATCTAATCCTAACCTTAAAACAAAATCCTGATCAAATCTAAGCAAAGCCCTAAAGCAAAACCCTAAGCAAGAGAACTCAATCCCAGTCTTCAAGCTTCAAAACAAGCTTACCAAAGAAAGGGAGCTAAGTAGGCAGACTCATAGTGCCCTCCTCAGGAAGGCACTAGGAGGCTTGTACTCAGGAATCATATCCTATGTGGCTCAACAACTGTGATCAGTTTATATTCCTCCTCAGGAGAAATTAAACTCACATGAAGGCTCCAACATCATTGGATACTTGAGAAATCCTAGATGAACTAAGGGAACTAAGTGAACAGACCCATAGGACCTTCCTCAGGAAAGTACTAGGAGGCTTCCACTTAGGAATCGTATCCCATGTGGCTCAACAACTGTGATCAGTTTACATTCCTCCTCAGGAGAAACTAAACTCACATGAAGGCTCCAACATCATTGGATACTTAAGAAAACCTATATGAACTAGGGGAACTAAGTGAACAGACCCATAGGACCTTCCTCAGGAAAGTACTAGGAGGCTTCCACTTAGGAATCGTATCCCATGTGGCTCAACAACTGTGATCAGTTTACATTCCTCCTCAGGAGAAACTAAACTCACATGAAGGCTCCAACATCATTGGATACTTAAGAAAGAGGTGAGAAGAAAGAATGAAAGACATTCATAGTTCCTTCCTCAGGAAAGTACCATGAATTTCCCTCAAACTTCAGGATCTCAAACCTCACAAACAAAAGACAAGCTACAACCTCTGGGTCTCTGGGTCTTGATCTTCAATCTTCTCCTTCATCATGCTCCTTCAACAAGGTCTTCAAGGCAAACCAAGCCCCACAACAATTCCCCAAAGATAAACCCCAAAGATAGGCAAGCATCACACAGACAGTCAACACAATCGGTCAACTTCAGAAAATATCTAAAAATACTAAAGCACAGGGGAAAAATCTAACAATCATTTACAAGGGTCTATAACACCTACCCATAACATCCCTATATGCCCATACCCAAAAATCAAGACAAAACTCTCAAAAGAAAGTGAATTATTTCACCTATGCATAACCTAAACCCTAATTTGGTACCCTAATGCTAACCTAATTAAACTAATCAAATTTTAATCTAAAAATCTTGAAATAAATCCTATGGGAAACTATGATTCAATATCTAATCACACCAAAAAGAATGGGCCAAAAAGATTAAGGGAAGGTCCTAAAAGAAATTCTACAAAATTGAGTATCAAACTAAACCTATTTAAAAAGCTATTTACAAGAATAATATTCTAAAAATATGAAACTAAAAATAAAAGGGAACTTTTATTTTTATTAATTTTCTACACAAAATTATTGACCTAATGCAAAAACAAGAATTGAAAAATATTAATTTTTCTATTTTATATGATTTATTGAAAGTGCTAAAAATATTAAAAGAAATTAAATCAAAGGAAAATGAATTAAAGGGGAGGGGGTGTTAAAATGAACCACGCCTAGTTGTTTTTATTAAATGGGCCAAGACCAGGGGGTGGGAATAGCACGCGCCTTTAGCCCATGTGCTCAGAAAAACAATTGAAAAATTAAAGAAAAATTAAAACGAAGACGGTATGAATAGCAACCATTTAACGTGTTATTCCAATTGGGCCATCTGGGTGGGGTGCGAATATCATGGATTGGCTGAGGCCCAAGGACACGGTTTAATTTAAACGCGGCGTTTTGGTTAAAGTGTTTCCCTCCGTTTCTTGTTTAAACCTGGACCGTTAGATGGAATGAAAGAGTCAAATATCCAGGGGTGATCCAACGATGGACAACTCGTCTTCTCCAAAATGCCATTAGGGTTTCAGATTTCGTTCTCCATGAATACGACTTCAAGCTCTTCTTCCTCTCTGGTTTCTCAATGAAATCCAAATCTTGAAAGACCAAAATTGCTCCCTTTCTCTCCAAGAACACGATGGTATCCATAGCCTTCACTAAAACCTCGTATATCTCTCTAACAGAACGCACGAAAATTAGGGTTCCACCATACTTCTCTGATATCAACCTTGATGCAACTTAATTCTAATGGTATAAACTTGTTCATGGCGTTACCCTCATCATTCTATGCTATCACATGTCGATTAAAACCTACTAAACAGCTTGTTCTTGGAAATTAAAGAACCATCACCCTGCCATGAAACTCCATAGATCTTCCTCTAATCCTCAGAAATTAATCAACTAACCTAGCATGCTAATTCTACACCTAGAAACTTGATCAAATGTACATAAATAAGGTGGTATGAGGAGAATCACCAACCTGTCAAGTTGTAATGGTAGAGGTGTGAACAGATGGATTCAGAGCTTGCTATCTCTTCCAAACACTCCTCTAATGGTGTACTTTCTTCTGTTTGCAATGGTTTTGATGGAAGAAGCTTGTAGAGATCAAATCGTGCCTTGCTTGTATTTGAAGAAACTTTGAAATCCACTTCTCTCCCTCACTCTTCACCACTGATTTCACCAACCTTTTTTTCTCATCATGATCTACTCTTTATATAACAACCAATGGAAGAGTCTAGAAGCTTATAGGATCATCTAGAAAGTAATGGAAAGTCATGGAATTTCTCTTTTAATGACATGTTGGATATCTCATCTCATGCCTTAAGGCCTTTAACTTTGTGTCAAAATCTCCTTACAAGAGATATTGGGAGTGTATGTGCAAAAATCAGCTTATCTTTGGCTTGTGTGAAGATTTGCAAAGTTGCCTTAAGATGCAAGAAACAACTTTACAAAGCAACCTCCATTTTTAAGCTTCAAATCAAAAATGTATTTAAACCATTGTTTTTAAAATGATGTTTGGATTCAAAATGACATATTGGATGACCTATTTTGGATTCATGGATCTCCCAAACCAATTTCCAACTTGGATCCATTTAAGTTATAAGCCATTTTTAGGTCATTTTCACCCATTCTTTCCAATCCTTGCTACAATCTTTTACAACAAATCATGACCACTTTTCTAGGCTTAAAATGCCATTTTGAACAACTCTTATGTTTTGAGTTTTTTCATTTTAGGCTTGGAAATAGGAGATATGGCCTTTGCTTAAAATGACCTATAATCACCAAATGACCAAAATACCCCTGTCTTGTACAAACCATAAGTTGAGTTCTACAAATCCTATCAAGGACTTCTAGTACTCTATAGAAAGATAAGAAGATGCTATTAAACATTCATGTTGACCAAGAGACCATAGGAATCATCCTACTAGGGCAAAAGTTGTCTGCAAGTTGGGTGACTTTCAAGGACCCAGATTCACATACCTCAGATGACCTGTAATTTGTCAAAACCATAACTTGAGCTCTGCAAATCCTATCAAGGACTTCTACCACCAAAATTAAAGCTAAGAACAAGCTCTACAACATTCATGTTGTGGGTAAGATGAGATGGCAATTACATCTTGAGCTAAAACTGCTTGGAAGATGGGGATCAAACTAGGGTTTTTACTCTGTCCATCCTTGGAATCCCTAACTCAAAACTTCTTAAACTCCTCAATCATGATGAGTTGGTCTAGGAATCATCTTTATAACATCTCCATACATCATTCCATGATCTCATGGCCCTTGGATTAGGTCTCAACCTTCTCCAAATCTTCAGTTATCCCAGGGCTGACCCAGTCAAAACCCTAACTCTACCATTCATGGTTGAATCTTCTGAATTCTTGCACAATGACCTCTCTGGGCTTCATGATGGCTCTCAAGACATCTCATAGACTCTCTCAAAGCTTTAAGTTTGTTCTTCAAAGTCTCAGAATCATCTGAGGAGCACCCACAACTCTCAAGCTATGAAGCACACAACCTTGGTTTCAACCAATCCCTCTGAGGATCTCT
Organism: Lathyrus sativus; assembly: GCA_963859935.3. Taxonomy (NCBI): domain Eukaryota; kingdom Viridiplantae; phylum Streptophyta; class Magnoliopsida; order Fabales; family Fabaceae; genus Lathyrus; species Lathyrus sativus. The sequence goes on from OZ012739.1 coordinate 326,130,727, forward strand.
TGAACTTTCTGATGAAGGTATCAACTTTCAAACACTTGATGGGTAAATAAATGTTGGTCAAATTTTGGGGTGCAACAGCTGCCCCTATTCAAACGGCTTGAACCTGACTGGGTGAGAAGCGAACGGCTCTCAGCCAATCAAGGTGCGAGACGGTTGAATACCGGTAAACCCGAAAATTTGCCAACTGCACAAGCACACGATACTCTGCGGGGAACAAATCTTCGAATACTGCAATACTAGTTGCACGGCAACTAGCCAGAGAAATACTGATCTGACATCGCCGTCAGTTATCCATATTGAATCATCATCAGGCAACCAAAACACCCCACATCACCGCTGGAGAACTAAATCTGACATTGCCGTCGGACAATCAAAATACCTCGCATCGCCGCTAGAGAACTACCTCTAACATCGCCGTCAAAACAAACATCCAACCTCGTCGTCGAACACGAACATGATCTGACCTCGCCGTCAAAACAAACATTCAACCTCGCTGTTGAACATAAACATGATCTGACCTCGCCGTCAAAACAAACATTCAACCTGCTGGGGATGAGAGACTTAGCCAAGCACACTCTGATCTGGGGTTCTCCCTCAGAACCATAACGAACATCCGAATACTACTGCATACTGAACCCACCGTAGAACTTCAACATCAAAGCTATACGAAACCCTGGCCCCCGGCCACTTCCAGCTTCAGCTAGAAAAGATCTTCAAGTACTCCTGAAGATGGGATCCTTGGCCTCCAAGGATATAAACCTTGTCCGTCGGCGATTCCAGCTTCAGCTAGAACAGGTCTTCAAGTATTTCTGAAGATAAGCATCCTTGGCCTTCAAGGGTGTAAACTTTGCCCGTCGGCAACTCTGCAGGAGGTATCTTCGACTTCAGTCTGAAGAAAATGATCCTTGGCCTTCAAGGATACATGGATCTGCCTTCAGGAAACTCCGCCTCTGCTATAGAGTATCCGTGACTTCAGTCAGGGACATACTTCGGCCTTCAGTCCGAAAAAATGAATCCTAAGTCATTCATGACTTTGGGGATAACCTTGCCTTCAGGCACCTTCGCTTCAGCTTGGGAAATCTGTGACTTCAGTCAGAGAAGTGGTATCTTGAGCCATTCATGAATCTACGGGGATTCAACCACTTTGCCTTCAGGCAAACTCCGCTTCAGCTGGAGAAACATCTTCGACTTCAGTCCGAAGAAACACTATTCACTTGATCGCAATCAATCATCACCTCAGGACAACTGACTTGGTCTTCAGGCCAACACGGATCACCTTGCATACAAAAGCTGCATCTACAAACTTTTGAACCTTATTTTCAGACAAACGTTGATTCATCAACAAGGAAATCTGAATCCACAGGAACCTTCTGATATCGCCTTCAGGCGTTTATGAAGTCAATCTTCAGATTAGACATCACTGTTGGAGCAAACATATCACGCTGCTAAGGACTTCAAGAATCATCTTGAACAAACAACTCCGTCGGGCACCTTCAAGAATCATCCTGAATCGATAACCATTCTGGAGACTTTATTCTGCTGGGGATTCCAGGAATCTTCCTGGATAACCCTTTCCGGGTACAAACCTATCACGGCTTGAGCAGCTTCCAAGGACTCGGCTCTCTTGGAGTTTCAGGCATTATCCTGGGCGATCTTTGCCGGGGACGCTACTGGGGAGCTCAAGAATCATCCTAAGCAAACAACTCGGGAAACTGCGCTGAGGTCTTAAGAATCATCTTAAGCAAACGACCCTGCTGAGGGATTCGAGAATCATCTCAAACTGAAGACTTCGTTGGGGATCTCAAAAATCATATGGAGCGAGCGGCTTCGTTGGGGAGAATGCCAGGAATCATCCCGAGCAACTGATCCTTCGGCGGAACACCTGTAAAACAAGAATGGTAATAACCTAGATCATGTTTATGATGCATATGCTTCGGCGCCATGCCCCACACGGTGGAAATGCTATGCGCTTATTCTAGATGTTATGCAATCATGCACAATGATGCGATCCCGTCAGCAAAATAAATGCCGAAGGGGAATTCTCCGGTCAAGGAGAAAAGAACTACTCCGATAGAGGAATCGTCCTACTGAGGAGAACGTGGACGTGCCAATATCAATTGGACTCCGTCTGGGGAAATGATCTTCGGTTGACTGATGCATGGAAAACCACTTCCGTTGACTGCTGCAGGGGAACGAAGCTCTACGAGAACTTGGACCTGCTGATATCAATCGCGAGAATAAACTGCGTGGCCTTCTCGGCTACTCTTCTGGGGATAACTACTTTGTGGGGAAACAACTTCAGCTGCTCAACACTCCACTGGGGAACAAACTAAACATGGTCTGATCAACTTCCAAGGATTCGGCTCTCTTGGACATCTGCAAACTTGGCTGAGGAAGGAGAAGTCATTCTGCTTCGCTGGAGAGAGTGCGACTCTGGAGAAATGCAGCATCAGCTGCTCAATACTCTACTAGGGAAAATCCACTCATGGTCCTAATTGCTTCCAAGGATTCAGCTCTCTTGGGGGTTTGCGGACTCAGCCGGGGAGAGAACTCATTCTACTTCACTGGAGGGAGTACGACTCTGATGAGGAATGCCAATTCCGCTGGGGAAGAAAGAATCATCTGACTTCGGGGGAGAGTACAACTCTGCAAAGGAATACAACATCAGCTGTTCCATCACTCTACTAGGGAAGAGGGAATCATCCAACTTCAGGAGAGAGTATAACTCTGGTGGGGAATCTCAATTCCGCTAGAGACTTCAGTCTGGCATCACCGGTTGCGGGATACTTCGGTGTAAGAACAATTTCCTACGAAACCCGCACTTGTGACCCGGTGCTGGGGAAACACCTGCTTCGGTGACTTTACTGGGGAAGACATGAGCTTCGGCACCCGAACATTTCTACAAAATCTGCACTTGTGACCCGGTGCTGGGGGACGAATATGAGCTTCGGCCCTTGACTCAGCTGATGAGGTGACGTTCCTTCAGGATGCGTCTGCTTGGGGAAGAGAATCATCTCTGCCTGGGGAGACATATCAATGCTCACTTTCTTGCGTTCAGATTCTGCGGAGGAGAGACTACTGAGCTCTGCTGGAGAAGGAGGACTCGCCCTGCTTCGGGGATGCGCACGGCGCATCTTCTGGAAGGTGCTACGCCTGCAACAACACAAACAAACAGACAAGACACCCTCCTCAAAGGGACCTATCAAGGTTATTATCTCGTGACAATATTCAGGTAATTAATTGTTTCAACAATCAATGGGCCTAGGCCCGTAAGTTTATGTATGCGCATTTTATCAAAAACATCGGCGTTTTCATTCACAAACAAAACAGATAAATGCTAAATAGGCAAGCAGAATTGCTGAATAATATGCATTTTATTGATGATGAACCCCTAAATGGGTAAGAGAATGTTTTACAACAGAGGCAAGCTCCTGGAATGAGGAAGCCGCGCAAAAATAAAACATAAATATACATCAGTATATACAAATGTCGGCAACGAGGCGTAGACGAACACCATGAGTTGATCCCTCTAAGACCCACTCGACTTCGATACTTCTCCGACGCTTCAGCTTCGGAAGAGATTGATTCAGATAAACGGCCCTCAGGTCCTCCAAACCACTAAACAATGAAAGTCCACATGCGGAACGCAGTCATTTGCTTATTCAAATCCCTAACTTTTGCGTGAACCGCCCTTTACGGGTTTTCAGTTCACCGGGATACCCTTTTTTGCCGAAGCCGCCCAGTGTAGGTTTTCGACTTCGCGGGTGTACATTTTTCAATATATCCCTAATTTTTGCCCGAACCTTTTATTCTGTTTTTGGTTCGCCGGGATGCCCCTTTTTTGCCTGGACTCTTTCTTTTTTGTCCAGCGGGTCTCTTTCAAGCAAAGTATTTTTTAACTGCGTCCGCGTTCACCGGGGATGCAAAATCTTCACCATCCATAGTGGATAACAACAAAGCTCCTCCCGAGAAGACCTTGCTGACAACATACGGCCCTTCATAATTCGGAGTCCACTTGCCCCTGCGATCGGAGTGTGGCGGAAGAATCTTCTTCAGGACAAGATCACCCGTCTGAAAGCTTCTAGGACGCACCTTCTTATCATACGCTTTCTTCATTCGGCTTTGGTACAGACGACCAAATGCAATCGATGCTAACCTCTTCTCGTCCATCAGGCTGAGTTGGTTCAAACGATTCGTAATCCATTATGCCTCGTCGAGTTTCACATCAACCAAAACTCGCAAAGAAGGAATCTCCACTTCTAACGGTAGGACAGCTTCCATACCGTACACCAAGGAGAAAGGAGTTGCCCCGGTCGACGTACGCACCGTCGTACGATAACCGTGCAAGGCAAACGGCAGCATCTCGTGCCAATCTTTGTATGTCACAACCATCTTCTGAACAATCTTCTTTATGTTCTTGTTGGCGGCTTCGACGGTGCCATTCATCTTCGGCTGGTAAGGAGATGAGTTGTGGTGTTCAATCTTGAAGCTCTGGCACAGTTCCTTCATCATCTTGTTATTCAAATTCGAACCATTATCAGTAATGATCCGCTCGGGAACTCCATAACGACAGATGATGTCCCTCTTTATGAATTTAGCTACCACCTGCTTGGTCACATTAGCGTACGAGGCTGCCTCCACCCACTTGGTGAAGTAGTCGATAGCTACCAGAATAAAACGATGACCGTTGGATGCAGTGGGCTCGATCTTGCCTATCATGTCGATGCCCCACATGGAGAACGGCCAAGGGGAGGACATGACATTCAATGGGCACGGCGGCACATGAACTTTATCAGCATAAATCTGGCATTTATGACATTTCTTCGCGAATCTGAAGCAATCCGACTCCATAGTCAGGCAGTAATATCCTGCTCTCAGGATCTTTCTCGTCATGGCATGCCCGCCGGTGTGCGTACCAAATGTGCCCTCATGGACTTCTTCCATGAGCATACTCGCCTCTTTCTCATCTACACATCTGAGTAGCACGAGATCGTGGTTTCTCTTATACAACACTCCATCAGGATTGAGATAAAAGTTTCCAGACAGCCTCCTCAGAGTCTTCTTATCCTGGGTTGACGCACCCGCAGGATACTCCTTAGTCATAAGGAAGGTCTGGATGTCGTGGAACCATGGCTTGCCGTCAGCGGCATCCTCGATTGCAAAGACAAATGCCGGTCTATCAAGACGCGAAAGGAAAATGCTTGGAGCTTCATTCCAAAGATTGACTTTATACATTGAAGTCAACATGGCTAAGGCATCAGCCATCTGATTTTCAGCCCTGGGTACATGATGGAGTTCCACTCGATCGAAGAACGGAAGCAGCCTCCTGGCATAATTCATGTACGACACCAAATTCGCTTGCCGAGTTTCCCACTCCCCTTTAATCTGATTGATTACAAGCGCTGAGTCACCATATACGTCTAGATTCTTGATTCTCAAATCAATTGCCTCTTCTAGACCCATAATACACGCTTCATACTCTGCCTCATTGTTGGTAACTGGAAACGTCAGTCTCGCAGTAAACGGGATGTGGGATCCGTGAGGAGTCGTGATGATAGCCCCGATGCCACTTCCATAGGCATTAACCGCTCCATCGAATATCAACTTCCACTGAGACTTCCTATCTGGCCCCTCACCGGGCAATGGCTCATCGCAATCCTTCGCTTTGAGAAACATAATATCCTCGTCAGGGAATTCAAACTTCATCGGCTGGTAATCCTCGATCGGCTGCTCGGCAAGGTAATCAGACAATACGCTTCCCTTAATGGCCTTCTGGGAGACGTACTGAATATCATATTCTGTTAACACCATTTGCCATCTGGCAATCCTGCCCGAAAGAGCCTGCTTCTCGAAGACGTACTTGATCGGATCCATCTTCGAAATTAACATGGTGGTGTGATTGAGCATATACTATCATAGACGTTTGGCGGCCCAAGCTAATGCACAACACGTCTTCTCCAGCATCGAGTATCGAGATTCACACTCAGTGAACTTTTTACTCAAATAATAAATGGCGTGCTCTTTTCTGCCCGTCTCGTCGTGCTGACCGAGAACACACCCCATACTATTCTCCAGAACCGTCAGGTACATGATTAGTGGCCGTCCAGCCACTGTGGGTATCAAGATTGGAGGTTCTTGAAGATACTGCTTTATTTTGTCGAATGCCCTCTGGCAATCCTCATTCCAAGTAATCGCCTGATCTTTCTTTAAAAGCTTGAACATCGGTTCACAAGTGGCCGTGAGCTGAGAGATAAACCTTGCAATGTAGTTTATTCGGCCCAAGAAACCACGAACTTCTTTTTCTGTTTTCGGCGCTGGCATTTCTTGAATAGCTTTTATTTTCGCAGGATCAACTTCAATACCTCGTTCACTAACGATAAACCCCAATAACTTTCCGGACCGCACTCCGAAAGTGCACTTGCTAGGATTCAGCCTCAGCCTGAACTTCCTAAGCCTCTCAAAAAGCTTCAATAAGTTGACCAGATGCTCTTCCTCCATTTGGGACTTTGCAATCATGTCATCTCGATCTCATGATGAATCATATCATGAAACAAAGTTACCATTGCTCGCTGGTAAGTGGCCCCTGCGTTCTTCAGACCGAAGGGCATTACCTTATAGCAAAATGTTCCCCAGGGGGTGATAAACGTCGTTTTCTCCATGTCCTCCGGTGCCATCTTAATCTGATTGTAACCGGAGAAGCCATCCATGAATGAAAACACGGAAAACTGGGCTGTGTTGTCGACCAACACATCGATATGAGGCAACGGGAAATCATCCTTAGGGCTCGCCCTATTCAAATCCCGATAATCGACGCACATGCGTACCTTACCGTCCTTCTTCGGTACAGGCACTATGTTGGCGACCCACGGAGGGTAAGTGGTAATGGCTAGAAATCCTGCGTCCAACTGCTTCTGGACTTCTTCTTTGATTTTTACAGCCATATCTGGTCTCGTCCTCCTAAGCTTCTGCTTGACTGGAGGGCAATCTTCTCGCAACGGCAAGCGATGAACCATGATGTCTGTGTCGAGTTCGGGCATATCTTCGTATGACCAAGCAAAGACGTCACTATACTCTCGAAGCATCTCGACCAGTCTATGCTTGACATCATTCTACAGTGCGGCCCCTACTCTGATATTTCTGACGAGCTCTTCAGAACCCAGGTTAACGATCTCCATATCCTCCTCATGAGGCAGAATAACCTTTTCCTCTTGTCTCAACAAGCGGGCCAACTCTTCTGGAAGGTCTTCGTCTTCATCAATCTCATCCTCGGCTTGATAGATCGGGCAATCGAAGTCGTAGTGAGCCGTAGAGGGTCCAGAGTCGATGTTGTCTGTTATGCGGATCCTGCAATAACAAGGGTTAAGTTTAAAGCAAGAATATGCAGGTTAGCACAAACCTCGTTGCCGTTTTACTGTTTTTTCAAAATAAACATAAAACTGGAATAACAGAGAACACAATATTTGAGTACGAAGAAAACGCCTTTGATTTATTAACAAAATGCATGTACATAATCCAACAAGGCCCTGACAATAAAACCACTATGCCCCGGGCAGGACATAGGGTTGTACAAAGATTGTAAAAAGTAAATCATTACTCTTCACTTGTCAGCTGGATAATTTCCTTGATGGTCCAATTGTTGAGGTGCTCGCCCGGCTTGCTTGGCTGAATCCAGGCGTCAAGATCACAATCGCTATCCCCGCTGTCCTCAGACGCTGCGTTGATGCTTTCGAAAATCACTCTGCCCTTGGTAAATAGGATCGGCCCCTTCCCACGAGACGAGCTGCTAGACAAAGAAGATGAAGCTTCAGCTTCAGGAGAATACCCCAATCCAAACTTATCCTGCTTGATCGGTATCTCCAAGACATGCCCCCAGCCTGGGGTGGAACCGGCTTCGACAACGGCCCGAGCTTCTTTGAACGAGGAGAGATTCATCCCTTGCTTCTATACGACGACAAGAGATACCTCTTTCACCTTGACGGCTTCAAATGCTTGGCAGAGAGTTTCATGGATTTCGCCATCCATTTCAACATACTTAAAGGATGACAAGTGGCTCACCATAATGTCCTCCTCACCACAGACGGTTACTATGCTTCCCCCGACAGCATATTTGAGCTTTTGATGCAGCGTGGACGTCATGGCACCAGCGGCATGGATCCATGGCCGACCTAAGAGGCAACTGTAGGCAGGCATAATATCCATGATATAAAAAACCGTATCGAACGTCTCCGGACCAACTTGAATCGGCAGAGTCAACTCTCCGAAAATGTGGCGCTTAGTTCCGTCAAATGCTTTCACCACCAGATCACTGGGCGTGCAAAGCAATCCACGAGTGTCCAACTTCATTAGTGCCTTCTTTGGAAGCACATTGAGCGACGAACCCGTATCCACCAGGACATGCGACATGATTGTGCCTCTGCGCTCTATTGAGACGTGCAAGGCGCTGTTGTGATCTCTCCCTTTAGGAGTCAGCTCTAAATCTGTGAAACCTAGCCCATTGCCAGCATTAACATGGGCTACCACCTCTTCTAGCTGATTTACTGATATCTCTTGCGGCACGTAGGCAACGTTCAATACCTTCAGTAACGCGTTGCGGTGCGCTTCAGAACACAGCAACAAGTTGAGGATAGAAATCTTTGACGGAGTCTGATGAAGATGGTCTACAATCTTGTAGTCGCACTTTTTGATTAACCGCATGAACTCCTCAGCATCTTTGACAAGCAAATCCTTCTCTGCCCCACAAGGGACCTCTTCGACAGCTTTGCCTTTACCCTTATTAGCAGCATCAGCTCTGACTACTTTCTCTGCCACAACCTCTGTCGGTGCAAACACTCTTCCGCTTCGAGTAATACCACTGACTCCTGCGAGATTCTGCACAGTCGACCCGTACGGCCCTAGCTCTAACCTTTGACCATTGCAATAGACTTCAGCGCCGTAATGCCACGGAACGGCGTTAGTGCTCTCGAATGGGATCGGCCCGGCTCTGGTAATAGTGATTGTAGGCGGTCGGGGCGCAGAAATAGTAATAGGTTGACGAGGAATGGTGATGGTAGCGACTTCATCTGCCTGCTTCAACACAACCTCTCCTGATACACTTTCAACTCTCCGGCCGAACTGCAAAATACCCTCAGACATCAGACTTTGGATACCTTCTACCAGCTGCTCACACCCATCAGGAAGTGTAGCACAAGCCATACATAACTCTCCGCATCCTGTAAAGAACCCCTTCTTCAGCAACTTAGCCTTGACGAAACTAAGCGGCATTTTCAAGTCTTTGACATCAGTCAACGGATCTGCATTCTCCTCTGTGATAACGGCGTTCACTCCGCCTCCCCTATGATGAGGCATGGGGTTTTTGGTAACATTGGGCACATTATCAGAAAAGTTAATAACCTTGGCGTCTACCAGGTCCTGCACCTTGTGCTTAAAAGCTTTACAGTTCTCAATCGTATGGCCTGGTGCCCCAGTATGGAAATCGCAAGTGGCATTTGCGTCATACCCCGGTGGTGGTGCCCCTGTTAAGGGAGCCAACGTCCTCTTTTGAACTAGCTGAAGCTGAAGCAAAGTTTGCAAGAGCTGCGCATACGACATAGGTGGTGCCTCAAAGTGACGGTTTGCCAGAGGAGCCCGATTCGGATATTTTCGATATCCCTGCTGATTCTGCTGCTGCGGTTGCTGCTGTTGCTGCTGCACCGGAGCTGTCGGGATATTTATGCTAGCAATCTGCTGCTGAGGGCCCTTGCCCTTTCTCCGAGCGTTGGTGACAGCACTCGCATCCCCTTCTCGACGCTTGCCAGCGTAAGGTTTCTTACCACCTCCTCCAGCTGAGGATGATTCGCCTTGGATTTTTCCGATTTTTATACCATTCTCGACATGCTCGCCCATAGTGATGAAAGCCGAGAATGTCCCAGACATGCCACTGACCAGCTTTTCATAGTAGATTCCAGGAAGGGTGGCCACAAACATTTGCACGAGCTCGCGCTCAACCATCGGTGGTTGAACCCGAGCAGCCAACTCACGCCACCGCTGGGCGTACTCTTTAAAGCTTTCATTATTCCGCTGTGAAAGGTTCTGGAGCTGCACTCGGTTGGGGGCCAAGTCGCTATTGTACTGATAGTGGAGGACAAACGCTTCAGCGAGATCTTTCCACATGCGCACAGTAGCGGGCTCCAGACCCATATACCACTCGAGGGATGGACCAGAAAGGCTATCTTGGAAGAAGTGCATCAGCAACTTCTCATCGTCAGAATAGGCGGACATCTTTCTATAGTAAGATCGGAGATGGACACGAGGGCAAGTAGTACCCTTATACTTCTCAAAGACAGGCACCTTGAACTTATGAGGTACCTTGAAATTAGCAATTAACCCCAGCTTGGACATATCAACGCCCAAAGTATTCTGATTCTCAATGTCTCTCATTTTGTCTTCCAGTGCTTTGAACCTGAGTCGCGCTTCAGCATTCAACTCTGCTTCTATACCTCTTTGAGAAAATACGTCATCCTGATGATCCTCAAGCCACGGTTGAGGCACCAGCAGATTTCCGATGCCAGCATTGTCGTTGACCGGCCCTATGTTGACATTAGCTCCCAAGCTACCATTGCCGACGCCCGTCGCATTGAGTCCGATATTAGTCATCATGTTGCCATTAGCACTGCCGTTGCCCCCGGCAACAGGAACAACATTCTGCGGAGCATCAACTGGAGGAGGAGTAGGCACAGCCCCGCCGTGAAGTATGCCGTTACTATCAACCCTGGAGATCAAAGGTTGAACCAAAGTACGAAGCTGGTCCTGACCATTAGCGACTACCTGCATCAGTTCCATAAAACGATCCATCCGTTCACGGAGCTCTTGAACATCTGACTGCACCTGATCCATGATCCTAGTCTGATTAGCTCGAGTTGAGTAACGGTGAATGAGTCTTTGATCAATCCTGGAGACCGGAAGCAGCTCGGAACTTGTGAACCTGAAAAACCTGTCAACATTAAAGGTTAGGAAAAGCAACAAAATGTACGCCATGCAGATGCTTCATGCAGATGCATGCGTGTGTCTGTGTGCTTGGGAGATTTCCCCCCGATCCTAGCGCCTTAGTGCCATTGCTGATAATAATGAGAAGAAGAAGAAATCCGAGCCCAATCATGGAAACATCAATCTCATATGTACATATGGAGAGCCTATAGCATCAGCGATAGTCAACTTCAACACATCAGGGGCCGGAAACTTGTACGCAACAGTCTTTCTGAGAGAGACCATAATAATGCAAGAGGAGGCGAGAGATCCTGGATCGGGGAAATGGTACTTGTCACAGACACACGTTAATGGAATGCAAATGATCATGCAAACTAATGCAAGATGCAGGCATGCAATAATATATCCAGGTAACTGCTGTGGAGATTCTAGGTCAACAATCACTGATGAGAAGAAAACCCCGGTGCAAGACCACTGATCTGATATGCTAAGAATAACCATCTGATAGGACCAAGATCAAAATTCTGCTCTGTCAAGAATAAGTGTCTGATAATAAGGACCCCGGGTGTATGATCAAGAAATATCTACTGATGAAGTCTTCAGACCCCAAATCAAAAATCTGCCCTATCAAGAACAAACATACAGCTGCTGATGAGATCTTCAGACCTCACTCAAAATCTGCCCTATCAAGAACAAACAACATCTGCTGATGAGATCTTCAGACCCCACTCAAAATCTGCTCCATCAAGAACAAACCACTGATGACAATACTCTGATCAAAACCCGCTCTATCAAGAACAGACATACACCTGATGACAAGATCCTCTGATCAAAACCTGCTCCATCAAGAACAGACAAATCTGCAACTGAGAACCCTGGTACCGACATAACTGATTCACTGTCAAGAAAACCAGGTAGTCTGAAGGTCAAAGTTTCCTGCAATAAACCCAATCCCACTCACAGGTATGGACCTAATCCACCGACAAAGGTACGTCATCCTATGCGGTCATCAGCGTCACAGACTTTCATGAGTGACGATACGATTCCCAGAAGGAGTGGCATCATCAAGTCATGAAGAGGCCTCACTTAGCTGACTTCCAAATGATCGGTCCCCAGAGTCGACAATCCTCACGTCTGGACTCCCCTCAGATCCTCAGGACCGGAAAGGAGCACCTCTGCGAGAACGTCGTCTGAGCGCAGATTTCGTAGGGAACTGTGCCTGCTCAGCAGACAGGTTCGTCTACTACTCTCCGCAACTATGTCTAGGTGTATACTCAAGCCCAGGTCCGGATTCTCACTCATAGTAACATCCCTCTCCCACAGCAGCACAGATAATCATATCAAACTGGAAATAAAATGCGGGAAATAAAGTGCGGGAAGTAAAAATGCGATAAATAAACGCAACCCAACAAGCAAACATACAAGCGGTGGGATTGACTCTCATAGGGAACCGGAGAACCAGAGATTCTGGGTTCGGTCCCCAGCAGAGTCTCCAGCTGTCGCTTGCGCGAAAATAAGGTGTCGGCATGACAGAAGAGTCGCCACCTTTTGTTATTTATCCCTCAGAGCGGGAAAGGAAACGATCGGAAAAACCTGACGAGAAAATGGTAAGACAAGGTCATCGCAACCATTGTCTGGGTTCGAGAGTCGGTTACGCAAGGGGAAGGTATTAGCACCCCTCACGTCCGTCGTACTCGACGGGATCCACGCTTGTTTGGTTTACTTGGATGGGTTGGTTATAATCTATCTACCTATCAAGGCTGGCTGAAAAAGAAAAGAAAAATGACTCGGCAAAGCGTCGCACTTTATGCCTACGTATTCTCATCAGAGAATGAGAAATCAGAGTCAACGTAGTTCGGCCTACGAAGGGGGAAAGGTTGCTCGCTAGGATATCGCATCCTATGCCTACATACTCTCAACAGGCATGAGAGATCAGAGCTCACGTAGTTCGGGAAACTACGGGTTATTTCCTGCTTTGAAAGAAGTGTTTTTTATTATGTTTGCGATTTCAACCGCACTAGAGACTATGACCTGAGAGTGAATGCGTCGCATGTCACCCAAAGGGTACCATACTAAACATCCAGACTGTGGAAAAGCAACTCTCCCACAATCCTTTCTCAGATAGCTTAAGGCTCGTAACGTACAAAAGAAATCATTCATGATTACTGTATCTTAAACTGCTTTGAGATGAGAAGAGAACAGGCCCAACTAGGAGGGAGACTATCAAGTCCTACTGTTATCATGCCATGGATTCATCCTATGGTTGAGGTTTTAACAGGGAACTCCTAGATGTTGTCATGCATAGGTTTCAACCTAAAAGTCTATCATCAAATCCTTATCAAAGGAAATGAGAGTCCTAAGGGATCATGTCAATGATACACCAAAACAGACAAAGCATCAGCTTAACAGTAAAATGCATGCAATGCAAGTGAGGGAGGAAATGTGTGTGGGGCTTCAGCCTCCACAAGCTCATCTCAACCTCAAGCCAGTCATGAAATAACAGTAATCATACTGAAAATAAGCAACATGCTATCAAGCAATATACAGATAAAAGAAATGAAGTGCCATCAGGCAAACAAACCACATGCTTGAGAAAGAAATTATATACATCTAAGTTCTATCTAATCCTAACCTTAAAACAAAATCCTGATCAAATCTAAGCAAAGCCCTAAAGCAAAACCCTAAGCAAGAGAACTCAATCCCATTCTTCATGCTTCAAAACAAGCTTACCAAAGAAAGGGAGCTAAGTAGGCAGACTCATAGTGCCCTCCTCAGGAAGGCACTAGGAGGCTTGTACTCAGGAATCATATCCTATGTGGCTCAACAACTGAGATCAGTTTATATTCCTCCTCAGGAGAAATTAAACTCACATGAAGGCTCCAACATCATTGGATACTTGAGAAATCCTAGATGAACTAAGGGAACTAAGTGAACAGACCCATAGGACCTTCCTCAGGAAAGTACTAGGAGGCTTCCACTTAGGAATCGTATCCCATGTGGCTCAACAACTGTGATCAGTTTACATTCCTCCTCAGGAGAAACTAAACTCACATGAAGGCTCCAACATCATTGGATACTTAAGAAAACCTATATGAACTAGGGGAACTAAGTGAACAGACCCATAGGACCTTCCTCAGGAAAGTACTAGGAGGCTTCCACTTAGGAATCGTATCCCATGTGGCTCAACAACTGTGATCAGTTTACATTCCTCCTCAGGAGAAACTAAACTCACATGAAGACTCCAACATCATTGGATACTTAAGAAAGAGGTGAGAAGAAAGAATGAAAGACATTCATAGTGCCTTCCTCAGGAAAGTACCATGAATTTCCCTCAAACTTCAGGATCTCAAACCTCACAAACAAAAGACAAGCTACAACCTCTGGGTCTCTGGGTCTTGATCTTCAATCTTCTCCTTCATCATGCTCCTTCAACAAGGTCTTCAAGGCAAACCAAGCCCCACAACAATTCCCCAAAGATAAACCCCAAAGATAGGCAAGCATCACACAGACAGTCAACACAATCGGTCAACTTCAGAAAATATCTAAAAATACTAAAGCACAGGGGAAAAATCTAACAATCATTTACAAGGGTCTATAACACCTACCCATAACATCCCTATATGCCCATACCCAAAAATCAAGACAAAACTCTCAAAAGAAAGTGAATTATTTCACCTATGCATAACCTAAACCCTAATTTGGTACCCTAATGCTAACCTAATTAAACTAATCAAATTTTAATCTAAAAATCTTGAAATAAATCCTATGGGAAACTATGATTCAATATCTAATCACACCAAAAAGAATGGACCAAAAAGATTAAGGGAAGGTCCTAAAAGAAATTCTACAAAATTGAGTATCAAACTAAACCTATTTAAAAAGCTATTTACAAGAATAATATTCTAAAAATATGAAACTAAAAATAAAAGGGAATTTTTATTTTTATTAATTTTCTACACAAAATTATTGACCTAATGCAAAAACAAGAATTGAAAAATATTAATTTTTCTATTTTATATGATTTATTGAAAGTGCTAAAAATATTAAAAGAAATTAAATCAAAGGAAAATGAATTAAAGGGGAGGGGGTGTTAAAATGAACCACGCCTAGTTGTTTTTATTAAATGGGCCAAGACCAGGGGGTGGGAATAGCACGCGCCTTTAGCCCTTGTGCTCAGAAAAACAATTGAAAAATTAAAGAAAAATTAAAACGAAGACGGTATGAATAGCAACCATTTAACGTGTTATTCCAATTGGGCCATCTGGGTGGGGTGCGAATATCATGGATTGGCTGAGGCCCAAGGACACGGTTTAATTTAAACGCGGCGTTTTGGTTAAAGTGTTTCCCTCCGTTTCTTGTTTAAACCTGGACCGTTAGATGGAATGAAAGAGTCAAATATCCAGGGGTGATCCAACGATGGACAACTCGTCTTCTCCAAAATGCCATTAGGGTTTCAGATTTCGTTCTCCATGCATACGACTTCAAGCTCTTCTTCCTCTCTGGTTTCTCAATGAAATCCAAATCTTGAAAGACCAAAATTGCTCCCTTTCTCTCCAAGAACACGATGGTATCCATAGCCTTCACTAAAACCTCGTATATCTCTCTAACAGAACGCACGAAAATTAGGGTTCCACCATACTTCTCTGATATCAACCTTGATGCAACTTAATTCTAATGGTATAAACTTGTTCATGGCGTTGCCCTCATCATTCTATGCTATCACATGTCGATTAAAACCTACTAAACAGCTTGTTCTTGGAAATTAAAGAACCATCACCCTGCCATGAAACTCCATAGATCTTCCTCTAATCCTCAGAAATTAATCAACTAACCTAGCATGCTAATTCTACACCTAGAAACTTGATCAAATGTACATAAATAAGGTGGTATGAGGAGAATCACTAACCTGTCAAGTTGTAATGGTGAAGGTGTGAACAGATGGATTCAGAGCTTGCTATCTCTTCAAAACACTCCTCTAATGGTGTACTTTCTTCTGTTTGCAATGGTTTTGATGGAAGAAGCTTGTAGAGATCAAATCGTGCCTTGCTTGTATTTGAAGAAACTTTGAAATCCACTTCTCTCCCTCACTCTTCACCACTGATTTCACCAACCTTTTTTCTCATCATGATCTACTCTTTATATAACAACCAATGGAAGAGTCTAGAAGCTTATAGGATCATCTAGAAAGTAATGGAAAGTCATGGAATTTCTCTTTTAATGACATGTTGGATATCTCATCTCATGCCTTAAGGCCTTTAACTTTGTGTCAAAATCTCCTTACAAGAGATATTGGGAGTGTATGTGCAAAAATCAGCTTATCTTTGGCTTGTGTGAAGATTTGCAAAGTTGCCTTAAGATGCAAGAAACAACTTTACAAAGCAACCTCCATTTTTAAGCTTCAAATCAAAAATGTATTTAAACCATTGTTTTTAAAATGATGTTTGGATTCAAAATGACATATTGGATGACCTATTTTGGATTCATGGATCTCCCAAACCAATTTCCAACTTGGATCCATTTAAGTTATAAGCCATTTTTAGGTCATTTTCACCCATTCTTGCCAATCCTTGCTACAAGCTTTTCCAACAAATCATGACCACTTTTATAGGCTTAAAATGCCATTTTGAACAACTTTTATGTTTTGAGTTTTTTCATTTGAGGCTTGGAAATAGGAGATATGGCCTTTGCTTAAAATGACCTATAATCACCAAATGACCAAAATACCCATGTCTTGTACAAACCATAAGTTGAGTTCTACAAATCCTATCAAGGACTTCTAGTACTCTCTAGAAAACTAAGAAGATGCTATTCAACATTCATGTTGACCAAGAGACCATAGGAATCATCCTACTAGGGAAAAAGTTGTCTGCAAGTTGGGTGACTTTCAAGGACCCAGATTCACATACCTCAGATAACCTGTAATTTGTCAAAACCATAACTTGAGCTCTGCAAATCCTATCAAGGACTTCTACCACCCAAATTAAATCTAAGAACAAGCTCTACAACATTCATGTTATGGGGAAGATGAGATGGCAATTACATCTTGAGCTAAAACTGCCTAGAAGATGGGGATCAAACTAGGGTTTTTACTCTGTCCATCCTTGGAAACCCTAACTCAAAACTTCTCAAACTCCTCAATCATGATGAGTTGGTCTAGGAATCATCTTTATAACATATCCATACATCATTCCATGATCTCATGGCCCTTGGATTAGGTCTCAACCTTCTCCAAATCTTCAGTTATCCCAGGGTTGACCCAGTCAAAACCCTAACTCTACCATTCATGGTTGAATCTTCTGAATTCTTGCATAATGACCTCTCTGGGCTTCATGATGGCTCTCAATACATCTCATAGACTCTCTCAAAGCTTCAAGTTTATTCTTCAAAGTCTCAGAATCATCTGAGGAGCACCCACAACTCTCAAGCTATGAAGCACACAACCTTGGTTTCAACCAATCCCTCTGAGGATCTCTTGAACTTTCTGATGAAGGTATCAACTTTCAAACACTTGATGGGTAAATAAATGTTGGTCAAATTTTGGGGTTCAACATAAAGCAGTTATTCTGGGGCAATCAGGTCGAGATCCGGTAGATCTCTCGTAGTTAAAGTCACTATACTGAATCAGCCAATCAGGGGCAAAGTCATTGCAAACAGGGGCAGGCTCTCCTAAGAGCGCGAGAGTTATTCGTTATTCGAGGGGCATTTGATTTGAAGTATATCTCAGGGGTTCAGAATGCTGGGGCATTTCATATCAGGCCGTTAGGGTGCAGATTTTCAGATTTCCTTTTGAGGAGTATCCCCACAGAGGTCCCACAAGCAGGGGCATCTCAGAAGCAAAGGATTTGTTCTTCCCCGTGTCATCAGAGTTACTCAGAGCTACTCAGAGCTATTCGAGCAGATTCAGCTAATCTCCAAGTGTGAGTCAAATGTCGGGAAGTCGTGTTACCGTCTATCGACCCTTCAATCAGAAGCTGGGAATTCAGACAGGATATTGTTCAGCGTCAATCATATATGACTCATCCCAGATGACCTAAAGTCCAATTCTTATTGGCAATTTTCAAGAAGCCCAATCCATATTGGCAAGGCCCATCCAGGGTGGTGCATCAGTTTCAAAATCCAATCTTCATTGGTACGCAGGAAGACTCCGTCTGTTTTCCCCAGCAAAAGTCCAATTTCATTGGCACGGGTAAGCTGTCCCTGACAGAAGTCCAATCATGATTGGCGCATTCAGTTATTCCTCAGCGAAGTTGGCTTCACTCTTCTAGCATTTATTTTGCTGGAACAGTTCTGTGATGCCTGGTTATCCCCAGCAGTTCGAGCCTGCATTTGCATCGGCATATAGTGTCATATTTGCATCCACCAAATAAAAAACGCGTAGCATTTCCATGTCGAATGGAACATTACGCCATTATCAAACATACGCATTTCGAAACATAAATCAGGTTGGTTAACCTTTTGCTTTCAGGTCTATTGCTCAACAAGAGTATGGATTTTGTTTCTCGACAGGAGTATGAAGTTTATTTCTCGACAGGAGCATGGAGTTTATTTATCGATAGGAGTAGGGAGTTTATTTCTCAACAGGAGTACGGAGTCTAAAAGATCAGATATATTTTCAGACAATCGAGGTCTTACTGTGAGACAGGTGATGATACGATTCAGTTTAGTTTCCCCACAAAATTACTAATGGAGGTTTTCCGACCAGCAGAATGTTTTATTCAAGTTTTTCGCTGCGACAGCGCATCAGGGTTTCACAAAATCAGAATTTCAGGAGTGTTCACTTGTTGCCAGGACGAGTGTTTGGTGTTTATTTTTGGAATATCCCCAGTAGAGTTAGCTTTTACCACAAACAAGTAAGGAAGCTATATATAAAAAAAAAGAATTCTTCCACAAGTAGCAGGCGGATATCAAAAGAGACTTTTCTGTAAGAATCAGACAGATAAGTTCCTCCGTAGGAAGCAGACGGATATATAGAGAATTCTTCCGCAAGAAGCAGGCGGATATCAGAAGAGACTTTTCTGTAAGAATCAGACAGATAAGTTCCTCCGTAGGAAGAAGACGGATATATAGAGAATTCTTCCGCAAGAAGCAGGCGGATATCAGAAGAGACTTTTCTGTAAGAATTAGACAGATAAGTTCCTCCGTAGGAAGCAGACGGATATATAGAGAATTCTTCCGCAAGTAGCAGGCGGATATCAGAAGAGACTTTTCTGTAAGAATCAGACAGATAAGTTCCTCCATAGGAAGCAGACGGATATATAGAGAATTCTTCTGCAAGAAGCAGGCGGATATCAGAAGAGACTTTTCTGTAAGAATCAGACAGATAAGTTCCTCCGTAGGAAGCCGACGGATATATAGAGAATTCTTCCGCAAGTAGCAGGCGGATATCAGAAGAGACTTTTCTGTAAGAATCAGACAGATAAGTTCCTCCGTAGGAAGCAGACGGATATATAGAGAATTCTTCCGCAAGAAGCAGGCGGATATCAGAAGAGACTTTTCTGTAAGAATCAGACAGATAAGTTCCTCCGTAGGAAGCAGACGGATATATAGAGAATTCTTCCGCAAGAAGCAGGCGGATATCAAAAGAGACTTTTCTGTAAGAATCAGACAGATGAGTTTCTCCGTAGGAAGCAGACGAATATATAAGGAAAATGGTTCCGTAAGTATCAGGTGGATATGAAAAAAAACTTCTTTGTAGGGATCATGCGGGTATGTTGCTCCGTAGGAATCAGGCGGATATTAACAGATGTCACCGTATGAAGCAGGTGGGCGAATAGGCGAATTTTCCAGAAGAATGTGGTAGATGAGTCTTCCGTACGAAGCAGGCGGATGATAAATGTTCCCTCCGTAGGCGGATGAAAGAAGAGTTTTAGTATGTATCAGGCGGACGATAGTGGATCCTTCCGTAGGAAGCAGGCGGATGGCGGTAGTTAGTGTTTCCGTAAGTAGCAGACGGAAAAATTTTGAATTCATATAGAGAGTTCTTCCGCAGGAAGCAGGCGGATATGTAAAAGAGGTCTTCTGTAAGAACCAGGCAGATAGATCGCACCGTAAGTAGCTGACGGATATCAAAAGAATTGTGCTGTAAGAATCAGACAGATGAGTTCTTCCGTAAGGAGCAGGCGGATGTCAAGATCACTTTCTCGTATGAAGCAGGCGGGTAGAGGTAGTTGTTCTGTATGAAGCAGGCAGATATGTTAGTTTTCTCGTATGAGGCAGACGGGAATAGATAGTTTTTCCGTATGGAGCAGGCGGATGAATTTCTCGTATTCAGATAAACGGTGGTCCCACGATAGACAGGATGTGTTCAGACATTTGAAAGAAAAAAAAAGAGAGAAAAATAGTTCCCCGGTGAAGTCGCTAAGCTTATTTCTATATTGACAAGTTAATCAGATTCGTATCAAATGTAGATCAGTTTCTCGTATGAAGCAGGCGGGCGTGTATAGTTTTCCTCCGTAAGAAGCAGGCGGATGTAGATAATTTTTCAATAATCACAAAGTTAGTTTGCCGTATGAATCAGGCGGGTGGTAGTGTAGTTTCTCCGTATGAAGCAGGCGGGTGGGTTGCCGATAATTTTAGAAAAAGAAAAAGAAAAAACAATGCTTCGCCAGCGAAGTCGTACAGGTTTATTTACAAGTTTGGTGTTACAAAGGAGATTAATGGTGAAATCGGATTCATATTAAGGTGATTTATTAGTTGTTGCCGTAACAATCAGGCTCAATTGATGGGTGGTATTTTTCAAGCAGTGGTGTCGTTTATTTCTGCAGTTTATTTTTTGGCAGTTGGCAAATTTCCGGGCTTATTGGTATTCAACTGTCTCGTACCTCGATTGTTCGAAGGCTGCGCGCTCTTCACCCAGTCGGGTCCAAGCCGTTTGAATAGGGGCAGCTGTTGCACCCTAAAATTTGCTCAACCTACTTCATTTGGTTTATGTTTCAATTTCATTGTCATTTGCATAAGCAGTCATGTACATAGTCTAATCATTTGCATAGCATAGCATAACAAGCCATCTGACAAGGGATCAAGTGCTATTTTTCATCTCAAGGAATGTATTCAAGAGGTTCTTATCAAGATTCAAGCCTATTCAAATCACCAAGAAAGAAATTGAAGCTTTGAGAAGTTTAAAGGCCAAGCAGTGGGTTTCTCTCCTATCTTGAGGATATGTGAAGATCATCAGAGAAGTTATGGGTTATGAATTGAGGGCATGGAAGACCTAGAGGGTCATTTTGAGAGTGAGACAAGTCATTGGCATGGGTACAAGAGTTACAAGTGCAGACAGTCAACTAGGGTTTCATCTGGGTCAACCCTGGGTCAACCCTAGGTCAAATGCTTGATTGAAGGGCATCAAGGCCTATTTGGAGGATGTGGGATTCATCATTTGATATGTGGATATGGATGTGGTTTTGTGCCAAGAAGAAATCAAAAGAAATCAAGAAGAAGAGAAGTTTCTAAATTAGGGTTTCTGTGTAAAATCCCCTAGTTTAGGTCAAACTTCCAAGCAAAGTAATTCAAAATGCAAGTCTCAAATGGATCCTTGGCTAACATGAAACTTGTAGAGTATCTCAAGACCTTTAATTTGAGTGGTGGAAGGCATCAAGGAGATTAGTAGAACCCAAGTTATGGTTCTTGCAAGTTACAGGTCCTCAGAGGCATCTGAAATTTTGTCTGTGAAAGTTACTTGATTTCCAAGCAACTTTTACCTCTCAAGGAGTTTTCAAATGGATTTCTGGCCAACATGAAAGTTGTTCCCCATGATCATAGCTTTCTAGAAAGGTATGGTATGCCTCAATCTGATTTGTGGAGCTCTACTTATGATCTTGACAAGCCAATGGCATTTTGGTCATTTGGAGGTTATAGGTCATTTCAAGCATAAGGCCATATCTCCTACTTCCAAGCTTCAAATGGAAAAATATTCAACATCAAAGTTGCTTAGAATGATGTTTTAAGGCTAGTAGGGTGGTCATGAGATGTTGAAAAGGCTCATATCAAAAAGTGATAAAAATGGCCTAAAAATGAGGCATAAGTTAATTCAAGTGAAATGGAAAATCATAAATCCCAAGTTACAAGTCCAAACCATGTCATATGATAGGTCATTTTGACTCCAAAGGACATTCTAAGAACAATGGTTCAGCCACAATTTGGATTTGGGGCTTGCATCATAGGGTTGCTTTGGAAAAGTCTTGCTTGCATAATAGGGCACCAAACCAAAACAAGGAAAAGCTTGCTAAACAAGGAAAATATGCATTGTAACTGATCCAAAATATCATTTGGGGACAAATTCAAGTTGGTTACAAGGATTATGAGGCATTTGGCATGAGATATCATATAAGGAGAAATGAAAATGCAAATTACCATATCATGGAATCTTCAAGTTCTTACTAGATGATTCTAGGAGGTTCTAGACTTTTCTAAACCTCTCTATATATTGAGTGCAGCTTGCATTGGTGAAGGGTTGGTGTTGATTATGGTAGAGAAGAGAGATTGAAATCCATTTTCCTCATTTGCAAATCATATTCAAACTTCACATTCTTCTTCATTGCTATCTCATTTTTCTTCACAAATCTTCTCCATATACATTGTTGAGTATGTTCATATTGGCTTGAGACTCCATTGATGAAGATTTGAAGGTTTTCACATTGAAATTACAAGGAAGCAAATCCCATTGGATCTTGAAGCACAAGCAATTCCAGCCATTTCTTTTGCAAACAGAGGAATATTCATCACCTAAGGACCATTCTTGAGGAGTTACAAGGCTTGGATTGAAGATTTTCAGCACCTACCATATCCAAGAGC
This sequence comes from Lathyrus sativus, assembly GCA_963859935.3. Taxonomy (NCBI): domain Eukaryota; kingdom Viridiplantae; phylum Streptophyta; class Magnoliopsida; order Fabales; family Fabaceae; genus Lathyrus; species Lathyrus sativus. The sequence continues at coordinate 326,153,479 of OZ012739.1, forward strand.
AAGGTATGCAATTTCTGTTCTACACCTCAATCTAGGCATGGCTAGGGTTAATTATTAGTGTAGATCTATTAGAGACAATTAGGTGGTGGTTTTTGATGAGTTTGAGACCAATTGGGGAAGTTTCATTAATGGAGACCAATTCTTGGATGAGCTAGATCATGCGAAATAATGAGTGTTAAGGCAAGATTTATGGCTGATTTCAATGAGTGTAGCATAAGGATCATTTTAATACCAAGAATTCTGAGTTTGGTTGAAGTTGAAACTTGATGGTATTTTGAGATTGGTTTGGTTGTGCATTCGGTTTGCATGATTTAGAGGGTATCAATGTATTCCAATGCCATAGCTGTATTCAGGGCGAAATTCTGATCAAAATTGGTTTTTATGTCGTATTGATTGGTTGAGAAACGAAGGCACACGAGTAGCTGGAAAATCCGTGCCAGCTGTCGCTACTGCGAAAATCGGTGCCGGCTGACAGAAGAGTCGCCACCGTGCGTTATTTATCCCAACGGAGGGAAAGGAAACGCTCGAAGTAAACCTCGCAAAAAACGGGAAAGGCATGGTCATCGCAACCAAAACCTGGGTTCGGGAGTCGGTTACGCAAGGGGAAGGTATTAGCACCCCTCACGTCCGTCGTACTCGACGGGATCCACGCTTGCTTGGTTTGTCTAAAGGATGCAAAAAAATCTATCTACGACTGCTAAATCTAAACGGAAGGGAATTGACTCGATAGAGCGTCGCACTCTATGCCTACGTATTCTCAAGAGAGAAAGTCAGAGTCAACGTAGTTCGGGACTACGGGGAAATTGGCTCGCCAAGACATCGCGTCTTGTGCCTACGTACTTCCACACTGCATGGAAGATCAGAGCTTACATAGTTCAGGCTAACTACGGCTAAACTGGGTGTTCTCACACAGCAGTGAGAAATTAATATGGTTTTAAAGGTACGGGAACCTGTGGGAAAAACTACGGTCTGGTCTCAAATGCACAAGGGCAAGAGAAAAGGGTAACAATCAGTCGTCAGCGGGAAAGTCTCGATTGCACAACAGCGAGAGAACAAAAGGTTAGTTGTTAGTATGCTCGCTAGGATATCGCATCCTATGCCTACATATTCTCGTCTGGTACGAGAAATCAGAGCAGTTGTAGTTTGGCTACTTTCGGTACCACAGCTCAAATCTCGTTTTATTGATATTCTGAAAAATGGTTACAATGATTGAATGCGGGAAAATAATCTCCTAGAAAATACTATCCTATCCATCTATAATGGAAAATCAAATGAAAAATAGTCCCCTAACAAATGGACTTCTAAACCTATCTCTAAAAGTGTAAAAAGTCCCCTAACAAATGGACATTTAAAACTATCCCTAAAAAGGTAAAAAGTCCCCTAACAAATGGACATTTAAAACTACCCCTAAAATATACTTCATGAAAAATTATCCTAAAAGAATTGAAGTGAAGTTGAATATTTTTATCTTATTTCTCAATATTTCTTTTCTCCTTTCTTTTTCAAAATACTTTTCATATATTTTTTCTATATTTCTTCACTATTTTTTCAATATTCTTTTCTTGAATCTTTCCTTTTTTCTCAATACTCTTTATTCTTTTTTTTCTATTCAATATTCTTTATTCTTTTTTTTCTATTCAATATTCTTTTCTTTTTACTCTAAACAAAGAAAATAAGAAAAAAATAAAAAATACAAGGGGGGGGGGGTGCACAGTTATTACAGGGGATGTATGAAGTAATAAAGAAAACAAAAACAGAAACAATATGGGCCCAGCCCAAGAACTCAGCCAAAAAAAATGGGGAAGGGGTGCAAAAAGCGAAATGGGGGGTGTGTGTGGCGAAGGGCGTTGGGCTTGGCCCATTGCTCAGCAAGCAGAAACGGAGGGTATGGCAAAACAAGGGGGTGTACGGACGAAAACGGGCCCGGCCCAATCCACACCCGGTCCATCTCCCTCCTCTCCTTCCCTCTCAGAAAACCCTAATTCTTCTTCTTCTTCTCCCCTTTCACTGTTCATGGCCGCCGCTTCCCCTTCTCTCTCCTCAACCTTTCTTTCTCAACTTCTGTTCAGAAATTCTTCCATCTCTCTCATGATATCCCTTAATTCAACTTTGTTCAACCACCTACAAGAAACATGAACAAGCTTATAACAACAAAATTATCGCTAATCCGGAGACGCTTTAATCTGTGGCTTGCGTTGTTCGCTGAAGAACTGTGAAGTTCATTGCATGTGGAGGTCTGTAAGATCTTCATGGAGGTGAATATCTGTCCTCGGTGACGAAGGTTCGTGGATAGATGAAATTGGAAAGCTTGTGATGAATCTGGAAATGCGATGAGTACGATGAAGATCTGGTAGAACACGGATTTGGAAGACTGACCGAAGAACTGACGATTATTGATGAGTCTTAGCATTTTTCTGGGGATTTGTTGAGGATTGATGATGATCAGATGAAGATCTTGGATTTTATGGATATTCCAGATGAAGAACATGATGAAGATCTGAAACTTCCGCAAGGATCTTGATGATGAATAATTGATTCTGGACCAAATCTGGAGATCGATGACGAAGGTTGTTGTGAGGACGCTCTTGAAGAAAGTTCGTTGAAGATCTGATCATAGATGCATGTGGATCTAGAGGATTACGAAGAATGTGAGGATGAAGATTCGTAAGAATCTTGATGAATATTGGTGGTTGATTGCTGAAGATCCAGAATGCATGTTCGTGGATGAAGATCCTTGATGAAGCGATGATCAATTCCTGGAAAAAGTACTGGAGGGTTTGTGAAGATCGGGGATGATCGTTGATGACCGGAGAAAGATGAACAAGGTTGAGGAATTTGGGAAATGGATGAACATTGGTGATGAGGAAGATGAAGATTGAAGATTTTCTGGGTATTTGCAGTTTTCCGGCGGTAGTTTACGGCGGAGGGCGGTGGTCGGAAGAAGTTAGGAGATGACCGGAGTTGGTTGGTGGTTGGTTAGGGCGGCCGGAAACTGGAGGTTACGGTGGCCGGCGAGGTTGGGGACGGTGGTTGCATGGCCGCCGGCCATGCAACCGGTGAGGGTCGGCGTCAGACAAGTGTCAATGGTGAGCGTTGCATGCTTGCCACGTATGAGTGATAGTGGAGAGGTGGAAGACGCGTGGGATTCTGAGAGAGTCTGGAAAAATGAAGTGGGGCCTCTGCATCTGAACGCGTGTCCTGGTTATATAGCTGACACTTGGCACTGCAATTTCTGGACAAAAAAAATGCAAAAATGGACTGAAAAGGATCTGGGCCTCCAAAAACCATCCTGGGCCCAAACGAAAACCAGCTCAATAAACCCAAAAAAACTGAATTAATAATGGATTAACCCAATTAAAAACTAATCAAAGATTTAAACCTAATTAACTAATTAAAATCTGACTAATACTAATTAATTCTAACTAAAATTAAAACTGCAATTAAATCTAATTAAATCCTAATTAAATCTAAAAGATGATTAAAATCTAGTTAAACTCTATTAAACCAAAAAAAGAATTAACATCTAATTAAACTCTATACTAATCACTAGACTAATGAAAAAACCTTTATACTAATAAAACTCTAATGATCTCTAACAATTCCACTAATCTCTAATAAAAATAGAAAAACTCTAATAATATCTAAACAAAAATAGATGACAACTATTAATTTCTATTAAAGAAAAAATACCTATTAAAAAATATTCTATTAAACTATCTATTAAAATCCTATTATCTAAGATCTATTAAATCTATATTATTTATTAAAAATCTATTTAAAACTAATAAAAGAAAAATCTATTATATTCTATTAAAACTATAAAAAACTATTAAAACCTATTAAAACTCTATAAATTCTAAAAAAAGATTTAAAGCTATTAAAAATATAAAAAAAAAAATCTATTTAAATTCTAAAAAATCCATAAAGCCTATTTAAAATCTACAAGAGGCTATTAAACCCTAAAAAATGCAAACAAAGGCAAATAACCAACATAAAAGAGAGCGCGAGACCAGATCGAAGCAAAACAGTAAACGAGACATCAAAAATCTCAAAAAATCACTGCATAAACTGAAAACACCCAGGAAGCGCGCGACTTCTCAAAATAAACTCCGATTATCCGAACCGGTCTGAGATACCCGAAAAGCGACAGCAGGGCTGTAATCCCGATAAAATCAACATGATTGCAGAAATGAGCTATATGCAGTATGCAAATGCGAATGCGAAAATGCTTCGAAGTATAAACCGAAAGCGGCACTGGTTGGTCAAATTTTAGGTTGCAACACATGGCATGCGTGTTTTAATGGATTCTGTGAAACCCTAGCGAGAGGTAGACGAAGATGCTTCAGCCGTTGGATCACCCACTTGACCTTGACTCTAAAACTGATCCTATGGCCTAGATTCAAACAAAACGAGAGGGAAAGCCAGCACGCGTATGAAACGCGGCGTTTCATTAAACGCCTCTGCTGGGCTTAAATGGATATTGCTAGCGCCACCCCCTTTTCCAGCCCAATCCAGATTTGCACTATGATTTGTTTCTTTTTGCACCGATAGTTTTCTCAATTTCCTTCATTTTTTTTAATTTGTTTTTTCTGATATTAAAATTGGGCTTAGACGTATTGATTTTCAGACCCCCAAGCGAGGCCCATCATGCATTTGAACTGAATTTCCATTCTATTTGCGCCGTCCTTTTTTCTTTTTCTTTTTGATTTTTTTCATTTAATTTCTGAACTAATCTGGGCCCAAGCACTTTTCTATTCAGACCCCCAGTCTGGGCCCAGCAACAGTTTGAATTGAATATTATTGCTGTTCATACCCCCATGCATATTTTCATATTATATTTTACTCCATTTTTTTCATAACTTTGAAAATCCATATTAAATTGAAAAATGATTATTTTTTAATGAGAGTTTTTTCCCCACTTTGCATTTTCTGTCTAGAAAAATATAAAGTAAAAACATTTGGCATATCATTCATTTTTATATTTTTTGCATATTTTTACTTTTAATTGCTCTTTAATGTTTTTATGTTGGTACCTTAGTTTGTAGATTTTAGTTTAGGTAGTTCCCTTTATATTTTTAAGTCAATCTTTTTAGGGTAGTTAGATGTATGTTTTAGGTTCCCCCTGAATTAATTACATATTTTTGTGACAATTTTTAGGATAGTTTCGATTAGGTAATGCTAGGTTGAATAAAATTAGGTTAAACCACAACTTAGGTGCATTAAAACAATTTCTTTTGGGGGTTTTTAGGACAAGTTAGGCTATGGGGAATATATGGGTATTAAGGGTAGGTTTAGTACATCCCCTAGAAATAATATTAGAATTTTCCCTACTATTTTAATATTTTTAGTATATTTTGCAATTGTATGTTTGTTTGGTGTGCCCTTTTGGGGTTTATGTTGTTTGTATGGGCTTATTGGGCTTGCTTGGGGTGTGGGCTTGGCTTGAGGAGCATGATGATGAAGCATAATGAAGACAAAGAGTTGAAGATCAAGTTCAAAGTTGATGAAGATGCTAGGCTTGCTTGAAGATTGATTGAAGATCATAGGACCTAGGAGCTAGGTAGAGCTTTAGAATAGAAAATTTCTTCACAAATATGGATGGCTTCTGTTGCCTCCATTCTTCTCTATGATTCAAAGTCTCTCTTTGATACTCACCTCCTTCCTTTGGAAGGATTAGTGACAGTATCTAGGAGATAGAACTTTTGAGAGAAACAGTCTGTATGTTGTTAACAGTCTGTATGCCACCTTTGGTGGTTAATTGACTGTTTAACATCCCAAATCATCTTGTGAACTATTACTCATCTAGGAGAGCTTGCTTTGAAGAATCCTTGAAGATTGAAGATGAAGTTCATTGCTTTGAAGACTGATAGAAGAAGAGGCTTGTGCTGTCAGGTTGTTGTTTAGAGCTGCTGGTGCTGTTTAGAGCTGTTGATGTATTATTTGTGTTTCTTGACTGTATTGTTTGATTTTTCCCTTGAGGTTGAAGTGAAGTTGTTTCACTTTGCCTATTGTTTTCTAGGTTCGAGGTTGAGTGGGACTCCCTTGCCTCGCTTGTACTACTGCATTCATGCATTTTACTGCTTTACTGTATATATATTGTTTCTGTTTCCGCTTATCCCTTAGGATCTCTGTTTCTCTCTGTGCAAGAGAGAAATATGACAGACATTAGGCTTTCATCCATGCATGATAACATTAGGTTAGATTTTGATTCCCTTTTTAAACCATAGGTTTTAGAGTTCTGTCCCTTCTTTCTCAAAACAATCAGAAAAACACAATAAACAATTTCAAACACAATAAAAAACAGTTCTTGCGTAAAAGACTGTAAACCAATCAAAAACGTCATTTTTGTCCGCTCGGACCAGTAATCAGAAAAACCTTTTTCAGAAGGAAATAAAAACAATCAGGACAGACTTGTGTCGTACGTGGCCCGAACTACGTTTGCTTTGATCTTTCATGCTGTATGAAAGTACGTAGGCATAGGATGCGATATCCTAGCGAGCAACCTTCCCCTCCTTTCCCGTAGGTAGGCGAACTACGTTGACTCTGATTTCTCGTTCCAGACGGGAATACGTAGGCATAAAGTGCGATACTTTGCCGAGTCATTTTCTTTTCTTTTTAACCCTTAACCCTGTAGAGTAGATAGAATAACAATTCGTACCAGAAAACAAGCGTGGATCCCGTCGAGTACGACGGACGTGAGGGGTGCTAATACCTTCCCCTTGCGTAACCGACTCCCGAATCCAGGATTTGGTTGCGATGACCATTCCTTTCCCGTCTTTGCGGTAGGTTTACTTCGAGCGTTTCCTTTCCCTCCTTTGGGATAAATAACGCACGGTGGCGACTCTTCTGTTCAGCCGACGCCAATTTTCGCAGTAGCGACACTTCCCAGTTGCTCAAAGCTGCATCGCTCTTGAATACCAGGTTGCTCAGGTCTTCGTCATCATCAATATTGATAGTGTTGACTTGGAAACCTCTGCTGACAAACACTTCTTGGACAGTCTTCGGACGCCCTTTGAAAATTGTAGAAGCTTTATCATGAGTTGGTTTGTAACCCAACCCGTGGCGATTAGTCTTGGTCTTGATGTTGATCACTTCTCGCCAACCTTTAGGAATGCCCCTGTCGATTGTTGATTTGGTGCTCTTGAAAGATGCAAAAGATGGATTACTCTGGCCCACTATTTCCTCAACCTCCAATAGAACAGCATTGGCGATCTCAAGTGCTTGGAAGGAAGTTTCCAAAGCGTCTTCATCAGCCTCAATGTAACGGAAAGAAGATAGGTTACTGACCATCAGATCCTCTTCGCCATGTATGATAACCAACTTCTCATCTACCACAAACTTCATCTTCTGATGCAGAGTTGAAGTAACTACCCCAGCGGCATGGATCCAAGGTCTTCCAAGCAGACAACTGTAATTGGGATTGATGTCCATTACTTGGAAAGTGATGTTGAATACATGTGGTCCAATTAAGATCGGAAGCTCTACCTCTCTGATCACGGATCTGCGAGAACCATCAAAGGCTTTGACAATCAAGGAAGTAGGCTTCATCACAGTCTTTTTATAAGCCAACTTAGCAAGAACTCTCTTGGGTAGGACATTCAGAGATGAACCGGTATCCACAAGCACCCTTGATAAGTTATCCTCCAAACATTTCACTGATATATGTAAGGCACGATTGTGATTCTGGCCTTCTCTCAGTAACTCTTCATCACCAAAGCTGAGAGTGTTGCAGGCAGTAATGTTGGCAATCACACTATCAAATTGTCTGGTAGTAATGTCCTGAGCGACATGAGCTTGAGCCAATAACTTCTGCAAAGCAGTTCTGTGAGCAGGTGAATTCATCAGCAGAGATAAGATTGAGATCTTGGAAGGAGTCTGATGAAGCTGATCAATAACTTTATAGTCGCTCTTTTTGATGATCCTCAAAAACTCAACATCTTCATCATTAGTAACTGCTTCTTTATCTTTGTCTTTGGCAGGCACAGTGGCAGTAATGGTTTCTTTTGGCGGAGCCTCGTTGAAGTGGGGAGTATAGATACGGCCACTGCGAGTCATCCTGCTTGCCCTAGCTATATTTGTCACATTTTCATTATCAGTCTTCAACTCTTCCCTCGGAATAACTTTCCCAGATTCTTTGTCAATCATGGTCACATCATATTTCCAGGGTACAACTTTAGGATCACTGAAATCAAACAGACTTGGCTTCTGAATAATCACCGGCTTCGGCTGACTCAACATAGGAGTCACAGGCTTTGGTATGTTGAACACTGTAACAGCTCAAATTTCATTAAATAATTAATTATAGTAATTAATTGATTTAGTGGGGTTTTTATTAATGTTGGAATTAATTTTATTAATTGGTATGGATAGAAAATTAAGAAGGAATTGGAGAGGAAGGAAAATGAAGGAAATATATAAGAGAGAAAGAAAAGAAAAGAAAGATAGAAAATATTTGGAAAGAAAGAGGATAGAAGAAGAAAGGAGAGAAAGAGAGGAGAAGAAGAGGAAAAGTGGAAATCATCAAGAACCAACATCAAAGCTCCGATTAATCAAGGTAAGGGTGAGAAACATTGCTATTTAATCATTGTATGCTATTATATATGTTGGGTTTGGGTTTGTGGATGTTTTTCATCACTTTTCATTTAGGGCAAAAGTTGGAATAATCGGTAGAACTGTGATTTAATTGGTTGGAACTGAGTAATAATGCCGTAGAATAGTCGGGTAACATGTATTGATGCTATTTGTACTGATTTGGATGTTTGAGGTTTGGTTGATGATGGATTGGTGAAGGAGGAACAGAGTGAGAATCTGTTCTGCGCAGGTTCGCTGGCTCTCGCCAGGCGAGCAAAGGCGAAGCTTCGCCAGGCGAAGCCTAGCGAATGCTGGCGAGTAATTATGATTAAGTCCCAGTGGACTTCGCTGGCGAGTTCGCCAAGCGAAGGTGGATAGCGAAGGTTCGCCCAGCGAAGGTGCTGGCGAATGGTGGTGAATGAAGTCAGTAGCTACTGACTTGGGCTCCCTGGGAAGTCTCGCCAGGCGAAGCCTAGCGAGTGTTCGCTGAGAGAGTTCGCCAGGCGAAGGTTCGCTGCGGGGTCTCGCCAGGCGAATGAAGGCGAATTTAACAGCATTTCTCTTTTGCTGTGTTGCTTATGTGGTGATAGTTTGGTGGTTTCACATAGATTGATATTCTTATGATATGATATAGATATGATCTATTGTGATGATGTGTGGTGTGGGTAGCCTCCGGGCGTGAATCCTAGTTGATATGCGATGCGCATTAATTGTGATAATTAGAAATACATGTGAATACAATGATGAATGTATGTGTATTGTCTAATGAATTGTGAGTGCATATTTATATGCGATTGTTGTGTAAATGCATGGGAACATATGTGATATGTGTGTATTATTGTTGAATATGATGATGATGTGTGAAATGAATACATTGTTAAATGTTTGATACATGTTGTATGTGCAATCATGATGAAATTCTCGAAGGGGTGAATTATTCGAATGCATGGGATTAAGACGCGAGGACGGTCTTAAGTGCATTTATTGTGATTGGTTGATTGTACATGCATCATTCAGTCAAGAGGCAATGTTTGTTAGTTTCGTGGAAACTAGTGGCTTGTCCCAAACCTAGAAGGGTGGGTTTGAAGCCTAGGGGACGGGCTTGGTTGTTATCGGTCTAGAAGGGTGGACCCGGTTTAAAGTAAAAACCGAAAAATGATAACGAGTTATCGGTCTAGAAGGGTGGACCCAGTTTAGAGTGAAAACCGAAAAAAGATAACGAGAGTCGGTACCGCATTGCATGAGTTGCATTGAGTTGTTGAGTCACATTGATATATGACATATGCATGAAGGGATGCTTATGTGTGAATGATGAGATTGTGGAAATTGTAAGTGTATGCATAATGTGGGAATGCTTTGTGAATATCCATGTTTGTCTATATATGTGTGGTAAATATATATGACTAAGAGGATGAAGTGTGGTGAGAAATGTGAATATGTGTTATATGAATACCTATATATATATATATATATATATATATATATATATATATATATATATATATATATATATATATATATATATATATATATATATATATATATATATATATATATATATATATATATATATATATATATATATATATATATATATATATATATATATATATATATATATATATATATATATATATATATATATATAATCTTATGCTTTGATTATTATGGTTATATTTCTCACCCTTCTGCTGTTTTATAATGCTCTATGAGGCATTGCAGATTAGGATGCTGGAGTCCTTTTGTGAAGTATTCTTCATTCTTTTGAGTCTGCTGCTCTGATATGTAACACCGGGTAGTTAGACTAGTATAGTCATTCTTTTGTGATACATTGCGATGTATCAGTTGATATGATTGTGTAATCTAACTGATATGATGTATTAATTTGGATTAACTCGTGTGCACGTGGATTAATATTTTGGAACTGATTAAATGATGTTATCTTCCGCTTAAATTAAATGTTGAAATGTGATTTCTAAAACTACGAAAATGCTACATATTTTATGGAGCAAAATGTTAAAGTGTTTTATTAGTGAAGTTGTGACATTCTTCTTTTATACCTTATTCTAAAACTTTTACTCTGATGAATTTGTATATGCTTAAATGTTTTATATGCATTTATTTGGGGTATAGAAGGGGGTGTTACAATAGTGGTATCAGAGCAGGTCGATCCGTCCGGCCAAGTTGTTAGAGTGTTTTTCCTGTGTGTTATTGATATGCGTGTGTTGCATTATCAATATTGGTCGTTCTTACGTGGTTCTGTTGTTGGAATTAGTAAGATGGTTGCAGGGAGGAACGATGAAGCGATCGCAGAAGCTTTGACGAGATTGGCGGGGGCAATTGGGCAGAATCTTCCGGCCAATGTGAATGTGAGGAATCATGTTGATGATGAATTTCGTGCTTTAGGAAAGTTCCAAAGGAATAATCCTCCGATTTTCAAGGGAACTCATGAACCGGACAAGGCACAGATTTGGTTGAAAGCTGTGGAGAAGATTTTTCGAGTTATGAATTGCTCGGATGCACAGAAGGTGCAGTTTGGGACTCATATGCTCGAAGGAGAAGCTAAAGATTGGTGGGGTAATACTCGCCAAAGATTTGAGGAAGATGATATCGTGATTACGTGGGATTTGTTTAGAGAAACTTTTCTGGAGAAGTATTTTCCAGAGGATGTGCGGGGGAAGAAAGAGATCGAATTTCTTGAGTTGAAGCAAGGTAATTCGACGGTTGCTGAGTATGCGGCGAAATTTGAGGAGTTGATCAAATTTTGTCCTCACTACAATACTGGTAATGCTGAGAGGTCTAAGTGCCTCATGTTTGTGAACGGTTTGAGACCCGAGATTAGGCAAGCTATTGGATATCAGGAAATTAGGCGGTTTTCTGAGTTGGTTAACAAGAGCAGAATTTATAACGAAGACAGTAGGGCTAGGTCTAGCCACTACAAGAGCCTAAGTGATAAGAAAGGAAAAGGACAATTCAGAGGAAAACCTTACGTAACTCCTGCCGATAAGGGGAAACAAAAGGTTGGTTTTGGCAAGAAACCAAGTGGGGGAGTTTCTACTCCGGTGAGATGTTATAGGTGCGGTGAAGAGGGACATCGTGCTCCGGAGTGCAAAAGTGTTGAGAAGACGTGTTTTAAGTGTGGCAAGCCAGGCCACAAGGCTCTAGAGTGTAGAAGCGGTGCGGGTGTTACTTGCTATAACTGTGGTGAGCGAGGGCACATCAGTACCAAGTGCGATAAGCCGAAGAAGAATCAAGGGAGCGGGAAAGTGTTTGCTCTATCTGGATCTGAGACTGCTAGCGACGATCGATTGATCCGAGGTACGTGCTTCATTAATGGTACACCTTTGATCGCTATAATTGATACCGGAGCTACGCATTCTTTTATTTCTTTGGATTGTGTTAGAAGGTTGAATCTTGAGTTGTCTGTGATTGGTGGCGGTATGGTTATTGATACTCCTGCTATGGGTTCGGTAACTACACCGTATGTTTGCTTGAATTGCCCGTTGAGTATTTTCGGTAGAGATTTTGGGATTGATTTAGTGTGTCTTCATTTAGATCAGTTGGATGTCATTCTTGGAATGAATTGGTTAAAATTCAATCGTGTGTATATTAACTGTTTTGACAAAACGGTTATTTTTCCCGACTCGGATGTTGAAAGGGAATTGTTTATGACGAGGAAACAAGTGAAGGAATCGGTACAAGATGGGGCTAAGGTATTTATGCTTATGGCAACTTTGAGGACTAGTGAAAGTGAAGAGATTGATGCTTTGCCCATCGTTAGAGATTTTCCGGAAGTATTCCCTGAAGAGATAAAGGATTTACCGCTGGAGCGAGAAGTGGAGTTTTCGATAGATTTGATTCCTGGAACTAGTCCGATATCGATGGCTCCATATCGTATGTCGGCCTCGGAGTTAAAAGAGTTGAAGAGTCAACTTGAGGATTTGCTTGAAAAGAGGTTTATTCGTCCGAGCGTGTCACCGTGGGGTGCACCGGTGTTGTTGGTTAAGAAGAAAGAGGGTTCTATGAGGCTCTGTGTGGATTACAGACAGTTGAACAAGGTGACTATTAAGAATAAGTATCCACTTCCAAGGATTGATGATATGATGGATCAGTTGGTTGGTGCAACCGTGTTCAGCAAGATTGATTTGAGATCTGGGTATCATCAGGTCCGTGTGAAAGCTGAGGGTATTCAGAAGACGGCCTTTCGGACGAGGTATGGACACTATGAGTATTCCGTGATGCCATTTGGTGTGACTAATGCACCAGGTGTATTTATGGAGTACATGAATAGGATTTTCCATCCTTATTTGGATAAGTTTGTGGTGGTGTTTATTGACGACATCTTGGTTTATTCAAAGAGCGAAGGAGAGCATGTCGAGCATCTGAAGATTGTGTTATTTGTGCTGAGAGAGAAGCAGTTGTTCGCGAAGCTTTCTAAGTGTGAATTTTGGTTAACGGAAGTTAGTTTCCTTGGTCATGTGATTTCTAGTAGTGGTATTGCGGTCGATCCGTCGAAGGTTGAAGCAGTGTCGCAATGGGAGACTCCGAAGTCAGTTTTTGAGATAAGAAGTTTTCTTGGTTTAGCCGGTTATTATCGGAAGTTTATTGAAGGATTTGCTAAGTTATCGTTGCCGTTGACACAGTTGACTAGGAAAGGTCAAGCCTTTGTTTGGGACGCCAAGTGTGAAGCGAGTTTTCAAGAACTTAAGCGAAGGTTGACGACAACTCCTGTTTTGATTCTGCCAAATCCAGAAGAACCATTCGTTGTGTATTGTGATGCTTCTTTGATGGGTTTAGGAGGTGTGTTGATGCAGAATAACCAAGTTGTAGCTTATGCTTAGAGGAAACTCAAAGTGCATGAGAAGAATTATCTGACGCATGACTTAGAGTTGGCCGCCGTTGTGTTCGTATTGAAACTTTGGAGGCATTATTTATTTGGCGCAAGATTTGAAGTGTTTAGTGACCACAAGAGTTTGAGATATCTTTTTGATCAAAAGGAATTGAATGCAAGACAAAGAAGATGGCTTGAACTTTTGAAGGATTTTGATTTTGGCTTGAACTACCATCCGGGTAAAGCGAATGTAGTAGCGGATGCATTGAGTAGGAAATCATTGCACATGTCAATGATGATGGTGAAAGAGTTGGAATTGATTGAGCAATTTCGGGATTTGAGTTTGGTATGTGAGAAGACTTCTTTTGGATTTAAGTTGGGTATGTTAAAGCTTACAAATGGCATTTTGGATGAAATTCGAGAAGGACAGGAATCAGATTTGAGCTTAGCTGATCGGTTGACTTTAATCAACCAAGGCCAAGGTGGTGATTTTCGGATTGATGAGAATGGTATTATGAGATGTCGGGATCGAGTTTGTGTTCCGAACATGGTTGAGCTTAAGAAGAGCATCCTTGAGGAAGGACATCGTAGCGGATTGAGTATTCATCCGGGTGCTACTAAGATGTATCAGGATTTGAGGAAAGTATTTTGGTGGCCTAGTATGAAGAAGGATATCGCGGAATTTGTATATTCTTGTTTGACTTGCTAGAAGTCAAAGATTGAGCATCAGAAGCCATCGGGTTTGATGAAACCGTTGTTTATTCCTGAGTGGAAATGGGATAGTATCTCCATGGATTTTGTATCGGGTTTGCCGAGGACGCCGAGTAATTTTGAGGCTATTTGGGTTATCATGGATAGGTTGACTAAATCTGCTCACTTTATCCCTATGTGTATGGATTACCCTTTGGAGAAGTTGGCTAAGTTGTATATTGAGAGGATTGTGTGTTTGCATGGTATTCCGTCAAGTATTGTTTCGGATAGAGATCCGAGGTTTACTTCGAGATTTTGGGAGAGCCTGCAGAGTGCTTTGGGTACTAAGTTGCGTTTGAGTTCAGCGTATCATCCTCAGACAGATGGTCAAACGGAGAGGACGATTCAGTCGCTTGAAGATCTTTTGAGAGCTTGTGTATTGGAAAAAGGAGGAGCTTGGGATAGCTACTTGCCTTTGATTGAGTTCACCTACAACAACAGTTTCCATTCGAGTATTGGTATGGCAACATTTGAGGCGTTGTATGGTAGGCGGTGTAGGACACCATTGTGTTGGTTCGAGTTCGGAGAGAGTTCTGTTGTTGGACCCGAGTTAGTTCAACAGACTACTGATAAGATCAAGATGATTCAAGAGAAGATGAGAATTACTCAGAGTCGTCAGAAGAGTTATTATGACAAGAGGAGGAAGGCACTTGAATTTCAAGAGGGAGATCATGTGTTTCTTCGAGTCACTCTAATGAAGGGTGTTGGTAGGGCACTGAAGTCGCGCAAGTTGTCGCCGCGTTTCATTGGTCCTTATCAGATTTTGCAGAGGATAGGAGAAGTGGCCTATCGTGTGGCTTTACCACCGTCGCTTGCTAATCTTCACGACGTATTCCATGTATCTCAGTTGAGGAAATACATTGCGGATCCGTCTCATGTAGTCCAAATAGATGATGTGCAGGTGAGAGATAACCTGACTGTTGAGACATCACCTATGCGGATTGAGGATCGGAAATTGAAGCAGCTTCGAGGTAAAAGATTGCTTTAGTGAAGGTCGCTTGGGGAGGACCGGCTGGTGGAAATGTTACTTGGGAGCTTGAGAGTCGGATGAAAGAGTCTTATCCAGAGCTGTTTGAATCAGGTAACATTTTCGAGGACGAAAATTCCTAAAGTGGGGGAGAGTTGTAACAACCCAAATTTCATTAAATAATTAATTATAGTAATTAATTGATTTAGTGGGGTTTTTATTAATGTTGGAATTAATTTTATTAATTGGTATGGATAGAAAATTAAGAAGGAATTGGAGAGGAAGGAAAATGAAGGAAATATATAAGAGAGAAAGAAAAGAAAAGAAAGATAGAAAACATTTGGAAAGAAAGAGGAAAGAAGAAGAAAGGAGAGAAAGAGAGGAGAAGAAGAGGAAAAGTGGAAATCATCAAGAACCAACATCAAAGCTCCGATTAATCGAGGTAAGGGTGAGAAACATTGCTATTTAATCATTGTATGCTATTATGTATGTTGGGTTTGGGTTTGTGGATGTTTTTCATCACTTTTCATTTAGGGCAAAAGTTGGAATAATCGGTAGAACTGTGATTTAATCGGTTGGAACTGAGTAATAATGTCGTAGAATAGTCGGGTAACATGTATTGATGCTATTTGTACTGATTTGGATGTTTGAGGTTTGGTTGATGATGGATTGGTGAAGGAGGAACAGAGTGAGAATCTGTTCTGCGCAGGTTCGCTGGCTCTCGCCAGGCGAGCAAAGGCGAAGCTTCACCAGGCGAAGCCTAGCGAATGCTGGCGAGTAATTATGATTAAGTCCCAGTGGACTTCGCTGACGAGTTCTCCAAGCGAAGGTTCGCCCAGCGAAGGTGCTGGCGAATGGTGGCGAATGAAGTCAGTAGCTACTGACTTGGGCTCGCTGGGAAGTCTCGCCAGGCGAAGCCTAGCGAGTGTTCGCTGAGAGAGTTCGCCAGGCGAAGGCCAGGCAAAGGTTCGCTGCAGGGTCTTGCCAGGCGAATGAAGGCGAATTTAACAGCATTTCTCTTTTGCTGTGTTGCTTATGTGGTGATAGTTTGGTGGTTTCACATAGATTGATATTCTTATGATATGATATAGATATGATCTATTGTGATGATGTGTGGTGTGGGTAGCCTCCGGGCGTGAATCCTAGTTGATATGCGATGCGCATTAATTGTGATAATTAGAAATACATGTGAATACAATGATGAATGTATGTGTATTGTCTAATGAATTGTGAGTGCATATTTATATGCGATTGTTGTGTAAATGCATGGGAACATATGTGATATGTGTCCATTGTTGTTGAATATGATGATGATGTGTGAAATGAATACATTGTTAAATGTTTGATACATGTTGTATGTGCAATCATGATGAAATTCTCGAAGGGGTGAATTATTCGAATGCATGGGATTAAGACGCGAGGACGGTCTTAAGTGCATTTATTGTGATTGGTTGATTGTACATGCATCATTCAGTCAAGAGGCAATGTCTGTTAGTTTCGTGGAAACTAGTGGCTTGTCCCAAACCTAGAAGGGTGGGTTTGAAGCCTAGGGGACGGGCTTGGTTGTTATCGGTCTAGAAGGGTGGACCCGGTTTAAAGTAAAAACTGAAAAATGATAACGAGTTATCGGTCTAGAAGGGTGGACCCGGTTTAGAGTGAAAACCGAAAAAAGATAACGAGAGTCGGTACCGCATTGCATGAGTTGCATTGAGTTGTTGAGTCACATTGATATATGACATATGCATGAAGGGATGCTTATGTGTGAATGATGAGATTGTGGAAATTGTAAGTGTATGCATAATGTGGGAATGCTTTGTGAATATCCATGTTTGTCTATATATGTGTGGTAAATATATATGACTAAGAGGATGAACTGTGGTGAGAAATGTGAATATGTGTTATATGAATACTTATATATATATATATATATATATATATATATATATATATATATATATATATATATATATATATATATATATATATATATATATATATATATATATATATATATATATATATATATATATATATATATATATATATATATATATATATATATATATATATATATATATATATATATATATATATATATATATATATATATATATATATATATATATATATATATATATATATATAATCTTATGCTTTGATTATTATGGTTATATTTCTCACCCTTCTGCTGTTTTATAATGATCTATGAGGCATTGCAGATTAGGATGCTGGAGTCCTTTTGTGAAGTATTCTTCATTCTTTTGAGTCTGCTGCTCTGATATGTAACACCGGGTAGTTAGACTAGTATAGTCATTCTTTTGTGATACATTGCGATGTATCAGTTGATATGATTGTGTAATCTAACTGATATGATGTATTAATTTGGATTAACTCGTGTGTATGTGGATTAATATTTTGGAACTGATTAAATGATGTTATCTTCCGCTTAAATTAAATGTTGAAATGTGATTTCTAAAACTACGAAAATGTTACATATTTTATGGAGCAAAATGTTAAAGTGTTTTATTAGTGAAGTTGTGACATTCTTCTTTTATACCTTATTCTAAAACTTTTACTCTGATGAATTTGTATATTCTTAAATGTTTTATATGCATTTATTTGGGGTATAGAAGGGGGTTTTACAAACACGGGCTTTGCAACACTCGTCCTTGGCAAATTAAACACTGGCACTTTAATATTTGGCTCTGGCAAGTTGAAGACAGGCTCAACCATAGCAACTTCATCCTTCTTCACTTTACTAACCACTTGTAAGAAACCATCATTGATCAATTTCTGAATATCATTTCGAACCCACAAGCAGCCCTTGATACTGACATCACAACTTGCACTAACAACATGAGAAGTAGACACTAAACCGGCTTCAAACAACTTAGAATGAAAAACACGAAGAGGAGTCTTGATCTGAGAAACATCAAGTATAAGGCTTTCATCAGAGGAATTGTCAACAGCATTAACAGCCCCATGGTTAGGCAGAGGGTTGCTCTTGACATTCGGCTGAGGATCATCAAAAGACAGGATCTTCTTTTCCATTAACTCTCTGACAAGATGTTTAAGAGCATAACAACCTTCTAGATCGTGACCTGGCGCACCCTCATGAAATAAACAATGAGCGGTGGCGTTGTAATTAGCTGGTAGCGGATTAGGAGGTGGACCCAAAGCTCTGGTAGTAATCAAACCTTGTTGTACTAGTGAGGGGTACAACTCGGTGTAAGTCATCGGAATGGGAGGACATTCCTTGTATTGTCTCTTGTTGGGACCATTCTGACGAGGAGCCTGATTCTTTGGTTGTTGATAGGCAGGAGCGTTGGGCGCTCGTTGGTAGTTGGCAGGAGCTTGTGCAGGCTGATAACCAGGAGGTTGTTGATATATCGGAGGCGGATAAATAGGAGTTGGTTGCACAGGCTGATATGCAGGCATTTGCTGGTTGCACAGGATGATATGCAGGCATTTGCTGGTTGAGTGCGGGAGTAACAACGGCCATATAAGGTTGTTGAGCATACTGCACAGGATAACCTTGTTGTTGAACATAATAAGGATGATTTCTTCGTCTGCCTGCAGATACAACATTAGTTTCACCCTCTTTCTTCTTCTGAGAACTGAACGAAGGTTTCTTGGCTTGATCCTTGGAGCTTGAACTACCAACAGCACTTGACATCTTACCACTTTTCAAACCCAATTCCACTTTCACACCAACGACAATAATGCCAAAAAAATTAGAAGTTACACTACCAACCATTCTCTCATAGAATTTTGGACGCACTGTGTCAACAAACCAATCGGCTAATTCCTTCTCGGTCAGAGGGGGTTCCACTTGTGAAGCAATCTCTCTCCACCTCTGAGCATACTGTTTGAATGATTCTGAACTCTTCTAGGACATATTGAGTAGTTGTCTTCGATCAGGAGCCAGATCCATATTATACTTGTAGTGTTTAATGAAAGCATCAGACAGATCTTGGAAACATTTGATACGGGACTAATCCAAAGTTAGGTACCATTTTGAGGAAGCACCCTTCAGACTATCCTGGAAGCAATGTATCATTAGCTTGTCATTCTCAACATGAGCTGCCATTTTACGGTAGTACATTATCAAGTGACTTTTCGGACAAGTAGCACCTTCATATAGGTCAAAGCTCGAAGTTTTGAACTTTTGGGGAATAACCAATCTAGATACCAAGCAGACATCTCTGGTAGCAACACCAAAGATTTGGTCACCTTCCATCATTCTCAGCCTTTGTCAATGATTTCAACATTCTCACGCAACTTCTCATGTCTGTGGAGGCAAATCGCCACACATCACACAAGTCTGCAAGACATTGGTTAATGCAGGTTTCGATGATGACAAATTCCCTGTATAGATTGGAAATTATGAACTCCAGATCTACTAAAATAGATGTAACGTATCACCCACCATATCCTTTTATACTTGTCTTAAAACTGCTGAAATGAATATACTATGTGCAGATAAAATGCAATCATGACCAAAGGCATGAAAGACCTCAAACTGATGAATTTTTGCAGGTTTGCAGGGCATGAGTCGACCATAGGGTCGGCGCATGCATCAGAACAATTCTGCACTAGTCAGCGCACAACACAATGAGTCGACCATAGGGTCGGCGCATGAAGGAATAACTTTCCAACGGGTCAGTGCGTAAAGGCATGAGTCGACCATAGGGTCGGCGCATCATGGAAATAGATTTCAACGGGTCAGCGCACGCCGACTGTATGGTCGACGCACACTGATGAATTTTCCAGATTTCTAAACAACACAAGCCATGCGTCAACGCACGGACCTGCTGTGGTCGACCGTTCACGCGGAAAATCTGTTTTTAAAATGCTTCCCTCTTATATTTGAAATACTGTTATGTCTAGAATCCTGTTGGCACTGTATATACTTGTTTAACCAATTGTGTCAATTAACATTTGATATTCTTTTGATTCATGTGTTCAAAAACAAGAAAGAGTGAAATAGGTGTCCAAGATTCATCATCTTCATCTTCAACATCTCACAACATTTCAATTACACACAATCATTTTTGAAATGCTTTTGTGAGAGATTCAAGGTGATAAGGTTCGAAGCTTAGATTGGAGAATTAAGTTCGAGTTGAAGCTTGTGACAGGTTCTTTCTTGAATAAAACCGTTGGGGTTTTGCCCTCCAAGATTGGTTTGAATTTTGGGGGTTTTTTTTGGACGAGATTCTTCATCAAGAGTCAACCGAGCGAAGGTGATTGTGAAGAGGTGTTCTTCACAAGTCTAGTAGCAGATTCGGTGATTTTGAAGGGAAGATCTCGGGGTCGATTTGGTGCTGTTGAGATCAGCCAGAGCCGAAGGTTTGAACAACAAAGTGTTATTCAATAAGGTGGCTGTAATCGGAGGTCCATCAACACAAATTGGAGATCTTGATTCATCTTGAATCAAGGGGCAAGGAGTGAAGGCAACTTTCAACACATTGAGATTTCTGTTGTATATTTGCTGCTCAATCCTTGTATAAACTGTTACATTCAACAGGTGATATCTATAAAATCTATCTCAATTCTAGTTTTAAAATTGAGGGAAGACGTACCTCGAAGCGAGGACGACGGGGGAACTGCCTCACCAAATACTTGTCTTCTCTATTTTTAGCATTTACGTTATAGCTCAAAATAAGTGATTTTTGTATAAGCTCTATTGTCAAAATTGTGATATCAATTGAGTAAGAGGTTAAAACTCTGTTTTTGACTCCAAAGTACAACAAGACATTGTACTAGGCTGGTTGGAATCACTTACTCAACATAAATATCACTTGGAGTGTTTTGCACACCAAGTGTTTGACATATTGCTTGAACCAAAATTATCTTACTTGTGTATCTAGTTTTGGTTTGCTCTTTGAATCATTGGAACTAGGAATCCTTACAACTGAAGTACATAATTGATAAGTGTAATTAGTGTTGTGATTCTATTTTCCAAATTGTCATTAATCCAAAGGCTTACGCATATCCGGTTTTCCAATAACCGTTCGTTTTAGACTATATTTTCCTCGGCCGCTTCCGCACTTAAAACATTTTTAAAACCAATGTTAAATTGGTAGCGCCGACTCAAATTTTAATTGGGGATCTATTCAACCCCCCCCCCCCCCCTTCTAGATCCGTGCCATAGTCTAACAAGTGGTATCTAGAGCTCCGGTTATTCGGTGCTTCAAATATAACATAGATAGAAAATGGCTAACGAACCAAAAGGGGCGTACAATAGGGCTCCCGTTTTCAATGGTGAAAATTATAGTTATTGGAAAGACTAAATGCGTGTGCATATAAACTCCATAGACAGAAAAATATGGAACGTTATCCTCAATGGTCTAATAGAAATTACCATGACCAATGCGGATAACATAATTGTGCCAAAGCCTGAAGCACAATGGACCGATGACGATGAAAAAAAATACAATTATGATTGGAAAGCTAAAAACATCTTAATCTCCTCATTAGCTGTAGATGAATATTATCGTGTATCCCATTGTCCTACTGCTAAGGCCATGTGGGATTCACTACAAATAGCCCATGAGGGGACAAACGATGTTAAGTTGGCTAGAATCAATACATTAACACAAGAGTTTGATCTCTTTTTCATAGAGCAAGGGGAAACCATTACTGACATGAAAAAGAGATTTACTCATCTCTTCAATCGTTTACATTCATTAGGTAGGCCTGTTTCCAATGATATTGCTACTAATAAGATCTTAAGATGTCTTAACAGGGAATGGAAGCCTAAAGTGACTGCCATCAAAGAAGCACATGATCTTACCTTATTAGACTTGACAACATTGTTTGGCAAACTACAAGAGCATGAACAGGTACTCTTGAGCCTAGACCAACGCGAATAGATGGAAAAGAAAGACAAAACGAAGGTGAGTGAAAAGAAATCAATAGCTCTCAAGACTTCCTCCTAGAAGTCTCAAGCAAAAGAGCAAAATGATTATTCCTCAAGCGACAAAGAAGAAGAGGATAAGAGCGAAGATATGGGGTTGTTTGTCAAACGGTATAACCGTTACGTGAGAAAGAACGGCATCCAACATTCCGAGAAGAACTTGGTAAACTTCCGGAAACAATCGAGGTACTCCAAGGATGATGACTCAAAAGGTAAAAAGACTAGAGGGACGTGCTACAAGTGTGGAAAGCCCGGTCACTACAAACCGGACTGTCCGATGAACAAAAAGGGAAAGGACAAGGAATCATCAAAGTCGCACAAGAAATCATCAAAGCCTAGGAGAGCGTACATAGCGTGGGAAAGTGACAGCGACTCTTCCTCCTCTGATGAAAGCTCTAGTGATGAAGAAGAGTCCGTGAATCTATGCCTCTCTGCTAATCAGAAAAATAAGAAAAAACAGGTACGTCACTCTAAATATGATAAGTCCTCAAATATGTCGCATTCAGAATTACAAAATGCATTTAATGCCTTACATAATGAAGCAGTTGAAGCCTTCAAGAAACTTGCCTCTAATAAGAAATTTTTTACGTATTTAGAGCACAAAGTTAAAGAGTCTGAAAAGAAATTAGAGGACCTTAAGGCTTCTATTGTGAAAGGCAATGAATCGGATTGTAAGGACAATAGAAATCCTTTCAACTTCGGGTGTGATACCTGTCATATTTGGCAAGGTGAGGTTAGAAACCTCAAGGCCAAATTAAACAAGGCACTTGAGCCTAAAGTTACATTTGCTATTGATAAAAAGGATTTTAGAAAAAGTATGATTAACCCATACCAAAAATATGCATATGTAATTAGGGATCAAGCAAGTGAAAGTGACTCTAAAGTCGATTTTGCATGCTTATATTGTTGCAAGAAAGGCCACTCCATTGGTAAATGCCGGTTTAGGATATTTCTTGTTCCTAAAGGCATTTACCAATGGTTGCCTAAATGCAACCATTTTGTCGCTAACCTATTAGGACCCAATATGCCATTGGGTACCTCCTTGTGCTAATTATGTTTTGATAGGTGAAATGTGTCGAGACCACCGAGAGAAGATGGGTTCTCGACAGTGGGTGCTCAAGACACATGTCTGGAGACATATCCTTATTCATAGACTTTGTGGCTAAGAAGAAAGGGTATGTAACTTATGGTGATAACAACCGCGGAGCAATACTAGGTAAAGGTAGTGTAGGTAATCCTGCCTCTACTATGATTTCCAACGTGTTGCTTGTCGAAAACCTTAAACATAACCTGCTTAGCATTAGTCAATTATGCGACAAAGGATACAATGTATCTTTTTCAAAAGATTGTTGCAAAATTGTGCATGAAAATGATAAGAAGAATATGTTTAATGGTTTTAGAGTAAACAACGTATATATGCTTGACTTAAATGAAGTATCATTAACAAGCGACAAATGCCTCATAACTATGAGTGAAGACTCATGGCTATGGCATAGGCGTTTAGCGCATGTTAATTTTGACTTACTCAATAAGGTAGTCTCAAAAGACCTAGTCTTAGGACTTCCTAAAATAAAGTTCACCAAGGATCACCTTTGTGATGCTTGTCAAAAAGGGAAGCAAATGAGGATCTCATTTAAGTCCAAAAAGATAATTTCAACAACGAGACCTCTTGAATTTCTACACATGGACTTGTTTGGGCCGTCTAGGATCAAAAGTCTAGGAGGAAACTATTACGGGTTCGTAATAGTGGACGACTTTTCTAGGTTTTGTTGGACCATCTTCTTAGTAAGTAAAAGTGATAAATTCGCCGCTTTTGAAAAGTTTGTTAAGCTTTCCCAAAATAAGTTAAATACAAACATAGTGTCAATTAGGAGCGACCATGGAGGTGAGTTTGAAAATCACTTATTTGAATAATATTGCGGTAACCATGGTATAGATCATAACTTCTCCGCTCCACGCACTCCTCAACAAAACAGGGTTGTGGAGCGCAAAAACCGTATTTTAGAAGAATTGGGAAGAACAATGATTAACGAAAGTGGTTTACCTAAATATTTTTGTGCTATGTTTTGAATAGGGTGCTTATTCGCCCCATTCTAAACAAAACACCGTACGAACTTTTAAAAGGGCGTAAGCCGAATGTTTCTCACTTGCACGTGTTTGGATGCAAATGTTTTTTATTAAACAATGGAAAGGAAAACTTGGGCAAATTTGATTCCAAAGCCGATGAAGGTATCTTTCTCGGATACTCTCAATCGATTAAAGCATATAGAATATATAATAAACAATTACTTGCTGTAGAAGAGTCCGTGCATGTTACTTTTGATGAGTCCTACCCGAGAAATGTCGGAAAGGATAGTGTTGTTCATGGTGCAGGTACATCCACTGAAGACATACTCAAAAGTGGCGAGACGGGGATTGATCAACCTGACAAAGCCAAAATTGAGGAGGATAAGGATGCACACCGTGATGTAACAGAGGAAGTTCATCCGCCTTCAAACGATGATCTTCCTTAAGAGTGGAAGTCATCTAAAGACCATCCAATTGAAAACATTCTTGGAGACATCACAAAGGGTGTAACAACTCAATCGAAGCTAAGTAATTTCTGTTATCACTTCGCTTTCGTGTCACAGATGGAACCTAAAAACCCTAAGGAAGCCCTACTCGATGAACATTGGTATTTGTCAATGTAGGAGGAACTGAATCAGTTCACTAGAAATGAGGTTTGGGACCTTGTCCCTCCTCCACGAGGTCATCGAGTAATCTGCACCCGATGGGTGTTTAGAAATAAACTGGACGAGAACGGAGTAATAACTCGCAACAAAGCGTGTTTAGTTGCGCAAGGGTATAACCAAGAGGAAGGCATCGACTATAAGGAAACTTATGCGCCGGTTGCCCGACTCGAGGCTATACGCCTTCTACTTGCTTTCGCTTGTGCGAAAGATTTTAAGTTATTTCAAATGGAGGTCAAAAGTGCGTTCCTTAACGGTTCATAAATGAAGAAGTCTATGTTGCTCAACCACCTGGTTTTGAGTCTCATGAGTATCCTGATCATGTCTATAAACTGAAAAGAGCTTTGTACGGTCTCAAACAAGCTCCTAGAGCTTGGTATGAGAGACTAAGCAAATTCTTACTTGATCAAGGCTACTCAAGAGGAAAGGTTGATACTACTCTCTTCATTAAACGTCAAGGAAAACACTTAATTCTTGTACAAATTTATGTTGACGATATCATATTTGGATCCACTAACATGAATCTCGTAAGAGAGTTTGCTAAGCTTATGCAGGGTGAATTCGAGATGAGTATGATGGATGAACTCACATATTTTCTCGGTTTACAAATCAAGCAACTGAAGGAAGGAACATTCGTGAGCCAAACAAAGTATTGTTTGGATCTTCTAAAGAGATTTGACATGGCAAATTCAAAAGCCATAGACACCCCTATGCCAACATGTGCAAATATGAGTAAAGATGAAAGTGGTAAAGATGTTGAGGTAAAAAGGTACAGAGGTATGATTGGCTCGCTTCTCTATCTTACTGCTTTGCGTCCCGACATTATGTTTAGCGTGTGTATGTGCGCCAGATACCAATCATGTCCTAAGGAATCCCACCTAAAATCTGTCAAACGCATACTTCGATACCTATCTGGTACTCAGAAGTATGGATTGTGGTATTCTAAGGGTAATGATTGTTCATTGGTAGGCTTCTCCGATTCCGATTTTTCCGGTTGCAAATCGGATAGGAAAAGCACCAGTGGTACGTGTCACTTATTTTCAAATTCCTTGGTCAGTTGGCACAGCAAGAAACAAGTGTCTGTTGCTCTGTCAACCGCCAAAGCGGAATACGTAGTCGCCGGTAGTTGTTGTGCGCAAGTCCTATGGCTTAAACAACAACTATTGGACTTTAATTTGAAGCTAGAATGTGTTCCAATATTTTGTGACAACACCAGTGCTATAAATCTTACCAAAAATCCGGTGTTACATTTGCGTACCAAACACATAGAAATTCGACACCATTTTCTTAGGGACCATGTAGAGAAGGGTGACGTTGTCTTTGAACACGTTGATACTAAAAACCAACTAGCGGACATTTTCACAAAGCCGCTAGCCAATGAGCCCTTCTTTCATATCCGTCGAGAACTTGGTATTCTCGACATTTCTGATCAGGTTTAACAATTACTACGTTCAAAATTAATCTATTTACAACTATGCTTTTGTACCACTAACAATTTTTTTTGAGTTTGTTACAAGTACAAATCCATGATTAACAAGTGTGGTCAGTATAGAGGTGATATTGCTCCTTTCTCTCTCTTTTCATCTCTCTTTCTAAACATTCATGACTTGAAAATAACTATATCGTTCGACAATCATGGTACTTATATATGTATATGACTTTTGATGGCTGATACTATGTGTGTTGAATGCAAATCATATTGTGAAAAGGTGAATAGGCATGATAAATAGGCAAGTGTGGCATTCTGCATAATATGAAACTGAAAAATTGGGTTTTTGAAGGTTATGAGTCGACCTAAACAGGACAATGGTCGACGCACGCTGTAAACTTTCAAAATTATCAAAAAATATACAGTATGCATCGACGCATGCAGGGGCTATGGTCGATGGCTCGCGTAAAAACCCAGAATTTTTCCCTTTTGAAAACCGTTCCAAGTTTCCATTCCTCTACATTTAATGTGCAGTCAACTTTTGTTATGATTTGATATGGCATTTGTCTTGTAAATTGCATCTAGACATCTAGTGTGTCCTCTTGTCTCCTCCCTCTTCCCAAAAACCCAAAAACCTCTTTCTATTAAAGACCTTAGTCTTCATCTTCTCCAAAATTATCCTCAACCACTCTCTTCAAAGTTCATCTCTACAACTTCTCCAAAAATCATCATCAATGGCTTCCTTTCTCCGCAAAAATACAGGTAAGAGATCAAGAGCCTCATCATCATCTGCTTCAGTCCCCGTTACCGCTGTTTCACTAGTTCATCCACCTGCTGTTGAAAACTTCAACAAGAGTCTCAGCAAAAGAGCCATAGTTCCACAGCATGCTTTCTACCAGGCAACAGGTGAGCACTTGCATCTCACCCAAATTCTGTCCCTGCTGGAAGTTCAAGGGTTCTTCAATTTTCTGGAGTGCAATACAAACTATAGTGAGGATTTGGTCAGGGTGTTCTACACAAATCTGCGGGGTAACTTTCAAGATCAGCATTTCCACACTTCTGTCGGCAATAGACTGGTAAATATAAATTCTGAAGTATGGAACAAGTATTTTGATATGACTGTTGATGTTGATGCACCACCTCTTCATGAGGTAACAGACACTCGTACGGTGCCAGGGTATGAATTTAAGAGCGCTCTGAATGACATGCTCAAAAGACCCTATCCAGATGCAATTGTCAACAGTGATGCTTTTCCTAGAATGGTCACAGTCGAGAAACTCAGTACAGGGGAGTGCATCCTTCAGTGGATCGTCGCTCGCATACTACGACCGAAAAAGGGTGGACTGTCCCGTGTCGAACAAGCTGAGGTACATCTCATCTATATATTGAAACACAAGATCAAAATAAACTGGCCATACTATATTGCTAGCAGGATTTTTTCTCTGAGAGGCACTGCTTTAGCCTATGGGTCATTTATTTCGGAAATTCTTGCTGCTGCAAATGTTGTATACCCAACATTTCCTTGTGTCTCAGTCCCCTCTGACAAAGAATTTAGCACCAAAACCCTTGCAATGATGGGGTATTTTTGGTGTGCTGAACGACGATCATACAGATTTGTCCGTCGAGCCAATATTCCTCCGGTGCCTCGTGACAGTTCCGATGAAAGCTCTGAAGAAGAAAGTGAAGAGCAAGGTGAAGAAGACGATGAAGAAGAAGAAGATACAGCTTCAGAGGTACAAGAACCTATCTGTGAGTCTTAAGACTATCATCAATCTCCAGTTCAAGATACGCCTCCAAATACCGATTGGGTCCAGTATTCAGCTCCATCAGAAGCACAAGAAGGCGATTCTAAAATTCAAGGATGGGGTGAATGGCAATATACAGGCTGGACTACCCTGGGTAGATTCTATGACCCATATCACGGCTACCCTCAAGACTATCAACCTTCCCAGCACTCATCACCTCCTCCGCCTTCGGACAACTCTGAAGTCATTAATATGTTGCAGTCAATGCAGTTAGATCAACAAAACTTCATGAGGAGTCAAGACACTCAAATGGAGCAGATTAGAGCTGAGCTTCATACCCAAAATGAAAGGTTTAATTCATTTTCAACTCGGATGGACGCCCGTATTGAAGCTCTGGTTGAATCACATGAACGGCAAGATTGGGAAATTACCAACTCTCTTAATCACCTCAACATGTCCGTAGAAGCCTTTCTGGACTTCTCGGATCCTTACCATAATCCCGATGCTGCATACCGGGGGAGGGGCCGAGGTCGGGGTCGGGGATATTAGTTTCATAGTTGCATATTTCATAATTGCTTATGTGTTTCGTCTATGTACTTTTCATTTTTCCGTATTATGTGTGCTTGAATTTTCACCTTCATTACATGTTCTCGTAATTATCTATTAATTCAAGTTACTTTTGTTCATTATCATGCTTATGTGTGAAGTTTGGTAATTAACTATCACCTATTGTATGTTCTCTGTTAATTGATGCGTTTTCCTTCTCTTTTTGATGGTGTCTGTTGCACCCTAAAATTTTCCCAACCTTATTCACTTGGTTTATGTTTCAATGTCATTAGCATTTGCATATAGAGTCATGTACATAGACTAATCATCTGCATAGCATAAGCATAGCAAGTCATACAGCAGGGGACCAATCCTTACTTTCATCTCTAGAAGCCTATCAAGAGGCTATTATCCCAATTCAATCTCATTCAAGTCATCAGGAAAGAATTTGAAAGCCAAGAGTTCAGCAGATCAAGCCTTGAGTTCATCTCCTAGCTGAGGGTATCTGAGGGTCAACAAGAGGGTTGTGAGCTGTGAATGGAAGGCATGGAGAGTATCTAGGTATTATGAGAGACTTAGAAAGTCATTTGGAGAAGGAGACAAGTCATTGATGAGAGCACAAGAGCTACAGTTGAAGACAGTCAACTAGGGTTTCATCTGGGTCAACCCTAGGTCAACCCTAGGTCAATTGACTGATTCAAGGGGCATTCAAGTCTAGTGGAGAGATGTGGGGTTCATCATTGGACATATGAAGAAAGATATGGAGATATGCCAAGGAGAATTCAAGAGAAATCAAGGAGAAGAGGAGTTTCTAAATTAGGGTTTCTGTGTAAAATCCCCTAGTTTAGGTCAAATTTCCAAGCAAGATAAGTCAAAATTCAAGCTTCAAATGGCTTCTTGGCCAACATGAAACTTGTAGAGGATCTCAAGACCTTTAATTTGAGTGGTGGAAGACAGCAAGGAGATTTATAGAACTCAAGTTATGGTCCTTGCAAGTTACAGGTCATCTGAGGTATCTGAAATTTTGTCTGTGAAAGTGACTTGACTTCCAAGCAAGTTTCACCCCTCAAGGAGATTTCAAATGAATTCTTGGTCAACATAAGAATTGTTCCTCATTGTCTTAGCTTTCTAGAATGGTATGGCATGCCTTCATATGATGTGTGGAATTCAACTTATGGTCTTGGCAAGCAAAGGGTATTTTGGGTATTTGTGAATTACAGGTCATTTTAACCTATGTCCAAAACTCATACAAGGAGGCCTCAAATGGAAAAACTTACAACATCAAACTTGCTCCAAATGGGATTTTAAGTCTAGAAAGAAGGTCACAAATTGTTAGAAAAGCTCATAACATGAAGTTGCATGATTGGTCCAAATTTGAACTAAAATGGCTTATAATTTGAATAAAGTCAAAATGAAAAATGGTTTGGGAGATTTATAAGTCCAAATGGAGACTTCCAATATATGATTTTGAATGGAAAAGACATTCTAAAGACAATGGTTCAAGCACTTTTTTGAGTTTAGTGGAAGATTTCAAAGTTATCCTTGGTTGCTTGCATTTTAAGAAACATAGCCCAAATGAATCAAAGTTGGAAGGCATGGGAATGTGTAAGAGGGATCTAGAAGTTACCATTGAACACTATATAAGCATGAAATGAAGATTGATCAAGGGTTGGACTCATTTTTCACCAAGAATTTCCCAAATTCTCTCATTCTTTCTCATTGCATTTTCACTTCAATTCCTCAAATTCTTCACCAATCATCATCAAAATCAACTTCATTATACTGATTCATCATCATAGATCAGAATTCAACCAAGAACAAGGTGTGATCACTCCATTTTCGAGCACTTCCATCATCAACATCAAAATTGCAATTTCAAGTTGACAGCACAATTCAAGCCAAGTTTCATTCAAGTGTTGCATATAGAATCAAGGAGTGCAATTGTAGATCAAGATCCAAGTCTCACAAGCCTCAGATCCACAAGATTCATCATCATCCACAAGATTTTACACCAGGTGCGTTTTCTCTGCCACAGCTTAATTCAGTTAGTTTAGCATAGATTTGTTAGTTTAGATATGATGTAGGATGTTAGTAGAGCAATTAGGATGAGTTTGGAGTGGTTTGGTGATGATTCATAGCAGGTGCACCAAACTGTTAGGACCTAGAACTCGTGGCTTAGTGCATTAGAATCTTAGGTTGTTAGCGCAGGATGATCACCATTAGTTATAGATTAGATTAGTGCAAGTTTGATGGAGAATTGTGCTGATGAGTTGCAGAGTATATTCATGGTAACCAGAACTTGCCTCGATCGGGTTTGTTGATTTGTTGAGTTTTAAAGCAATCAAAGACCATAGGCGTATAGAGGGAGAGATTTAGAATGTTTTTCATGTTTATAGCGTGGCATTTCATGGCCTGGAGAGAGAGAACCGAGAGCTTGAATATTGGACGTTCATGGCATGTGCATGAGGGTTTCAGAAACCCTAGAGGATCCATTGGAGAAGACACAATCGTGAGCGTCCGTTTGGTGGTAGACTTTTGACTAAGAGAGCAATCCTAGGGCTCTCATTTGAAGCAGATTTTGGAGGGAGATGTGTTGGTGCCCTAAACGCACCGTTTCATTAATTGAAACGGGCGGGCCTGAGTAGTGAGGTGCTATTCCCACCCCCCAGCTTTTAAGCCCAATCCATTTGCATGTGAATCCTATGCTATTTTCACCCCCTGCGCCTTTTTATTTTTCATTGTTTCTGACTTGATTTGGGCTCAAGCTAAATGTGCTACGCGCACCCCCTGTCTGCCTGGCCCAATGGATTATTAACTGAGCGTGTTGCTTATTGAACCCCCCCTGGCTATTTCTCTATTCTTTTTTATTATTTTCTTTTCATGTTTTTTCATTCATTTTAAAAATTCATAATAAATTCATAAAAAATCATTTTTAATCCATTCTTTTTACATCATTTTCATTAGAATGTGTAGAAAATTGTCATTAAATAAAATTGCATTTTTATTTTTATTTCATATTTTTTCCATATTTTCTAAATAAATGTCATTTTAAATAGCTTCATTTCATGCATGATTTTGCTAATTTTTGTTCTACTAAATGCTTTCATATTTTTTGTTCATTCTTTTTAGGGTGTTTAGATGAGACATTGAACTTGTAGATTCAATTTAGTTCCCATTTTTAGAATTTAATTTTAGGTGATTAATGTAGGCTTGAACAACATGAACAAATTAGGGTTTTTAGGTGATGACTTAGGAAGTTTGATTCTTTCCCTTAGGACTTAGGGTTTGACTAGATTAGTTATGGGACTATAGGGGCTATGGGTAGTTATTAGATCCCCTTAGAAAAAGTCAGGATTCCCCTACTGCTATTAATGCTCTGTATCTATCTGATTGTCTGGTGTGGTGTGCCCTCTGGGGATTGTTGCTTGCTTGTTTGGGTATTGGGATTGTCTGGGAATTTGGGAGATCTGAAGATTCGAGGAGATGAGACCATTGGAGATCCAGAGATTGAAGATCAACTGCCAGAGTTGAAAAGGAGTTTTTTGCTAGCAGACGCTGAGGAGACTAGGGTTTAGGAGCTAGGCAGAGCTCTAGATTAGAAAGCTTGTTTCTCAAACATGGAATGCCTTGT
Source organism: Lathyrus sativus (assembly GCA_963859935.3). Lineage (NCBI taxonomy): Eukaryota > Viridiplantae > Streptophyta > Magnoliopsida > Fabales > Fabaceae > Lathyrus > Lathyrus sativus. The sequence continues at coordinate 326,185,597 of OZ012739.1, forward strand.
CTGCATCCATCCTTTCTCTATGATTCAAAGTCTTTTTCAAATATACACCTCCTTCCTTTGGAAGGATCAGTGAATATATTTGAAAGATAGAACTTTTGAGAGGAAACTTTCTGTTTAATGTTAACAGTTGATGAACCACCCTTGGTAGGTAATTAACTGTCTAACATTTATTCATTTCACTCTTGTGATTGATCCCTCATCCTGGAGGTTTGAGCTTGAAGAAAAGCCATTGCAGATGGAAGACAGATGATCAAAACCCTTACCTGAAGATCATGAAGATGGAGATTGATGCTTGTTGAAGCTCATGAATGATTGGAAATTACTTGAAGCCAGATGTTGATTCAGAGCTGCTGATGCTGTTTATTTTTGCTGTATTTCATTTCTTGATGTATTGATTGGTTTTCCTGAATGTATTGTTTGCTGTTTACCCTGTTGGGTTGAAAGTGAATCCTATTCACTTTTGCCTATTGTTTTCTAGGTTCGAGGTTGAGTGGGACTCCCTTGCCTCGCTTGTACTGTTGCATCCATGCATTTTACTGCTTTACTGTATATATCTGATATTGTTGCTGTTTCTGCTTATCCCTTAGGATCTCTGTTTCTCTCTGTGCAAGAGAGGAGCATGATAGACACTAGGTCTTAACCCATGCATGATAACATTAGGATAGTTTGATTCCCTTCGCAACCGTAGGTTAGAGTTCTGTCTCTTTCTTTCTCAAAACAAACAGAAAAACACATAAAGATTTCAAACACAATAAAAGACACTTCTTCCGTAAAAGAATGTGAACTCATCAATACGTCATTTTTTGTCCGTCGGGACTGTTAATCAAGAAAACCTTTTTTCAGAAGGAATAAAATCAATCAAGGACAGACTTGTGTCGTACGTGGCCCGAACTACGTTTGCTCTGATCTTCCATGCCGTGTGGAAGTACGTAGGCATAGGATGCGATATCCTAGCGAGCAACCTTCCCCTCCTTTCCCGTAGGTAGGCGAACTACGTTGACTCTGATTTCTCGTTCCAGACGGGAATACGTAGGCATAAAGTGCGATACTTTGCCGAGTCATTTTTATTTTCATTTTATTTTCTTTTTCACCCTCGACCCATAGTTTAGATAGAATAACAATCCATACCCGAAAACAAGCATGGATCCCGTCGAGTACGACGGACGTGAGGGGTGCTAATACCTTCCCCTTGCGTAACCGACTCCCGAATCCAGGTTTTGGTTGCGACGACCATACCTTTCCCGCGTTGTGCGAGGTTTACTCTGAGCGTTTCCTTTCCCTCCCGTGGGATAAATAACGCACGGTGGCGACTCTTCTGTCAGCCGGCGCCGATTTTCGCAGTAGCGACAGCTGGCGACTCTGCTGGGGATCCAACGTCCCCTGGCTGCTAAGGACTGCGATAGTTCTTATGCATTTGGGATCCAACGTCCCTTTGAGCGAGTCAATCCTAGCGCTTGTTTTCCCGTCGAGGATTTTGTATGGAGTTATTGTATATTTCTAACCTTGTATTTTCAGCTTTATATATTGATTATTATTGCTGTATTTGGGGTGTGACGGGTGTTCTGATATTGAGAGATAAGCCGGACCTGGGCTTGAGTGCACCTAGAATTAGCGTAGAAAATAGTGGGCGCGTGCCGGCTTTGCTTGCATTAGTGTCTCATGAAATCTACACTCGGACGAGGTTCTTCTGGTTGGCTTCTTTTTCTACCCTTTGGGTCGAAGGGGTTGTTGGTCAGCTGAATTGTCGACTCCGGGGACCGATCATTTGGAAGTTGGCTGAGTGAGGCCTCTTCAGGATTTGATGATGCCACTCCTTCTGGGAATCGTATCATCAACCCTGAAAGTCTGTGACGCCGACGACCGCATAGGATGCCGTACCTTGTGCCAGTTATAGGGCCACCCATCTGTGAGAGGGTTTGGGGTTACGCAGGTAACTAGACCTTCAGATACCGGTTATTTCTTGATCAGAGATCCTGGGTATTTATGGAGAGTTATGAGGTCTGTCAGAGACCATTTGGAGAGTTATGAGGTCTGTCAGAGACCATTTGGAGATGTGTTCTGAGGTCTGTCAGAGACCAATTGGAGATGTGATTTGAGGTCTACCAGAGACCAGTTGGAGTTATGGTTTGAGGTCTGCCAGAGACCAGTATGGGAGCATTGTTTTAGGTCTATCTAAGACCAAGGTTTGATGACTTCTGGATGGTCTATCTGAGACCTTTCTTGATTGAGTTCAGGCTATTCAGCTGAAGCTTTGGTCCCTGTTGCATGTTACTTGCATTGCATTGCCTGCATCTCCATTACCATTTGCATTTCACTAACGTGTGTCTGTGTTGCAGGTGCATTTGCATTTCCCTAGTTCTAGTGCCCGGACTTCTGAGTATTGATTATGGCTGGTTTAAGGAAAACAGTTGCGTACAAGCTGCCTTCACCTGATATTACTTCTTTGCTTGGTCTGATATCTCTTGCCGACGAGGAGGTTAGGAGAAGCTTCAGAATGAGCCATGGGAGATTACTGAGATTAGTCTGCAAGCCCACTGCTGATGAGATGAACGGGCTATACACCTTGATGCAGTTCTATGACCCCGCATTGAGATGCTTTACTTTTGCTGACTTCATTCTAGGACCTACCATTGAGGAGTATGTGGAGTTTACTGAGCTTCCCGTGCAGAACAAAGTTCCCTTCATTCACTCTGCTGCTGAGCCCAAGTTGGAGGACTTAGCCAAAGCCTTGCATATGAACGCTGCAGATCTGCTATTGACTTCTTGGCTTGGGGTTCCCGGTTTCTCTCTGGATTTCTTAGTTGTCAAAGCTCGAGAGTACGCCAAGAGCGGTTGTTGGGTGGTTTTCAATGCTATTCTGGCTCTATGCATTTATGGAATCGTGCTGTTTCCTAACTTGCCCAACTTTGTAGATCTGGATGCTTTCTATCTGTTTGCTGCAGGCAACCCCGTGCCAACTTTGATCGGAGATTTCTACCACTCACTGCACTACAAGAACGAAAACCGAAGAGGGAAAGTTGTTTACTGTTGTGCTCCTCTGTTGAATATGTGGTTCAAAAGTCATCTCCCCATGAAGGGACCATTTGTAGACAGTGCAACCTCAGCCAGTTGGTCAGAGCGCCTGATGAGGCTATATTCCGAAGACATTGTGTGGTTTGATCGAGACCTGTTGGGATCTGAGCTCATCTTCAGTTGTTCTGGGTACCCTAATGTGCCGCTGATAGGAAGAAAAGGGTGTATCAATTACAACCCCTCTCTATTCATTCGTCAGTTCGGATATGCGCTGAAGAATCCACCTCAGGAGGAAGAAGTACAGGAATCTCTGTACTTCACAGGTGATGTAAAGGGGGAGTTATTAGCCAAGTTGCAACATGCCTGGACGCGTATTAACCGCAAAGGGAAACCACTGTTAGGAAAGAATGACTGTCAGGCCTATGCACCTTATAGAGTTTGGATTCAGGAGAGGGCTAGTCAATTGAGGATGCCGTTTCCAGATGCACCAATTCTTGTTCCCGTTCCGGTAGCAGAGCCAACTACTGTTTCTCGGGAAGCCTACGAGCAGGTTGTGAGAGAAAAAGAAGCCTTGATGAAGATTAATGAAGGGTTAGAGAAAGAGTTAGCCCAAGTACGCAGCGAGAAAAACAAGGCCGTATATGCTTTCCAGCAACAGATCGAGCTAGTAAACAGACTAGGGGCTGAGTTGACCGAGGAAAAGAAAAAGCGCGAACGTCTGGGGCAAGAGTTCAGAAGCTCCCATGACATGCTGGAAGCCAAAAAGAAGGCGCTCGACGTAGCCCACCGAGAGATCTCTTCTTGCAATAAGACTTGGAATGCTACACTCACTAACAATAAGAAGAGGGAAGATAAGCTGAAGCAGCAAATTTCCGACCTCGAAGAGAAGTTGAAGTCTAGCATCAAGAAGTGTGAGGAGGAAGTGATGACCCGGTATAGTGTCCAGCATGCACTGAACAAGGCAATCAAATCCAGAGATGAAGCAGTGTCTCAGAAGTGAAAGTTAGAAGATTGCTTCGGAGAAGCAACCTGGGAAGAAACTGCTGAAGACGTACGCCGTGTCCTTAAGAGGAGAAACCAGCTTGTTGAAGGGCTGCTTGATCGACCAAGCCATCCGGAGACCAGGAAGTTGATAGAAGAGTATCAGACTTTTGGGAGGATTTGATCATTTCATGTAGTAACTTGTATGCTTTATTTGCATAGTGCTGACCATCACCAGGATTGTTGGTTGAGGTCATGCCTTCTTTATACTCTCAGTGATATTGTACCCTGGGCTTATTGAGTCTCCCTGCAATATATAAGGCTTCCTATGATTCAACTCCGATATTCCTATTGTCAGCACTGTCACTACACCGGCACCTTCGCACTAGAACTGGGGGAATGAACTTCCCTAATGCACAGACACATTGCATTGCATTCATATTGCATTACAGGTAATCTTTGAATGGTGTCTTATTTCCTGCTTTGCATCAGGTACTTAACAGGATTCCAGATCAACATCCGCACCGCTATTCTACACGCTCCAATTGTCGGAAAATCATGGACCAGATGCAGAACGAGATGCAAGACGTGCGCGAGAAGCTCGCCCTCTTCATGCAGACCATGGAAGCTATAGCAAAAGGGCAGGAGAATTTGCAGGCCATGGTCCAGCCTCTGTTGGCCCGAAACGCTGGTCATGGTAATGAAGATCATCAGTCTGTCCGGATTGATACTGCTCATGGAGACGGCACTCCCACGCCAGTGGCTCCGCCCGTGGTCAATATGCCTGCTGCTAATGTCAACAACGCTACCGCTGCTGTGAATGGTAACGTCGGAGTGGGGAATGAGACTGCTGTCCATAATGTTGGGCTGGGTGATGTCAATTTGGGAGATAATCTCGGAGGCAATGGCTTTGTCAATAATGGGTTTGGATTCAACGATCAGGGATTCGATAACACTGGCAAGTATGGCTTTAATGCTCAAGGCTTTGGGCAAGATGGTTATGGTATGGTCAATCAGGGTTACGGAGGCTTTGGAAACGGAAATGGTACTGGATTTATGGCTTTTGGTCCTGCTGGAGGTGTTCAAGGGTACGGCAACAGAGGCCGAGGTCCGGGGATGAATCAGATCAGAGCTGGACGTAATAATGGATATGATGGGTACGGAGCTGGAAACGGTCTGTGGCAAGAGGATCAGCAGGAGGATGCCTTCTCCGGAGGAGGTTTTGAAGGACCGATGGATGATTCCCAAAAGATTAGAATGCTGGAAGAGCAGATGAAGGGAGTCTTAAACCAGAGTGTTGTGGGATTGGACATGGCAACAATGGGCTTGGTACCTGGCTTGAGGGTGCCAATTAAATTCAAAGCTCCTGCGTTCGATAAGTACAAAGGAGACACATGTCCGAAAGTGCATGTGCGAGCTTATTACAGAAAGATGTCTGCATACTCCACTGATGAAAGAATGCTTATGCATTTCTTTCAGGATAGTCTATCGGGCCCTTCCCTAGAGTGGTACATGGGGTTGGAGCCAACTGATATCAAGACATGGAAGCAATTGGCGGAGGCATTTGTAGCCCATTACAAGTATAACAGCGACCTGGCACCCAATCGGGTCCAGTTGGCCGGGCTTTCGCAGAAGAAGGGGGAGAGTTTTAAAGAGTACGCGCAAAGGTGGCGCGATATGGCTGCCAGGGTCCGTCCTCCTGTGGAAGATAAGGAAATGAATGATATGTTTGTCGGCACATTCACAGGGCTGTTTCATGATATGCTGTTTCATACGTCTCTGGCCAGTTTTTCAGACCTGATTTTGATGGGGGAAAAGATTGAACGTAATATTAAGCAAGGAAAGTTCCAAGTCGAGGAATCAACTGCATCTGGCAGTAATAGGAAAGCTTATGGTGGGCGCCGTCAGGGCGAGGCGAGCGCAGTATTTGGAGGCCGAGGCCGAGGCCGAGGCAGGGGACGAAATCAATATCGTCAGCCGCAGCAGGTGTCGAGTGTTACTATCCCATATCAACAACAACCATTCCAGCAACAACAACCGGTTCAGCAGCAACCAATGCCACAGCAGCAGCAGCCTCAGCAGGGGGCACAACAGACTCAACGAAGGTTCCAGGGTAATAAGCCGAGAAGAGTGTTTGAGAAACCTCCCTCAACCTATGCTGATTTATTGCAGACATTGTTGGGATTGAATCTGGTAGAGAGAAGAACTCTGGCGCCGATAACGGGAGCTCCTCCGTTCGGCTACGATGCAAATAGACACTGTGAGTTTCATTCTGGAGCCCCGGGTCACGATATAGAAGGTTGTCATGCTTTTAAGCACGTTGTGCAGGATCTCTTAGACAACAAGACTATCAACTTCGGAACGGCAGGTCCGAACATAGTCCAGAAACCCATGCCTAATCATGGGGCGAACGCCGTGCTGACTGAGGAAGGTCTGAATCTGATTATGAATGTTGAAGATCTGAAGACGCCGCTGAGCGAGATAAAGAGCCGACTGTTACAAGGAGGTGTTTACCCGGGATGTAACGAGTATTGCTTAGACTGTTGGACCCTAGCTGAGGGGTGTGAGGATTTGAAGAAAGGCATTCAGGCTTTAATTGATGAAGGTATACTACAGTTTGATCGAGCGACAACTGACGAGCCTGCAGGGGCAGTAGTGGATAATCGGAGTGATGTGGCCACGGTGACGATTCCGCGGAAGACGATCACTATTGCAGCACCAGCTCAGCGCCCACCGATTACCATAACTAAGGCCGGGCCAATCCCGTATGAGAACACGAAAGCAGTCCCATGGTCATATGGGCTAGAGGTGTATTGTGATGGGATAAAGATTGATGTCAACAAGCAGCCAGCGGAGATTGTGGATAATGTTGTTGGTTCAGGAGGCATGACGAGGAGTGGCAGGATCTTTATATCTCCTGAAGTGGAGGCTGAAAGGCTAGCGAAAGGAAAAGGGAAAGCGGTTGAAAATGTTCCAGCGCAAGCAAGTGAAAAAGAAGCAGCATCGAAAGATGTGGAAGAATTCATGCGCTTAATTCGGAAAAGTGATTATAAGATTGTGGAGCATCTGCAGCAGACACCGTCCAAAATATCTATCTTGTCATTGCTGTTGTGTTCGGAAGCCCACAGAAACGCTTTGCTGAAAGTCCTGGACACTTCTTTTGTACCTCAAGACGTCTCCGTAAATCAGCTAGAAGGAGTATTGGCACATGTGAATGCTGGCCACAGTCTGGGCTTTACCGATTTTGACTTGACTCCGAAAGGGAGGGATCATAATATGGCATTACATGTATCTGTCGAGTGTAGGGGATCAGTAATGTCGCACGTATTGGTTGACACCGGATCATCTTTGAATGTGCTGCCTAAGAAGGCGATGATGAAGCTGGATGTTCGAGGGATTTTGTGTACACCCAGTGATTTGGTAGTCAGAGCGTTTGACGGCACGCGGAGAACAGTCTTCGGATCGATTACCTTGCCTCTGCAAGTGGGGCCGGAAGTGTTTGCAACGGAGTTTTATATCATGGATATACAGCCTGCGTACAGCTGCTTGCTTGGAAGACCCTGGATTCATGGGGCAGGGGCTGTCACATCTACCCTGCATCAGAAGTTAAAATATATGGTCGGAGACAGTGTAGTCACCGTGTGCGGAGAAGAAGACATCCTGGTCAGCCATTTATCATCGTTTAAATATGTGGAAGTCGACGGAGAGATCCACGAGACACCATGCCAGGCATTCGAAGGTTTGCGCATCAAGGACAAAGGTCCCGGGCCGAGCAAAGTGCCAGAGATAGCTGTCTCATCGTATAAAGAGGCTCAAGCTCTAGTGGAAGCAGGAGAAGCAAAGGGCTGGGGCAAAGTGCTGGACATTCCGGTGAAGATGGACCGTTTCAGACTGGGGTACCGACCGTCGTCATCAACTCCTTCCATGGGGGCCCCCCGTTTCAGAAAGTCAATTACCATCTCTGCCAGTGGAGTATGTCATGAAACTGTCAATGCTGCTTCAGAGTCCGATGAAGGAGACAACGATTGTGATATGGATGCCTGGATTCAGCCAAGCACGCCAGGACAAGGACTGTGCAACTGGTCTATTCAGGAGCTTGTTCCTGTGACTTTTAAACAGTAATGCTTTGCTTTATTAATTGTTGAATAATCTGATGTCTTGCCCGGGGCATCAGGATTTGCTTAGGGCTGTGTTGTTATAAACATTGCGTGTTAATCATTAAATAAATGGCGTTTTTTCATGTGCAAATACCGTAATCTCTGTCTTTCTTATTTTGTATTTTTCAATAAAATGGCAATGTGGTTATCCGCTTTATACGCATTTTGAAGCACTTAACCATTCCTTTTGTAGGATAACATTTTCAGATGACATCCTTGAACCACCTATGACTCGTCCCGACTTTGAGCACCCGGTGTTCCAGGCCGAAGAAGAGGTTGTCGAAGATAGCGACGTTCCTGAAGAACTGTCTTGGTTAGTAAAGCAAGAGGAAAGAGCCATTCTGCCTCACGACGAGGTTATCGAAATTATCAACTTGGGGTCGGAAGGGGTTGAGAAGAATATTCGTATCGGAGCCGCACTGCAGAGTGATATCAAGCGAAGACTGGTTGAAATGCTCCAAGAGTATAATGATGTATTCGCTTGGTCATATGAAGATATGCCAGGGCTCGATACAGATATCGTTGTGCATCGTCTGCCACTGAAAGAAGATTGCCCGCCGGTCAAACAAAAGCTTCGCAGAACTCGACCAGATATGGCAATGAAGATCAAAGAGGAGGTGCAGAAACAGTGGGACGCTGGTTTCCTGGCCGTGACGAAGTATCCCTCATGGGTTGCCAACATCGTACCAGTGCCAAAGAAAGATGGCAAGGTTCGAATGTGCGTGGATTATAGAGATTTGAATAAAGCAAGCCCAAAAGACGATTTTCCACTTCCTCACATTGACGTGCTAGTTGATAATACTGCTCAGTACTCTGTATTCTCCTTCATGGATGGCTTTTCAGGCTATAATCAAATTAAAATGGCGCCAGAGGATATGGAGAAGACTACTTTCATAACACCATGGGGAACATTTTGCTACAAAGTGATGCCCTTTGGTTTGAAAAATGCTGGGGCAACATATCAGCGTGCGATGACGACTCTTTTTCATGACATGATGCATAAAGAGATCGAAGTTTATGTTGACGATATGATTGCCAAATCCCAGACGGAGGAAGAGCATCTGGTGAATCTGCTGAAGTTGTTTAAAAGACTTAGGAAGTTCAGGCTGAGGCTGAACCCTAATAAATGCACCTTCGGGGTGAGATCGGGTAAACTGCTGGGGTTTATTGTAAGCGAAAGAGGAATAGAGGTCGATCCTGCTAAAATAAAAGCGATTCAAGAAATGCTGACGCCTAAAACAGAGAAAGAGGTGCGCGGGTTTTTAGGGAGATTGAACTACATCGCTCGGTTCATATCTCACCTAACGGCCACGTGTGAACCGTTATTCAAGTTGCTAAAGAAAGATCAAGCTGTAACGTGGAACGAAAATTGTCAAAAGGCGTTCGATAAAATAAAGAAGTATCTGCAGGAGCCTCCTATTTTGATACCCCCGGTGGCAGGGAGACCCTTGATCATGTATTTGACGGTTCTTGAGGGAAGCATGGGTTGTGTTCTCGGTCAACACGACGAGACAGGGAGAAAAGAGCATGCGATTTATTACCTGAGTAAGAAATTTACAGACTGTGAATCTCGATACTCAATGCTGGAGAAAACTTGTTGCGCGCTAGCCTGGGCCGCCAAGCGTTTGAGGCAGTACATGCTGAATCATACAACCATGCTCATCTCGAAGATGGATCCTATCAAATATGTATTCGAAAAGCAGGCGTTGTCAGGTAGAATTGCCCGGTGGCAGATGGTCTTGACTGAATATGATATTCAATACGTCTCGCAAAAGGCTATAAAGGGGAGTGTGCTGTCTGAGTATCTGGCGGAGCAGCCTATTGAAGAGTACCAATCGATGAGATTTGATTTTCCTGACGAGGATATCATGTACTTAAAGATGAAAGATTGCGAAGAGCCGTTGCCAGACGAAGGACCAGAGTTGGGGTCCCAATGGAAGATGATATTTGACGGAGCTGTGAATGCTTACGGTAGCGGAATAGGGGCAATCATCACTACGCCACACGGGTCGCACATCCCGTTTACTGCCCGATTGACCTTTGCCGTTACCAACAATGAGGCCGAATACGAAGCTTGTATAATGGGGCTTGAAGAAGCCATTGATTTGCGAATCAAACATCTGGACGTATACGGAGACTCAGCTCTGGTGGTGAATCAGATAAAAGGGGAATGGGAGACACGGCAGCCCAATTTGATACATTATATGAATTATGCAAGGAGATTGTTGCCTTTCTTTGACAAAGTTGAATTGCATCATGTACCGCGGGCAGAGAATCAAATGGCTGACGCCCTGGCCACTTTGTCTTCCATGTACAAGGTCAACTTCTGGAACGAAGCTCCCCAAATCACTATCTCTCGGTTGGACAGGCCAGCTTATGTATTTGCTATGGATGAAGCATCTGATGACAACCCGTGGTATTTCGATATCCTTAATTTCCTGAAGAATAAAGAGTATCCGGCTGGGGCATCCAGTCAAGATCAGAAGACTCTCAAGAGATTAGCAGGCAATTTCTATTTGAACCCGGATGGCGTCTTGTACAGAAGAAACCACGATTTGGTGTTGTTGCGTTGTGTAGACGAGAAAGAGGCAAAGCTTCTCATGGAGGAAATTCACGAAGGTGCCTTTGGTACGCATGCTGGTGGGCATGCTATGACGAGAAAGCTGCTGAGGGCAGGTTACTTTTGGCTGACGATGGAAACTGATTGTTTCAAGTTCGCGAGGAAGTGCCACAAGTGCCAAATCTATGCTGACAAGATACATGTGCCTCCGAGCCCTCTAAATGTGATGTCATCTCCATGGCCATTCTCGATGTGGGGAATCGATATGATTGGGAAGATCGAGCCGACGACTTCTAACGGGCATCGGTTCATCCTAGTAGCGATCGATTATTTCACCAAGTGGGTGGAAGCGGTGTCTTACGCGAATGTAACGAAGCAAGTGGTGGCCAGATTCATCAAGAGAGATATCATTTGCCGATATGGGATTCCCGAGCGGATAATCACGGATAATGGTTCAAATCTGAACAACAAAATGATGAAGGAGCTCTGTCAGAATTTCAAGATCGAACATCACAACTCCTCCCCTTACCGACCCAAGATGAATGGCGCTGTTGAGGCGGCCAATAAGAATATCAAGAAAATCGTCCAGAAAATGGTGGTGACTTATAAGGATTGGCATGAAATGCTACCTTTCGCTTTGCACGGTTATCGTACGACGGTACGCACATCAACCGGGGCAACTCCGTTCTCGTTGGTATACGGAATGGAAGCGGTATTACCATTAGAGGTTGAGATCCCTTCTCTGAGGGTATTGCGAGACGTTCAGCTGGACGAGGCAGAATGGGTAACGAATAGATTGAACCAACTGAGTTTGATGGATGAGAAGAGGCTAGCTTCTCTGGCATACGGTCGTTTGTACCAAAGACGAATGAAGAAAGCGTACGACAAGAAGATACTTCCGCGAAGCTTTCAGACGGGCGACCTTGTGCTGAAGAGGATTCTCCCGCCGCAAGCAGATCACAGGGGCAAGTGGACCCCCAACTACGAAGGGCCATACGTTGTCAGTAAGGTCTTTTCAGGAGGAGCGTTGTTGTTGTCCACCATGGACGGAGAAGACTTTGCGTCACCTGTGAATTCGGACGCAGTTAAAAAATACTTTGCTTAAAATAGACCCGCTGGACAGAAAAAGAGAGTCCAGGCAAAAATGGGGCATCCTGGCGGACCAAAAACAGAATGAAAGGTTCGGGCAAAAGTTAGGGATAAAATTGAAAAAATGTACACCCGCGAAGTTGAAAACCTACACTGGGCGGCTTCGGCAAAAAAGGGTATCCCGGTGAACTGAAAACCCGTAAAGGGCGGTTCACGCAAAAGTTAGGGATTTGAAAAGCAAATGACTGCGGTCCGAATTCAATGAGCATCAATGCGGGAGAATATATTTGAGGAGCCAGTTATCGGATACAGTCTCTTCAGAAGTGGGGATACCGGGAAAGCATTAGAGTCGGATGAGTCATAGGAGGATCAGTTCGTGGTGTTCATCTGGATCCCGTTGCCGACATGTGTACAAATTTAATTTGTCAAAATATTCGTGCTCCTTGTGCATACTTATGTATTTGCTTTGCGTAGCTTCCTCTTTTCAGGAGTTACATCCCGTGTACAAAAACTCCGCCCATTCAGGGGCCCAATCAATGGAAATATGTTATTCAGTACTTGATGCTGGTTCTTTACTGTTTTGTGCATGATAAAACGCCTAAGTTTATTGAAGCTAGCATGAGTATAACATCACTGGCCCTTGCCAACAATTGTTAAAGCTTTGAATTAACTGAGTGTAACGTCACTAACCTGAATTGATTTGATTACATAGGCTTGTCGTGTCTTGTTTATGTTGTTGCAGGTTTCATAACCATACGAGGAAGAGGATCAAAAGATTGCGATAACGAAAGATTTGATCCCCACGCAGGTCATGCATGTCCTTCCTGAAGAAGGATAGAATTTCCCAGCTAGCCGTAGCTTACTCAAAGGGAGCAGAAAAGTTATTCACTCTCAATGGAGTTTGGCGAGTCCAAGATCGTAAGGCTGTATTCAGGCAGATTCGTCTTTCCCCGCAGGGTCAGACACCCTCTCCCAGTGGAGTCAGTTAATTTTCCCCAAGAGAATCATCCCATCCCCAGCGGAATTCTCTTTGCAAGTGTTTTCATTCCTTCCAGTGGAACTCGGAGATCAAGACTCTCCTAAGCAGAGTTGGTGGTGGTTCCTGTCATTTATTTTGTCAGAGATACTGGTGATATCAGTTCACGTTCCAGCAGAAAGTCCGATCATACTGTTCACATCTGCTATTCCCCAGCAAAGTTATATTCCCCAGCAGGGGGTTACCTCAACAGGGGGTTTGGTTTGAGTTCCCAATTTCCCAGCAGAGTCGACTTCACCCTTCCAGCATTTATTTTGCTGGAATAATTTTGTAGCATCTGGCTATCCCCGGCGGAGTCGGCATTATCCTTCCAGCATTTATTTTGCTGAAGCAATTTCTGTACTCTAGCAGTTCAGGTGGAGAGAATTCTTGCTCAAATGAACAATCAAACATTCAAGATCTCGGCAGGAGACATCCAATGATAATGTCAGTTTCGGCAGTATTCCCCCACAGAGTTAGCATGATGAGATTCTCTTTGTCTCTAACAGAGTCATTTATGCAAATGTCTCTTATTTTCCCCGCCAGAGTTGCCAGGATAAGTTTCTCTTTACTCCCAGGCAGAATTAGTTGTCATCAAGGGTTCCATGAATCCGAATTTCAGAGGCCACCGCCGGTTATCAGAGCAGGCGTCCGATAGTTTGGTTTCCAAATGTCCCCAGTAGAGTTCATCTCAAAGTCGCTGTCACGTCAGTGCTGAGGAGTTTGTGGGTGTGGGTCATTGGAGAACTAAGTCCTGATGTGGACAATTTATTCCTAGATTGACGGGATTTCTTCAGAAGTGGGCGTCCTAACGTGGATAGGTTTATTTCCTTGGATTGGTGAGGTGTGTTAGTCCTATCGTGGGCAGATTCGGTTTTTCGAAATTAGTGGAAGGGGAGGTCATGACGTTGACAAAAGTGATTACTCTTTGAGTTGGTATTCCTTACGTGGAAAGATCAGATTAGCGTGTGAGTCCTTACGTGGACAAGCCTCATTTCCTCAGCAGGTCGAAGACGCCTGAGTCCTAACGTGGACAAATCAAGACGAGATCAGTGTCCTGACGTGGACAAATCAAAGAGATTATTATTCCTAACGTGGAGAGGTGGGTCCTAACATGGACGATGTAGTCCTTACGCGGACATATCAGAAGTTGGTATTCCTTACGTGGAAAGATCAGAGTCCTTACATGGACATATCAAGAGAATCCCTTACGTGGAAGAAAAATGGTTTCCTTACGTGGAAAGACGAGTTTATTCCTTACGTGGAAAAGTTTAGTCCTGACGCGGACATATCAAGATTGATTCCTGACGGGGAAAGAAATGGATTATTCCTGACGTGGAAGAGTTTAGTCCTGACGCGGACAGATCAAAGAAGTTATTCCTAATGTGGAAGAAGAAGATTTACTCCTTACGTGGAGAGATTGAGGTCCTTACGTGGACAGATTCAAGAGAAGTTGATTCCTGACGTGGAAGAATGATGTACTCCTTACGTGGAAAGTTGAGTCCTGACGTGGACAGGTTCAGAACCAAAGTTGGATTCCTTACGTGGAAAGATGGGAGTCCTGACGCGGACATGTCAAGTGGTATTGGAGTTCTTACGTGGACAGATTGGTATAGTTCCCCTTACGCGGAAAGAAGGTTGCTTCCTGACGTGGAAAGATGAAAGGGTAGTCCTGACGTGGACAGATACAGAAGAGATGATTCCTAACTTGGACAGATGCTACTCCTAACGTAGAAGAGTTTTATTCCTAACGTGGACGATTCAGTTTATGGAAATGCAGACGAATTATCCCCAGCGGAGTTGCCGAGATTTTCCTGGGTTAACAGCAAGTGGAGTCCTAACGTGGACAGGTTTTAGTTGAGATTTCTTCGCATTGATGACGGACAGAGTCCTAACGTGGACAAGCAAGCAATCTGTTATGACAGAATCCTCTTCAGAACGATGAAGACAATCCTCAGCACGGTCGCGCAAGATCAGTGGGTTGCTGTAACAGTCAGATTCAGCTGATGAATGCCGTTCCTCAAGCAGGAGCGCAATTTAGTTTTGTGGTTGGCAAATTTCTGGCTTCACTAGTATTCAACCGTCTCGTACCGCGAATGTCTGAAGGCTCCGAGCTCTTCACCCAATCGGGTCCAAGTCGCTTGAATAGGGGCAGCTGTTGCACCCTAAAATTTGCCCAACCTTATTCACTTGGTTTATGTTTCAATGTCATTAGCATTTGCATATAGAGTCATGTACATAGACTAATCATCTGCATAGCATAAGCATAGCAAGTCATACAGCAGGGGACCAATCCTTACTTTCATCTCTAGAAGCCTATCAAGAGGCTATTATCCCAATTCAATCTCATTCAAGTCATCAGGAAAGAATTTGAAAGCCAAGAGTTCAGCAGATCAAGCCTTGAGTTCATCTCCTAGCTGAGGGTATCTGAGGGTCAACAAGAGGGTTGTGAGCTGTGAATGGAAGGCATGGAGAGTATCTAGGTATTATGAGAGACTTAGAAAGTCATTTGGAGAAGGAGACAAGTCATTGATGAGAGCACAAGAGCTACAGTTGAAGACAGTCAACTAGGGTTTCATCTGGGTCAACCCTAGGTCAACCCTAGGTCAATTGACTGATTCAAGGGGCATTCAAGTCTAGTGGAGAGATGTGGGGTTCATCATTGGACATATGAAGAAAGATATGGAGATATGCCAAGGAGAATTCAAGAGAAATCAAGGAGAAGAGGAGTTTCTAAATTAGGGTTTCTGTGTAAAATCCCCTAGTTTAGGTCAAATTTCAAAGCAAGATAAGTCAAAATGCAAGCTTCAAATGGCTTCTTGGCCAACATGAAACTTGTAGAGGATCTCAAGACCTTTAATTTTAGTGGTGGAAGACAGCAAGGAGATTTATAGAACTCAAGTTATGGTCCTTGCAAGTTACAGGTCATCTGAGGTATCTGAAATTTTGTCTGTGAAAGTGACTTGACTTCCAAGCAAGTTTCACCCCTCAATGAGATTTCAAATGAATTCTTGGTCAACATAAGAATTGTTCCTCATTGTCTTATCTTTCTAGAATGGTATGGCATGCCTTCATATGATGTGTGGAATTCAACTTATGGTCTTGGCAAGCAAAGGGTATTTTGGGCATTTGTGAATTACAGGTCATTCTAACCTATGTCCAAAACTCATACAAGGAGGCCTCAAATGGAAAAACTTACAACATCAAACTTGCTCCAAATGGGATTTTAAGTCTAGAAAGAAGGTCACAAATTGTTGGAAAAGCTCATAACATGAAGTTGCATGATTGGTCCAAATTTGAACTAAAATGGCTTATAATTTGAATAAAGTCAAAATGAAAAATGGTTTGGGAGATTTATAAGTCCAAATGGAGACTTCCAATATATGATTTTGAATGGAAAAGACATTCTAAAGACAATGGTTCAAGCACTTTTTTGAGTTTAGTGGAAGATTTCAAAGTTATCCTTGGTTGCTTGCATTTTAAGAAACATAGCCCAAATGAATCAAAGTTGGAAGGCAAGGGAATGTGTAAGAGGGATCTAGAAGTTACCATTGAACACTATATAAGCATGAAATGAAGATTGATCAAGGGTTGGACTCATTTTTCACCAAGAATTTCCCAAATTCTCTCATTCTTTCTCATTGCATTTTCACTTCAATTCCTCAAATTCTTCACCAATCATCATCAAAATCAACTTCATTATACTGATTCATCATCATAGATCAGAATTCAACCAAGAACAAGGTGTGATCACTCCATTTTCGAGCACTTCCATCATCAACATCAAAATTGCAATTTCAAGTTGACAGCACAATTCAAGCCAAGTTTCATTCAAGTGTTGCATACAGAATCAAGGAGTGCAATTGTAGATCAAGATCCAAGTCTCACAAGCCTCAGATCCACAAGATTCATCATCATCCACAAGATTTTACACCAGGTGCGTTTTCTCTGCCACAGCTTAATTCAGTTAGTTTAGCATAGATTTGTTAGTTTAGATATGATGTAGGATGTTAGTAGAGCAATTAGGATGAGTTTGGAGTGGTTTGGTGATGATTCATAGCAGGTGCACCAAACTGTTAGGACCTAGAACTCGTGGCTTAGTGCATTAGAATCTTAGGTTGTTAGCGCAGGATGATCACCATTAGTTATAGATTAGATTAGTGCAAGTTTGATGGAGAATTGTGCTGATGAGTTGCAGAGTATATTCATGGTAACCAGAACTTGCCTCGATCGGGTTTGTTGATTTGTTGAGTTTTAAAGCAATCAAAGACCATAGGCGTATAGAGGGAGAGATTTAGAATGTTTTTCATGTTTATAGCGTGGCATTTCATGGCCTGGAGAGAGAGAACCGAGAGCTTGAATATTGGACGTTCATGGCATGTGCATGAGGGTTTCAGAAACCCTAGAGGATCCATTGGAGAAGACACAATCGTGAGCGTCCGTTTGGTGGTAGACTTTTGACTAAGAGAGCAATCCTAGGGATCTCATTTGAAGCAGATTTTGGAGGGAGATGTGTTGGTGCCCTAAACGCACCGTTTCATTAATTGAAACGGGCGGGCCTGAGTAGTGAGGTGCTATTCCCACCCCCCAGCTTTTAAGCCCAATCCATTTGCATGTGAATCCTATGCTATTTTCACCCCCTGCGCCTTTTTATTTTTCATTGTTTCTGACTTGATTTGGGCTCAAGCTAAATGTGCTACGCGCACCCCCTGTCTGCCTGGCCCAATGGATTATTAACTGAGCGTGTTGCTTATTGAACCCCCCCTGGCTATTTCTCTATTCTTTTTTATTATTTTCTTTTCATGTTTTTTCATTCATTTTAAAAATTCATAATAAATTCATAAAAAATCATTTTTAATCCATTCTTTTTACATCATTTTCATTAGAATGTGTAGAAAATTGTCATTAAATAAAATTGCATTTTTATTTTTATTTCATATTTTTTCCATATTTTCTAAATAAATGTCATTTTAAATAGCTTCATTTCATGCATGATTTTGCTAATTTTTGTTCTACTAAATGCTTTCATATTTTTTGTTCATTCTTTTTAGGGTGTTTAGATGAGACATTGAACTTGTAGATTCAATTTAGTTCCCATTTTTAGAATTTAATTTTAGGTGATTAATGTAGGCTTGAACAACATGAACAAATTAGGGTTTTTAGGTGATGACTTAGGAAGTTTGATTCTTTCCCTTAGGACTTAGGGTTTGACTAGATTAGTTATGGGACTATATGGGCTATGGGTAGTTATTAGATCCCCTTAGAAAAAGTCAGGATTCCCCTACTGCTATTAATGCTCTGTATCTATCTGATTGTCTGGTGTGGTGTGCCCTCTGGGGATTGTTGCTTGCTTGTTTGGGTATTGGGATTGTCTGGGAATTTGGGAGATCTGAAGATTCGAGGAGATGAGACCATTGGAGATCCAGAGATTGAAGATCAACTGCCAGAGTTGAAAAGGAGTTTTTTGCTAGCAGACGCTGAGGAGACTAGGGTTTAGGAGCTAGGCAGAGCTCTAGATTAGAAAGCTTGTTTCTCAAACATGGAATGCCTTGTCTGCATCCATCCTTTCTCTATGATTCAAAGTCTTTTTCAAATATCCACCTCCTTCCTTTGGAAGGATCAGTGAATATATTTGAAAGATAGAACTTTTGAGAGGAAACTTTCTGTTTAATGTTAACAGTTGATGAACCACCCTTGGTAGGTAATTAACTGTCTAACATTTATTCATTTCACTCTTGTGATTGATCCCTCATCCTGGAGGTTTGAGCTTGAAGAAAAGCCATTGCAGATGGAAGACAGATGATCAAAACCCTTACCTGAAGATCATGAAGATGGAGATTGATGCTTGTTGAAGCTCATGAATGATTGGAAATTACTTGAAGCCAGATGTTGATTCAGAGCTGTTGATGCTGTTTATTTTTGCTGTATTTCATTTCTTGATGTATTGATTGGTTTTCCTGAATGTATTGTTTGCTGTTTACCCTGTTGGGTTGAAAGTGAATCCTATTCACTTTTGCCTATTGTTTTCTAGGTTCGAGGTTGAGTGGGACTCCCTTGCCTCGCTTGTACTGTTGCATCCATGCATTTTACTGCTTTACTGTATATATCTGATATTGTTGCTGTTTCTGCTTATCCCTTAGGATCTCTGTTTCTCTCTGTGCAAGAGAGGAGCATGATAGACACTAGGTCTTAACCCATGCATGATAACATTAGGATAGTTTGATTCCCTTCGCAACCGTAGGTTAGAGTTCTGTCTCTTTCTTTCTCAAAACAAACAGAAAAACACATAAAGATTTCAAACACAATAAAAGACACTTCTTCCGTAAAAGAATGTGAACTCATCAATACGTCATTTTTTGTCCGTCGGGACTGTTAATCAAGAAAACCTTTTTTCAGAAGGAATAAAATCAATCAAGGACAGACTTGTGTCGTACGTGGCCCGAACTACGTTTGCTCTGATCTTCCATGCCGTGTGGAAGTACGTAGGCATAGGATGCGATATCCTAGCGAGCAACCTTCCCCTCCTTTCCCGTAGGTAGGCGAACTACGTTGACTCTGATTTCTCGTTCCAGACGGGAATACGTAGGCATAAAGTGCGATACTTTGCCGAGTCATTTTTATTTTCATTTTATTTTCTTTTTCACCCTCGACCCATAGTTTAGATAGAATAACAATCCATACCCGAAAACAAGCGTGGATCCCGTCGAGTACGACGGACGTGAGGGGTGCTAATACCTTCCCCTTGCGTAACCGACTCCCGAATCCAGGTTTTGGTTGCGACGACCATACCTTTCCCGCGTTGTGCGAGGTTTACTCTGAGCGTTTCCTTTCCCTCCCGTGGGATAAATAACGCACGGTGGCGACTCTTCTGTCAGCCGGCGCCGATTTTCGCAGTAGCGACAGTGTCAAAGGGGGAGAAGAACATGTAGCAAGCTAGCCAACACCAAAGCCAAGTCAGGATATTAACAACAGTTGATGGCTGTTTGTTCTACAGCCTTATATTACAAAAGAAAGGGAGAGCTTGTGTGTACATGTGTGTATACATTGCATATTTGGTGTATTAGTTGTATACAGGTTGTCATCATCAAAAAGGGGGAGATTGTGGAGGCAAATCGCCACACATCACACAATTCTGCAAGACATTGGTTAATGCAGGTTTCGATGATGACAAGTTCCCTGGATAGATTGGAAATTATGAACTCCAGATCTACTAAAACAGATGCAACGTATCACCCACCATATCCTTTTATACTTGTGTTAAAACTGCTGAAATGAATATACTATGTGTAGATAAAATGCAATCATGACCAAAGGCATGAAAGACCTTAAACTGATGAATTTTTGCAGGTTTGCAGGGCATGAGTCGACCATAGGGTCGGCGCATGCATCAGAACAATTCTGCACTAGTCAGCGCACAACACAATGAGTCGACCATAGGGTCGGCGCATGAAGGAGTAACTTTCCAACGGGTCAGCGCGTAAAGGCATGAGTCGACCATAGGGTCGGCGCATAATAGAAATAGATTTCAACGGGTCAGCGCACGCCGACTGTATGGTCAACGCACACTGATGAATTTTCCAGATTTCTAAACAACACAGGCCATGCGTCGACGCACAGACCTGCTGTGGTCGACCGTTCGCGCGGAAAATCTGTTTTTAAAATGCTTCCCTCTTATATTTGAAATTCTGTTATGTCTAGAATCCTGTTGGCACTATATATACTTGTTTAACCAATTGTGTCAATTAACATTTGATATTCTTTTGATTCATGTGTTCAAAAACAAGAAAGAGTGAAATAGGTGTCCAAGATTCACCATCTTCATCTTCAACATCTCACAACATTTCAATTACACACAATCATTTTTGAAATGCTTTTGTGAGAGATTCAAGGTGATAAGGTTCGAAGCTTAGATTGGAGAATCAAGTTCGAGTTGAAGCTTGTGACAGGTTCTTTCTTGAATAAAATCGTTGGGGTTTTGCCCTCCAAAATTGGTTTGAATTTTGGGGGTTTTTTTTGGACGAGATTCTTCATCAAGAGTCAACCGAGCGAAGGTGATTGTGAAGAGGTGTTCTTCACAAGTCTAGTAGCAGATTCGGTGATTTTGAAGGGAAGATCTCGGGGTCGATTTGGTGCTATTGAGATCAGCCGGAGCCGAAGGTTTGAACAACAAAGTGTTATTCAATAAGGTGGCTGGAGTCGGAGGTCCATCAACACAAATTGGAGATCTTGATTCATCTTGAATCAAGGGGCAAGGAGTGAAGGCAACTTTCAACACATTGAGATTTCTGTTGTATATTTGCTGCTCAATCCTTGTATAAACTGTTACATTCAACAGGTGATATCTATAAAATCTATCTCAATTCTAGTTTTAGAATTGAGGGCAGACGTACCCCGAAGTGAGGACGACGGGGAAACTGCCTCACCAAATACTTGTCTTCTCTATTTTCAGCATTTACGTTATAGCTCAAAATAAGTAATTTTTGTATAAGCTCTATTGTCAAAATTGTGATATCAATTGAGTAAGAGGTTAAAACTCTGTTTTTGACTCCAAAGTACAACAAGACATTGTACTAGGCTGGTTGGAATCACTTACTCAACATAAATATCACTTGGAGTGTTTTGCACACCAAGTGTTTGACATATTGCTTGAACCAAAATTATCTTACTTGTGTATCTAGTTTTGGTTTGCTCTTTGAATCATTGGAACTAGGAATCCTTACAACTGAAGTAAATAATTGATAAGTGTAATTAGTGTTGTGATTCTATTTTCCAAATTGTCATTAATCCAAAGGCTTACGCATATCCGGTTTTCCAATAACCGTTCGTTTTAGACTATATTTTCCTCGGCAGCTTCCGCACTTAAAACATTTTTAAAACCAATTTTAAATTGGTAGCGCCGACTCAAATTTTAATTGGGGATCTATTCAACCCCCCTTCTAGATCCGTGCCATAGTATAACAATGTCGCTCATCTTCGTCATCCTTCATGTCAGGAATATCATAAACCGGCTCATTAAAGTAAGGCTGCACACGAGTATGAACAGCAGCTGGTGTAAAGGTCGGAATCACTTGAGGAGCTTCAGAAACCAGAGGAATAGCTTGAGGAACCGATTGAGCGATAGAAACCACAGGAGGAGGAGGCACAAAACCAAATGGAAGACCATAGGGAGGTACACTCGCAATAGTACAGGAGGTTGAGGATCCACCACAGTATTAGTAATCTCGGACACAACAGTGGGCTGTGTAACGCCCCGATTCTGAATTCCCATTGTTGGTTGAGTCTTTTAATTTATTTAATTGATGTTTGTTTAAATTGAGAAATTATATATTTCTATGTGGTGTTTTGCTTATTTTATCTATTTTTACCGATTCAGAGAGTTTTCGGGGAATTAGAGTAAAAAGGGCATTTTAGACATTTAGCACTTTAGTGTGAGAATTGATTGATAAGTGTTGGAAAGAATTTGAGAGGAAAGAAATAGAGATAGAAATAGAATAAGAGAGGAAAAAGGAAGAAGATAGTAACATAAGAAGAAAAACAAGAGAAAGAAAAGAGGAGAAGAGAAAGAGAAGAGAAAGTGGAGAGGAAAACCTAGAATCATCAAGGAATCATTACCAAAGCTTGCAATCGATCGGTAAGGGTGTGAAACTCCATCATCTCTTTAATGTGTATGATTGTATGTGTATGTGTGTGGAATTTGTAGAGTTTCTACTCTTTTTCCACTTAGGTTAGAAGTTGGTTTTGTGAGTAGAATGAGGTTTTAATCGGTTAGAACTCGGATTAGACGATGTAGTTTAGTCGGGTGATGGTTGGGTTGTGCTACTGTGACTGGTTTGGATTTAATCGGTTGGTTGTGTGGAGTTTGGGCTTTGAGACAGCCATGGAAGTTCTGTCTTCGCAAGTTCGCCAGGCGAAAGGCAGCGAAGCTTCGCCAGGCGAAGCCCAGCGAGCTGTAGCGAAGCAAGTCAGAAGCTAATACCCTGTCTTCGCTGGCAAGTTCGCCAGGCGAGGTGAGTTGGCGAAGGTTCGCCAGGCGAGTGGGTAGCGAGCCTCAGCGAGTAATTCCAGAATTACTCCCAGTGGACTTCGCTGGGGAGTTCGCCAGGCGAAGGCCAGCGAGCATTCGCTGCGTGGCTTCGCTAGGCGAAGGTTGGCGAACCTGGCAGTGTTATTTGTTTTGCTGTTTGTTCATGGCATGATGTTTGATTGATTCAATTATGATTAATGCCTATATGAATGATTGATGTGTGAACTGTTTCAACATGTTGTGCTGTGGGTGGCCGAAAGGCGTGAATCCTAGATTGTGGAGCCGATTGTGAATCTTAATCGTTTGATAATGTTGTGCGTTTGCTCGAATTAGATAGAAATGCATTGATGGATTAATAGGTATGTAAACCTTGTGTGAAATGGTGTATAATGTGAATGCATAATGAATATATGTGATGTATGTGATAAATGCAATGAGTATGTTTGTGAACATAGTATGCATTTTGTGATTGATCCCGTGGAGGATTTGTAGAACCTCGTATGATACGATGGTTATATTCGATTCCGTGGAGAATCGGTTGCATTGTGTGATTCCTCGGAGAATCGGTCATAACATGTAATCCCGTGGAGGATTGGTTAGAGTATTTGATTCCGTGGAGAATATGCTGAGTACTTGATCTCGTGGAAGATCTGCTGAATATTCGATTCCATGGAGAATCTGATGAATATTTGATTCCGTGGAGAATCTGCTGAGTACTTGATCCCGTGGAGGATCTGCTGAATACTCGATTCCTTAGGGAATTTGTTGAATGAGTCGGTACCGCATTTGCATCTGCATAGAGTCGTGTGTCGGTCTCTATGAGTTGCATGAGTCATCTGTGTATGATGCATTGGTTGTGTGAATATAACTGTGTATGTTATATGTGATTGTTTGGAGGAAATATAGTGAATGTTCATGTGTATGTGTGGAGACATGATTATTTGTATATGCTTAATGTGGTGAGAACATAATTTGAGTATAACTTGTATAATTATGGATTTATGTATATATACAATTTTATGCATTAACTGTTATGATGTTGTTTCTCACCCTTCTGCTATTTTATAATGCTCTATGAGGCATTGCAGAGTAGGAAGCTGGAGGTCCTTTTTGTGAAGCGATGTCTTCATTCTTTTTGGTCAATGGCTCTGATATGTAACATCTGGGTAGTTAGGAAGCCTTTGACTCTTCTGGAGTTACTTTTGTTTTGATTCTTTTGTGATACATATGTGCATGTATCTGCTGTGGTTATGTTGTAAAGCATGAATTAACTGATGGTTGTATATACTTTTATGAATGAGATCGATTCAATATTTGGATGTTTCCGCTTTATTCTAAATATTGAGATGTGGGTTACCCATTGTTGCATATCAATTTGAGCAGGTATCGTATGTGTTTAATTTCACGATAATGTGATGCGCCTCTTATATACCATGTTGTAATTAAACTCTGATGAAATAAATTTTCTAAGTGCCTAATTGATTTATCTAATTTATTTGGGGGTATAGAAAGGGGGTGTTACATTAAGTGGTATCAGAGCCAGTGTTGAGTCAGTCGTGTCTGTCTTGTTGTTGTGTTGGTTGAACGGTTGTTTAACCTTGTTGTTATTTTTGGGAATCCTCAGAATATGGCAGGTCGTAATGACAATGCTATGGCAGCGGCGTTAGAGGCTATGGCCAGAGCTGTGCAGGGTGCACCTAACGTGAATGCGAATGATGAGTTCAGGAAGAACCAACCACCGGTGTTTAAAGGGAGATTTGATCCGGATGGTGCTCAGATATGGTTAAAGGAAATTGAGAGAATTTTTAGGGTGATGGATTGTGCTGAAGGGAATAAGGTGAGACTAGGGACTCACATGCTGAGAGAAGAGGCCGATGACTGGTGGGTCAGCATGAGGCAAGTTCTTGAGGTCGACGACGAGGAGATTACGTGGGATTTATTTCGTGCTGAGTTTCTAAGGAAGTATTATCCCGAAAGTGTTAAAGGGAAGAGAGAAATGGAATTTCTGGAGTTGAAACAAGGTAATATGTCGGTGGTGGACTACACCGCTAAGTTTACTGAGTTAGTGAAGTTTCACCCTCACTATGATGCGGTTACGGCGGAATTTTCCAAATGTATCAAGTATGAGAATGGCTTGCGTCCGGAGATAAAGCAAGCGGTGGGTTATCAAAGGATACGAAGATTTTCGGATTTGACCGAGTGTTGTAGAATTTATGAAGAAGATAGTAGAGCTCGTTCTACTCATTATAAGGGTTTGAGCGAGAGGAGAGGGAAGCAGCAAGTACGAAGCGGACCTTATGTGACGCCTGCTGATAAGGGCAAACATAGGGGAAACTTTGATAGGAGACCCGGAGGAGGTTCCGGTGCGATCAAATGTTTTAAGTGTGGCGTGATGGGCCACAAGTCTTATGATTGTGGAAAGTTCAAGGCGAAGTGTTCCAACTGTGGACTCTTTGGTCATGATGCAGCAGAGTGTAGAAAGAATGCTGTGAAGTGTTTTAATTGTGGCGAGGTGGGTCACATTAGCCCGAATTGTACCAAACCGAAGCAAGCTCCGGCGAGCGGAAAAGTATTCGCATTAGCAGGTTCAGACGCCACTAATGCGGCAGATCGTTTGATTAAAGGTACATGCTTTATTAATGATATGCCTTTAGTTGCTATTATTGATACTGGAGCGACTCACTCGTTCATTTCTCTTGCGTGTGCTAAGCGGTTGGATTTGTGTATGGTTTCTTTGAGTAGTGGTATGGTTATTGAGACTCCCGCTTCGGGGTCGGTAACTACTTCTTGGGTGTGTGCAAGTTGTCCTTTGACCATGTATGGTAAAGACTTCGTTATGGATTTAGTGTGTTTGCCGTTGGAAGGTTTGGACGTAATCTTGGGTATGAATTGGTTGCAATTTAATAGAGTTCATTTGGATTGCTATCACAAGTTAGTAAGGTTTCCTTCTTTGGAAGATGGTGAAAACGAGAGTTTTCTTTCCACTATAGAGTTGAAGAAACTTTTAGCGGACGAAGCTCAGTTGTTTGGTTTGTTTGCATCGTTGCCGGTGGAGAGCAAAGTTGAGCTCGACGTGTTTCCTGTGGTTTGTGAATTTCCTGAAGTGTTTCCGGAAGATGTTGCGGATGTGCCGCCAAAGAGAGAGGTTGAATTTTCTATTGATCTAGTTCAGGGTACTAGACCGATTTCGATGGCCCCGTATCGGATGTCGGCATCGGAGTTGGTGGAATTGAAGAAGCAGTTGAATGATTTGTTGGATAAGAGATTTGTAAGACCAAGTGTCTCTCCTTGGGGTGCGCCGGTATTGTTGGTAAAGAAGAAGGATGGTAGTATGCGATTGTGTATTGATTATCGGCAGTTGAATAAGGTGACAATTAAGAACAAGTATCCGCTTCCAAGAATTGATGATTTGATGGATCAATTGGTTGGAGCCCGTGTTTTTAGTAAGATTGATTTAAGATCCGGTTATCACCAGATTCGGGTTAAGGAAGAAGATATTTCGAAGACGGCTTTTAGAACACGATATGGTCACTACGAGTATACGGTGATGCCATTCGGAGTTTCTAATGCGCCGGGTGTTTTCATGGAATATATGAACTGTATCTTCCACGAGCAGTTGGATCGTTTTGTGGTAGTGTTTATCGATGACATTTTGATTTATTCTAAGTCTCGAGAGGAACACGAAGAACATTTAAGGATTGTGTTGCGGACTTTGAAAGAGAAGAAGTTGTATGCAAAGTTGTCTAAGTGTGAGTTTTGGTTGTCGAAGGTGAGTTTTCTTGGACATATTATTTCCGGCAAAGGTATTAGTGTGGATCCATCCAAGATCGATGCGGTAATGCAATGGGAGACTCCAAGATCGGTTACGGAAATTCGAAGCTTTTTGGGCTTGGTCGGTTACTACCGGAGGTTTATCGAAGGATTTTCAAAGTTAGCACTTCCGTTAACGCAGTTGACTTGTAAAGGAAAGGCTTTTATTTGGGATGTTAATTGTGAAGAGAGTTTCATGGAATTAAAGAGAAGGTTAACAACAGCGCCAGTTCTGATTTTGCCGAATCCTACGGAACCTTTTGTGGTTTATTGCGATGCTTCTTTGTCAGGATTGGGTGGTGTATTGATGCAAGATGGGAAGGTCGTGGCGTATGCTTCTAGGCAGTTGAGAGTGCATGAAAAGAATTATCCTACTCATGATTTGGAGTTAGCGGCCGTGGTGTTTGTTTTGAAAATTTGGAGGCACTATCTTTATGGTGCAAGATTTGAAGTTTTTAGCGATCACAAGAGTTTGAAGTATTTGTTTGATCAAAAGGAATTGAATATGAGGCAAAGGAGATGGCTAGAACTTTTGAAGGACTATGATTTTGGTTTAAATTATCATCCGGGTAAGGCGAATGTGGTAGCCGATGCCTTAAGTCGGAAGTCGTTGCACGTGTCTACTTTGATGGTTAGAGAGTGGGAACTCTTGGAGAACTTTAGAGATTTGAGTTTGGTTTGTGAGTTAACGCCGAGTAGTGTGAAGCTTGGTATGTTGCATGTCACGAATGATTTCCTTACTACGGTGTGTGAAAAGCAAAAGTTGGATTTGAAATTTGTGGATTTGATGACGAATGGAAATGAAGATTTCAAAGTTGATGAATTAGGAGTTTTGAGGTTTCGAGGTCGTATTTGTATTCCCGATGATGCGGATTTGAAAAAGATGATATTGGAAGAGGGACATCGGAGTAACTTGAGTATTCATCCGGGAGCGAATAAGATGTATCAGGATTTGAAGAAGATCTTTTGGTGGTCTGGATTGAAAAGCGATGTTGCTCGTTTTGTGTACTCGTGTTTGACTTGTCAGAAGTCTAAGGTGGAGCATCAGAAGCCTAGTGGATTGATGCAACCGTTGGATATTCCGGAATGGAAATGGGATAGTATATCGATGGATTTTGTTACGGGATTGCCGAATACGCAAAGAGGACATAATGCTATTTGGGTGATTGTTGATAGGCTTACTAAATCGGCTCACTTTATTCCGATTGATATTACTTATTCTTTGGAAAGGTTAGCCGAGATTTATGTTGGCACTATTGTGAAGCTTCATGGAGTTCCTAAGAGTATTGTGTCGGATAGAGATCCTAGATTTACTTCAAGATTTTGGGAGAGTTTGCAAGGTGCCTTGGGTTCTAAGTTGAGATTGAGTTCGGCATATCATCCGCAAACGGATGGTCAAACCGAGAGGACGATTCAATCGTTAGAAGATCTGTTGCGTGCTTGTGTGCTTGAACAAGGTGGTGCGTGGGACGGTTATTTAGCGTTGATTGAGTTCACCTATAATAACAGTTTCCATTCGAGTATCGGTATGGCGCCATTTGAGGCTTTATATGGACGGAGATGTCGAACACCTCTGTGTTGGCATGAGACGGGTGAAAGGTCGGTAGTTGGTCCTGAAATGGTACAGCAAACGACGGAAAAGGTGAAATTTATTCGGGAAAAGATGAGAGCTTCTCAGAGTAGACAGAAAAGTTATCATGATAAAAGGAGAAAGGATCTCGAGTTTCAAGAGGGAGACCATGTGTTTTTTAGAGTTACACCAGTTACGGGTGTGGGTCGTGCCTTGAAGTCGAGAAAGTTGACTTCTCGTTTTATTGGTCCGTATCAGATTGTCGCACGGGTTGGTGCTGTGGCGTATCGTGTGGCGTTGCCTCCGAACCTTTCGAATTTGCATGATGTATTCCATGTCTCGCAACTTCGGAAGTATGTTCCGGATCCGTCACATGTGATCCCAATGGATGAAGTTGAAGTAAGAGATAACCTTACAGTTGAAGTTTTACCGGTTAGTATTTTGGACCGTGAAGTTAAGAAACTGAGAGGCAAGGATATTGCGCTTGTGAAAGTGTCCTGGGGAGGTGCCGCGGAAGGCAACATGACTTGGGAATTGGAGAGCAAGATGCGAGAATCGCATCCAGAGCTGTTTGAATCAGGTGATATTTTCGAGGACGAAAATTTCTAAAGTGGGGGAGAGTTGTAACGCCCCGATTCTGAATTCCCATTGTTGGTTGAGTCTTTTAATTTATTTAATTGATGTTTGTTTAAATTGAGAAATTATATATTGCTATGTGGTGTTTTGCTTATTTTATCTATTTTTACCGATTCAGAGAGTTTTCGGGGAATTAGAGTAAAAAGGGCATTTTAGACATTTAGCACTTTAGTGTGAGAATTGATTGATAAGTGTTGGAAAGAATTTGAGAGGAAAGAAATAGAGATAGAAATAGAATAAGAGAGGAAAAAGGAAGAAGATAGTAACATAAGAAGAAAAACAAGAGAAAGAAAAGAGGAGAAGAGAAAGAGAAGAGAAAGTGGAGAGGAAAACCTAGAATCATCAAGGAATCATTACCAAAGCTTGCAATCGATCGGTAAGGGTGTGAAACTCCATCATCTCTTTAATGTGTATGATTGTATGTGTATGTGTGTGGAATTTGTAGAGTTTCTACTCTTTTTCCACTTAGGTTAGAAGTTGGTTTTGTGAGTAGAATGAGGTTTTAATCGGTTAGAACTCGGATTAGACGATGTAGTTTAGTCGGGTGATGGTTGGGTTGTGCTACTGTGACTGGTTTGGATTTAATCGGTTGGTTGTGTGGAGTTTGGGCTTTGAGACAGCCATGGAAGTTCTGTCTTCGCAAGTTCGCCAGGCGAAAGGCAGCGAAGCTTCGCCAGGCGAAGCCCAGCGAGCTGTAGCGAAGCAAGTCAGAAGCTAATACCCTGTCTTCGCTGGCAAGTTCGCCAGGCGAGGTGAGTTGGCGAAGGTTCACCAGGCGAGTGGGTAGCGAGCCTCAGCGAGTAATTCCAGAATTACTCCCAGTGGACTTCGCTGGGGAGTTCGCCAGGCGAAGGCCAGCGAGCATTCGCTGCGTGGCTTCGCCAGGCGAAGGTTGGCGAACCTGGCAGTGTTATTTGTTTTGTTGTTTGTTCATGGCATGATGTTTGATTGATTCAATTATGATTAATGCCTATATGAATGATTGATGTGTGAACTGTTTCAACATGTTGTGCTGTGGGTGGCCGAAAGGCGTGAATCCTAGATTGTGGAGCCGATTGTGAATCTTAATCGTTTGATAATGTTGTGCGTTTGCTCGAATTAGATAGAAATGCATTGATGGATTAATAGGTATGTAAACCTTGTGTGAAATGGTGTATAATGTGAATGCATAATGAATATATGTGATGTATGTGATGTATGTGATAAATGCAATGAGTATGTTTGTGAACATAGTATGCATTTTGTGATTGATCCCGTGGAGGATTTGTAGAACCTCGTATGATACGATGGTTATATTCGATTCCGTGGAGAATCGGTTGCATTGTGTGATTCCTCGGAGAATCGGTCATAACATGTAATCCCGTGGAGGATTGGTTAGAGTATTTGATTCCGTGGAGAATCTGCTGAGTACTTGATCCCGTGGAGGATCTGCTGAATATTCGATTCCGTGGAGAATCTGATGAATATTTGATTCCGTGGAGAATCTGCTGAGTACTTGATCCCGTGGAGGATCTGCTGAATACTCGATTCCTTAGGGAATTTGTTGAATGAGTCGGTACCGCATTTGCATCTGCATAGAGTCGTGTGTCGGTCTCTATGAGTTGCATGAGTCATCTGTGTATGATGCATTGGTTGTGTGAATATAACTGTGTATGTTATATGTGATTGTTTGGAGGAAATATAGTGAATGTTCATGTGTATGTGTGGAGACATGATTATTTGTATATGCTTAATGTGGTGAGAACATAATTTGAGTATAACTTGTATAATTATGGATTTATGTATATATACAATTTTATGCATTAACTGTTATGATGTTGTTTCTCACCCTTCTGCTGTTTTATAATGCTCTATGAGGCATTGCAGAGTAGGAAGCTGGAGGTCCTTTTTGTGAAGCGATGTTTTCATTCTTTTTGGTCAATGGCTCTGATATGTAACATCTGGGTAGTTAGGAAGCCTTTGACTCTTCTGGAGTTACTTTTGTTTTGATTCTTTTGTGATACATATGTGTATGTATCTGCTGTGGTTATGTTGTAAAGCATGAATTAACTGATGGTTGTATATACTTTTATGAATGAGATCGATTCAATATTTGGATGTTTCCGCTTTATTCTAAATATTGAGATGTGGGTTACCCATTGTTGCATATCAATTTGAGCAGGTATCGTATGTGTTTAATTTCACGATAATGTGATGCGCCTCTTATATACCATGTTGTAATTAAACTCTGATGAAATAAATTTTCTAAGTGCCTAATTGATTTATCTAATTTATTTGGGGGTATAGAAAGGGGGTGTTACAGGCTGAGTATCCATCCTTGCGTTAATGACTTGAAGCATTTCCATTATCTTCCCAACACTTCCACGAAGGTCTTCGAGTTAGTTGCTAACACAGTCAAGTTCTTCATTCTGTTCCGCCATCTTTTTCCGAGCTCGAGCTCTGGTGTTATATTGATGCAGAGGACTCAGGGTGACAGAACTAGAAGCGAGAGAACCAAAGATGAGAAGCCGGAAGGGAAATGCAAATGCAAAAACAGGATGCAATGCAATGCATTGGTTTCAAGAATTTCAACGGTCGATTGCAAATATTTTCGAGGAAACCTTGAAAAAGTTTTAGATTTTGAAATTTAGAATTTTCTTTGAATTTGCATAAGGACAGTTTAACTCCATGAAACCCGGAATGATATGATGCTGGATGCAATGCACAAACACACAAAGCTCCTAGGTTAGAGGAACGTGAGTGGAGCCAAGGTCTACCCATCCCGAATGGTGAGTACTATGGGTTAATTGTACCTGCAGAACAAGGTTCTAAAGAGGTGCCCAAAGTCATTAGCCCATCTTTCGGATATTATCAACTTCCCAATTACTTGAGGGTTAATAATATTCTCAAGAGGACTTCATTTGAGTGTAGCATCACGTAGCACTATTTCGGGGGTACTCCCTCATAGTCCCGCACTACATCCTAATAAAGGCCAAAGTGGGGTTAAGGTAACTACAGTCCTCAATATCATAGGCTCCAACATCGAATATAGTGTATGTTTTCATGATTAAAAACTCGTTCAACAGTACAACTTTCGAGAGGGCCTCAATTGAGCGTGATTTCCAAGTCAGCTTGGTCGGGATTCCACCCCCTATAAGCCTCGTCGAACATATCACTCCTATCTTAAGTTCACTCAAGTCCGGGTGTAGGACTTTGTCTCACCGCTCAAAAGATATCATCCCAAAATCATAAACAAGATATATACAAATAGTCACATAACAATAAACAAAGCAAAAATAAAACAAGTTAGGGAAACCCACAAGACTATCCCCAGTGAAGTCGCCATTTTCTGTTGCGGTGAAATTTTGATGTCAAGCTATTCATTAACTTGAATCTTAATTCATTTACAACCGGTCTTTGATTTATCCGAAGGAAAGGTTAAAGAAAGGGGAAAACCTATTTTGCATCGTAAACACAATGCGGGGAGAGATCTAAAGTTCGGGGGTTCGTTAAGCTTAGGGAAGGTATTAGCATCCTAAACCTCTGTAGTACTCTACAGGAACCTCTTGTTTTAAAATGTTTGTTATTGCTATGCTATCTGCTTAAGGTTATGCTAAGGGTAATAGTGAAGAGAAGGACCTAAACGGGTTAGTCCTAAGTATACTCGCCAAGACTCGCATCTTGTGCCTACGTATCCTGGGTAGGGGATGGAATCAGAGTATTCGTAGTTCCCCTTACAGAGGGAGGTGAGGAATTTCTTGACTGTGGCCAAGGTTCCTGGGGGAAAATAAACGTTCATAGGGAAGCGCTTATTTTTGGAGTACGACAACTCCTATTTCTACGTTAAAGCTCGAATTAGAAGGGCGAGGAGTAAGTATTCCACGGCGGGAAACTTATATGGAGTGCGGCGACTCCTAGTCCTAAGGCTAGGATAAAGGGTTAAAGGTATGTCCACGGCGGGACGCCTAAGCATGAGTACGGAGACTCGGGTCCTAAGGCTAGGATGGGGTGAAGGTGAGGTATTGACCCGGCGGTCAAATAGGGTAACCTTTCCTTCAGAAGGGATTATAAGCGAGATAATTGAAAGTGGCACTCGAGTTAAATTTGAACAGAGGCATTAGGTTGATTAAGTGGAAGTGGTGAGATTATTTTTAGTTTGAGAAATTAGAAATTATGGTTATTTGTTTTTGTTTGTATTTTTTTTTTTTTTTAGGATCTAGATTTAAATTCAAATTAATTCAGAAAAGTTAAATTTCTAGAAAAGACCAAATATTAAGAAATAAAATGAGTTAATGTTCTAATTACTTTTGTTTAGAAATGTTTGAAATTAAATAGAGGTTAATTGGTAAGACTAAATTATTCTAAATTTTTCTAGGTTCAAATTAAATTAAAATCTAGATTGCTTGAATTATTAAAATTAGTTAAATGATAAAGGATATTAAAATGCATTCTTATTATTGTTATTTTTAAAGAAATTTGAACTCCTTATTAAATCTAAAATTTTATTATTTTAATTCTTTTAAAATGTTTTTAATCAGAATGACATATTTTATATTTGTTGTTTTTTATATTTATTATGAAAATGAGATTTAAACTAAATTAAACTGAATATTTTGTTATATTTTTATTTATAAAAGAAAAAGGAGATTAAATTAAATTACCAGCACAAAAATTGTATTTTTATTTTAATTATAAAAAGAAATTATACAGTTATTTTTAAAAACGTTTTTATTATTTAGAGATCAAGATTTGTTTGTTTTTTTTTATTTTGTCATTTATTATTAATAAAAATATTTACCAATTAAAATATTTATTTTTAATTAAGTTAGTAATTAGTTATTGTTAGTGTTAGTAGTTAGCTTTTTATTAATAATTAAAAATTACAAATAACCAAACTAAAAAAATGATAAATGAAAAATGAAAAAAAATAAAAAAGCAAACGGGTGGGCTGGGGCGGTGAAATCCCCAGACCTGGCCCGATCAAATTGGAAGAGGGGGAAGAAGGGTTTGGAAACCCTAACTTCACCGAGAGCCGCGACGGCCTCTCACTTCTTTCTCCTTTTTCTCTACTCACTTTCTTCCCCGGCCTCTTTTCTCCTCTCTTCTTCGTCTTCTTCTTTCACTCAGTTTCCTTCGTGTTCATTCTCTTATCTACCCTGCGAATTTCCACCTGCACAGATCGAAAAAACTCAAACAGAGATTAGCGAGCAAAATAAATTTACCCAAGGGAGCGACAAGGGCCTTTGAAGCGCGAAACTCAATGGTCGGTGGTGGCTTGCGGAGACGCGGTAGTTTTGAGGCAACTCCGAGGATTTCGACACCGGTAGTGGTTTCCCGGTGAAACTAACGCAGATAAGTCATTTTTTTTTCTTTTCGTGGTGTGATGATTTTCTCTTGGTGTCTTTTTTTGTGAATCGTGAATCTTGTGTTGTCCCCAATTTCGTATGGAATCCCCCTTTTATAATGACTGATGAACTTGTTTTATGATTTTCAACATTAATGCGTGAGATTCTGCCAAGAATTCTTGCTTTAGAAACAATTTTATGTTGCCTTGATCATGTTTTATTTTGTCTGGGGACCTCTGATTCTTTATTAATTTGGGCAAAAAACATCTTTGAATGGTCTTGCTGTAGGGATTCAATGCGTTTCCACTTTTACTTATTCTTGTTGGAAGCATGCTTGGTGCTGTTTTGGAAATACCTTGATTTTGTTTGATCCTGTTTTAAGGGATGATAGACCTGCGGATTTCCTACTTGATGGAGTTTAATCCCTATCCATTATTAACAGAACATGTTCTGTTTTATGCCCTTTTTTAGCTTTTGAGCTGGTTTAGAACTATCTAACTCCTTTGTTACTTATTTTTCTCATGCCGTATTTGTGCAGGTTTCGACTGACATGAGTGAAGCCAACATATCCCAAAGTTTAGTGTGGGTGAGCATCAGGGTCAAAAGGTGGTGTGTCATTGAACTGCACCAGAGATATTATCACATAGCCTGGCATTGGGATTTTCAGAATCAGATAAAGCAAGACTGATGGAAATTCTCTCCAATGAAGACAGTTGTAGTCCGTTACAAAAGCTTTCGAGGAAGCTTTTATTAATGTCTACATTCTTCATTGACTCGGAAAACCTTGTGTTGAGGTTTGGTTTGTCCAAAAGGTACTTAACTACTGCTCCAAAATTTGGCTCATGTCGCATATCTTTTCTATTTCTTCATAACTTAAGTGATCCCAGCAAGTTTGGGGCAGCGAAATGCATCCAACCGTTCCAAGTCCCGTGAACTGAGAGAGTTGCTGGAGAAAACGGAGTCAAAGTTGACTTCGTTCAAGGAGTTGAGCAGGAGCCGAATCTGATTGGAAACCGTGGAGGGAAAAAAATGGCCATCATTCGCGAGGAGTCATCAGGGGAAGCGATTGGAAGTGTGTGTGAAAGAAAAAGAGATTTCAGTCAAGACTTGGGTCTCAAGGATGGTTTATTGTCCTCATGGGTGCAATATTCTTCAAGTTTGGTGGCCACACTCTCTTATTTAAATTCTACTCCTTTGTTTGGTTTGGTCTTAACTATTCTGAAACTAACTAAGTTTCCATTTCCATCTATGCAGCAGAGGAGTTTGATTTCCAACAAGCAAGTCTAGATAGGATTGGTGTGTGACGTACAGCCTGCGGAAGAAGTTGTGCCTTATGTACTGCAGCAAGTGGTTATCTTTAATTATGGACTAGCAACTTCTACTGTGTTCCCTTTTCTTGCAGGAAGTTCTGAGGAGCATCAATGGATGGACTTGAACCCCTTTTGTAATCATTTGGAGATGTGCAGAGCTGAACTTCAACATTCTGCAACCAACGGCGCGAGCTGGCATGTCAAGTGAATCCTTTTTCATCCTCTTGTAAGTAGCAACAGTGGTGTTTTTAGTTGAATCATGTTTCACACGATGCACTAGCTTGAGTGAGATGTTTATTTTCTATCCATTATCTTCAATTTGTTGTTGATGTGCTTGATTAAATCATGAGTCGTTTTGTGTTGCTTATTATTCAGGCTCGATCGTGGCTGAGGCTGACATAGGGCATTGCATTGTTCAAATCCTGTGGTGTTCTGAGATATAATTCTATATGGTATTGTAAAGAAATTTAACAGGTTTGATAGTTTCATTTTATTATGCTGCTGAAATTCTTCTTGCCAATCACCCCCACTTAGTTGTTCAGTCTGAATTATAGAATCTACTGAAGTTGTGGATGTTTCAGGAAGAGCTCTTTGGGATTGATGTAATTGTTTTTGATGATCAAGAGCACTTTGCGGTCGATGTAAGGACCTTGATGCTTGGTGTTTTTGCTGCATATCTCGTTGCGAAGAGTTTGGCTGCCGCTGCAAGCCCATTTGCTGTTGCATCCCTGTGGGCTGATTGTGAATCTGCGAGATTAGCTACTACTGTGAAGCTTGTGGCTGGGACTGCTGCGACTGAGATGGCAACGACTTTGACGCATTGTGTTGCAACTGTTGCTACATTGAAACCTTTGGTTGTTGCAACATGTGTGCAGAATGATGGTTTGTTTGGATGCCTTGGGTGCCAGAATCAGTTCCAAACCGCTGTTTTTGTATCCCCGGTGGTACGTTATTTCCCGACTGTTGCTGATGCATATTTGTTAGATTGTTTTGCTGGTTTATTAATTGTTGTTGTTGTTGCGCAGGCAAGATTGACTAATGAGTCATTGGTCTTCGTTGCTGAAGTCTAGACTATGCGGACTCTTGAACATTGTTAGACCGCTGATTTTTATGGAAGGTTAGATGATTGCATCGCCGAAGGCTGCTACGTGGCAGATGATGTTTGCACAACAGTTCGTTGAGATGTATTCAACTGACTTGGTTGCAGAAGGTTCTGCTACTATTTTTCTAACTGTTTGCTTATCTACGGCATCTCCACTCATGAAGCTTGTTACGTGCGGTACAAGTGTGGTCTGAATGCGACTCTGGTGTAGAAACTGTGCAGAACTTGCTAGAAATTGTGTCTTTAGTTTGATTTGCTTGTAAAACATGACAGTGGTGAACAAAATCTGGCAGTATATCATTGTACTTTTGTTTCTGTTAATCAATCCTTTCCTGGCATTGTTTATCATAGCAAATTGTGAATTCCACCTCTGTATCTTATCTCTGGCTGCTTTTTGCACCCATGGGCGTTGTAATCTTTTTCTTGTCATGGCTATAATGTTTCATTTGAGTTTTCTAATGCAGAGTCTTCATTTTCGGTGACTGCATTCCTTAGAGCAATGATACTTTTGGGTTAAGCATGATGTGAGTCTTGGCGAAGTATTTTTTTTCTCATAATAGTTTAGGACCTTTGTGAGACCTTATGCCTTAATTAAAGAACAAGACTCCTTAGTAATTTAAAGGAATGACCACCCATGATTTGAGTAAAAATGTTGAAACATCTTGGGTTTCTACAAATCCTTGAAAATTTCTTGGCCTAAAGCTTGTATTCATAAAGTGGTTTCAATCTCTTAATTTTGAGGCATGAATTAAATTTATACGGTACTCTCGGAAATAGAGGGATTTAGCACTTGGGGTAGATTTGGCCATGATTTGAGATAAACTAGAGAAAAAGCTTGAAACTGGATTGAAGCATAGTATAGAAACCAACTTGGAGTAAATTAACTTTCAAATTACCTTGAACGTTTCTTGAGGCATGTCCTTTGATCGATTTAAGGACTTATTTGTACCGTTCTTCAGATTAAGTTTTAACTCCACTTTTCCGTTCATGGATGAAATTTCGAAGTTCATGATTCACAAACTACCAAAAATCCAAACTTTTCCACCTGATTATTGATGTTCCAACTTTATGAATAAGAAACCAAACATGTTGTGTAAGATCCTTTGAAAGTGAGGGTAACACCGGTTGCAAATTGTGGAAACCTCTTTTTCGTCATTCATCAAGACTTAAAAGGGCACACACTATGCTTTTATGACTTTTAAAATTCTTTAGCCATCTGTAAAAAAAACTAGGAAAACTGGTTAACGGTTAGTTTAACAATGAAAAATGGACAAAATGAAATGCTACATGATCGGTGAATCTAAGGGTAAATTTTGGGGTACAACACCCAGCCTAGGTACTTGATCCCCCATAAGAGTTGCTTTCCAGGAAGCCATCCAGAGCATTTTCCTCAGGAGAGTTTTAATTCCTAGCAGGGTGATTTACTGTTCTCTTTAGAACAGTTGTATCCGAGAAGGTGCTTTACAAGGAGGTCATTCATGGCTTGTTTGTCCCCCAGTATGAGTCTGATCATACTCGGCGTCCTATTTATCTCCGGCAGAATTGGTCGTTTCTCTCCAGCATTTATGTTGCGGGGGTGGTTCCTTTGCATTTGCATTTTTGCGTAGCATCCTCCCAAATGCGTAGCATTTCCATTTCGTATGGAGCATTACGCCATTTTCAAACATATGCATCTAAAGCATAAGCTAAGTTTGGTGCCAGAGGTTGTTTGATTCAGGAGATTTTTGTGTTATCCCTGATCGGTGTGGATCTTTGGGTTGGTCATTTTGTCGGATTATTCCCAGTTAGTCGTTTGGTTAAACATCGTCGTTCTTCCCAGGTGAGTCGCTTGTAAGCGCCTTCTTCCCTAGTCGAGCCTGTTGTTCAAATGTATCTTTTCCTCAACAGAGTTGTTTGATGAACTGATGTTCCTTGACAGAGTCGTGTGTTTGAACCTCTCTTTGCAATTCGTGAGTCGGTTGATTCTGTTGCCTACCTGTTTTGGGTGCGTTATCCCAACTTTTGGTTGGTAATCCCCAGCGTAGTCCAAATTATTGTGCTTGGTTTTCCAACTTTTGGTTGGTAATTTCTAGGATGTTTTATTCCAACTTTTGGTTGGTAATCTTCGATTCCCTCTGCAGAGTCCTTATTCCAACTCTTGGTTGGTAATCTTTGTTTTATTCCAACTCTTGGTTGGTGACCCATTGGCGTTTGGATGTCGTATTCCAACTTTTGGTGGTTAATTCTTATTTTCCTCAGAAAAGTCGGGGATTCTAACTTTTGTTTGATAACCTTTGTTGTGGTCAGCTTGTTTTCATTTAGCGTGGTTGGCAATTCTAACTCTTGGTTAGTATTTGTTATTCTAACTCTTGGTTAGTAGATATTATTCTAACTCTTGGTTAGTAGCTTTTATCCTAACTCTTGGTTAGTAGCTTTGGTTCCGACTTTTGGTCGATGAAGATTTTTCCTGGCATCCTAACTCTTGGTTAGTAGCTTTGGTTCCAACTTTTGGTCGATGAGGATTTTTCCTGGTGATCCTAACTTTTGGTTAGTATCTTTGTTTCCCAACTCTTGGTTGGACGTTATCCCCTGCATTTATTATCCCAACTTTTGGTTGGTGGTATGTTGCTTGATTGGTTGTTGTTCCAACTTTTGGTTGGTAGTACTCCTCCATTCCTCAGCGGAGTCATTATCCCAACTTTTGGTTGGTAAGGTTTGGTTGACGTTTTCCAACTTTTGGTTATTAGTCTTTGATTCCCCAGTAGGGTCAGTCTTGGACGTCTGTTCGTTATCCCAACTTTTGGTTGGTAGTCTTTGATTCCCCAGTAAGGTCGTAATATCCCGTTTGGTCGTCTTGTTGACGTTATTCCGAATCTTGGTTGGTAACCTTTGTTCTCTGGTCGTTGATTCCGACTTTTGGTCAGTATACCTACCCAGCGAAGTTGTCTCACCATTTAAATTTTGGTTAATGTTGTGGTGGTTCTAACTCTTGGTTGGTGGTGCTTGGTTGTTATCCCCAGAGTAAGTATTATCATGTCTTTTGGATGATATCTTTTGATGGATGTTTATCCCGTGCAGAGTCGTCTGGTTAGTCTACACTTTCACTAATGAAGTCGCCACAAGGCTGTTGGGTTAATTTTCTCTTTTATTCCCCAGCAGGGTTCGTTATCCCAACTCTTGGTTGGTATCCGGGGTTTGTTATCCCAACTCTTGGTTGGTATCTTTTGGATGAAGTTCAGATCGTATTGAATTGTTATCCCCAGCTTATCATATTCCAACTTTTGGCTGGTAATCGCTGTTTGGCATCCCTGCATGGTGCAAATTTCCGGGTTCTTTTGTATTCAATCACCTTATACCTTGAATGTTTGAAAGCGGACGCTTTTCCTCCCTTCAGGTCCAAGTTGTTTGAATAAGGGCAGTTGTTGCACCCCAAAATTTGCCTTTTCGTTTTGGCGGTATCTGGATTTTGTTTCTTTGCATTTTCGCATTTCTGCATTTGCATAGCATTCATCCTTGAGACAAGGGATCAAGGTTTTCTCGTGGCTCAGTTTTCGTCTCAGTGCATGAACCTGAACAGCGAGCATCAGAGGCTCTGGCATTTATTTTGCCCAGCGGTCGGGCGACCAATTTTATTTTATTTTGCAGGGTATTTTCAGCTCAGAAAGCAGAATTCAGGCTATCGCAAGCATTTTCATGGTTATAACATTCAAGAGCAAGTCTCAGGAGTTTAACAGAGTCTAAAATGTTTGAAAACGGGCAAATGGGTAAATTTCCCACCAAAAGGCGCCAAAATTCAAATTTTGAAGGTGTTAATCGATTAACCAAGTCAAAATCAGGTCAAATTTGAAGTTTTGAGGGTGTTAACCGATTAACCTATATGTTTAGTCGATTAACCAGTGCAGATTTTGCCTCTGCACGTGAATTTTCAATGCAAGCCACTTTGGGGTCCAATTTTGATCACTTGGAAGTTCAATTTTACACCTTGGAAGGATCTAGAACAATCTTGAATCTTGGTTAATTTCATTTTCCCTCCAAATGCCCATTCCTAATTCCAATCCACAATTTCACAAACCATATTCCAAACCTCTCATTTGGATCCAAGCCTAAGTGATATTTAAGTGATCCACTCCAAACCAAAGCAATCTAATCTCTCATAATTCACTCTCATTTTCAGAATTCATCTCAATTCTCTCAAATTCTCTCTCAATTTTCCATTCTCCAAAACCCTAACCAAAGCTCTTCTTATTGAAATCATTGATTCTTCATTGGAATCCTTGATTTCTAAGAGCTAAACCTTCATCCATTCTATCCATTGAATCAATTTCTTCATCCAATTTTCGTGCAAAATTGGATATGAACTTGGAAGTGATTTTAGAAGTGATTATTTGGCTTATTTTGACTTGATCTTGGTGAATCCTCACTCCTACAACAAGAACATACTTGGATCTCGAAGAATCTACGGTTTTCTTGCTTCAATCTTTTTATTTCCAGCGAATCAACACTAACCAGAGCAAATCTCCGCTTCATAGGTTGGAAATTCTTGATCTGAATCTGTTTTTTAGCTTACTTGCATAATCATGTGGATTTTTATATTTAATTGAGTTTTGATGGATTCGATCCGTTTGATCCATTATCTTGCTGTGTTAATCTGTTCATGCGTTGTTTGAATCATGGTTTGCTGGTTTAATTTCGTGATTAAGTGGTTATGCGATCATCCGGTTGATCGGAGAAGTGCTTATTTGCTTAAAATGTTGTCCTGTTGTTGTTTTTCTGCTGTTGGCATATTGTTAATCGGTTAACGCATTTGGTTAATCGATTAACCATTACAGATATTCAAATTTTTCAAAGTTTTCAGGGTGTTAATCGGTTAACGCCTGGTGTAAACTGATTAACATGTACAAATTTCATGATTTTTAAACATTTTTCACAGGTTAACCGATTAACCTCCAGTGTTAACCGATTAACATTGTGCCAGCAGGTTTGTTTTGCTATTTTTCTTGTTTGTTTGAGTACCGTTTCACATTGGATCATCGTAGATCAATATGATGCATCAGGAGTGAAATGTTTTGGACATTTTGTCGCTGTTTTGATTATTTAATCAGGACTTTTACTGTTGATTGAGTTTGCATACAACAATAGTTACCATGCAAGTATTGGTATGGCTCCTTACAAAGCATTTTACGGAAGGAAATGTAGAACACCTTTGTGTTGGACGGAAGTTGGTGAGGAAAGGATACTAGGACCGAAAAATTATTCAAGAGACTACGAAAAATATTAGAATGATTTGGGATAGGTGTTGCGGTGAGAATCGGATATCAAGCTATTGATTAACTTGAATCTTTAATTCTTTAAAATTCACAACAAGACTTTAATTTATCCAAAGGAAAGGTCTAAAGAAAGAAAGAAAGAACCTTTTGCGCGATGTAACAACAACGCTAAGAGATTCGGGGATCGGGGGTTGGTTATGCATAGGGTAGGTATTTCACATCCTAAACATCTGTAGTACTCTACAGGAACCTTTTGTTTGTTTGTATGCTAAGTTTGCTAAAAGTTTGCTTATGGAATGGGATAGGTACAGGTTAAAACCTAAAGATATATACACTAAGTTTGCTCGCAAAGACATCGCGTCTTCTGCCTACGTATCCTAACTAGGATAGAATCAGAGCAATCGTAGTTCACCTCACTAGGTTTGGAGAACACTTGATTATGATCAAGGTTCAAAGGGGAACAAACATTACAATGCTTGTGTAGAGTTTAAGGAAACTCTCTAAATCTAAGTTGAACACTCAAGAAAGGGAAGTAAGCAATCATGACAATGATTCTTACATAGAGTTAACAAACTCTATCCTAAGTTCTAACTGAAAGAGCACTCCTAACGAGGGTAGGCTTCTTTAGACTTAAGCAAAGTCTAGAGGACAGGTTCTAACTTAACTAAGCAGGTAGATGACTTGACAAAGTTGAGGGAGGGAGATGAGCTATCTATGAGCCAAAGGTCAATAGAGAGACTTTTCCTTTGGAAGGATAGAAAGGGAGGCAACTTGGATGAGAACTAAAGAGTTCCATCACTTGGGGAAAATAAACTTAACAAAGCAAGAACATTCAAACAAACATGATGAATACAAGAAACATGGTTACGACCAAGAAATGCAAGCG
The DNA here is from genome assembly GCA_963859935.3 of Lathyrus sativus. Taxonomy (NCBI): domain Eukaryota; kingdom Viridiplantae; phylum Streptophyta; class Magnoliopsida; order Fabales; family Fabaceae; genus Lathyrus; species Lathyrus sativus. The sequence continues at coordinate 326,228,319 of OZ012739.1, forward strand.
TATTACGATAGGCAAGCAAAGATTATGAGTAAAGTAAAAACATGCAAGCGTATTACGATAGGCAAGCAAAGATGAATAAGGTCAAAACATGCAAGCGTATTACGATAGGCAAGCAAAGATGAACAAAGTAAAACATGCAAGCGTATTACGATAGACAAGCAAAGATGAATAAAATATATGGTTACGACCAAAACATGCAAGCGTATTACGATAGGCAAGCAAAGATAAAGTAAAAACATGCGAGCGTATTACGATAGGCAAGCAAAGATAAAGTATAAACATGCGAGCGTATTACGATAGGTAAGCACAAATGAGTAAAGTATATGGCTACGACCACAAGGGAATCAATCACAAACAAATCTTACAAGATAGTTCAAGCATGGCTTAAGGGAAATTTCAACAAGAAGCAAGGTAAACAACCTTAAGGATAAGCAACTTTCAAGTGGAAAAAAGTATCACAAACATGAACATATTTGAAATATTTTCTCATTAAGTGAAACTAGACAATATTAAGAGCATTTTGCAAAAAGAATGGATCAAAAATGTTAAAACATGAAAAAGTTACGAGGTTTTGAATTTTGTGAAGAAAATAGAAATAAATGAGCAAATAAAAAGAAAGAAATGGCCATGGGAGGAGTTGAACTCACACCCTCATGCCCACCAACACAAAGCATTACCACTCATCCACTAAACACACGTGTTAAACAATTGGCAAAGGAGAAGAAAATGATAAAACATGATAAATAAAATAAAACAAACAAAAGAGTTGATCACCAAGGATCGAACTCAGGACAAGCATGAAGACAAGGTATAAAGCACGCAGGTAACAACCACTGGGGTGGCCATACATCCGTGTATTTAGCCACCCCAAATAACACAAAGGGCTTCTTTTGCAACATTTCTGGGCCAGGTCTCAAGCAAACACACATGGGGGCGGTTTAGATCCAAAATCCCTCAAACAAACATCATTTTTCACAAAGTTAAAGTCCAAATCACTTGAAATTAAACAAGGAGTGTGATGGTACTCACAAATCTTCAAGATCACACACATAAAAGGAGATTCAATAAAAAAATGCAACATGGTAGCTTGAGGTGTATCAAGAAAATCATGGCATGAATTGAGTGGATTTAGATCAAACAATCATTACACACAAGCTATAAATATGTTGAAAGATGATTCTTCACTTAAAGCTCAAACACAAATCAAGCAGAACAGAAAATGATTCATTGTTGCAATTATGGCATGAAATGATGCAGGTTGTCTCAGTTCAAAATGAGTAGATTCATGTCATGTAATTAACACACACACATTTCAATCATGCTAACTGATACTTCCATGCTCAAAACTCAATCACACATCATTCAAAACAGAATTTGGCATGTTGGCAGCTATGAAATGCAAGACAAGTTGATTATGCAGCAAGAGAGGTCATGGCATGTCAAGGCAGATATGCTCGTACAAACATCACACACAAACTTTAAACATGCTAACTAATGATTCTAGACTCATAGCTCAAACAGAAACATCTTAAAACAAGAATTGGATATGCTGTTGGCAAGTATGGTTGAACAAGATGCAGTAAATCTCAAAACAGGTTTTAGTCATGGCATACATGGAGCATTCATGGCAGAGGCATACATATTCAACATTTGGCACAACAAGCAACAAGATAAAAACAACTCTAATGCAATGCCTAACCAGACAACCACCTATTTTACAACTGTTACAAAATCTACACACAAAACTTATGCTGACAGCAATGATATGAAGTGCATAAAAGGAAGGTTATTGCTCATGTCAACAAATCACAGATCAAGCTAATTCACACAAAAACAGGTAGACACATGGAAATGGCAAGCAAACATAAGTTTGCATCATGGTGATCATAAGAATTTCCAAAGCAACTTTCAAACCAAAATCTAGTCAGTTTTATTTCAAACAAGGCAGGTAGAAAAATCTTGACAAAGATTGGATGTTTAAAATGGTAACAGCATGGTATAGCACTTGTTCATGAATTGGAGACAAACTAGAAACAGTCATGGATGAAAACAAATACACATGTGCTGGACATAACTGACCTTACTCAATAATACATACCAAACATGATAATGCTAAATGAACCAATAATCTTCCTTTCACAACAGTCAGAGCATGTAAAGGTGGCAAATAAGTTTGAAACATAAAGGCATATCTTGCAGATGAAAACACATCAATAATGCAGCAGACTTGAGTCATGGCATACACACACATATTTCTCCAAAACTGTCTCAGCAAAGATCATTCATCTCAGAAATCATGTTAGGCACATAACATCCTATCCTGAACTAAAAAACAGTACCAACATCACAAGGTTCATGAAAGTAAACATGGTATTCCAACCAAAACAAACACATTAATTGTGAAATAACAACCCTCCTAAGTTCAAGCATGACCTAGGTGCAGAGATACCTCATGAAATGATTAACAAACTACTTTGACATAACAATGACCAAAGCAAATAACAAAGCTGGCAGATTTGCAAACAAGCTACATTTTGCATTTTAGGCATCAAACATGTCAAGTATGCTTATGACAGAAAAATAAAAAGGATGGTAACCACCAACCTCTTGTAGATCTCCAAACAAGTGTGCTGCAATAAGGAATGCCTTGAGGAAGCTTCAACTTCTGACCAACTCTACTTTGATGGAAACAGCCCTTGCTTGCATTTGAAGTAATTTGTGACAAATCTCAAAATAAATGAGGATTGTGTTGTTTTATGTCATGGACAGTTGATACATCATATATCAAGGGTGTGTGGATGGTTAGAATGGTTAAAACAGGTCTAGACAGAGATTTGTTTGATTTTGTGTATGAAGTCAAACTTTACTTGGTTGAAAGTTAACTTTTGGGAAAATGATGATTTTGAGTGGTTTAAGATTATGGACACCTTCTACACATCATTTGTGGATTGTGCCGAGGGTTTTTGAGGGATTGGAGTGTATGGAAAGTGATTTAGGGAGCCAATTGCCCAAGGCAGATTTTGGTGAAACTTGGAATTTTGAAAATGAGGCAAGTAAGGAAAGAAGGAGAGTTGTGGTCTTCTCTTGGTTCTAAGAGTGCTCTGGTGTGTAAATGACATAGAGGGAGCCTCTATTTATAGGAAAATGAAGGATGAGGACAGATTTGTAACCTTGGCACTTTTGGAGGGATTTTGAAAAGATTACTTTGCTTGAGGGTTTGTTGCAGCTGTAAGATTCAAATCCTTGCCTCAAATGATGCATTGTTCAAGTGGAAATGAATGACATAATGGTGATTAGAGTGGCTAGGCAATAGGGGGCTGTTTGCTGCAAGTGTGGCAAAAAGTTTCTCTTTCCTATTATATGAATAAAACACTCTCACTTGCCTCCAAGTTGAAAGCTTTGCTAAACTTCTTCATTTGCTGCATTTCTCCTCTTCAAATCCTCTAAATATCAGATAGAAATAAGATTCAAGGGATGAGAATGGCTCAAGTATTCAAAGGATGAGTTTGTGAAAAATTGTCAATGTGGGACTCAAGTGTTAAAACCTCATCTTGTTAAATTCATAACTCTCAACTCACAAGGGCTAAGGAGGAGTTCTACTACATTTTGGAAAGCCCTCATGTAGCTCTACAACTTTAGTTTTTTCATGAGTTTCAAATTCCCAAAGGAACTTGGCCACAAAGCCTCTCAAAGTTGCTGAAAAACAAGCTTAAAAGTGAAATTTTTCTAAGTTACTTTTCCCTCTTGTAATGAATTTGGTCATAACTCCAAATCTATGCATTTTCTGATCATGGACCACTTTGGTACTTTTGTAGGACTTGTTAAGAGCTTTCCAATGAGCTTTGAACCAACTCAATTGGATGTGTGTTTAAAGAGTTATGGTCTTGCGCCTTTCAAAACCCTAATTCCCGACTTTTGCGATTACTCCTCAACCCTTGATCCAATGGTCATGAAATTTTATGGGTAGGTGCAATATGTAATTAGGAACATTTTTTATTCACACCTTGAGGTCAGATTCCTTATGAGTAAAGAGTTGACTTTTCGGTCAACCGAACAATCGATCGACGGTTACCGAGTCGACTGTTGATGCTCCGGGCCTTTTGAGGCTTTGAAACTTCTTGAGTAGACTTTACCAAGCCATATGAACTTTATGGATCATGATACCACCATTGTAACACCTTTTAAATCAAAAGTCAAACCACAGTTGACTTTTCCTGCTCGAAAACCCTAATCGAGTATTCTGAAATGCATTGTTCTTGATTCTTGGGTGACAACCTCAAATTGAACTCATACTTGATCCCATGGATTATACTTTATGATTTGGAGACTTATTTCAAGGAGAACCAATCCAAAATGTTGACTGATTAACCCTCGAAACTTCGATTTCGGTTGTACGGAACCCTGATTCCTGTATCTTGACAAAGACAAACTTGAAACAGGTTAAGGTTAAATAATCAAATGAGTATGATCCTAAAATTATGATGAATATTTAAGGGGTCAAAATTTGGGGTATGACAATAGGGTTAATAAAGCACAAGATCGTCAAAAAAGTAATGCGGATAACCGTAGGAGACCTTTAGAGTTTGAAGAGGGTGACCATGTGTTCTTGAAATTTACTCCAAGGTTGAGATTGAAAGGACCGTTTAAGTCGTGGAAGATAAGTCCAAGATGTGTAGGACCATATCAAATCTTAGAGAGGATTAGGGGAGTAGCTTACATATTAGCCTTACTACCTTCTCTATCTAAGATGCATAACGTTTTTCACGTGTCTCAACTCCAGATGTTTATTCCTGATCCCCTTCATCCAACTCTTCTAAATTCAGTTGAGATAGAAGAAAATATAACATTTAAACCCTTACCAAGTCGTGTTATGGGGATATAAACTAAAGTATTGAGAAACAAGGAGATTCCTCTTGTTAAGGTTCAGTGGGACAAATCACATTCGGGCGATGCTACTTAGGAGCTTGAGTCTGAGATGCGGGATGCTTACCCTTACCTTTTTCAGGTAATATTTAAATACGAGGATGAATTTTTATTTAAGGGGGGAGGGAGAATGTAATACCTCGTGTTTCCTTAAATACTCCAATTATATTAGTTAAGATCAATTGAGTTCCTATTTGCTCTAAAGTTATCAATTGGGATAAATAGAGTAACTAGTGAGTTCAGATTGATAAATTAATATTATTTGAAACTGGACTTTTATTAATTGGGCCATTTTAATAATATTAGTAATGGGTCAATTTCTCTAGTAGAACAAATATTAAGTATTGTACCACTTAATATATTTGTTACTACTTTTGTGGCTACTTGTTCACCACACAATTGTTACTTTGACTTGTGACCACATGTTCCACCCTTTGGCCACTTCTCCACCACATATTGTAACACCACTTCTTATTTTTCTTTCTATGTATCAGTAAAATAAAAACAAGATAGAGAGGAAAACATAGGAAAGGAATAAGAAGAACTTGTGGTAAGAAGAAGAAACTGGGAACAACACACAAGGCTTGGATCTTCATCATCTTTTCATCTCATCTTTTCTCAATAACTTCTTCACCTCATTAGCAAGGTGTGTTCTAGGTATAAAACTTGTGATTGTAGAAGTTAGTTTTGTAGAAACATATAATAGAAATTGATGATTCTTGATATATTGTCATACTTTCCTCCATTATACCATGATATTATGATGTTGTGTTGATGTGTTGTGGTTATTGATTATAAATATGATAAACTTGATGATTGAGGGATTAATTGTGTAAATGTATTAAAAAAATTATTATTGAATAATTGTTGTGTGTTGAATTCTAAGACTGAGGCTTTTTACGGAATCGAAATCTGAGGTCCGAAAGACTTTTAACGGTGAAAAACTGAGTTTTAGGCTAAAAACACGCAATGTTTGTCGACCAACAAAACTTATGCGTCGATCAAGGGTCAACGCATGCACGGGAATGAATTTCAATACCTTTCCCAACAGTATGCCTCGACCTGGACGCTTCATGCATCGACGTGTGTCCTAAAAAATGTTAAATAACGATTTCGATCATAACTTTTGAATTGTTACTTCATTTGACGTGCGGTCGGAAGCTTTGGAAAGATCTTCCAATGATCTATAAGATGGTGGGTTGGAACTTGTAATTATAAAAATTAAGAGTAAGGGTAGGCATGTATTAACAAATATGTTATAAGCTGCATTATGATATATATATATATATATATATATATATATATATATATATATATATATATATATATATATATATATATATATATATATATATATATATATATATATATATATATATATATATATATATATATATATATATATATATATATATATATATATATATATATATATATATATATATATATATATATATATATATATGTTATGAATTGTGGTTGTGTTGGTGATGCATATTTTCTATCCATGAATTGTTATTGGTATGTGCATACATGTGATAATAATAGTAGAAATTCATAGGGAATGGTGAGGAAGCCCTTATGTCAATTAATGATATGAGTTAATGATGTAACTATGAAATGATAAGCGACGTTAGAAATGCTTGAAATGGGCATTACAATGAGTCTCATAAGAAGTAGTGATAGAGATGCTTGAAATGGGTATTACAATGAGTCCTATAGGAAGTATTGATAGAGAGGCTTGAGATGGGTGTTGCAATGAGTCCCATGGGAAGTATATGAGTAGAACGCTTGAAATGGATATTACATTGAGTCCCATAGAAAGTGATAACCCTTAGGCTTAAGATGGGTATCACATCGAGTCCCATGGGAAGCAAAGGTAAGTTGCTGATTAGTGATATACTGAGAGTTGTGGAACTCAAGTAACCTATTTCGACACAGTGTGAGATTTTTAACTCAAAATCCCATCCCTTCCCTTTTTGACTTGAGTTAGGTTTTGGTTAGAACCTTGTAAAGCTGAGAGAATCCATAAGATAGGGAACCCACTGGAATTATAATCTCACCGCATGTTGTTGATTATGTTTCAGGTGCTTCAGGTTCCGTGAAGGGTAAGGTTAAGGTCGTTTGATATCCTTACTTGTGTTGCTTATTTTTCTGGGATGGCATAGTTTCCACTGTGAAGACTCCGTTTTGAGATCATTTGAGATGATCTAATTCTTAGTGTTTTGGAGTATCTTGTGTATATTATGCCATTGTTTTTAGGTTTTATATATTGACATGTAATGTAATGCAATGTACTATTGGGAACTTATGTGTATTTCAGTACGAAACTTGGATTCATGTATAACATATATCTTCTAGACATATGTATATATATGGGTGTTACAAGAATAGTTATTTTCAATTTGTGCTTGTTGGATGAATTTTAATATTTGGATCATATATGTTGAACGATGATGAATTTATCATGCGTGTTTACTGCTTCCTTGTGTGTGTTTTCCTTGATTGTTTTTTTTTGTAATTCATTTTTAATTTTGGTATTTTAATTTTGATAATCTTGTATGATGGTATGACAACATGTGCAGTCACTCATTTTGCTCTCTATCAACTGATTTTTCATCTCAATTCCTTTTTCATGTCATGATGGTGATGGTACAATATGAAGATGATGTGATAGTAGGTGGATGAAATACGTGAAGCATGGAGATGATGGTAATTCAACATGAGGATGATGAAGAAAGAAATTCGTGTGGGGGCCATCCACCAAATTGAATACTTTCTCTCTTTTTTTTGCATTTTTTTTGTCTTATTATTAAAATGTAAACTTTTTTGTAGTTTAATTGAAAAATAATGCAATACACTTTCCTTTTTTATATCCTTTTGTATTCAATGTTAATAAATAAAATTCTTTTGTACACAATACAATAAAAACCCATTTTTTATATTCTTTTTATAATTCACTTTATAATGTAATAACAAAATGATGCAATGATTAAATAAAAGTCAATTTTACTATATTTACCTTTAACTTAATCTTGGTACTCAAAAACCCAAATATATGCAATTAAAGTCTCAAAGTCCCATACTTCTAATTCTTTGTGTATCCAAAGCAAATTCAATCCTCAACGTATGTCTTGAGAAAAAGCACAAAGGCACCAAAAATGCACAGTACATGTTAAGCATTGTTTGAATGTAAGAATGAATGCAGGTGAGACATGGATGCAATTAGACACCATGCAATGAAATATGAAGGAGAAGTAAATAAATGGTAGGACAAAATTAAGGTATGACAGATATTAGAATACTACATCATACAGGTTATTCAATCCAATTAATGGTAAGATCATGATGTGTCAAGACATTGTGATTGATAAGAACTATGCCTTGGATTGGAATTCAGATGATACAACTAACAAGCCAGTTATGAGCTATAGCGTTAATGAAGAAAGTAGTGAGCACGAAAAAATTCCAATTAATGACATACTAAACACTATTGAAGATGAAGTAGACAATAGGGATGGTGTGGCTAGCAAAATCCAAAGATCTCAAAGAAACAAAGTTCTCCAATCAAGGCTTCAAGACTGTGAAGTTGTTGGTGATGATGAGTCACACTAGATGGAGAATTGGGTCGTTTATCTTTACTTGCAAGGGCTGAACCAATCAACTATATTGAGGCCTTAAATAATAAATAATGAAAGACATATGTGTTCTAAGATTTATAAGCGATTAAAAGAATAGATACATGAGAGCTAGTTGACTTGCCATCACACACAAAAGTTATCAAAGTGAAGTGGGTGTTCAAGCTAAAGCACAATTTTAATGGGTTGATTACAAGAAATAAGGTAAGATTAATAGCTCGAGGATTTCTTTAGAGAACAGTAGTCGGCAACTTTGGGGTATATGTGCAAGTAGCAAGATTAGAAAGTGTCATATTGATGGTAGATTTAGCATGCAAGCAAGGTTGGTCGATATCTCACTTAGAAGTGAAATCAACATTTTGGAATGGTCCCCTAGATGATGTCGTGTATGTCACACAATCTACTGGGTTTGTGATACAAAAGGAAGCAAGGAAAGTGTACAAGTTTCACAAAGCCCTATATGGTCTCAAATAGGAACATATGGCATGGAACAAGAAAATCAACTCATACTTAGTCAAATTGGGATTCATCAATTGCAGGCATAGGTATGATGTATATCTACAGGTCATGGAAGAAGATATAACAATCATATTATTATACGTCAATGACTTGCTAGTAACTGGAAATAACATGGAGAACTCTTTGAAGTTCAAAGAGTTGATGAAGAGGGAATTTGAAATGTCGGATATGGGAAACTTTTCGTATTTCCTAGGTATAGAATTTCAAATTACCAAGCAAATTATGGTGTTGCATTAAAGGAAGTATGTCAAAGAAATACTCAAGAGATTTAGGATGGATGATTCGAATCTTGCATCCTCACCTGTCGAACCAAATCTGAAACTGGAGAACATAACACCCTGATTATTGATATTTTATTTTTAAGTGATTTTTCAAGTATTTTAAATTAAAAATTTAAGTTAATGAATTTTTGGTAGAATTAGTATAGAAGTTAGAATTTGCGGTTGAGTAGTAAACTAGAATTTAATTAGATTTTTTTTATTTAAATAATGAATTAATGAGAAAATGAGCTTTGGGGAGGAAATTAGAATCTAAATTAAAATTAAGGAAAAAGGTGGAATTGGTGAGAATTGAGGGGATTTATAGAATTATAGAAATTAATAGGATTTTATTTAAATAGATAAGAGAATTATAGTTAGGGTTGTTCTTGTGAGAAATAGTTGTCAGCAGAGTCAGAGAGAGCCCTAGTAGAGCAAGAGGTAGAAGATTCATTGTCAAAAGTGTCAATCTTTGCTGCAAATTTGAGGTAAAAGTGGGGGAGACTGTTCATTTATGGGTGTTTAATCATATAGGATAGAAAGATTCTTATCCTCTTTTCTTTTATTCTTACATTTCCTTCATTGCTGTGTAAATCAGACCTTGAAGAAAGTTTGTGATAAACTCTTTGGGTCGTTATTGTTCGATTCAATTTTGTATGTTGTGTTAATTGTTGAAAGTTACATGATTTGGTGTGTGAAATTCATGAATCATGATGTTCTTAGATTTTGAATGAGTTTGATGAAATGTGACGGTGATAACATGCTAAATCAATGTTTTAATGTTAAATATATGTGCTTTGATGTGTTAAATTTTGTATGATGTGAGTATCGTGAGTATTTGTGCCTCAGTGTGCTTACTCCATCCACGCGCTATCGGATTCTTCGTCAGATTGATAGCAGACATGTTGTCGATCTTTATGGTAATTGCTCCATGATCCTTCCTTGTGATCTCTTCGACCAAACTCACCATCTCTGTTACTTGACATGCACAGAGGGAAGTAGCTATGTGTTCTGCTTCAGATGATGATAATGCTACTATTGGTTCTTTTATTAAACTCCAAACAACTCGTGCAGCACCTAACATAATCAAATAGCCAGCTGTGAATTTTATATCCTCAACATCACTACACTAACTTGAGTCGTTGTATCCCATTAACTTGCATTCTTTTACTTCATAAACTACAGGAAACAAAATTCCATAGTCAAAAGTTCCTTTTAGATACCTTAGTGTCCTTTTCATTACTGCTAAATGTGATACCTTTGGCTTCTGCGTGAATCTGCTCACCGTGCCTACATTGTATTCTAGATCAGGCCTTGGGTAACAAAGGTATCCAAGTGATCCAATGAGACTTATGTAATGCATTGGATCGACATTGTAATGCCCGTTTTACTTCGATTAAATTCAATTATGACTTTGCTATGTCTCGTTGCGTCGTAGTCGTAGTTGAGTATGTGTTTGGATCGAAGAAAGGAATTGAATCGGTCGAATTGTCGGAAAAATTATGGTTTTGTCAGAAAACTTCGAAAATTCATATCTCTTGATCCGTAAGTCGGATTTGACCCCCGTTCAAAGCGTTGGAAAGCTAAAAATATGTTCTATCTGGAAAAAAATGAAATTTTGCTGCTATGACGACCGTCATAGGAGTGTGACGACCGTCACACGAGCAAAAACTGCAGTTATGCAGAATTTGAACGTGTTCTGGTGGAATGAGATTTTGTAGCAAAAATATATTCCTGTAGACTCTTTTACCCTCAATTACATAATTTTTTGGGAAAGGAAAGACGGAAAAGAGAAGTTACGCATTGAGAGAAGTGGAGAGCGAAGAATCATCCATCGGCGAATTCGGAAGATTTCTGCAGAAAAATCACCGTAGAGCAGAAGCGGAATCGGAAAGCGTGGAATTGGCCTCAATTCTAAGGTAAGGGTGGGGTTCAATTCTATAACCGGGATATGATCGAATTCATGTAGGGAATCGAGTCATATGTATAGTTTTCGTTAATCGATAAATATTAAGGAAAAGGTTTCCCTAATGGGACAAGATTTCTATGTAGGAATGAATGTGTTATGTAGTTATTAGTGCGATGCTCTAAGGTTTTCCTTATGGGCAAATACGTAGAACGAATATGCTATACGGTTATTCGTACAACGCTCTAATGGTTTTACCTAATGGGCCAAAAAGGGCAGTTACCTGGTTGTGATTGATTTGTAATTAATTGTGTGAGAAAACGCTGTAATGTTGTTATTACGATAATATGCTGAATTCTTAATTGTTGATACGATGTTGTAATGTTCTCTACATGAATAGTTGGGATGATGAACATATGATGCATATGAAATAGCAATGTTCTGTTATGGACGTTTTGTTGTAGGCTTGATGCCTTGTTGCATAGTCGGTGATGTTGTGGTCCATAATAGAGGTATTTCATGGCATAGCATATTAGCGATGGCCTGTATTGGCGACCCTTGTGGAAAACTTTGCGATGGCCTGTATTGGCGGCCCTTAGTGGCAAATTCTGCGATGGCCTGTATTGGCGGCCTTGATGGCAAATTGGTACCACATGCATATGCACAGTTGAGTCGCATTGTTGAGTCACATGAAGTTGCATAATTATGTTAGTTGTATATTAATGTTGTTTTACGTGAGATATGGATTGTTGCAGTTGTTGTCGATGATGTTTATGATTTCGAAACTTATAATGCTGTGATGAGTTTCTGGCATGTTTTCTATCATGCTCTACGTTATATTATTGATATCTCACCCTTTTCCGTTGTATGTTACCTCCTCTGGTGGTAATTTGCAGGTAGTCAGGAATAGAGCGTAGTTCCCGTTAAGGTGTCGTTGGTCGCTCTGATACGTAGCACTCTTGGGGGGATGGACGATTGTTGTTATTATTTTAGTCGATGTTATTGTTGATTAAACTTGTTACGATGTTTTTTATTAAATTGTTTTAAGAGAACTTGTTGTATACTTTATCGAACTTACACCGGAAGTAATGACGAGTTGTTTTATGATTAAATGGTTAAGTAATACATTGGTGATTGTTCATCTAATTTCGTGCTACGTATGATAATTGCAAGTTGTTGCATAATGAATGTTGTCTGTCAGGTTGAAGTGTAACATCTCTGATGTGAGGAATTTTTCCCGTGTGACGACCGTCACAGGCTCATGACGACCGTCATGCAGTCAAAGTTTGCGCTGCTGCGCTTTGTTTATTATACGAGTTGTTGTTTTTCCTGTTATCCGCAAGTGTTAGAGTTGGGGTGTTACATTAGTGGTATCAGAGCCATACCTCTCCCAGTACGATGTGGTTCGGGGACGAACCAAGCGGAAGCTGGTGGGCATGTAACACCTGAGGTGAAAGAGGACGGTGGTTACATGTAACACCCGTGGGCGAGGGAGTGGTTGTCGGTGTCATGAGGCATGACAATGAGACACTTCTAGCAGCTTCTAGGGAAAAACCGAATTCACATCCGAATGAGAGAGATCCTGAGGCTATGCAGGTATGGGACTGCATGGTTGAATGAAGGCTTATAAGGATTAATTGGTACTACCTATACCAACAAGATGCATCTTCTTTTCGGTAGCCCGTTCATAAGAACTCCACAGTTAAGCGTGCTTGACTTGGAGCAATTCTGGGATGGGTGACCTTCTGGGAAGTTTCCTACAAAGCGTGTGATTGAGGACAAAGCATGCTGAAAAGACCCGTGTTGGTTTGTGGGGTCAGTCGGTAATCCTAAAAAGCAATATGGGGCGTTACAAAATGGTATCAGAGCAGGTCGGTCCGTCCGGCCAAGTTGTCTAGTATCATTGCGTCAGTCGTCGTGCCTAGCACTAGAGTCTCGTTAATTGTGAAATCTGACTGTTGGTTGTTGCAGCTTATGTGAAATGGCTGGTAGGAATGATGTTGCAATTGCTGCTGCTCTGCAAGCTTTAGCTAATGCTATGGAACATCAGCCGAATCCTGCTGGAGATGTTGGGTCTCGCAGTTTGGCAACGTTTCAACGGGAGAATCCGCCTACCTTCAAGGGTAAGCATGATCCTGATGGTGCATTGGAGTGGTTAAAGGAAATGGAGCGAATCTTTCGTGTGATGGATTGTACTCCAGCACAGAAGGTCCGTTATGGAACTCATATGCTAGCAGTAGAAGCTGATGACTGGTGGCTAGAGACCCGTCCAGTGTTGGAAGCTGCAGGCGAAGAAGTTACTTGGACTGTATTCCGTAGGGAATTTCTGAAGAAGTATTACCCAGAAGATGTCCGTGGTAAGAAAGAGATTGAATTTCTTGAACTGAAGCAAGGAGACAAATCTGTTACTGAGTATGCGGCGAAGTTTAAGGAGTTGGCTAAGTTTTATCCGCACTACAGCGCAGAGACTGCTGAATTCTCTAAATGTATCAAGTTTGAGAACGGATTGAAGTCTGAAATCAAGAAAGCAATTGGGTATCAGAAGATCTGTGTCTTTGATTCATTGGTCGAAAGCTGTAGGATTTATGAAGAAGATAGCAACGCTCATTACAAGTTGATGAGTGAGAGGAGAGGCAAATCACAGCAGAGCCGTGGTAAACCTTATGACCCTCCAGCTAGCAAAGGGAAACAGAAAGTAACTGACGGCAAGAAAACTAGTAGGGGAGATGCTCCTGCTGGTATTGTTTGCTATAAGTGTGGAAAGCCAGGTCACAAGAGTAATGTGTGTGCTGCTAGATCATTGAGATGTCACCGTTGCGGAGAGTTGGGACACGCTATTGCTGAGTGCAAACGCAAGGGAATAGTTTGTTTCAACTGTGGTGAGGAGGGGCACATCAGTGGCAAGTGTCAGAAGCCTAAGAAGGAACAGACTGGCGGAAGAGCGTTCGCGCTATCCGGGACTCAGACATCCAGTGATGACAAATTGATTGAAGGTACTTGTTTCATTAATAGTATTCCTTTACTTGCTATTATTGACACTGGTGCGTCTCATTGCTTTATTGCTGCGGATTGTGTCGAACGTTTGGGTCTTATGCTGTCACACATGAGTGGAGAGATGGTAGTTGAGACTCTAGCTAAGGGATCGGTAACTACATCTCTTGTGTGTTTGAAATGTCCTCTGTCAATATTTGATAGAGATTTCCTGGTTGACTTAGTCTGTTTGCCACTAAGTGGGATAGACATAATTTTGGGCATGAACTGGTTAAAGTATAACTGCGTTGACATTAATTGCTTTGATAAGTCGGTGAGATTCTCTACTCCTGAGGAGGAGGGAGCGTGTTTGGTAATTACCAAACAGATGAAGCAGATGTTGCTAGAAGATGCTCAGGTGTTTGCGTTGGTGGCATCATTATCCATTGAGAATCAAGCGATAATCGATGAATTGGAAGTTGTTTGTGATTTCCCTGAGGTGTTTCCAGATGAAATTCCTGAAGTTCCTTCGGAACGGGAAATTGAATTTTCTATTGATCTTGTACCCGGTACTAGACCTGTGTCTATGGCACCGTACAGGATGTCTGCATCTGAATTGGCAGAGTTGAAGAAACAGTTGGAAGACTTACTTGAGAAGAAGTTTGTTAGACCAAGTGTATCACCGTGGGGAGCTCCGGTATTGTTAGTGAAGAAGAAGGATGGCAGCATGAGGTTGTGTATTGACTACCGTCAACTGAACAAAGTTACGATTAAGAACAAATACCCGCTTCCGAGAATTGATGACTTGATGGATCAATTGGTTGGAGCGCGAGTGTTTAGTAAGATTGATTTGAGGTCGGGGTATCATCAGATTAAGGTAAAAGATGACGATGTTCAAAAAACTGCATTCAGAACCAGATATGGACACTATGAGTTTACGGTAATGCCTTTTGGCGTTACTAATGTGCCGGGAGTTTTCATGGAATACATGAACCGTATCTTCCATGAGTATTTGGATCGGTTCGTGGTAGTATTCGTTGATGATATCCTAATTTATTCGAAGTCGAAGGAGGAGCATGTTGAGCACTTGAGATTAGTGCTGCAAGTGTTGAAAGAAAGGAAGTTGTTTGCGAAACTGTCGAAATGTGACTTTTGGTTGGAGGAAGTTAGCTTTTTGGGTCATGTTATATCAGGTGATGGAATTTTCGTAGATCCATCTAAGGTTGATGCCGTGTTGAAATGGGAAACTCCGAAGTCGGCAACGGAGATTAGAAGCTTTCTGGGACTTGCTGGTTATTATAGAAGGTTTATTGAAAGTTTTTCTAAGTTGGCCCTTCCGTTAACTAAGTTGACTTGTAAAGGGAAGACTTTTGTATGGGATGCTTAATGCGAAGCAGGTTTTACAGAGTTAAAGAAGAGGTTGACGTCTGCGCCGGTGTTGGTCTTGCCTAACGCAGAAGAACCGTGTGAGGTATACTGTGATGCTTCTAAGTTTGGTTTAGGAGGAGTACTCATGCAGAATAATAAAGTAGTTGCTTATGCCTCAAGACAGCTGAGAATCCATGAGAAGAATTATCCTACGCACGATTTAGAACTTGCTGCCGTTGTTTTTGTGCTGAAGATTTGGAGACATTATCTGTATGGCTCAAAATTCGAAGTGTTCAGCGACCATAAGAGTTTGAAATACTTGTTTGACCAAAAAGAGTTGAACATGAGGCAACGAAGGTGGCTAGAGTTGTTAAAAGATTATGATTTTGGATTACATTACCATCCGGGGAAAGCTAATGTTGTAGCTGATGCCTTGAGCCGCAAGACTTTGCATATGTCAGCAATGATGGCTAAAGAATTAGAGTTGATTGAGCAATTCAGAGATCTGAGTTTAGTTTGTGAAGTAACACCGAAGAGTGTAAAGTTGGGCATGTTAAAGATTAATAATGATTTTCTGGACAGCATTAGAGAAGCTCAGAAATTAGATGTGAAATTGGTAGATTTAATGCCTGGAGTAGATCATGCGGAAGATAATGATTACCAGTTGGATGCGCAAGGAGTGTTGAGATTCTGTGGTCGTATTTGCATTCCTAATAATGCAGATATGAAGAAAGCAATTCTAGAAGAGAGTCACAGAAGTAAGTTAAGTATTCATCCAGGAGCGACGAAAATGTATAATGATTTGAAGAATCTGTTTTGGTGGCCTGGTATGAAGCGTGATGTAGCACGTTTTGTGTATGCATGTTTGACTTGTCAGAAGTCGAAAGTTGAGCATCAAAAACCTGCTGGGTTGATGCAACCGTTAGAAATTCCAGAATGGAAATGGGACAGCATTTCGGTGGACTTTGTAACGGGTTTGCCGAACACTTTGAGAGGATGTGATTCTATTTGGGTGATTGTTGATAGGCTTACAAAGTCATCTCACTTTATTCCTATTAACATCACTTTTACAGTATCGAAGTTGGCAGAGATTTATGTTAGAGTAGTTGTTAAGTTGCATGGTGTTCCGTTGTGTATTGTGTCGGATAGAGATCCGCGGTTTACTTCTGAGTTTTGGAAGAGTCTGCAAGAGGCTTTGGGTTCTAAGTTGAGGTTGAGTTCAGCATACCATCCTCAAATAGATGGTCAGACTGAACGGACTATTCAGTCTTTAGAAGATTTGCTGAGAGCATGTGTACTTGAGGAAGGTGGTTTGTGGGATACATACCTTCCGTTGATAGAGTTTACTTATAATAACAGTTATCACTCTAGTATCGGAATGGCACCGTTCGAAGCTTTGTATGGTCGGCGGTGTAGGACTCCGTTGTGTTGGTATGAATCGGGAGAGAGTGTGGTACTCGGACCAGAGATTGTTCGAGAGACTACCGAGAAGGTGAAGTTAATTCGAGAAAAGATGAAAGCTTCACAGAGTAGGAAGAAAAGTTATCATGATAAGCACATGAAGGATTTAGAATTCGAGGCAGGAGATCATGTATTTTTGAGAGTCACGCCTGTGACCGGTGTTGGTAGAGCTTTGAAATCTAAGAAGCTTACTCCTCGTTTCATTGGTCCGTACCAGATATCGGACAGGGTTGGGAAGGTGGCATATCGAGTGGCGTTACCTCCAAATTTGTCGAATTTACACGATGTATTTCATGTGTCACAGCTCCGCAAGTATATTTCAGACCCGTCGCGTGTCATCTCCATGGACGATGTGCAAGTACGCGAGAATCTTACTGTGGAGATGAAGCCTGTGAGAATTGATGATCGGGAAGTGAAGACGTTACGAGGTAAAGAGATTGCTTTGGTGAAAGTAGTCTGGTTGGGAGCTGCTGGCGAAAGCTTGACGTGGGAACTAGAGAGCAAGATGCGGGAGTCTTATCCCGAGCTGTTTGATTAAGGTAATTTCGAGGACGAAATTCTTGTAAGTAGGGGAGAGTTGTAACGCCCGTTTTACTTTGATTAAATTAAATTATGACTTTGCTATGTCTCGTTGCATCGTAGTCGTAGTTGAGTATGTGTTTGGATCGAAGAAAGGAATTGAATCGGTCGAATTGTCGGAAAAATTCTGGTTTTGTCAGAAAACTTCGAAAATTCATATCTCTTGATCCGTAAGTCGGATTTGACCCTCGTTCGAAGTGTAGGAAAGCTAAAAAGATGTTCTATCTGGAAAAAAAAATGAAATTTTGCTGCTATGACGACCGTCATAGGAGTGTGACGACCGTCACACGAGCAAAAACTGCAGTTATGCAGAATTTGAACGTGTTCTGGTGGAATGAGATTTTGTAACAAAAATATATTCCCGTAGACTCTTTTACCCTCAATTACATCATTTTTTGGGAAAGGAAAGACGGAAAAGAGAAGTTACGCATTGAGAGAAGTGGAGAGCGAAGAATCATCCATCGGCGAATTCGGAAGATTTCTGCAGAAAAATCACCGTAGAGCAGAAGCGGAATCGGAAAGCGTGGAATTAGCCTCAATTCTAAGGTAAGGGTGGGGTTCAATTCTATAACCGGGAGTATGATCGAATTCATGTAGCGAATCGAGTCATACGTATAGTTTTCGTTAATCGATAAATATTAAGGAAAAGGTTTCCCTAATGGGACAAGATTTCTATGTAGGAATGAATGTGTTATGTAGTTATTAGTGCGATGCTCTAAGGTTTTCCTTATGGGCAAATATGTAGAACGAATATGCTATACGGTTATTCATACAATGCTCTAATGGTTTTCCCTAATGGGCCAAAAAGGGCAGTTACCTGGTTGTGATTGATTTGTAATTAATTGTGTGAGAAAGCGTCGTAATGTTGTTATTACGATAATATGCTGAATTCTTAATTGTTGATACGATGTTGTAATGTTCTCTACATGAATAGTTGGGATGATGAACATATGATGCATATGAAATAGCAATGTTCTGTTATGGACGTTTTGTTGTAGGCTTGATGCCTTGTTGCATAGTCGGTGATGTTGTGGTCCATAATAGAGGTATTTCATGGCATAGCATATTAGCGATGGCCTGTATTGGCGGCCCTTGTGGCAAATTTTGCGATGGCCTGTATTGGCGGCCCTTGTGGCAAATTCTGCGATGGCCTGTATTGGCGGCCCTTAGTGGCAAATTCTGCGATGGCCTGTATTGGCGGCCTTGATGGCAAATTGGTACCACATGCATATGCACAGTTGAGTCGCATTGTTGAGTCACATGAAGTTGCATAATTATGTTAGTTGTATATTAATGTTGTTTTACGTGAGATATGGATTGTTGCAGTTGTTGTCGATGATGTTTATGATTTCGAAACTTATAATGCTGTGATGAGTTTCTGGCATGTTTTCTATCATGCTCTATGTTATATTATTGATATCTCACCCTTTTCCATTGTATGTTACCTCCTCTGGTGGTAATTTGCAGGTAGTCAGGAATAGAGCGTAGTTCCCGTTAAGGTGTCATTGGTCGCCCTGATACGTAGCACTCTTGGGGGGATGGACGATTGCTGTTATTATTTTAGTCGATGTTATTGTTGATTGAACTTGTTACGATGTTTTTTATTAAATTGTTTTAAGAGAACTTGTTGTATACTTTATCAAACTTACACCGGAAGTAATGACGAGTTGTTTTATGATTAAATGGTTAAGTAATACATTGGTGATTGTTCATCTAATTTCGTGCTACGTACGATAATTTCAACTTGTTGCATAATGAATGTTGTCTGTCAGGTTGAAGTGTAACATCTCTGATGTGAGGAATTTTGCCCGTGTGACGACCGTCACAGGCTCATGACGACCGTCATGCAGTCAAAGTTTGCGCTGCTGCGCTTTGTTTGTTATATGAGTTGTTGTTTTTCCTGTTATTCGCAAGTGTTAGAGTTGGGGTGTTACATTAGTGGTATCAGAGCCATACCTCTCCCAGTACGATGTGGTTCGGGGACAAACCAAGCGGAAGCTGGTGGGCATGTAACACCTGAGGTGAAAGAGGACGGTGGTTACATGTAACACCCGTGGGCGAGAGAGTGGTTGTCGGTGTCATGAGGCATGACAATGAGACACTTCTAGCAGCTTCTAGGGGAAAACTGAATTCACATCCGAATGAGAGAGATCCTGAGGCTATGCAGGTATGGGACTGCATGGTTGAATGAAGGCTTATAAGGATTAATTGGTACTACCTATACCAACAAGATGCATCTTCTTTTCGGTAGCCCGTTCATAAGAACTCGGCAGTTAAGCGTGCTTGACTTGGAGCAATTCTGGGATGGGTGACCTTCTGGGAAGTTTCCTGGAAAGCGTGTGATTGAGGACAAAGCATGCTGAAAAGACCCGTGTTGGTTTGTGGGGTCAGTCGGTAATCCTAAAAATCAATATGGGGCGTTACAAAATGGTATCAGAGCAGGTCGGTCCGTCCGGCCAAGTTGTCTAGTATTGTTGCGTCAGTCGTCGTGCCTAGCTCTAGAGTCTCGTTAATTGTGAAATCTGACTGTTGGTTGTTGCAGCTTAAGTGAAATGGCTGGTAGGAATGATGCTGCAATTGTTGCTGCTCTGCAAGCTTTAGATAATGCTAGGGAACATCAGCCGAATCCTGCTGGAGATGCTGGGTCTCGCAGTTTGGCAACGTTTCAACGGGAGAATCCGCCTACCTTCAAGGGTAAGCATGATCCTGATGGTGCATTGGAGTGGTTAAAGGAAATGGAGCGAATCTTTCGTGTGATGGATTGTACTCCAGCACAGAAGGTCCGTTATGGGACTCATTTGCTAGCAGTAGAAGCTGATGACTGGTGGCTAGAGACCCGTCCAGTGTTGGAAGCTGCAGGCGAAGAAGTTACTTGGACTGTATTCCGTAGGGAATTTCTGAAGAAGTATTACCCGGAAGATGTCCGTGGTAAGAAAGAGATTGAATTTCTTGAACTGAAGCAAGGAGACAAATCTGCTACTGAGTATGCGGTGAAGTTTAAGGAGTTAGCTAAGTTTTATCCGCACTACAGCGCAGAGACTGCTGAATTCTCTAAATGTATCAAGTTTGAGAACGGATTGAAGTCTGAAATCAAGAAAGCAATCGGGTATCAGAAGATCCATGTCTTTGATTCATTGGTCGAAAGCTGTAGGATTTATGAAGAAGATAGTAAGGCTCATTACAAGTTGATGAGTGAGAGGAGAGGCAAATCACAGCAGAGCCGTGGTAAACCTTATGACCCTCCAGCTAGCAAAGGGAAACAGAAAGTAACTGACGGCAAGAAAACTAGTAGGGGAGATGCTCCTGCTGGTATTGTTTGCTATAAGTGTGGAAAGTCAGGTCACAAGAGTAATGTGTGTGCTGCTAGATCATTGAGATGTCACCGTTGCGGAGAGTTGGGACACGCTATTACTGAGTGCAAACGCAAGGGAATAGTTTGTTTCAACTGTGGTGAGGAGGGGCATATCAGTGGCAAGTGTCAGAAGCCTAAGAAGGAACAGACTGGCGGAAGAGTGTTCGCGCTATCCGGGACTCAGACATCCAGTGATGACAAATTGATTGAAGGTACTTGTTTCATTAATAGTATTCCTTTACTTGCTATTATTGACACTGGTGCGTCTCATTGCTTTATTGCTGCGGATTGTGTCGAACGTTTGGGTCTTATGCTGTCACACATGAGTGGAGAGATGGTAGTTGAGACTCCAGCTAAGGGATCGGTAACTACATCTCTTGTGTGTTTGAAATGTCCTCTGTCAATGTTTGATAGAGATTTCCTGGTTGACTTAGTCTGTTTGCCACTAAGTGGGATAGACATAATTTTGGGCATGAACTGGTTAGAGTATAACTGCGTTGACATTAATTGCTTTGATAAGTCGGTGAGATTCTCTACTCCTGAGGAGGAGGGAGCGCGTTTGGTAACTACCAAACAGATGAAGCAGATGTTGCTAGAAGATGCTCAGGTGTTTGCGTTGGTGGCATCATTATCCATTGAGAATCAAGCGATAATCGATGAATTGGAAGTTGTTTGTGATTTCCCTGAGGTGTTTCCAGATGAAATTCCTGAAGTTCCTCCAGAACGGGAAATTGAATTTTCTATTGATCTTGTACCCGATACCAGACCTGTGTTTATGGCACCGTACAGGATGTCTGCATCTGAATTAGCAGAGTTGAAGAAACAGTTGGAAGACTTACTTGAGAAGAAGTTCGTTAGACCAAGTGTATCACCGTGGGGAGCTTTGGTATTGTTAGTCAAGAAGAAGGATGGCAGCATGAGGTTGTGTATTGACTACCGGCAACTGAACAAAGTTACGATTAAGAACAAATACCCGCTTCCGAGAATTGATGACTTGATGGATCAATTGGTTGGAGCGCGAGTGTTTAGTAAGATTGATTTGAGGTCGGGGTATCACCAGATTAAGGTAAAAGATGACGATGTTCAGAAAACTGCGTTCAGAACCAAATATGGACACTATGAGTTTACGGTAATGCCTTTTGGCGTTACTAATGCGCCGAGAGTTTTCATGGAATACATGAACCGTATCTTCCATGAGTATTTGGATCGGTTTGTGGTAGTATTCATTGACGATATCCTAATTTATTCGAAGTCGAAGGAGGAGCATGTTGAGCACTTGAGATTAGTGCTGCAAGTGTTGAAAGAAAGGAAGTTGTTTGCGAAACTGTCGAAATGTGACTTTTGGTTGGAGGAAGTTAGCTTTTTGGGTCATGTTATATCAGGTGATGGAATTGCCGTAGATCCATCTAAGGTTGATGCCGTGTTGAAATGGGAAACTCCGAAGTCGGCAACGGAGATTAGAAGCTTTCTGGGACTTGCTGGTTATTATAGAAGGTTTATTGAAAGTTTTTCTAAGTTGGCCCTTCCGTTAACTAAGTTGACTTGTAAAGGGAAGAATTTTGTATGGGATGCTCAATGCGAAGCAGGTTTTACAGAGTTAAAGAAGAGGTTGACGTCTGCGCCGGTGTTGGTCTTGCCTAACGCAGAAGAACCGTTTGTGGTATACTGTGATGCTTCTAAGTTTGGTTTAGGAGGAGTACTCATGCAGAATAATAAAGTAGTTGCTTATGCCTCAAGACAACTTAGAATCCATGAGAAGAATTATCCTACGCACGATTTAGAACTTGTTGCCGTTGTTTTTGTGCTGAAGATTTGGAGACATTATCTGTATGGCTCAAAATTCGAAGTGTTCAGCGACCATAAGAGTTTGAAATACTTGTTTGACCAAAAAGAGTTGAACATGAGGCAACGAAGGTGGCTAGAGTTGTTAAAAGATTATGATTTTGGATTACATTACCATCCGGGGAAAGCTAATGTTGTAGCTGATGCCTTGAGCCGCAAGACTTTGCATATGTCAGCAATGATGGCTAAAGAATTAGAGTTGATTGAGAAATTCAGAGATCTGAGTTTAGTTTGTGAAGTAACACCGAAGAGTGTAAAGTTGGGCATGTTAAAGATTAATAATGATTTTCTTGACAGCATTAGAGAAGCTCAGAAATTAGATGTGAAATTGGTAGATTTAATGTCTGGAGTAGATCATGCGGAAGATAATGATTACCAGTTGGATGCGCAAGGAGTGTTGAGATTCAGTGGTCGTATTTGCATTCCTAATAATGCAGATATGAAGAAAGCAATTCTAGAAGAGAGTCACAGAAGTAAGTTAAGTATTCATCCAGGAGCGACGAAAATGTATAATGATTTGAAGAATCTGTTTTGGTGGCCTGGTATGAAGCGTGATGTAGCATGTTTTTTGTATGCATGTTTGACTTGTCAGAAGTCGAAATTTGAGCATCAAAAACCTGCTGGGTTGATGCAACCGTTAGAAATTCCAGAATGGAAATGGGACAACATTTCGATGGACTTTGTAACGGGTTTGCCGAACACTTTGAGAGGATGTGATTCTATTTGGGTGATTGTTGATAGGCTTACAATGTCAGCTTACTTTATTCCTATTAACATCATTTTTCCAGTATCGAAGTTGGCAGAGATTTATGTTAGAGTAGTTGTTAAGTTGCATGGTGTTCCGTTCTGTATTGTGTCGGATAGAGATCCGCGGTTTACTTCTGAGTTTTGGAAGAGTCTGCAAGAGGCTTTGGGTTCTAAGTTGAGGTTGAGTTCAGCATACCATCCTCAAACAGATGGTCAGACTGAACGGACTATTCAGTCTTTAGAAGATTTGCTGAGAGCATGTGTACTTGAGGAAGGTGGTTCGTGGGATACATACCTTCCGTTGATAGAGTTTACTTATAATAACAGTTATCACTCTAGTATCGGAATGGCACTGTTCGAAGCTTTGTATGGTCGGCCGTGTAGGACTCCGTTGTGTTGGTATGAATCGGGAGAGAGAGTGGTACTCGGACCGGAGATTGTTCGAGAGACTATCGAGAAGGTGAAGTTAATTCGAGAAAAGATGAAAGCTTCACAGAGTAGGCAGAAAAGTTATCATGATAAGCGCAGGAAGGATTTAGAATTCGAGGCAGGAGATCATGTATTTTTGAGAGTCACGCCTGTGACCGGTGTTGGTAGAGCTTTGAAATCTAAGAAGCTTACTCCTCGTTTCATTGGTCCGTACCAGATATCGGACAGGGTTGGGAAGGTGGCATATCGAGTGGCGTTACCGCCAAATTTGTCGAATTTACACGATGTATTTCATGTGTCACAGCTCCGCAAGTATATTTCAGACACATCGCATGTCATCTCCATGGACGATGTGCAAGTACGCGAGAATCTTACTGTGGAGACGAAGCCTGTGAGAATTGATGATCGGGAAGTGAAGACGTTATGAGGTAAAGAGATTGCTTTGGTGAAAGTAGTCTGGTTGTGAGCTGCTGGCGAAAGCTTGACGTGGGACAGACATCACCTTCATTTGTGCCTTTCAATAGTTGCAATCTGAGCTACACCGGAGTTGAAGTTAGGTTGCAATCTTACATGTCAAATCTCTTGATTATTTCGCCTGCATATCTTCTTTGGTGCATCATCAAGCCTCTACTATTCTTGTAGAATCCGATGCCAAATAAGTATGAGATATTTACTAAGTTTAACATTTCAAACTCCTCACTTAAGTCATGTTTGAAGTCTCTGATCTTCTTCTTGCAATTTCTTGTTATCAACAGGTCATTGATATAGAGACATAGTATATGAAATTCATTATTGCTTCTTCCTACATATACTACATGTTCAGTTGTGCACTTTACATATTCCTTCTCCTTAGAAAGTTGTCTATCTTCTTACTACAAGCTCTTGGAGCTTGCTTAAGTCCATACAAGACTTTATGCAGCTTGTATACCTTGATTTCTTTTCCTTGTTTCACAAGCCCAACTGGTTATGCAACATAAACATATTCATCTAAAGGGCCATTCAGGGATTCATATTTCACATCCATCTGACATATGTGTTGGTTGTTCATATTTTCTAGACCAATAATCAACTTGATTGTGTCAATTCTAGCAACTGGTGCAAAGACTTCGTCAAAGTCGATTCCTTCATTTTGAAGAAATCCTTTTGCCAAAATTATTTCCTTATGTCAAGTTACTTCTCCTTTGGGATTCAACTTCATCTTGTATGCCCACTTCACATCGACTTCCTTCTTGCCTTGAGGAAATTCAACAAGGGACCAAGCGTTGTTGACTTCGATGGACTTTAGTTTCTCATTTGTCGCTTTCTTCCACTTTGAATCCTTCAATGCCTCAGTTATATTAACTTGTTTGTTATCTACATAGAAAGCATAGTGCACCATCTCACCTTCATCATCGACCACATCATCTGATGTAATCATACATTCTTGCAACCTTACAGGAATGCATTTTGTTCTTTGAGGTTTGCTTGTGCTTGCTTGACCTCTGACTTCTTCTTGTCAAATTTCTCTTTCGACTTCACTTACCGGTTCTTCACATAGGATTATCACTAAATTCTTCTTGACATTTTCAGTTCAATCTCATTACTTAAGATCATGTATGATTACATCCCTGTTGATCAATACTCGCTTGTTCACTAGATCGAACAACTTATAACCTTTAGTCGAATGATATCCTATTAGAATCATTTGACTTGACTTATCATTAAGTTTTCTTATCAACTCATCTGGAACATGTCTATATGCTATAAAACCAAATACCTTCAAATGAATCAAGCTAGGCTTGACACCAAACCAACATTCTTCTGGAGTGATTCCTTCTCACTTCTTCGTCAGACATCTGTTCAAAATATATGTTGCACTCGACACAACTTCTCCCCATAATTCTTAGGGTAGATGCTTGCTTTTCAACATACTTATCACTATATTCATGATGTCTCTATTCTTCCTTTCTTTAGTTTCATTCTATTGTGGAGTGTAGGGTGGCACCACCTCATGCATAATCCATTCTTTCTCGCATAATGTGTCGAAGTCTTTAGACACATATTCTCCACCACCATCAGTCCTCAAAATCTTGAGTTTTCGACCGCTTTGTCTTTCGACCAGATATTTAAACCTGGAAAATACCTTGATCACTTCACTTTTATTTTTGATCAGGTAAGTCCATAGTTTTCGACTAAAATCATCTATAAATGTAACACAATATATGTTACCTCCAATCGAATCCACCTGGATAGGTTCACACAAATCAGTATATGACTCCAAGAACTTCCTTCGACTTGCTTCTTGCATCCTTGATGAAGCTATTCTTGTGCTTCTTCTCCTGCACACATTCTTCACACACTTCATTTGGAATGTCGATTTCTGGTAACCCTAAAACCATTTTATTTCAAATCTTTGACGTCTTTGAAATTGAGATGGGCAAGTCTATAGTGCCATATTCATTCATCCTTGCAATCTGCAATTGCAAGGCACTTGTGCTTAATCACATTAATTTTAATCATGAAGGTTTTATTTTGAGACATAGGTGCCTTCAAGATTAACCTTCCTCCTGAGTCGAGAACTTTCATCATCTTGTCTTTGATTGACACTTTGTGCTTCTTTCTGACCAACTACCATATCATGAGTAGATTACTCTTCATGCTTGGTATGTATAATACATTGGAAATTATTGACCTCTTTCCATGTTTCCTCATAATCAGTACATCATCAATACCTTCAGTTGCTAGGGTATTGTCATTTGCAAATTTCACCATGTTCTTCATTGAGGGTTTTATGTTGACAAACCAATCTTTCCTACCAGTCATGTGTGATGAGCATCCTGAGTTCAAGTACCATTGGTCTTGTAATCTTTCTTCATCTCTTGTTGTGACCATCAACAACATCTATTCTTCTTCGTGCCTTGCAAACTTTGCATCATTATCTTGATTCTTATGTTTTTCAAGACAATGACTAAAGTAATGACCATACTTTTGACAATTGAAATAATGAATGTGACTTTTGTCAGGTTTTCGACCATCGCCTCTTCCTTTACCTGAAGCACCACCTCTTTGGTTGCTTTAGAATGAGGGTTTTCTCTGATTCGATCAGCCTCCTTCTTGCTGATTTCAACCATTCGAATTGTTGTGGCCTCCTCTACCTGTATTTTCTAACCACTTCCCTTTGCCTTTATTTTCTGTTGTTGATTCCCCCTACAAAGCCATATCACCTTTCGACTTTCTTGCAACTCTTTCATCCATTCTTTGTTCATGATATTCAAGTATCCCTTGAAGCTCTTCCTTTGTCAATGCTGACAAATATTTTGACTCTTTTATGGTTACTACCACATGGTCAAACTTTGGAGTCAATGACCTCAAAATATTTGCAACAACTGATCTTGATGTCAACACTTCTCCACATACCTTGATTTGATTCACCAGTTTCATAACCCTAGTGAAAAAATTTATTATGCTTTCATTGTCTTCCATCTGAAGAAATTCATATGTTCTTTTGTGAGTTTTTAACCTCACTTCTTTCACCTTCTCCGCGCTTTCAAAAGATTTCTGCAAGATCACCCATGCTTCTTTGGACGATTCTACATCGCTGACCCTTACGAGATTATTTGGATCAATGCATTGATGAATTGTAAAGAGAGATTTATAATCTTTCTTCTTCAATTCTTTGTTTGCAAACTTTTTTCAGATGTTGCATTTTCTACGAGCGATATTACTCCCTCCTTCATAAGATCCCAAAGATCTTGACAACAGAAAAAAAAAACATTCATCTATTTACACCAATTCTCAAAATTCTAACCCTTCAGAATTTGGAGACTCGTAGAAAAATGTCCATTTGGATGATTCATCGCTATCATGTTTTGCTTCCCAAGAATCACTTAGCTAGTGCTCTAGATACCAAATGTTGGGAATACAATTGATTCCCGTTCAAGAATCTCACAAAACCTGATGAATTTCGAACCAAATCTTGATGAACAAAGAATCAACCTTTCTTATTGATTACTCCTCTGTTTCTTCACTTTTTAGTTGAGTGAATTAACCACTCTTGATTACAAGATTATATCGCTACACAATTAATAATTGAAGGAAGAAAAGAAAATTGAATTAAGAAGAAAGAATTTGTGTCATACCCTAACCTTTTATTCTAAGATCCCACGTCTTTTTGCATCATATGTATAATTCATCATGTTTCACTTCTTGCACAATATCCAATATATCAGTCAGAATAAACTTGTTGGAATTACAGCGAATCAGTCAAACTAAAAGTCAACTGTGCGTAAAATCAGTTGACAGAAAATTTCAAAATCAGGACTGCAAACGCCAGTTATATTAATCTATGTTTCATGTAGTTTAACCTGGCGTGCTCATATAAATTTTTCGACCACTTTTCGGTCTCATTTTTGGATAGTTTAAGTCGTTTTAGAGGGTAAAATTTATTTCAAAATTTGATAAAATGCTGTATTTTTTCAATATGTATATTTAGCACTGATTATTTTGATGTATTCATTTTATTTTTATGAGCACTTCGATACGAGTCCAAATATTAATTTTTTTTTACCATTTTTTATTCTTTTATAACATTTATTAATTAATCATATAGATTTAGATTTTTATTTTAAATTACTTTTTTATTTTATTTTTATTCTTTTATTCAATTTATCTACTTGAATTTTAATAATATTTTATTTATTTTTCTTTTTGGTTTTTTTAGTAAGACTTAACACATAAGTTTTAAAATTCAGTTTTGTTCTTATTCCTTTTTATGTGAAATATCTTGGTGAGTAGTACTGCATGCATATACCCAGGGATGAATTTAAGTGTAGTAAATTAGGTACAACTGTCTCCACTTATCTAATTTTATGGTAAATAAATACTCAATAATTTTTATATTAATACCATAAAAAATTAGTTATTTCCCCCACTAACTATTCTCTCATTGTTTTCTTCGGCATATATTAAATACTATTATCTATATAAGTAATAATAAGTATTACTATTATAACTTTTTACAGTTTTTTTTAAAATTATTTTATTCATCATTTTTATTTATTTATTCAAACAAATAGAAAACTTTATATATAGTTTATAAAATTTTGCAATTTATAATATTTTTTTATCGATATAGAAAAATAAACTTAAGGATAGAAACAATAATTACAATAAAATCATTATTGTTGAACAAATTAATTTTTATGTAAAACTATAGTAACAAAAATTTGCCACCACTAATTAAAATTTTTGGACGGTCACTGCGATGTACCACGGTCCCCATGATATAATACTCTTTTTTCTCTCTCCGTCTACTACATCGCACGTGGACCCCCTCCTTTTTTTTCTCTTTTCATCATTTATTTTCATAATAAAAACCCTGTATCTTAAGAAAGGGAAGCAAAAACCACATATTACCCTTCATGTTTCTTTGAATGATTCATTGCATGTGTCCGTTTGTCCAGCGACTCATATCTAGTTGTTTTTATCTTGTAGTGTCGCCTGTCAGTCGTCAAGCTGATTTCTCGACACCGATACATGACTTGAGCTAATTACAGACAGAGGATGTCAGAGCAAGAAGTGCATAATGCAGAGATCCAAATGGAGATCGATGATTTGAAATATGGCACGACTAAGCTCACCGAGATGTTTCAAGTCCTGATTGCTAGAGGGGAACCGCCTCAAAGGACTGTCATCCAAGAAGTTGCAAGCACTGATCCTCAACCTGTTCAGGTGGCACCTTCAACTTTGCCAGATTTTGGTTTACCTCATAACTACTCTCCATCTATTGCATCTACCGCTATGATGGCTGAAGCAGAACCGATTAATTTGGACTAAGCCATGTGTGATTCAAATTGGTTAGCATCCATGCAAGAAGAACTCAAGACAACCGAGAAGAAAAAGACTTGAGAGCTTTTTGAAAAGTCAATTAAGAAGCAAGTTGGTGTGAAATGGGTCTACAAGTTGAAATGAAGGTCGAGAGGTTTTCTGTAAAAACCTGATATTAATTTCGATGTAGTATACGCACCTGTTGCAAGGTTGGAAACAATTATAATTATTCTGTCGACGGTAGGATACAAATTATGGTTGATACATATGTTGGATGTAAAATCAACATTACTGAATGGACCTTTGGAATAAGAAGTCTATGTGAGTCAACCGCCAGGGTTCGAAATCAAAGGGAAGAAGTCAAAGGTGTATAGATTGAGGAAGGCTCTATATGGTTTAAACCATGTCCCAAGGGCTTAGAATAAGATAATAGATAGCTTTATGACTGGAGCAGGATTTACAAAGTGTGCCTCTGAACATGAAGTGTATATCAATGATGCAGACAGGGTCAGTCGAATAATTTCATGCTTGTATGTAGATGATATTGTTGGTTACAAGTGAAGATGAAGCAGAGATAAGAAGAGTTAAGTCGAATCTAATGCAAGAGTTTAAAATGTCCGACCTATGGAACTTATCATATTTATTAGGGATGGAGTTCAAAAAAACAGGTGAGTGGGTGTTCTTGCACCAAAAGAAGTATGCTCATAATATCTTAAAGTGGTTTAAGATGAGCAACTGTAATGCAACTCCTACGCCATTAGAAACAAGATCAAAGTTAAGGAATGAGATAGATGATGAATTTGTTAGTGCGACACTGTAAATAAATCATTGGATCCTTGACGTATCTTTGCAACACCAGGTCAGATATCTGTCAAAGTGTCGGATTGTTAAGAAGATCCATGGAGAAACCCTAAATTGTCATTTCACTGCAATTAAGAGGGTGTTAAGATACATAAAAGGGTATGATTGATCATGATGTCTGATGGCAATGCAGAAGAACACCAGCATAGATGCATAAGTATAAGGCTACATTCATTTAGATCCCAATGGAGATCAAAGAGAGAAGAAAAGTATTGTAGAATACATATTCATGATCGAAGGCGCTTCAATATCTTGAGGCTCAAGGAAGCAAATAATTGTAGATTTGTAATCATGTGAAGCCGGCTACGTGGTTGCATCATATGTAGCATGTCAAGAAGCATGGATAGAGATGTTGCTCAAAGAGATCAATATAATAGAACATACGAAAATAAAGATGTTTGTTGACAACAAGTCAGCTATCGACCTGACAAATCATCCAGTGTGTCATGGTCGAAGTAAGCACAAAGAAAGAAGATATAATTTTATTAGGGATCAAGTTAACAAAGGAAATCTTGAACTTGAGCATTGCAAGACAGAATGATAACTAGAAGATATACTCACCAAACCCCTAAAGAAAGTCAGGTTCGATAAGTTGAAGAAAAACATTGAGATGAAAAGTCCCAAAAATATGAATTAGGTGGTGTGTTAGTTGTAATTCATAATTTTTTAGAAAGCTAGCATTCAATTGTGTTAAAGTAGGTAATCGAAGTAGTAGGAGTCAGTTGTACTCGATAGAGTTGATTATAACATATAGTTCTTATGTCAAAGTGTAATTTGTGGTTTTATATTTTTCACTTTGTAAGTTTTGGGCCTAGGCTTTTGTTGCCTATACAAAGGGCATGTAATGATGTAAATGATAACAACTCCACTCAATAAGGAATCTATTTTTCAAAAATTCAGTTTGTAGTTTTTTTGTTCTCTTCTTTTTCTTCTTCTCCCATCTTTCTTGTAAACCATTTTGTTCTAACAAAGATGAGACTGAATCGTAGAATTATTGTTACTGGGGTGGGTGGAAAAATATTGTTACTTTCATCGGCCATTTAATATATATATATATATATATATATATATATATATATATATATATATATATATATATATATATATATATATATATATATATATATATATATATATATATATATATATATATATATATCTCGAATGTGTCAATAATTTTAAACAAAATATTATTTACAATAAACTTTAATAAACTCTAATAATATCATTTTTTTATATTTACGTAGTTTAGTATAATCTTTATTTTCCTTTTTCTAAAGTTAATTTTGAATTTGAGATAAAATAGTTGTGTGTTTATATTAATTACTTTTCATTCAATTTATTCTTCATGCGTATACAAATTTATTTTCTCCACAACCAGAATGATTGATATGTTTCATGATAATTAATTCTCATGTATTGAAGATGACTCTTGGAGTCATAAATATTATGTGAGGTTGTCTTTTATTTTTGTTACAAATAAAAAAGGATTTTGAAATTTTAAATTTATGTATATTATTATACAATGTCTATCGATTAATTGAATTTTTTAAATTTTTTTATAAATTTCATTGTTTTTTGAAAAAAAATTATTTTCAAACACTTACCACTTTAAAAGTAATCCAGTAGAAACGTCAATATTAATATTTTCTCAATCTCTTATTTCTCTTCACATATTCACTTCCTACCACTCTCATAAATAGGGTTTTTCTTTTTCCAAATTAAATACTATATTTAATCATTTCCGTAACTTTCATAAGTAACACTTATTACAAATATTATTAAACAAATCTTTACAACATTTTACTTATTTTTATTTATTGATATTTAATAAATATGTATAAAATTATTTCAAAGAAATTTTTTATTTCTTTTACAAATTAAATATCTTCTATATACAAAAACTAATTTCTCAATTGTGTAGAATTACAAGAGACTTACAGTACTAAATTCAAATCAAAATCTCTAATTAAATTAGAAGAGAAAAAGACTGATATCTCATTCAAATAGTATTAGGTAAAATTCTATAGTAACATTTTTATTTTTTACCCATTAGTAGCATTTATAGCTAGCATTTTTTTCAAGAAGATTACTAAACACATGTTTACCTAACATTTAAAAAAAATGGTGCATAGTTATTACTTACATTCTTCGCTTATTATTATAAGTGATAAAAACTTTTTAAAATTTATTAAATAAATGATGTATTTGAATATTATTATATATTAGATATATTAATTATTTAATAAATTTTAAAAAAATTATTATTTGTTATAATAATGACCGGAAGGAATATGTTTTAATCATTAATACTACCTTTGTTTGTTTATATAATAGACAATTTATTTTTTAGGTTCATTAAATAATCAATGTATCTAATCTATAAACTGACCAAATACATTAATTATTTAATAAACCAAAAAAATGAATTGTCTTTTATATAAAAGAACGGAGGTAGTATTTAATAAAAAAAATATTAAATAAAAAAAATATTTTTTAAGAACTTTTTAAATCTTGAAAAAAAAGAAGAAACATCTCATATAATTTGAAAAATAATATTTATGTGTTTCTAATTGATCTATTATTATTCCAACTCTCTACTTCTATTCTCTCCCCATGCTCAAAATTGAGATTTAACACCAAAACATACCCTAATGAATTGAATTAAGGTTCTCTTCCTTTTTATACCTTCTCTATTTCCTCACCTTAACTGATTGAAAAATGTCAATAAGAAAATATTATAATAAGTCTACTTTTTGCTACTATCCTACATCAAAGTTTCTATGTTTTTTGACATATAAGTATTGGTGTGTGTTGTATATAACATATGAATAGAAGATTGATTTGTGACATTCTTGAGAATGTTTTTTTTGGTCTATATCCTTGAGGACAATAATTTTGTGATTAGATTTAAAACTTATATTATGTTAATTAATTATTAAAAAATATCTATCTTTATAAAGTCTCTTAATAAGTTTTTGTTTATAATAAGAGTGTAGGTCATTCTTTAACCTAAAATCATTATGGTATATACATAAGGAATTGATCACTTTTGTACCGTAAAATGTTGTCTAGACAATTATAAAGTCAGATTATTGATACTTAACGAGTAATGTGGAGGGACATGATTGACTTATATGAGATTTCTCCTTCTACATATACCTGAGTAAGCTCTACGTACTCATCTACAGACCTTTGATCGTGTGTGACTGTAAATTGCATGGTCATGCTAATATAAGTCAATATGTGATATTAAGTTTATTCATATTTATTAAGTGCAATCAAGTATCAGGGGTATATTATTGGACTATAAAAGGGTCTGACAATCAATGTCTTATTTCATAACCCTAGTGAAAAAATTTGTTATGCTTTCATTGTCTTCCATCTAAAGAAATTTATACGTTCTTTTGTGAGTTTTTAACCTGACTTCTTTCACCTTCTTTGCGCCTTCAAATGATTTCTCCAAGATCACCCTAAACTTCTGTAGACTGACTTCTTTCACCTTCTTTGCGCCTTCAAATGATTTCTCCAAGATCACCCTAAACTTCTGTAGTACTCTACAGGAACCTCTTGTTTTAAAATGTGCTATTTATATGGTTATCTGCTTAAGGGTATTGCTAAGGTTTAAAGGTAAAGAGAATGACCTAAGGGGGTTAATCCTAAGTATACTCGTCAAGATTCACATCCTGTGCCTACGTATCTGAAGTAGGGGATGGAATCAGAGTAATCGTAGTTCCCCTCACAAAGGGAGGAAAAGGAACTTCTTGATTGTGGTTAAGGTTCCAAAGGGAGGTAAACGTTCATAAGGAACCGCTTACGTGGAGTGCGGCGACTCTGATTTCTACGTTATAAGTTGAGTTGAATTGTAAAGAGAGCTTTATAATCTTTCTTCTTCAACTTTTTTTTTGCAACCTTTTTTCATCTCTTGCATTTTCTACGAGTGATATTACTCCCTCCTTCACAAGATCTCAAAGATCTTGACAACAGAAAAAAAAACATTCATCTATTTACACCAATTCTCAAAATTCTGACCCTTCAGAATTAGGAGACTCGTAGAAAAATGTTCATTTGGATGATTCATCACTATAATGTTTTGCTTCCCAAGAATCACTTAGCTAGTGCTCTAGATACCAAATGTTGGGAATACACTTGATTCCCGTTCAAGAATCTCACAAAACCTGATGAATTCCGAACCAAATCTTGATGAACAAGAATCAACCTTTCTTATTGATTACTCCTCTGTTTCTTCACTTTTCAGTTGAGTGAATTAATCACTCTTGATTACAAGATTATATCGCTACACAATTGATAATTGAAGGAAGAAAAGAAAATTGAATTGAGAAGAAAGAATTAGTGTCATACCCTAACTTTTTACTCTAAGATCCCACATCTTTTTGCATCATATGTATAATTCATCATGTTTCGCTTCTTGCACAATACCCAATATACCAGTCAGAATAAACTTGTTGGAATTACAACGAATCAGTCAAACTAAAAGTCAACTATGCGTAAAATCAATTGACGAAAACTTTCAAAATCAGGACTGCAAACGTCAGTTATATTAATCTATGTTTCACATAGTTTAACCTGGCGTGCTCATATAAATTTTTCGACCACTTTTCGGTCTCATTTTTGGATAGTTTAAGAGGGTAAAATTTATTTCAAAATTTGATCAAATGTTGTATTTTTTCAATATGTATATTTCGCACTGATTATTTTGATGTATTCATTTTATTTTTATGAGCACTTCGATACGAGTCCAAATATTAGTTTTTTTTACCATTTTTTATTCTTTTATAACATTTATTAATTAATCATTTATATTTAGATTTTTATTTTAAATTACTTTTTATTTTTATTTTTATTCTTTTATTCGATTTATCTACTTGAATGTTAATAATATTTTATTTTATTCTTCTTTTTGGTCTTTTAGTAAGACTTAACACATAAGCTTTAAAATTCAGTTTTGTTCTTATTCTTTTTTATGTGAAATATCTTGGTGTGTAGTACTGCATGCATATACCCAGGGACGAATTTAAGTGTAGTAAATTGGGGGATCCTGTTCTCACTTATCTAATTTTATGGCTAATAAATGCTCAATAATTATTTTTATATTAATAGCATAAAAAATTAGTTATTGCCCCCACTAATTATTCTCTCATTCTTTACTTCAGCATATATTAAAAATTATTATCTATATAAGTAATAATAAGTATTACTATTATAACTTTTTAACGTTTTTTTTTAAAATTATTTTATTCATTATTTTTATTTATTTATTAAAACAAATAGAAAAAATTTATATAATTTATAAAATTTTGTAATTTATATTATTTTTTTATCGATATAGAAAAATAAACTTAAGGACAGAAACAATATTACAATAAAATCATCATTGTTGAACAAATTAGTTTTTATGTAAAACTATAGTAACGAAAATTTGCCACCACTAATTAAAATTTCTGGACCGTCACTACGATGTACCACGGTCCCCATGATATAATACTTTTTTCTCTCTCTCCGTCTACTACATCGCACGTGGACCCCCTCCTTTTTTTTTCTCTCTTTTCATCATTTATTTTCATAATAAAAAACATGTATCTTTAGAAAGGGAAACAAAAACCAAATATTACCTTTCATGTTACTTCTTTTTCTCTCAATTCACACTGCCCCACTCTCTTCTTGTTATTATAACACCCCACTCTACCCCATACGTGTATTATAAAATATATGCGGAAATAGTAAATAAAATACATCAGAGTTTTCAAAACAAGTAGGATGTCACCTAAGTCACTTCATTTCCCATAAATAAGACAATGCTATCTAGCTTCAATTAAACAGCGGAATAAATTTGATTCTTCAAATATAATTTCCATCAATAGTAGGTCATACATCCTTAGTCCAACAATTAAAGATACGTAACAATAAAACAATTAAATAATAACGTAATCCCGTCGTCTCATGTTACGTATCAGAGCGACTCCTAAGACTCGATCAAATAGCAACACACTTCAAGCACTACTCAGGTACTTGGTCATCTATACTCCCCAAAGAGCACAGACGCAACAACATTAAAGGGGTGAGAACTAAATTCAATAAATAAGCGGTGAAACGCACATGCTAAGGAGTAGTTACACACCATACATATAATCATACACATACAACGCACATACACATGCCTGTCGCTACTGCGAAAATCGGCACCGGCTAAACAGAAGAGTCGCCACCGTGCGTTATTTATCCCAAAGGAGGGAAAGGAAACGCTCTAAGTAAACCTACCGCAAAGACGGAAAAGGAATGGTCATCGCAATCAAATCCTGGATTCGGGAGTCGGTTACGCAAGGGGAAGGTATTAGCACCCCTCACGTCCGTCGTACTCGACGGGATCCACGCTTGCTGGTTTGTCTAAAGGATGCAAAATAATCTATCTACGGCTGCTAAATCTAAACGGAGGGAAACTGACTCGATAGAGCATCGCACTCTATGCCTACGTATTCTCAAGAGAGAAAGTCAGAGTCATCGTAGTTCGGGAAACTACGGGGAATTGGCTCGCTAAGACTTCGCGTCTTGTGCCTACGTACTTTCACACAGCGTGAAAGATCAGAGCTTACGTAGTTCAGGCTAACCACGGCTAGACAGGGTGTTCTCGATCACGCAGGGGTGAGAGATGAAGTTGGTTTTAGAGGTACGGGAACCTACGGGAACTTAGAACTACGGTCTCGTATCAAATGCGCGAGGGCAAGAGAAAGGGAAACATCAGTCGTTAGCGGGAAAGTCTCGATCGCACGGCAGCGAGAGAACAGAGAGGTTAGTTGTTAGTGTGCTCGATATGATATCGCATCCTATGCCTACATATTCTCATTAGATATGAGAAATCAGAGCAGTTGTAGTTCAGCCTACTACAGCTAAATGGGGAAACGGGAAAAAGAGAAAAGGGGAAAGGGAGCTCTCTAGGATATCGCATCCTATGCCTACGTACCCTCGTCTGGCACGAGAGATCAGAGCAAACGTAGTTTGACGGGAAAACAAGTCTCGATTGTACGGGGGCAAGAGAAGGGGTCTCGATCGCCTGAACGCGAGAGAAAAGGGGTTTCACTCGCACGGGGGCGAGAACAAAGAGGAAGCAGGCCTATGCCTAAACAGGAAGGAACCCGGGACACACACGCAAGAACCTAAGAAGAAACTCCTCAGCTGCCATTTCCTTCGTATCCGACGATGCAGCTCACAACACTCGACGGTTGCCTGAAGACTTGAATAAGATGATGTTGTAGAACGAAGCAGCTAAGTCGGCTCCTGACATGCGCGCAAGCTCCATTCCAATCTTCTCCTCTCTGGATCCTTGATGACGACGCTCGAACCAGGAACAATGTACCGCTTAGACCGTCATGGTTCGACTTATACGAGAAGTCGAACTCTAAGAGGTAGAGTATTGATATCCGTGTCAAAGACAAGATAGAGAAATGATATCGAAAATCATTCTCCAATTGAATCGTGTCACACG